>CM076851.1:45097446-45697446 GCA_039519185.1 Astragalus membranaceus
ATTAAACTCATAATTTATTATGCGCATAGGTCAAAACATAAATGACTAATTCAATTGAATTTATAAAAGAACCCATCTTTGAGGCATATAATATATATATATATATATATATATATATATATATATATATATATTTATATATATATATATGAGATACAAATACAAATACAGTTTCTTATTAAGCCAAGGTGGGTATTGGTTGGCTTACGCAGCATCGTGAATGCAAATGTCAATACCCACATTGTCAAGGACTTGGAAGATGTCGGATCCATATTGCACTTAATCCACTCCATAAATGGATCAAACCACCAAACCATAGAGTCGTCAACTACGTCAAACAATGGAGTTTAAAACACAACCTCTCTGTAGCAGCTGGGCTAAGATTTGATTTGATAAGTTGGAAATTCTAAACTTGGCTATCTGAGGAAATAAGAATCATGGCAAATATGCCATAGAAAATGCTTCACCTTATAGGAGGCACACTAACCTTCCAAAATACTCCAATTGCTTTGGATTAGCAAATGAGAGGTATATAAAATAGAATGTATTAACAAATTATAGGTACTCTTAACAATATAGCAACCTGAATGGATCGGAGCACCAAACCATAGAGTCTTGTTCAACTACATCAAACGATAGAGTCAGAAACACAACCTCTGTAGCAACTGGGCTAAGATTTGAATTGATAAGTTGGAAATTTCCAAATTTTTTTAAACGTTTAATAAAAGTTTAAGAAAATGTTATTGGCATGGAAAAGTGTTCTATGTGCAGTCCAAACATCTCCAAAAGTATGTATTTTAGAACCATCACAGATCATCTAACGACATCCTTCCTACGTCATTCCCACGAGGATTGGCATGGAAAAGTGTTCTATGTGCAAAGATAATAAGTAATAAAGTGGTAGATGAGATCGTTCTCACGAAGATTGCAAGTCTTTTCTATGCTTAATTGGGTATTCAAATTAGTGAGCAAAAACAAAAGGAAAATAACAATCGTGGAATTGATTTTGTAAAAATGCAATAATAATATGTTATAGGAACAATTTCAATGAAATAAGCAATTAGGATGCACTCCCCTTGAAATTTTTCGATAATGGTTACGTGGTATGATGGGTGTACCGTTGATCACATGTACTATTCATATAGGGCTGTATTTTTTTTGATACAATAAAGCAAAAGAAAAGAAAAGCACAAGAAAAAGAAAAGCTAAGTGCGATGGAACTCTACGCCCCTCTGGTCCGCATGGAGATGAGGAATGAGACTAGGAGGGGAATTGTCAAAAGTGATCCACTTGTCATCGTTGGAGGCGCCCAACTTCACTAGAAAATCGGCACAAGCATTCCCTTCCCGAAGAGTATGTACTAATTGCACTGGCCATTTTCACTGAATTAATTCCTATAGGGCTGTATGACCATACCTTTGTGCATTTCTAGGTTGGACAACTATTTGTACAACCACGTGGGTTCTTGTACAACTCTTAAAATGTGTCCATAATATGGCAAATAGTCTCATCATATTATTATTTCCTTATCAATGTTATACAAATTTGCTACAAAAATAAAATAAAATCTCTTACGATTCTTAATCTGCACACTTATCACACGTTAGAATAATACGTCAATAATAGAGATCATTTTTTTATAAGCAAAAATATATTGAGGTGAGCATTAGGGGAGCACCAACCCTTACAACGGGGGCGGATGCCTCATTAAAAGCAGAACTTTTAATTTCATTTAAAAATTCAGTTGTAAACTTATCTCCATACACCTCATCTTGTTCATCAAACTAGCATACCTCATGAGAGGTAAGATATTGTTTTTCTTCACTTGGAACGAAGACAACACAAAATCGTTAAGCTCTTTAACCGCATCAAGCGTAGGGGGAAAATATGTTGCATGTATCTTCAATGCGTTGACCAGTAAGGAAATAAGTTGGCGGTTTTGGTTGTGGGATATGAAATACTGATGGTTCAAATTTATATAGTTGGTATATGGGATACTTTTTTTAAACTTTTTTATAATTAAATTGATAAAATAAATAAAAAAATTAAAAAATACATATGTACAATTATATTATTATGAGAGTATTACATTAGTATCTATGATTGTTGAATATTATAGTTTTATTATGTCATATTATAATTTTTTTTTTGTTTTTCTCTTATATATTGTAAAAAATATATTAAATAATCTCTATTTAGTTAATTCCAGTTCGACCCCCGATTCAACCGGTTGAGCCCCAAGAACCCTGAACCGCTATCTTTTCTGGTATAGTGTCTGGTCCGGTTTTGATTCCCTTAGTTCAAACGAAACTGTACAATTCAATATGAAGTACAAATGGTTCAAATTTAAATATTTTAATTTGTAGTACAAATGCTTCACTGGATTATGTGTTAAAGAAGTATCATGATAATATTATTAATTTTTGGGTTACCATGTTATTGGTGCGCAGTTTCTATCGATTTTGTCGATGACTAATTTATGCCGGGTAACCTGGCTGTGTACTCCTCGACTGACCACGAGTACCCTGCCAGGTTCCCCGACGTAGATTAATTGCTAACTTGCTAAATTGCTAAGGATATGCGTCAAATTATTTAATGAAATTATTTATAATTTCTTTTTTTAAATGGCCTGATTTTACATGGTTTTTGTATTTGAATTTATTTATGGCTCTAAGAATGAGTGTATATATTGTAAGAGAAAGAAAACCATACAAATCAACACTGTTGGCCAGTGGCTTAATATACCCTGAGACATGGAGGTCGACTCGATACTATGAGGTTTGATTCCCCCAGTGGACAAACTCGGTGTTTGCCAGTGCAAAATTTGATCCTAAGCATTGAGGCACTCCGTTGGTAGCCAGCGATGGTCCGAACCAAAAAAAAAAAGAAAACCATATAATGAGCATTAAAACGTTGGTTGATTCAAATTTTGGTTGGAACAACATTGATGATAACATTAAAAGGATGCATTTATTTCCATTGGAGGGACTTTTTTTTATAAGTAAATATTAGTGGGGGTGGGAGAATGTTAATTTCCGGAGTTTGAATCCGGACCTCCTTCTTACAACTCATTCATGTCCCTTAACTCGCCAACTGAGCTTCCATTAGAGGGACGTGGCTAATGACAGGACGACTTAATCCATGGTGTAATGACATATGGAAATGATGAGGTGGCTTGTGATAGAGGACACCACATCAGATTTTGGACTCAAACGTGTATGTTGAGAACGTTTATGCAGATCAAACAAACTCAAACAATTAGGCCTTTGAAGAGAAAAAAAACCGGGCTTTAATAGAACCCGATAACTTCATCAGCTCTAACCTAGAGACAAAGGTCACACTATTTTTAACAAATCTATAAATGCAGAGAAACATATTCGTTCGACAGGTTGACCATCTTCAAACAAACAATACTTGGGGCAAAGTTAAAAAATTTGATTGTTAGTTGCATAAGGATCAATTTTACCCAAGAGTGAAAACTGCTCATAACAACTTCAAGTTTGAATAAATTTTGGGGATAAAAACACTTTAAAGCCCAAACACTTATTTTTTCCAGCAAAATCACATTTTTTTTACCCTTCAAACTCGCCTTTGACCCTCTCCGACACGAAGCCAAACAAGCACTTAATTTTCTCCCGGCCTTAAACCCTCTTACTTCAAGTTCTGCTAAAAAAACAAACAATCCCTAACTCGAAGTGTCAGCTGCCAACCCCTCTACTTCGGCCTTCATTTATTTTGCCGGTATTCAATAGTGCTTCATTTATTCTGCCAGTATCCAATAGTGCTAGTATCCAATTAACTGACCATTATTTAATGTCATTAGGATTGATTTTTATGCTTTTTGGTGAATGTTTAGTTTAAGATTCTATAATATTTTATATTGTGACATGAATTCATTGGTTACTTTTGTAGCGACTAATGACCCATGATTTTGGCGATGTGAGACCCTAAGGTCTCAAACTCTACTCTCAATTCTTCTTCTAGAACTTTTCCCTAAAAGTTTGTTAAGACTCAATCATGTAGCTCTGCTTTCTGAAATCTCTAAGTTTTCTTTGTTGATATTCTAGCTTTCTTTTCCTTGCAACTTAAATGTTAGTTTTCTTCGACTCTTGGGTTACTCGAGATAATGGAGTAGGCAAAATTCCCTGTTCATTCTTAGTTCGAAGATTCCTTGCTTCAAAATGTGTCAGAACTATATTTTTGTAAAAATGTATTAGACTGACACGTGTTTTACACTGTAGAATATATTGAAGATATTTTGTACATTAAATGTTTATCATTCCTGATTAGAAAAATTTCATTGTGCAAACTCCTAATTAGAAATATTATTATTTTGGATGTTATTTATTTTAAAAATTATTTTGTGCACTTTTGGCACCCGATCCGTGCGCCCATCTCAGATTCAGAAAACTATTACAAACTCTTCCCATTCTCATCATTATGGATAGTAACTCGAATTTAGTACCTTGTCTACTGATCCTAGGCTATAAATAGGACATCAATTCAGTTGTAACATCATCTTGACTTACTTGAAAATTACACTAAAAGTTTATCTAAGTTCTTGCTTCCATTTTAGCTTTTGTTCTTACCTTTCTTTACTTTCTTGTTCTTTACTTTTTTGTCATTACATTTTAGCACTTTAAAATTCTGTACTTTATCGCTTTATTTACATTCTCGTCATTTACATTCTGCTATTTACTTTTATATCATTCTCTTCTACTCCCTTGTCTAATATGATCATGAGTGAGTAGATTTCTTTAGTCTTGGGATTGTGGGAATCAATCCAATGATGGGTCCCTTAAACAATTCCAAGAATAAACTCTATCTTGTTAGAGTTTGCTTTTTAATCTAATCCCATCGAATAAATTTTATAAAACAAATATCAAACGAATTACCGAGAGGAGAAGTTTGATATTGGAACAAATGGGATTAGACAAGACAAATCAAAACATGAGAATAGTTCTGATAGTCTTGGGACAATAAGGTTGCGCTTAATGGGTCTCTGCAATGGTCAACCATGAAAATAGGCTTGATCATTGTTTCGAGACACGTTCTTGTATTCCGAAAGGAAACTTGAATTACACCAAAAAAATACTTTGTTCTTAAAAACGAATTTCAATATAAGATAGAGGATAGTTAAGGGGTTGTTTTAAACTCCATCATTGTGATTTGACCATAATCCCAATGCGCTTTTCTTATATCTTGAATTTTAATCAATTAATTACTTCTTTTATAAAATTATTCCCTTTCAGCTAATCAACATCAAAAACTAGATTGGTAATCACATTTCTACTCCCTGTGGACCGATACTTTCTATTACGCGATAAGACCGTGCACTTGCGGGCTATCACTAATACGTTTCTTCAACTTCATGTATATAAGAGGTTTCCTCTTAAATCTTAACCCCTTGCATCATTTTTCATTTTACAGTCAAAGTCAGCATAGAAAATAAAAACAACCAAGTAATCAGCGAACTGAAGCAAATGCTAACTACATATACACATTACATACTATCCTAGTAAACCAAAATCAAAGAATGAAACTAACTTAAACTTCTGTTTAGAAGTGTATATTTCATTTGAACTTCATGAAATACAGGGATAAGAGTACCCCCGGTAAAGCTCTCTCACAGTGTGAGGAAACAGTACCCAAATCTTCCCCAATCTCCCTTTTTGCGGATCCTCCTAATTATTCACGGATCCTACTGTTAATTTATCATTTTATTGTAATGGTTTTGGGAGCATTTTGACTTCAGTAAATAATCTGTTAATAGATTCACATTTATGGGAATCAATTCACAAAATGGGAATAGGTTCCCAATATTTGAACAAAGTCACAGTCTGTGAATAGATTCATAGTCCTGTGAATCGGTTCACAGAATAGAAACAAGTTCCTAATATGTGAACAGAAGAATTACAGTCTGTGAATAGATTCACAGTCCTGTGAATGGGTTCACAGAATAGAAATAAGTTCCTAATCTGTGAACAGAAAAATCACAGCCTGTGAATAGATTCACAATCCTGTGAATGGGTTCACAGAATAGAAACAAGTTCCTAATATGCGAAAGAAGAATCACAGTCCGTGAATAGATTGACATTCTGGGAAACGATTCACAGAATTCCTGTGTGCACAAAACTCAGTTTTTTCGTATCATTTTGCCATTCCAATCGTTTTCGATACCCATTCCGATCATTCCCTAACTTAAACGTACATTATAACAGTAACACAATCAATCCAAACACGACAAAAAACCACAATATTAACGTATAACAACAATTCCTCGTTCGTTTCGAGACTCGATAATGCATATTTTTCGAAATACGGTTTTTAACTCCAAAAATTATGAAACGTGACAGAGTAGTATCACAAAGCAGAAATTTGAAACAATCAATGTCGAAAATAAAATCCCTAAACGTGAGTCAAACTCACCCGGAGTGACGAAGTCACAACCAATCGAGATTCCACGCAATGCTCAAGACAAGTAACCACTCAAACGGTCCCTGAAACGGCTCTGACGCTCTCTAGCTCGCCTCGAAGCTGACCCAAATCACCCAAAACAGAACCAAGCCATCCAATCCCTCAAGTAAATTTCGAAATGATTTTTGATATTGTTGAAATGACCATCAATGTTAATGAAAATATGCCCCATTTATAACCATATTACACTTTTTATGGTCGTAGATTCATACCTAAGGGGGTCATGTTTATGCTCTATGATAGCATGATAAAGATCCTCATGACTATTTTGTTAATTGTCTTCAATAGCTTGCTCACGACGTGGACAAAGGTTACCACATTGTACATTTTTTTTGTTGAAGTTGATGCCTTGTTCGGAGGCATTTTTTCATAGCCCTCCATGCTACCTTGCATTTTCATGGGACTTTTATCTCCGAAAGAGCATTTCAATCACCTTCCACCCACAAATGAGAACTCTCAATTATCTCTTCCATGAGCACTCTATAACCTGACCAAACCATATAGGACCCATGTCTGCTAAACCTCCACACTCTTTTGTCACTTGAATTTGTTTGCAACAGAGGAAACAAGAGCATTATTCCATTCAGTGTGGTCCGCATTTAATAATTCAGACACTTCTATATTGCTCCAACCATAACTTGGAGATGTTTCCACCCGCACAAGCTGAATTTGTCTAGCCTTCCTTAATGGTTTTTGTGGGGCTTAGCCTCTTTGTATATACTCACAAATAAATAAGAATTGCAATTTTGTTTTATGACTACGAACCTAGGTCTAGCTAACCATTAAATATTGCAGTGACAACTAGTAAAACCTGAGAAACAACACGTTGGTGCAACATCAAATAATAGATCAAATTGCAAAATAACAACAAACTACAGAAAAATGAAAACTCAAAAGTTAAAATAATTAAAAGTACATTTTTGCCTAAACAATTTCTAAATTAAACTCTGATGCTACACTGCACTGCGGAACCGTAATGACATCACATGCTCACACCCTAGCTTAGGCCTCACGGAGAAGTTCCCTTATTTTTGTCTCGCTCAGCATCATTTGATTTGATCATAGTCTTTAGCTTCGAAGGAGTGGCAGATCTGGGTGACACTTTCTTTGCCACAGAAACTGGCTTTTCCTCCTTGGCTATTTTTCCCACCTTGATTGATGCTTGCGGGACGATCAGTTTTCTCAATTTTGGCATCCACATTGTGTACACACCTTCACCTTTTCCGACCTTGACTTTGAAGTAACATTCCTATCAGTTTTCTCAACCTTCACTGAAGGACTCTTCTGCGTTTTCCCAGCTTTAGCTCTCTCCCCATTTGCTGACTCAACCTTATTATCAGAGCCCCCGTTCTTATTATACAGATAAAGCCATGAAACCAAAACATAAAAATACCAGCTAAAGCCATGAAACCAATACAAATTTAAGATCTCCCATCTCATTCCTAAGACTGCAGTTTTTTTCCATTTTGTTTTGAAACCTTAGTTTTCCTTTAACTTCAATTTCATTCTTCCATTTTGTCTCAGAAACTGCCAACCAACCTCAGATAGACTAACTTTGTAGATTACACAAATAAAAAACACAAAAACCTTTCCAATGTTGATAGCATTGTTCTGTTGTGACTATCAAAAGCAAATAACCTATCACCAGCTACAAATTATAGCAACATGGAAGTACGGGTTTGAAAGAAAAGGGGGCCATAATCGAGCTCCACGATTTAGAGTATCGGCCCAAAAAAAAAAACAGTAGAGTGACAAGAAGTAATAATGCTCTATTACTGATTCACAATTCTTACATTCAAACAAAATAATATTCCACATCTACAAACGCATCCTGGTAATAAACTTAAATTGTTTGCTAGAAAAAGGAAAATTCATCAGAGAGAAAAGGAGCAAAGTACAAAACAAGGAGAAAGCTTAAATATCCTTCAAAAGAAAACTATCCATTTCTCTTACCTGGGTTCTTAACAAAGACTCATGCTAGCGTGAAACGAGAATGGGGAAACAGCTGTAAAAAAAGTTTGTGGTTTCCCTCCCAAAAAAACTGAGTTCTTCATTACAACAACATAAAACTGACATGTTTTAAGGACCGATATCCCAACAGAAATTGCATAAACTACGAAATAACATATGCCAAACACAAGGGCAACCTCAGTAACCCATATAATTTAGACTTACATCAACAGTAACTCTATAGGTCGGTTACATCAACTCCATTCTAAAATCCAAAACTACACTAAAATTCTTCAGTGAAGAGGGAATATAAGCAAAAAGTTTGCAAACAAACAGACTAAACTTCAACAAGTGTCTCTATTAAAATCTAAACATGCCCAAAACCACACATGGCACAATTCATCCCCAGAGGAGCTTCCATAACATAAAAGGAGTGAAATGCATCCTCTTTTTTACGCAGAAGTTTTTGTGGCAATTGCAAGCAAAGAACTAGAAGTGATCCTTGGGTAGGGCCTCATATCAACTGAAAAAATAACAACAGTAAGTTGCCTATTATGAACCAAAACAAGCAGGTCATTTCAAGTACAATATCAAGTAAATAAATAGGAAACCAATTCTTATGTCAACATCTTTAATACTTTAAATAGAATATCTTACACACCAAACATATATAATACAAATGAAAAGAAAATAGGAAGTTGGAAAATAATGAGAGACCAGCGGGGAGAGACCATTCCAAAACTCGTTAACCTATCATTTTGTCAAACTAGCACACATTTAGCCAACATTCTATTAAAATTAAACCAGCAAGTAGTACTAACAATTCTGTCAAATTAAACAAAACTAGTAACAATCTTGTCATAAAACTAGACTGCAATCATAATAATTAAAAACCAGAAACTTTTGGGGATATTGCGGGAGTTTTCACCATAATACTTTGATATTACACAACCAATCCTCTTGATACAATGCAACATTAAATCAAAAGAAAGAGAGAGAACCTAAAAGCCAGGTAAAAAGTGGAAGAACGAAGGAAAAAGGAAAGAAAGAGGAAGAACAAAAGTTACATGCTGGATATATCAAGAGAAAAGAGTAAGAAAATAAAGGTGAGTAGAAAAATATATCTCTAGTCATGCTCATGCCCATGCCCCACTGGTTTCTAACCCTTCCTTAACCGGTAGCATAATAATTCAATTAGTTAAAGGGATAGGATAAGTTTATCTCTAATTCTAATTATGCCCTCCATGCTAACTAACACCTTGCACTTTCCTGGGACTTTTATCTCCGAGGCGAGAGAGCATTCCGATCACCTTCCACCCACAAATGAGAACTCAAAATTATCTCTTCCATGAGCAGTCTATAACCTGACCAAACCGTATAGGACCCATGTTTGCTAAACCTCCACACTCTTTTGTCACTTGAATTTGTTTGCAACAGAGGAAACAAGAGCATTATTCCATTAAGTGTGGTCCGCATTTAATAATTCAGACACTTCTATATTGCTCCAATCATAAGATGATTCTGAGATGCCTTAGTTGAGGATGAGCCGAGTTTGTCTAGCCTTCCTTAATGGTTCTTGTGGGGCTTAGCCTCTTTGTATATACTCACAAATAAATAAGAATTGCAATTTTGTTTGATGACTATGAAACCTAGGTCTAGCTGACCATTAAATACTGCAGCGACAACTAGTAAAACCTGAGAAACACGTCGTTGGTGCAATATTATAATAGATGAAATTGCAAAATAACAACAAACTGTAGAATATTTTGCAATCATGAATTGGAAATGAGGGTCTGAGCAAATCAGGATAATGTGAACTCGTCTAATTTAATTAAAGGATGCTTCTGGTTCGTCATTGGAACTGCAATATCCCTCAAATATCTAGCTTGTGATCAGTATCGAAGAGTCAAAGCAAAGGTTGTGTTAGAAAGCATCTCAAAAGCAGTAAAGCATAAAGGAAGATGTAGTGAATAAGAGTGTCATGCAATCATGTTAGTTAGTATATATACCAAGGGACTTGTAGTTTATCCATTATTATTATTATTATTATTATTATTATTATTATTATTATTATTATTATAATAAACTAAAACAGATGAAGTAAAAACCAAATTGAAGAATATATTTTTAAAATATTGGATATTAAGTTCACACATACTATTTCAACTGTTGCTGAGGGAGAGTTTTGAAGCAAGATGTCCATCACTCGACGAGGTATGAATGAATACGGTTCTAATCGTGCTTGAATAGCTTCTTGTAGCTTGGTATTTTCTTTCCACGACATTGTACCTGCTGCTGGCACATAACTGACATGTCTGTTTGGGTATAGGTTTACTACTTTGAGTAACTTCAAGTTACACAAAAAAGGGGGCTTGACCTTCAATTCCTTACGAACTGAGTGGAAAAACTAAGAAATGAGGAACGAATTAGTACCAGTTGAATGTAATGCTTTTGAGAAAACAAACTTAATAATAAAAGAAGTTAGAGTAAAACTATATTCCACGAAAAGTAAATGCACAAAGATTTGAGTGGTACCAGAAGAGTTGTTGGAAATACGATCAATGACTCGATATTAGTCATCTGTAGAAAGAAGTTGAGTAGACGCAAATTGTGCAAAGCTATATAGACCAAAGATAGGTCCCCGAAAGTGTCTTCAAAATCAAACCTGACTTGTTTAATAGAAGAAAGATGGGTCCCCGAGAGTGTCTGAAGAGGACTACATGTAATATCAAAGGTAGACAGACTTGGAGCAGATAACACAATTTGCGGATAGGATTGGACACATTTAGGGGTATGTATAGACAGCTTGATAAGCGTGCTACTTGATATGAGGAGGCGTTTTTGGTCCATAATTTTGCACTGATAAAGGATCAAAGTATTCAAGCTTTTATAAGTGGAAAAGGGGTCAATCATTCCACGGCATGGGTTGTGAAGGCTCAAGTAGCTGAGTTTCAAAAAGGTTAATGATGGCAAATTCAGAGAATTCGGAAATAACAGATCTTTGAACTCCATGTCTAGAGATGTCAAAGAGCTAGATGAAAAAAGGGAATACGGAAAGTTAATAAGACCACCAAAAATACCAGGAAAACGAAGACGTAAACGGTTGACATTTTGTGAAGCAGCGTGTATTATTACTGTGCTGATGGTTTCCGGTAATTCAGGATCCGGAAATACATGATGATAGCCAGTACGATTAAAACCCAAATATTGAAAATCGATAGCCCTCAACGCGACGGAGAAATCACGACGACGGGACAGAATCCCTTTCACGAAATCCACGAAACCCTCAACAGTCGTGAAACCATTGGAGTATAATTTAATAAGGGGAAGATGCTTCCAAAGATGCCGCCATCTTGATGATAATATGCAAGTTCGAACTGCGTCTTCCGCTTTCAGATGTGACAGTATGAGAATCAAAACGAACTCCGGCAAGTAGCTAAGCCTGTCTATCTTGTCTTCGTTGTGATTGTACCTTACTCTCTTATTGTCGTCTTCTTCGTTTTCACGCTTCATTTTCTCAGAACCAAGATGATTTCGAAACTGAATCAAAGCGTGCTTACCACACTTATATCAATATCAGACAATGCTAGCAGGAGCATCTCCCCCACTAGAATTTTTACCCCCACCAGACTTCTGATAACTCTTACCCGCAGGAACCTCATACGGCTTGCTTCGACTCTGAAACTTACCCTTTTTCTCAGACGTAGCTTTGTCATGAGCAGTACTCTCCTCCTCAAAGATTCTACAACTGTCAACCAGATCAGCGAACACACGAATCTTCCGATAACCAATGGCCTTTTTGATATCAGGCCTCAACCCATTCTCGAACTTGATGCATTTAGAAAATTCAGCTGCAGCCTCATTGTAATGTGGATAGAATTTTGCCAGCTCTACAAACTTCGCCGCATACGCAGTCACAGACATACCACCCTGCTTCAGTTCCAGGAACTCTATCTCTTTCTTCCCTTGGACGTCTTCAGGAAAATATTTTCTCAGAAATTCCCTGCTGAATACCTCCCAAGTAATCTCTTCCTGCACAGCCTCCAACCTCTGCCTAGTAGCCAACCACCAGTCGTCGGCCTCCTCGGCTAACATGTGGGTACCAAAACGGACCTTCTGCTCAACAGTGCAGTCCATCACTCTGAAAATTCTCTCGATCTCTTTCAACCAAGCCATAGCACCATCTGGATCATATTTGCCCTTAAAGGTGGGCGGATTCTCTCTCTGGAAGGTAGTCAGACTCCGAAAACCAGCGTTATCTCCAGCATTCTGCTGTCCCTGCACAGCCTGAGCCATAGCTTGCAATGCAGCAGCAAGAGCAGCGTCGTTTCTCCCAGCCATTTCAAACTATCACTGCAGCACAAACCAAGAATTTAGTACTAATCTATTGTCATAAGACACTATGACAGGACAACATTGGCCGGACAGACCGAACTGCTCTGATACCACTAATGTAACACCCCTTTTCTACCCATTAATTTAATTGGAAAAAATATCAGAGTTTTCAAAGTTTTGTTTCACACGAGGAATGTTACACATATTTCAATAAAACCACACTTCTCAATTAAACAGCTCAAAAACATAATAACCATGTATTACATAGCACATCACAAAAGGCGAATCTCAAAACCACAGGTATCATCGCAATAAAACTTAACGTCAATAAAATCAACGAAGCAGCGGAATAACAAAATAAAACAGAAACTGTCAACAGAACATAACAACCAAAAACATTCATAACATTAAGTTCGTCCCCCCCCCTGAGTGCTACGTATCAGAGCGTGACGACTCGACTCGAATCAGTGAAGGTACCTAGTCCTTCACTCGCAATCACCTGCACGTTACCGCATGGGGGTAACATTCAAACAGAAGGGTGAGTCCAACTCAATTCATATAATAAAACATATGATAAATGATAAGTCAAGTTACAGCTCTAAATTAATCACATCACAATCATCAATCACCTCATTCCAATAACTCATCACAATGTCATGCGGGCATATGAAATGCAACCCACTCGCGGGCATATGCATGAGGTACCTTTTCACAAACGTCGCTTAGCCATTACGGCCTCATCGTCACTTAGCGTTTTGGGCCTCAAAACTTCACTGGGTTTATGCATATGGGATGCATGAGACACTATAACATGCATCACGCACAAATTACACAATCACGGTCAACTATATGACCCATCACTTACCAATTTGCCAAATGAAGGCACAGCATCTGTCAATTCACAATTCACACACAACCAACATCACTTAGCCTTTTAGGCCTTAACATCACTTAGCCTTTTAGGCCTTAAACGTCACTGGGTTTCATCGTCACTTATACATAAACACCATCAACTCAAACAATAGCCACTGAGGGCAAAAACGTCATTTACTAGCCACCAAGGGCATCATCGTCATTTACACGTCATTATAAATAATATTAGCCACCAAGGGCAAAACAGTCATTTACACGTCATTATAAATAATATTAGCCACTAAGGGCAAAACAGTCATTTACACGTCATTATAAATAATATTAGCCACTAAGGGCAAAACAGTCATTTAACTAGCCACTAGGGGCATCATCGTCAAAATCATCATTTTTGACACTAAATCGTTAAGACCCCTGGTCGTACGCAAAAGAAAATTTTTAAAGGCACCAAAATATCTTTTCATTGTCACAGCAACGATCACCGGGAACAGCCACTTGGGGCGCCCCAGCAACCTTCAGAAATAATAAGTTTTTATTTTTAAAAATGGGACACGCAGATAGACAACTGAAAATGCTTCACAACGCTTTTTGAAACGTTCAAAACGGATGTCCGAGTCAAAAGATATGGCGAAAACAGTTTTCGAAAACATTTTGGGACATCCTGAAAAACTGGCGCCATGGGCGCCCAGCGCCCAGGCACCTGGCGCCCAGCGCCCAGCAAAACGCAACACACCCATACGCAACACACGGGCGCTCAGCGCCCAGCGCTGGCACCCAGCGCCTTGGCGTAACATGCAACACTCACGCACGGGCGCTCAGCGCCCAGCGCTTAGGCGCCACACACACAACACACGCACACGGGCGCTCAGCGCCCAGCGCTGGCACCCAGCGCCCAGCGCAACGCACACACTCACCCACACGGGCGCTCAGCGCCCAGCGCCTGGCTGAATGCGCGCAACACTGACACAGCACACATGCGCCCATGGGCGCCCAGGCACTTTCAGCAACACAAATTTTTGCACAATTTCACATACACATTGTTTCCTTCAAAATTTCCACACAATCCATCACACCCATATTACAACCACTCATAATCACATGTAAAAATCATCAAAACTACCTATCCAACATCAAATTTCAACACATCCCAAACACAACATAGAATCACGCATATATCAACAATCAAAACATGAATTCGCAAGCCATCATGATCATAGTTAGAATCTAGGCTATCACTACTTAGGATCTATCATAGGAATCATTATAAGAATTGATAGAACATCCCCTTACCTCGTATTCGAAGAGTAGGATCTCTAGAGATGATCACGAATGGAACCACGGCAACCGGATCACGCCTTCTCTTTTCTCCTTGGAGCTTGCGACTTGCTCTTCTCCTCTCCTCCTCTCTACGGCGCACTTCCTCTCTTTCTCTCTATTCTCAAGTTTCGCTAATGCTAGCAACCAACCCTAACCCCTAGGCGCCTTTGTCCAATTCGCATATGACAAGAGTTATGGGCTTGGGCCTCTCACTTAAGCCCAAGTCCATCTAATTTGGCACCTCCATCTTCTAATGCCACCTACACATAATAATATAATTTCTAATAATTAACTTATATCCACTTAATTAATTTAAATTCCTAAATACTTAATTAAATAAATTAATTAAATATTTAGGGTGTTACAATTCTTACGTTCTGCAACACCATTTTACTGAGGGGTATTGGGAAAAGATCGTTGAGACAGTATACCTTTTTGCTGTAAGAACTCCTGAAACAGAATCAGGCCGAAGAATTCTAATACTGGTTTGAAATTGGTTTTCAACATACATCAGAAATTTCTTAAACATAGAAAACACTTCAGATTTAGATTTAAGAAAATAAATCCAAGTAAAACGGCTATAATCATCGATAAAGGTGACAAAATATTTTTAGTGAGCATGAGAAGCGACAGGAGAGATTCCCAAAACATCACTATGAATCAAGTCTAGACAAGTAGAAGCACGATGAGCACCAGACGGAAAAAGAAGTGTTTTACTTTTAGCTAAATTACAAATAGAACATGAAATAGAGGTACTAGAATCCATCAGTTTAGTACCTAACAAGCCAGTCTTAAATAAGTGAGACAAAACAACAGAGTTTGGATGTCCTAATTTCATATGCCAATCCTCACATGCATTCAAAACACTATTACAAGCAAGAGATAAATGATTTGAAATAAACTTGAGTGGAAAGACTCGTCCAACTTTAGGCCCCTTCGCGATCACCTTCCCGGACACCCGATCCTGCACAAGACAACCATCCGGAGTAAGATTAACATCACAACCTTCATCTACTAATTGACCAGCAGATAATAAATTTGAGGCAAGCCCAGGTGCTACCAGCACATTTCGAAAATTAGAATTTATGTCACCAACATTAGTTATAGGAAGGGTACTACCATTAGCAATTTGAATTTTCTGCTTACCAGTATAAGAACGTAAATTGTGCAGGAGTTCAGAGGAACCCGTCATGTGATTCGATGCACCAGAGTCGAGTAACCAAGTAACCACCATCAGATGCACCAGTGGTGGAAGGACCAGCTGTAGAGCTAGTAGTGGCATGGAATGCCTGCACCGAACGCTTAGTCATTCGAGGAGGACGCGTAGGACATGCAGAGATGATATGACCCTGCTGCTTGCAGTAATTGCAAAATTTCTTAGGACAACTACGAGCAACATGTCCAAATTGTTTACAAGAGAAGCACTGAGTTTGTCGCATATCACGACCCACACTTCTATTTTGCGCAGCATATGCAACTGTCACAGGTTGAGAATGGACGGGATCATTAGACATGGTGCCTTGAGTATTAAGACGCTGTTCTTCCCTGAGCAGTTCACCAACACAGATATCCAAGGAAGGAACAGGGTTCCTATTCAGCAAAGCACCTCGAACGGCCTCAAATTAGGGACGAAGTTTCATGAGAAATTGATCCCGTTTACTAGTATCATACACATCACGAGCGGCCGACAGTGACGACTTGGGAACAACAGGATAGATAATAGCAGAGTGTTCTGTCCATAAATTCAGAAAGCCAGAATAATATTCTTGAATTGACAAATTACCTTGTTTGTAATTGGCGATCTCTAACTCCAATTGAAAACGCTTGGCCGTATTGTCCTGGTTGTAAATACGCTGCAAATAATTCCACATTTCTTGAGCAGTTGAAAATGCGCGCAAATTATTGATCATCTGAGGATCAATAGTACTGAGGATCTAAGAAATAATTTGATCATCTTTTACTTCCCACGCATCTAAGGCAGATTTATCTTCCGGAGCCTTAGAAATCCCATCAAGGTGACTCCATAAACCTTTCCCTTTGACATACATTTTAAATTGAAATTCCCAAGCAGCATAGTTCTTACCGGTAAAGCGAACACAGAAATTGTCTCTTTCTTTCTCCGAAGCCATGAAAAAAATTAATAAAAGTAGCCAATAGGAACAACACAACACAGCTAGAACCAATGAATAGCACAAAGCGAAGTAAACAAGAGTAACAAAACCAAAACAAACAACGAAAACAAGAGTAACACAACCCAGCGAATCAATCTAGCGAAACAATAAGGAAAGACGTACCGGCGTAAACAAAGCAACAAGAGTAACACGTACCGGCGTAAACAACAGGGAAAGACGAAACACAACCCAACGAATCAATCCGAGAGAAATACACTGACCCACGAACGAAATCACAATCGGAACCAAACAGCGAATCCACCAACCACAACGACAAAATGACGAACTGCAAGCAACTGAAGCAACCAACGCTGAACCGAAGCAACCACAGCAACCGGAACTGCAAACAACGAATCCACCAATGTTGAACCGAAGCAACCGAAGCAATAGATCACGCGCAGAAGGAAGCAACAGATCGCACGCAGAGACAACCGATCAAAGAACCTTCACTGCAAGTATACACAGTCACAAACAAGTAATATAGTGATGAGAAAGGTCGAACCCACAGGGATTGGTTAAACTTTTGTATGTTTAAAAAGATATAAATTAGTGCAGCTACACTACTCACAATTTTGGGTGTTTCATCTTTAGGAAAACAGAATGTAAATGTGCAGAAAAATATGGAGGAAATCAGTTGAGAATGATAGTTGAGATGTCTTCACTAAATAAATCACTTTCAAGAGTATTGTGTTTTCTGTGGTGCAGATGCACTTGAGTGCAGTTGCACCAGTATGTGCCTTTTAGCTACTTTCTTCAGAGTTTCGTTACAAGCTGTTAAAACCTTGTCTTGAAGTAAAGAGAGAAGTTGTCAATTCCCTTCATGCCTTCTTACAATTCTTGTCTAAGTTGCTAAATAAGTACACTCCTGCCTTTTAAGTACCCACTGCATTACCCTAAGGACTATGTTATCCTATGTCTAGGACTTAACATGGGTTTAACAAAGTTTTCTTTATTAAGCAAGTTAACAAAGCCTTCATTAAAATACTAACCCTTATTAGTTCTTGATTTCTAGTATAAACCATGTCTGTGAATATAACTCTACTCATTTCTTAAGTGATCAACTTTAAAACAAGATGGATGTAGTATAACACAAGAACAAAAAATGCATACACCACTTTGAAAACACAATAACTTACTCAAAAGCTCATTATAAAGTTAGAACATCTCAACCAAAAAGGTTTAGCTCATAATATGCATTACAAGGCAAAGATAGATGAAATAAAACATGTTAATATAATGAAAAATACAAGAGATATCAATAGGGTAGAGACTACACTGATTGAAGTACTCTTGCGTAAATTTGCCCAGCAGTGCAGAAGCACTGACTTCCTGGTGCAGTTGCACCTAACAAACTTGATGAAGAAGTGAAGGAAGAAGTTGTCAGTTCCTTCCTTAAGTTGTGAACGGCATACATCTTAAAACCATAAATGTTGTTATACTACTATATTTAACACATATTATACTTGAAATAAAGCAATTATCTAAGTTTAAGTGCATGAATAACTCTATAAAATAGAGTTATCAATACCATGTCGAAACAGGACACACAATATTGTTTACGCAATTTGGCCAAACTTTGCCTACTGCGACTACAGAGTAGCCGTAGTTCTGTTTTATTGATTATGTTTCGATACCATGAGTACAAGCACAAAAGCGTTTAAATAGGTTTTCTCTGAGAAAATCTAATGGGCCTGGGTCAAATACATACAAATAAATCTACAAATCTACTATTTACAACTTCCTTATTTCCTTATTCACAAGGGTCAGTGTCAACAGTCATCTCTGACGCCCCATTGTCAGCCATCTTAAATCTTCCCTTCCTAATAGCTTCCTGAATGACTCGGTGGAAGATAATGCAATTGGAGGTGGCATGATTGAATGAGTTGCGCCACTTGCAATATTTCTTCCCCTTTATTTCCTCGAGAGGAGGTATCTTGTGGTCGTTGAGGAGTTTGGTTTACCGATCCTTCAGTAGATAATCAAAGATCTTGGCTGCCTTAGATATATCAAAGGAATACTCGACCTTGTTCTCTTCCTCATCCTTCTCCTTTCCTATGGCAGGCTTGAGAGCGGGACATAGGTAGGCTTTCCCTTTGACTATTTCGGCCACCAATATGTCTGGCGTGTAATCAGCTAACTCATCATAGTCAGAATTTTCAGCTACATCAACCACTGACACTAACAGAGGTCATCGACCCCTAGTGCCTCTCTTCCTTTCTCTCTCTTGTATGAATTGCTCAATCTTAATTACCCTGGAAGCTAGGCCACTGAGGTCACTGCAAGCTTGTCCCACAAGCTTTTCCTTCAATTGAGGGTGCATTCCTGAGATAGCCATGGAGGTAAGTTGAGATTTTGGAAAAGTTACTGAGCATTTTCCAGCCATTTTTCTGAAACTCTCAGTGAAATCGGTCACAACCTCGTCCACCTTCTGCCGTAAATTCATGAGATCGGCTGCGGTGACTTCGGGCTGTGGCCAATAAAATCTTTCATGGAAGCACCTTTCCATGTCTTCCCAGGTCTGTATAGAATCAGCTGGAAGCGATGAGTACCATCAGAAACCACTCTCTGCCAAAGACAAGGGGGAACAACTGCAGCTTGTGATATTCATTCTGGTTCCCTTCTCCACATTGGGTCGTGAATCGGCCAATGTGCTCCATTGTAGACTTCCCATAATCCCCGGAAAACGTGGCGAAGTCGGGGGTTTTAAATCCTCTAGGCAGAGGCACCAATCTATCCACCCATTTAGGGTAAGGCTTCCTATACACTGGCCTGTCGAGTGGCTTCAACTGCACACCGAAGAAATTCTTAATGGTGTCAGATATTAGATTAGGGTCCAGGAATTGGGGCCCCGATGGTCTTTCGGGTGGAGGCGTTGGTCGCCACATTGTGTCTGGGGGACCCTTCGGCCCTGGCTGTGGTGGTGCCTGGGGTGGAACATCTGTCCATGGCTGCCCAGACCCTACTTGGGCTAGGTTAACAAGGCAAGTTCCTGGTACAGATGCCTAATTGCCTTGGTGAGGTGGAAACTGAATCCATGGCTGCTCGACTGGGGCACCATTCATCTGTGTCTGTAAATAGGAACCCGCCGGGTAGGTACTGAGTGCTCCGGAGTACGGCTGGCTGGGAGGTAGGTTCGTCGAACCAGATGGGCTCTGGACCCATGGCTGCTGACTCGGGCAATACTCGCATGTCTTGCCAATCCCCGATTCCGGGGTGAAGGCTTGCCCCCCGCGTAAGCCGGATAGTTAGCCGCAGTAGAATATCCATAGGATGATCCTTGCGGCAGACCCACCAAGTTTGCTGCCTCGGGCGGCCTTCTGGCCAATTGCACTCGTCCCTGCTGAAGAGAAGTCGTATTAGTGACATTTGTCATAAACTGCCCCCCAGTGTTGGAAGTGGCAAAAGCACCAGGCTGAGGAATTACAGGGATAGGATTTACCTGATGAGAGAACGCCTTATGAGGCCCATCCATGCTCCCACTTGGTGGACACTTTTGCATGCTTCCTATTGGGTTAAAGGAAGATGCCTGGTGAGGTCCAACAGGGTTGGTGTACGGTAGGGTCTGATGCGTGCCTCCCAGAGAGTTAGGTTGTCCTCCCTGTGATTGGCCAGGGAAACCGGGGTTCATTGTGCTACTAGCTTGCGTAGCACGCCTCCGTTCCATTTCCTTGGCCTGTTGCACCTCATTATGCACCATAGGTTTCACTATGTCAGCCAATTGTTGGGACACTTGGTACATTATGTCATGTACCCCCATGTCGATTTGCAGTTGAATAAATGATGTGGTCATAACCACGGGCTCCTCATAGTCTTGAGGGGGTGGTTCACTTGAATCAGCATTAACCGCTGGGGTGGTTGTCCCCGAAGCACTTACTGGCTCCGTGTTCTTCGTTTTGGGGGTAGTTCCCTTTTTTGACGCCAAAGGTGGCTCCATACTTAGGTTCCTGCTAGAGCGCAGGTGCATACGCCAACAATAATCCAGTCCAGGTGAATCAAACGTGATTACTTGTTCACCCGTATCTGTCCCACCGGGGGTGCCAATTTTTTGTTGTCGTCAAACTCTTAGGTCCTAGCTGTGGGGTCGGCCAGAGGTTTGGACAGTCTTTGATTCCTCTTTTCTTCATGCAGTTGCGTCGAGGAGGGAACTCTGCTCCTCAACTGTGGGTTTCCTGACTCCTCTAGAAAGGGTTGGGTTGAGTGGAAGGGACGCGAGGGTTGGATCATCTACTGGCCTAATGCATAAAAGTAAAGTAAAGTGCGGTAAAAGAAGATAAAAACTGAGAAAAATATATTTGTATTGATTGATGTGTAGTTCTGTACAATTGTTTCTCTTTATATATATATATATATATATATATATATATATATATATATATATATATATATATATATATATACATAGGCCCTCGTCGGTGTAACACACCGTTATTTCTAACATGTAGAAACACCGAAAGTGCACAGATGCGGAAATTCAGAGGACACAGTTCCTGTTTAAGTATTGGACGTACAAACTTTTTCCGAAATAAAAACATAGTCGGAATAACATTACTTCATGAATAGAAGTTTATCGGTTCCATACCGAATGGATTACAATATCGAAGTCCAAATACCAAACGGAAACATAAAACGGTTCATATAACTCGTAATCAATACAAGTTTATACAACCAGTAGGACAACAAAAGAATAAAGGATCAAATGACTAAATCTTCAGCACCTCCAAGAGTATACCAACTACTCGTGCAGAATAGTCTTCCTTTTTCCCTGCTTCTCTGAAAAACAACAAATATGGATTGGGTGAGATAACATTATCTCAGTGAGTCCTACCGTGCCCCCTCACTGACACTCGGTTTAATTTATTAAACCGTTACAACAAGAGCTGACATAACAATGTCTTATTTATTAATCGAATTACCGACTGCACAACGATTGCTAATCCCGGCAATTCGCGTTCTTAAATTATTAATCGAAATGCCGACTGCACAACTATTGCTAATCCCGGCAAATCGTGAATTTAATTTAACATGATCCGGCTGCACAACGCTTGCTAATCCCGGGAACCATGTGTTTAACCTTAGCACAAACCGGCTGCACAACGCTTGCTAATCCCGGTAACCCACGAATTGACCATGCCAAGACGTATACAGGGCCTAGGGTGAGGGCTCATGACTTCCCTTCCTAGTATGCTACTTGTCGGGTCGTCACCCAATGCAATACGTATGACAATACGCATCAAGTTCTCGAGAGTTAGATAATTTATATCTTTCCGATCACCAAGTGGATCAATTACATAAATAATCGGATAAACAATATCCATATCGATATATAACCCGTTTTGAGGAATTTATAATTTAGACCTCCGGCATTATAATCATTTTCATTTGACATATATAACCATATATATTCAGCCAATCCATCAGTCGGTGTACTCACACGCGCACTAGGGTTTCGGTTTTTTGATCAAATGGGCTTTCAAAGTTCTTTTTCAAAATCATGAGTTGAACAAGTCCAAAATACGGTTTTCAGTAAGGCAATTCCTTTTTAAATGGTTGAGAAAGAGATTAAAAAAGGTTCGGGATGGAACGGAGCGACAAAACGAAAAAACGGAAGTCAGTAACAGAACCTCACGCACGACCCGTGCCCAGGGGCGCACGACCCGTGCATGGTGTACTACTTAGAACCCATCTATCAGAAAGAAACGCACGATCCGTGCCCAGGGGCGCACGACCCGTGCGTCCCGTTCAATTTCCAATTCTTCCGAAGCAGGCGCACGATCCGTGCCCAGGGGCGCACTGTAACACCCCTTTTCTACCCCTTAATTTACACGTCATTATCAGAGTATTTTCATTTTCGAAAATAATATTTAATTAGTAGAAAAGAAATGTCACATCTTCATTTATAAAAACTCATCGCCTGCACCATTAAAATTTGTGCAACAACGCAATCGTCATAAAAGTTAAACTTCAAAATAATCTCATCACAGCGGAAATAGCAATAACTCACCAAAGTCGCTCAAACACGTCTCAAAACATCAATAAAATCATTAAACAGCTAGTTAAATAATTTATCAACTTCAACCCCGCCCCCTAGGTGCTACAATATCAGAGAGCGACTCAAAACATCCCAACAGCTAATCAAGAAGGCAGCAGAACCTTCACTCGCGGTTACCTGCAGCGTTGCCACGATAGAGCAACATTCCAAGCAGAAGGGGTGAGAATTTCAATAAAACATAATCAAGTGCATAATAGAGAATGAGAACAAGCAATCACACAACATCATCACACAACATCATCATCATCACCACGTCACTATCACAAACACCAGCTCAAACCACGAACAATAACAACTCACAGTCATGATTATGCATGTAAATGCAACCCACACCTGGGTATATGCATGATGGTACCATACTCGTCACAATAAGAGGCCGAAGCCTATTCGTCGCAAGAGGCCGAAGCCTATTCTTCACAATATGCACATGCTATGAGACTCTATGGACACATGTGCAATTCACCACAACACTCACCTGGAGTACTCATCATCATCGTCATAAAACACTCATAGAGTGTATTCGTCGCAATTCATCACAATCACGTTACAACATCATTATAATCATACTCATAGAGTATATTCGTCACAATCATCGTAATCACATCACATAATCATCATAAACATCACATTCAAAATTGGAGTAACACACCTTTAAATTTAAGCAACAGTACTCTTAAGTCTGAGAGAAACGACACACTTTAATTTTGAAAACCAGCACCTTTAACTCAAGAAAATAGCACCTTAAATTGAAGAACACGACACCTTCTTTTCAAAAACACAACACCTTTAGTTGAAGAACACAGCACCTTTATTTCAAGAAAACAACCACTCCTTTAATTGAAAGTGGCACCACATTTAGATTTAGGAAACACCACGTCTTAATTTTGGGAAGCATCGCCTTTGGTTTAGAAACGTCTCTTTTTCATGCTTAGAAAACATCGCACTTAAACGGAGAAAACATCATAATTCCATAGCGGAAAAACATCACATTTGAAAATCGAGAAAACAGTGTGAAAACAGCAACAAAACAGGGTGAAACAGCAGCTCGCGCTTGAGGCGCGAGTGAGGCGCGACTGGGGCGCGAATGGACCCAAAAATTATTGTCTCAGCGCACCGTGATTGCGCTTGGGGCGCGAGATCAGCGCAGGTGCAGCGCGACTCAGCAGAAACAGTTTTTAACGCGCAGAAATGTCTATAACTCGAACAATTCATCAACATCATCACAGTTCATCAAACATCAACAATTCTTCAAACTATCATCAACATCGAAGCACAAAATTACACATGACACATCATCAATTCATCAAACAACATCACCATCATTCAATTCTTCATCAATACTACACCAATTAATCTCAATTTCACAACAACATCAAAAATTCATCCAACAACATCAAATTCATCAATAACCTCAAATTCATCAACATCAACGAAAATTCATCAACAACATCAATTCATTAATAACATCAAATTCATCAATGACAACCCAATTCATCTCAATTACATCAAAACACCCAAAACCCCACAAAACCCCAATTACATACCTAATTATATTAAATCGAAACGCTCACCCTTACCTCTTAAACGTAAGCTCCGTAGAAGAAGATTGAAGACACCAAAGAGTAACTACAGCAACACAACGAGCAAAGCCTTGGAATTCCTCCCTCCAACTCGCGAAAACCCTAACCCTTAGCTTTGGGAAGATCCAATTTCGTTCTCACCTCCCCTGGCTTCTAACTCAGGAACTGCTCTCTTATCGAAGCCCTCTGAAATATGAGAAGAACGCAACAAACCGCGTCGCAAACGGAGTTCTAGAGAGAAAGTTATGCTCAAAAGAGTGAAAATGGGTAAAAATGACCCAATCTGCGCAAAACGCTGCATAAATAGCAGACTCGCGCGCGTCTTGCGCTCGGAGCGCAACTGCAGCGCGAACAGACAGCAACCATACGTGACTTGCGCGCGGAGCGCGACTGCAGCGCCAGTCACGCGCAAAACACCCAACACCTGCTTCGGCGAATTAATTAAAATAGCAAACGACATCGGATTTTAACAAATGACCACTCGTTGGAAAGATCTCGGAATGTAGTTTCTATCTATGATTTTTAATTTCCAAAATAAGTAACCATTTGGTACAGATTTTCAATATACTACAATGAGGTACCAAACTTGGACAGAACTTCTTACTCAACTTGCAACCAAACTTCCTTTCTCATTTCTTAATGAAATTTGATGAAACCAGTGCCTACTCTGTAGGGAATTCAGTCTACTTTCCAACTAAACAAGAACCATACAAAACTGAGTTCAATTGAGAATGCAAAACCTGCAAAACCGAACCTCAATTCTAATCATTTCTACCCTGGTTCCCATGCCAATAACTCTCTAATTTCTTCAATCATTCTACCAATTCATCTCAAAAATAGATTTTAATAAAATTGGGGCGTTACAACTCTCTCCCACTTAAAATATTTTCGTCCTCGAAAATTTACTCCGACTCACGAGACAAAACCCAATCTTCTTGTCACCTCTAACCATCCTTGTCCGTCATCTATCGTATACTTAGCATCAGACCAAACACCCTTCTCCACATTTTTACTCTTAATTAGCTGTTCTAATCTGTAGGTCATCAAAGTCCTACTCAACCACTCAAACACCTTGACACTTCACTTAGGCAACTACACCTCATCATCACTCACCTCTACAACTACCTCGGTTACATCTACTTCGCTTCACCACCACTCTCCTTGCCACCCATACGCTGCACTTAGGCACTCTATGCTTCAACCACACTAGCTTCTTCATACATCTACACTTAAGCTTATATTCACCACACTTCAACAGCTACACTTAGGCTTATATTCACCACACTCCAACAACTACACTTAGGCTTATCACCTACGCACAACACTTCACCTCGACACTATGCCCAACATGTAACTTCGACACACATGCCCTTCGACGTACACATTCCTTCGACGCACACCCACACTTCGACACATTTAACCTTCGACTCACACGTTCGACACCTACATACTTCGATAACACTGCAACACTACACTTCGTCACACTTATACGTCGACTTCCATATATTTCGACCCACCTTTAGTCAGGTAACTACGCCTCGGTTCCTATGTCACCTTACACACCTAACCTTCATCTCTTCTCGTTTCTTTGGTCCTCACACTATGATCGAACTTAGCTACGATTACAACACCCATTCACTTGAAATTTGTGCAACACCCATTAAAGTACTTCAACGAAAGTGACAACACCAACAACAACATCTTTGCACTGAGAGTTCCTCAACTCCCATTCCTCTCCTAGGTCTCTCATAGGGCCGACTCATCAACAACACATTATAACTTCAGCAAGGTGAAGCACACACCACAACAATCACATCAATCACAATTAATTACGTGACTCCTTCGTCAATAAAGGACTAAGTCAACGTCCATAGGGACCAAACGACACATAAAATCGAGACAGCAACCTCTCAAAATACAGTAACAGTACTAAAGAAAAATAGGAAAGCAGCCCTTTTAAATTTTACGAAACGACAGCACTTGATTCAAGAGAACATCATCTTAATTTTAAGAACTCGGCACTTTAAATTATTAAGAAAACAACACGCTATGTAAACAGCACATTTAATTTGAAGAAAGCAGCACTCTAAATATAAGTAGACAACACCATTTAGATTTAGGGGAAACAACTCTTTCAACTGTAAGAAAACAGCACTTTAGATCGTAGAAAACAGCACACTTTAACTTCAAGAAAACAACATTTTTAATTGAAGAAAAACAGCATCCTTAATTCAAGAAAATAACACCTTTCATTGAAGAAGACAGCACCTATTGACTTAAGAAAACATCACTTTTAATTGAGGAAAACAGCACCTACAAAAACAGCGCTTAAGACAAAACTGCGCATAGAAACAGCATGCAAAACCGAGTGAATAACAGCAACCCATTTACTTGTAAATACAGTAGCTCATATATCAAATTTAAACAATGAAACAGCAACACCTTTTCAACATAAAAACAGCTTACTATTATTTTCAAAAACAAACAGCACTTTAAACAATGTAAAAACAGCACACCATTGTTTCCAAACAAAACGGCAACTCGAAACAGTGTAAAAACAGTACACTATTTATTTTTAAAACAAAACAGCAACACATACACACGCACCCACCGGGACATCTCCAAAATGACGCGTGCAAAATAAAACCACTCGAGCCAAAATATTTAAAATTGAATTTGGGCACGCAAACGCAAAAGATGGCACGGTAAAATATACTCTGAACTCGAAGTTTACACACAATTAGAATTTGGCGCCTATACACCCGTGGGGATGTATAGAATACATACTTTCAAACATTTAATTTTCTTTTTAAAACGTCTCAACTCATTGTATTCACACATCAAAACATACAAATTAATTATTAAAATTTATAACACATCATACTCCTCATCTTAATTCAACCTCAATCATCATCAAACATCAAGGCACGAAATTACACGTGACAACATCAACATCACAACTCATCACAATGTACTCAATTCCTCATCAATTTTACACCTACTCATCAAATCACAACAATACTAAAAACACCCAACGGCAAACAAACAAAATTCACCACAAAGTCTTCGTCGAAAATCGACGAGAGACACAGAAAACACACCAAGCAACACATTACAGTCATACACAAAGTACTCAGAGTAAACACACACATAGCAGCAATAAGACACTAAGCAGCGCCAGTATCAACAATAGCAGTCATACCGTCTGACCAATTTAGCTAATCACTGCAACACAAATTATGGTTAGAACGAGTACCAAGACTCGAGAGATAGCTAGACTCGACACTGGACAACTTGGCCGGACAGACCGAACTGCTCTGATACCACTAATGTAACACCCCTTTTCTACCCCTTAATTTACACGTCATTATCAGAGTATTTTCATTTTCGAAAATAATATTTAATTAGTAGAAAAGAAATGTCACATCTTCATTTATAAAAACTCATCGCCTGCACCATTAAAATTTGTGCAACAACGCAATCGTCATAAAAGTTAAACTTCAAAATAATCTCATCACAGCGGAAATAGCAATAACTCACCAAAGTCGCTCAAACACGTCTCAAAACATCAATAAAATCATTAAACAGCTAGTTAAATAATTTATCAACTTCAACCCCTGCCCCCTAGGTGCTACAATATCAGAGAGCGACTCAAAACATCCCAACAGCTAATCGAGAAGGCAGCAGGACCTTCACTCGCGGTTACCTGCAGCGTTGCCACGATAGAGCAACATTCCAAGCAGAAGGGGTGAGAATTTCAATAAAACATAATCAAGTGCATAATAGAGAATGAGAACAAGCAATCACACAACATCATCACACAACATCATCATCATCACCACGTCACTATCACAAACACCAGCTCAAACCACGAACAATAACAACTCACAGTCATGATTATGCATGTAAATGCAACCCACACCTGGGTATATGCATGATGGTACCATACTCGTCACAATAAGAGGCCGAAGCCTATTCGTCGCAAGAGGCCGAAGCCTATTCTTCACAATATGCACATGCTATGAGACTCTATGGACACATGTGCAATTCACCACAACACTCACCTGGAGTACTCATCATCATCGTCATAAAACACTCATAGAGTGTATTCGTCGCAATTCATCACAATCACGTTACAACATCATTATAATCATACTCATAGAGTATATTCGTCACAATCATCGTAATCACATCACATAATCATCATAAACATCACATTCAAAATTGGAGTAACACACCTTTAAATTTAAGCAACAGTACTCTTAAGTCTGAGAGAAACGACACACTTTAATTTTGAAAACCAGCACCTTTAACTCAAGAAAATAGCACCTTAAATTGAAGAACACGACACCTTCTTTTCAAAAACACAACACCTTTAGTTGAAGAACACAGCACCTTTATTTCAAGAAAACAACCACTCCTTTAATTGAAAGTGGCACCACATTTAGATTTAGGAAACACCACGTCTTAATTTTGGGTAGCATCACCTTTGGTTTAGAAACGTCTCTTTTTCATGCTTAGAAAACATCGCACTTAAACGGAGAAAACATCATAATTCCATAGCGGAAAAACATCACATTTGAAAATCGAGAAAACAGTGTGAAAACAGCAACAAAACAGGGTGAAACAGCAGCTCGCGCTTGAGGCGCGAGTGAGGCGCGACTGGGGCGCGAATGGACCCAAAAATTATTGTCTCAGCGCACCGTGATTGCGCTTGGGGCGCGAGATCAGCGCAGGTGCAGCGCGACTCAGCAGAAACAGTTTTTAACGCGCAGAAATGTCTATAACTCGAACAATTCATCAACATCATCACAGTTCATCAAACATCATCAATTCTTCAAACTATCATCAACATCGAAGCACAAAATTACACATGACACATCATCAATTCATCAAACAACATCACCATCATTCAATTCTTCATCAATACTACACCAATTAATCTCAATTTCACAACAACATCAAAAATTCATCCAACAACATCAAACTCATCAATAACCTCAAATTCATCAACATCAACGAAAATTCATCAACAACATCAATTCATTAATAACATCAAATTCATCAATGACAACCCAATTCATCTCAATTACATCAAAACACCCAAAACCCCACAAAACCCCAATTACATACCTAATTATATTAAATCGAAACGCTCACCCTTACCTCTTAAACGTAAGCTCCGTAGAAGAAGATTGAAGACACCAAAGAGTAACTACAGCAACACAACGAGCAAAGCCTTGGAATTCCTCCCTCCAACTCGCGAAAACCCTAACCCTTAGCTTTGGGAAGATCCAATTTCGTTCTCACCTCCCCTGGCTTCTAACTCAGGAACTGCTCTCTTATCGAAGCCCTCTGAAATATGAGAAGAACGCAACAAACCGCGTCGCAAACGGAGTTCTAGAGAGAAAGTTATGCTCAAAAGAGTGAAAATGGGTAAAAATGACCCAATCTGCGCAAAACGCTGCATAAATAGCAGACTCGCGCGCGTCTTGCGCTCGGAGCGCAACAGCAGCGCGAACAGACAGCAACCATACGTGACTTGCGCGCGGAGCGCGACTGCAGCGCCAGTCACGCGCAAAACACCCAACACCTGCTTCGGCGAATTAATTAAAATAGCAAACGACATCGGATTTTAACAAATGACCACTCGTTGGAAAGCTCTCGGAGTGTAGTTTCTATCTATGATTTTTAATTTCCAAAATAAGTAACCATTTGGTACAGATTTTCAATATACTACAATGAGGTACCAAACTTGGACAGAACTTCTTACTCAACTTGCAACCAAACTTCCTTTCTCATTTCTTAATGAAATTTGATGAAACCAGTGCCTACTCTGTAGGGAATTCAGTCTACTTTCCAACTAAACAAGAACCATACAAAACGGAGTTCAATTGAGAATGCAAAACCTGCAAAACCGAACCTCAATTCTAATCATTCCTACCATGGTTCCCATGCCAATAACTCTCTAATTTCTTCAATCATTCTACCAATTCATCTCAAAAATAGATTTTAATAAAATTGGGGCGTTACACGCACGGTCCGTGCGACCTGTGTCTGTTACCAGAATTTCACATTTTTCTCATTTTCGCTCTCCGTTCTTGTCCAATTCGATTTCTAATTTCAATCACCTGAAACTCAAAATTTCCAACTATTCCAGAATATATATATAAGTTATTTCATTTCAATGGTTTATTCAAAAATTCTCAATAAACTGTAAAACACCGTTTTGACTTAAAATCGCTTTTCGGTTCTAAGTCTTTCGAAAATGGAATGATTGCCTTATTATTTGAAACAAACACAGTCTTTCAGAATACATGAAAATGTCCCTAATCCGTGAGTAGAACTCACCCGTTGACGAAATCCGAGAGTTGAACCGAGAGACGAGATCGTCGAACCGAAAACAACGAACTAGCCCCGCTAGAAACCGAATTCGAACCAGGACAGTGGCTTCCTTTCTCTCAAACTGAAACAGCAACTCAATCTTTCACAACTTCCTCCAAGTCGAAATGCAAGCTTGAGACTTCCCCCTCTTAACAGGAAAACTGAACATGCAAGAGAAGTGGCAGCTCAAAACTCCATTGCCTTCAACCTTGGAGCTTCAAGCTTCGAAAATGGAGCAAGGGATAGGAGTAGAATCAGGCTTCAACAATAGGCTCATTGAATTCAGAATTGAAAATGGAGTGGGATGGGAGAGAAACCACTTACATGCACAAAGATTTGAGATGGGTCCCTCCTTCCTCCTATTCTCCTCCTCCACGCCTCCTCCTTCTCTTTTCTTTCTTATTTTCAGCTTTTGCTTCTTTCTTGCTGAAATGAGGGGTGACTAAGTGTGAGGGTGAGGCTGGTCAGGTGGCTATATGGGCTGGGGGGTTTAAATGAAGGGGAAAAGACCAAACTACCCCTAGCCCATTAAGTCATAGGTTAGGTGACAAATTTTTCTCTTCGGCACAAAACTTCTCGATTAATCCGGTTCCGATCCGAAATCATTCAATTCCTTCGGTTCATGATTAATTATAACCTTCATAATTATAATTTAATAACTAGGGGTGTGAAAAGACAGATTTGCCCTTCGGCTCCAATTCCTCGTTTTACTATGAATAGGCCACCCTTTTATGGAGAATAGGTTTTCTTGATAATTTTCTCGACTATCAATCGCCGAGACGCGACCAATTATTCCTACCAATAATTACTCGATCTCCGGCATCATAATACGAGTCTTTAAAAATTCGAGATGTTACAATCACCCCAACTTTTTAAAAATTTTGTCCTCAAAATTGACAAGACGTACCTCAATTGAAGAGATATGGATATCGGGTCCGCATGTCATCTTCCAGCTCCCAGGTAGCCTCCTCGATTGAGAATCCATCCCAGACCACTTTGACAATCGGAATAGTCCTAGAACGCAGAGTCTTCACACCACGCTCCAAGATATAACTAGGATAAGGTTGAAATGACAAATCTGGTCGCAGGTCAATGGTATCAACACTCAACGGTTGATGCAGATCGGGAACAGACTTCCTCAACTGAGACACGTGGAACACATCATGGAGGTTTGATAGGGCCGGAGACAATGTGAGGCGATAGGCAACTGGCCCAATCCGCTCGATGATTTGGAAAGGTCCAACATATCGAGGACTGAGCTTCTTCGCTCGCAAGGCTCTCCCAGTGCCTATGGTTGGAGAAACTTTCAAGAACACATGATCACCAACCTCAGACTCCAACGGTCTCCTTCGGTTGTCAGCGTAGCTCTTTTGCCGACTCTGAGCAACCTTCATCCTTTCTCGAATTAACTTGATCTTCTCAGTAGTCTCGCGAACCATATCGGGTCCCAAAAACTTATCTTCACCAATCTCCCACCAACACAACGGAGTTCTACACTTCCTACCATAAAGTGCTTCAAACGGTGCCATTCCAATGCTGGAGTGGTAACGGTTGTTGTAGGAGAATTCTACTAATGGAAGATGGTCTTCCCATTTTCTCCCACTGTCGAGCACACAAGCCCGAAGCATGTCCTCAAGAGTCTGGATAGTTTTCTCAGTCTGACCATCAGTCTGAGGATGATAAGCAGTGCTAACCAGCACTCTCGTTCCCAAAGCTTCATTCAATGTTCTCCAAAATCTGGAAGTAAACTTGGGATCTCGGTCTGACACGATACTCGTTGGAATTCCATGCAATCTGATAATGTTCTTCACATATTCATCTGCCAGCTTGGAAACTTTATAAGTCGAACGTACGGGAATAAAGTGAGCGGACTTAGTTAATCGGTCCACTATTACCCAAATAGAGTCATTGCCGGCCTGTGACCTCGGCAAACCCATAACGAAGTCCATTGAGATATCTTCCCATTTCCAGATTGGTACATCTAGCGGTTGTAACTGACCGCCCGGTCTCCGGTGTTCCGCCTTAACCTTCTGACAAGTTAAGCATCGAGAAACAAATTCTGCAACCTCGACCTTCATCCCAGGCCACCAATACATTAACTTCAAGTCTCGGTACATCTTGGTGGACCCCGGATGTACAGAGTACTGACTCCTATGAGCTTCTTCCAATACTTGCCTTTTGATATCATCATCATCGGGAACACAAATCCTCCCATTAAAGCAAATCATGTCGTCACTATCCTCAGTAAAATCTGGCGATCCTTTATGAGACTGTAACTTCATATCGGTTCCTTGAGCTACACGGATTTTGTTCCCTTAGCACACTGGCTATCCGTATATGCCGCAGCACTATGCGGTCCCTCTTTCTTGTTATCTTGAGTTTCAAGTCTCTGAATGACTCCAACAAAGCCATCTCGTGAACCATTAACCTTGCCGTGTGGATAGACTTCCTGCTCAGAGCATCTGCTACTACATTGGCTTTCCCAGGGTGATATTTCAATTCGAAGTCGTAATCCTTCAAAAATTCAGTCCACCTTCTCTGTCTGTTATTCAACTCCTTTTGGTCAAACAGATATTTCAAGCTCTTGTGATCACTAAAAACTTCGAAACAAGAACCGTAAAGGTAATGTCTCCAAATTTTCAGTGCAAACATAATAGCCGCCAACTCTAAGTCATGAGTTGGGTAATTCCGTTCATGCGTCTTCAATTGCCTAGATGCATAGGCCACAACGTGTTGATTCTGCATAAGAACACATCCTAGACCCTTCCCAGATGCATCACTGTAAATCTGGAATCCCAATGACGGATTCGGAAGAATTAGGATCGGAGCAGAAGTTAACTTTTCTTTCAATCCAAGAAAACACTCTTCACATTCAGCATCCCAAGCAAACGGTTGACCTTTGCGAGTCAATCGAGTAAGCGGAAGTACCAATTGCGAAAAACCTTCAATGAATCTTCTATAGTAACCAGCTAGACCCAGAAAGCTTCTGATCTCAGTCACAGACGTTGGCCGTTCCCAATTCAACACTGCTTCTACCTTGCTAGGATCAACTGCAACTCCTTTCTGGGAAATCACATGACCCAAGAATTTCACCTCGGACATCCAAAAATAACACTTCGATGGTTTAGCATAAAGCTTCTTCTCTCGGAGTACTCCTAGGACAAAGCGGAGATGCTGGGCATGCTCCTCAACTGACTTTGAGTAGACCAAGATATCATCAATAAAGACGACCACAAACTGATCTAGGTAGGAATGAAATACTCTATTCATATAGTCCATGAATACGGCTGGAGCGTTAGTCAATCCGAAGGGCATCACCACGAACTCGTAGTGTCCGTACCTCGTACGAAAAGCGGTCTTCGGAATGTCTAAGGCTCTTACCCTGATTTGATGGTACCCTGACCTTAGATCAATTTTGGAGAAAACTTTAGCACCTCGAAGTTGGTCAAGCAGATCATCTATCCTTGGCAATGGATACTTGTTCTTGCTAGTGATTTTATTCAGCTGGCGGTAGTCTATGCATAATCTCATGCTTCCGTCTTTCTTCTTGACTAGCAATACCGGAGCACCCCATGGAGAAGCGCTCGGTCGTATAAACTTCTTGGAAATTAATTCCTCAAGTTGGGACTTCAATTCCTTCAGTTCGAGAGGGGACATCCTGTAAGGTGCTATGGATATCGGCCCTGCACCCGGCGCCAATTCTATAGAGAATTCTACCTCTCGTTCTGGAGGCAAAGAGGAAACTTCCTCGGGAAAAACATCTAAGAATTCATTAACAACTTGAATAGATGATAAATCCAAATCAGCTTCAGTTGATGCAGACAAAATAACAACAAAAGCTTCCGCACCTTGGAATAGAGACTGGCTGGCTGAAGTGAACGAAATAACACCATCATCTGCAGGTAGTGAATGTTCAGCTACTTCAGAAGGAAAATTAATTGCACGATTGAAACAGTCAATCGTAATGTGATTGGAAGTCATCCAATTCATTCCCAACACGATCTCCATTCCTCTCATAGGCAGACAGATAAAATCAACAACAAAGTCCCTGCCTCCTATGGTGAGCAGATAGTTAAGGCATAATGATTGGGTTCGCACACGACCCTTTGCAGCAGTAAGGATAGATATTGGCTCGGATATAGGAGATACTATTAATCCTAGCCGTTCAGCACATGCTTCAGAGATAAAACAATGAGTAGCACCAGAGTCATACAGAATATTAACAGTTTGATGAAAGATAGAACCTGTACCCCTTATAAGATTATCAGCTGGTTTGATGGTCTTAGCATCCAGAGTGTTGACTCGAGCCTGTCTCGGAGCATCAGGAGACTCTAAGAAAGCTTTCCTTGACGGGCAATTATTAGCATAATGGCCCACTTCTTTGCAAAGGTAACATTGGTTCGGTCCCACCTGGCATTTGCCTTTATGAAACTTCTTGCACACATGACATCGGTCATATCCTGCAGAGTCTCTTGACTGTACTCATTTCCCCTTGTCTGAATTCCCTTTATACCTCGGGTTTGAAGAAGTTGGCTCATTACCCTTCTTCTTATCCTTCCAGAAGTCTTTCCTCTCAGCATACATTCTTTTAAGATCGCTCTCAGCTAAATGAGCTTGTTGAACCAAAGCAGGATAATTGGTCATGGAATAAGAACTGGGACCTTGATTCACATCGCCTCTAAGACCTTGTCTGAACATCACCATTTTCCACTTATCATCAGGGGCGGTGGTCCCCAATGCATAGAATTGTGACAACCTCTCAAACTTTGCAGCGTATTCCCCAACTGTCATCTCTCCCTGTTTCAAACTCAGAAATTCCATCTGCTTATCAAGTCTTTGGGAGTCGGGGAAGTAATGACTCAAAAATAATTCCTTGAAATTACTCCACTCAAGAGGAGTTCCTTGATTTTGAAGCATTCTACGAGCGTTAACCCACCAAGTGTGAGCATCCTCGTCCAGAGCGTTAGCAGCACAAATTACTTTTTCTCCTTCATTGCATTGCAAGGTATCAAAGATCCGTTCCATGGCATCTACCCAGAAATGGGCTTTCATTGCCTCGGATCCTCCTTTGAAGGTTGGGGGTTTCATCTTCAGAAACCGGAAATACACCCTGTTGGGATCCTCAGGTGTTGGCACATTGACTGGCTCGGCTGGTTGTGGTTGAGGCATCTAATGCATCTGCTGCATTTGAGCCATTTGAGCCATCTGTTGTTGTTGCATTAGCATCATGTCATTCATCATCTTCTGCTGAGTCTCGATGACATTCTGCATCCATTCTTGATGAGGATCAACAGGTGGGTTTCTCCTACCTCTTCCAGCCATGATTCTGCGAAGTACGCACAAAGTATTAAGTTGATCAGGCTCAATGTCTAATAGCATACTAAGAAAAATCAGACTTAGAAGACGTAAAAGACTCTTAACATCTAAGTCCAACTAGGTCGAACCGCTCTGATACCAAATGTAACACCCCGTTATTTCTAACATGTAGAAACACCGAAAGTGCACAGATGCGGAAATTCAGAGGACACAGTTCATGTTTAAGTATTGGACGTACAAACTTTTTCCGAAATAAAAACATAGTCGGAATAACATTACTTCATGAATAGAAGTTTATCGGTTCCATACCGAATGGATTACAATATCCAAGTCCAAATACCAAACGGAAACATAAAACGGTTCATATAACTCGTAATCAATACAAGTTTATACAACCAGTAGGACAACAAAAGAATAAAGGATCAAATGACTAAATCTTCAGCACCTCCAAGAGTATACCAACTACTCGTGCAGAATAGTCTTCCTTTTTCCCTGCTTCTCTGAAAAACAACAAATATGGATTGGGTGAGATAACATTATCTCAGTGAGTCCTACCGTGCCCCCTCACTGACACTCGGTTTAATTTATTAAACCGTTACAACAAGAGCTGACATAACAATGTCTTATTTATTAATCGAATTACCGACTGCACAACGAATGCTAATCCCGGCAATTCGCGTTCTTAAATTATTAATCGAAATGCCGACTGCACAACTATTGCTAATCCCGGCAAATCGTGAATTTAATTTAACATGATCCGGCTGCACAACGCTTGCTAATCCCGGGAACCATGTGTTTAACCTTAGCACAAACCGGCTGCACAACGCTTGCTAATCCCGGTAACCCACGAATTGACCACGCCAAGACGTATACAGGGCCTAGGGTGAGGGCTCATGACTTCCCTTCCTAGTATGCTACTTGTCGGGTCGTCACCCAACGCAATACGTATGACAATACGCATCAAGTTCTCGAGAGTTAGATAATTTATATCTTTCCGATCACCAAGTGGATCAATTACATAAATAATCGGATAAACAATATCCATATCGATCTATAACCCGTTTTGAGGAATTTATAATTTAGACCTCCGGCATTATAATCATTTTCATTTGACATATATAACCATATATATTCAGCCAATCCATCAGTCGGTGTACTCACACGCGCACTAGGGTTTCGGTTTTTTGATCAAATGGGCTTTCAAAGTTCTTTTTCAAAATAATGAGTTGAACAAGTCCAAAATACGGTTTTCAGTAAGGCAATTCCTTTTTAAATGGTTGAGAAAGAGATTAGAAAAGGTTCGGGATCGAACGGAGCGACAAAACGAGAAAACGAAAGTCAGTAACAGAACCTCACGCACGACCCGTGCCCAGGGGCGCACGACCCGTGCATGGTGTACTACTTAGAACCCATCTATCAGAAAGAAACGCACGATCCGTGCCCAGGGGCGCACGACCCGTGCGTCCCGTTCAATTTCCAATTCTTCCAACCCGAAGCAGGCGCACGATCCGTGCCCAGGGGCGCACGGTCCGTGCGACCTGTGTCTGTTACCAGAATTTCACATTTTTCTCATTTTCGCTCTCCGTTCTCGTCCAATTCGATTTCTAATTTCAATCACCTGAAACTCAGAAAATTTCCAACTATTCCAGAATATATATATAAGTTATTTCATTTCAATGGTTTATTCAAAAATTCTCAATAAACTGTAAAACACCGTTTTGACTTAAAATCGCTTTTCGGTTCTTAGTCTTTCAAAAACGGAATGATTGCCTTATTATTTGAAACAAACACAGTCTTTCAGAATACATGAAAATGTCCCTAATCCGTGAGTAGAACTCACCCGTTGACGAAATCCGAGAGTTGAACCGAGAGACGAGATCGTCGAACCGAAAACAGCGAACTAGCCCCGCTAGAAACCGAATTCGAACCAGGACAGTGGCTTCCTTTCTCTCAAACTGAAACAGCAACTCAATCTTTCACAACTTCCTCCAAGTCGAAATGCAAGCTTGAGACTTCCCCCTCTTAACAGGAAAACTGAACATGCAAGAGAAGTGGCAGCTCAAAACTCCATTGCCTTCAACCTTGGAGCTTCAAGCTTCGAAAATGGAGCAAGGGATAGGAGTAGAATCAGGCTTCAACAATAGGCTCATTGAATTCAGAATTGAAAATGGAGTGGGATGGGAGAGAAACCACTTACATGCACAAAGATTTGAGATGGGTCCCTCCTTCCTCCTCTTCTCCTCCTCCACGCCTCCTCCTTCTCTTTTCTTTCTTATTTTCAGCTTTTGCTTCTTTCTTGCTGAAATGAGGAGTGACTAAGTGTGAGGGTGAGGCTGGTCAGGTGGCTATATGGGCTGGGGGGTTTAAATGAAGGGGAAAAGACCAAACTACCCCTAGCCCATTAAGTCATAGGTTAGGTGACAAATTTTTCTCTTCGGCACAAAACTTCTCGATTAATCCGGTTCCGATCCGAAATCATTCAATTCCTTCGGTTCATGATTAATTATAATCTTCATAATTATAATTTAATAACTAGGGGTGTGAAAAGACAGATTTGCCCTTCGGCTCCAATTCCTCGTTTTACTATGAATAGGCCACCCTTTTATGGAGAATAGGTTTTCTTGATAATTTTCTCGACTATCAATCGTCGAGACGCGACCAATTATTCCTACCAATAATTACTCGGTCTCCGGCATCATAATACGAGTCTTTAAAAATTTGGGATGTTACAGTCGCCCACTATGCGAGTCACCAACCATTGGATCAATCGTAGATCAACGTCTAATATTGCTCCTAAGCCCTCAGAAATCAGAGCCACTACCCACAATCCCACTAGCACGGTTAGTCGGGAAAAACTCATTCGCTCCACTCCTCAAGGCTTCACTTATTCGCTTGATCTTCAGCTGCTCCCACGTTTCATACACGTGCCTCCTTTTCCTTGCCTTCCGAACAAGTCTGCCTTACTTCGGCCATTCAATTCCTCGGCCTGCAGCCATAAACCTAGGCCACCGAGCCATCATGACTGTGGTACTCTATAGGTTGATACTTGCTCTCCCTCGGTCTCGATCACTATCCCTTGAGCTCACCCCCTCCTCGAGGAATTTACATCATGATTTACCTCGAGGCCTTCCCTTGAGTTCATTCTTTCAGCAAATATCTTCTGGGATTTGTCTAGTGGCCTGCCTCGGCGCCCTAGTCCTTTCTCCCCTTTTCCTCCCAGCCTTCAGCCAAGCAGATTAAGCAGCATGCCCGAACTAAAGGTACTAAATATGAGAAGATATTAATTACAATATTAAATAATACTCCGTAAGTCATTTTATAAGAAATTAAATATAATTGATATAGGTTGAAACTCACAATTCTGGTATCACCAAATACTTGTATTTTAAAAGTTTTTCATCCATTTGTTATATGTTTTTAAGAAAATGAGAATCGAAAAACAATCTAAAAACCGATTAAAATGCTACTAAATATGTTTTTCATCCATTTCTCATCAAAATCATTTTTCATAGAATGAATTTTTTTACAAAAGAAAAATTCACTATATTACAAAAACACACAACAACTTCTGATTTTCTTAAAAATCTCTACCAAGTAATTTCTAAATCATTTAACATCAAAATCACGTATTTTATTCAGTAACTAACGCGCCCTAACAACTTTAATATAGATAAGATTGAATAATTACAAGAGTCAAAAACTTAAATGCACTTAATGCTACTTTTTTTTACATGAATGAACATTTTTGTTATTAAATATAAAATCTTAAAAAAGTTGTTAGCTAATTAATTTTATTAACATCAGAAAATAAAAATTAAATTAAATTTATTGTATTAAATAACTTAATTATGGTCATTTTTTAATATTTAACTAATATCGTTGGCCCAATGACTTAATCTACCCTAGGACCACTAGTGCAAAATTAGGAAAAGAATTAGACATTTAAATTCAGGCGCTCAAATGCCTGACTTTATATGTTGAGGCGGTAGCAAACTTGTAATTAAGAGGCAAAACTCAGGAGTTTTAAAGTCAAGAGAATACACACCTGACTTCTAAAGTGAAAAAATAGGAAAAAAATTAGACTTTAGAAGTCAGGCGTGTATTCGCCTGACTACATAAGTAGACACGGTGGCAAACTTGTAATTAAGGGTGAAATTCTTTTTTTCTATTTTAGTACTTTAGAAGTCAGGCGTGTATTGGCTTGACTTCTAAAGTACTTTAGAAGTCAGGCACATACATGTCTGACCTCTAAAGTACTAAAATAAAAAAAAAAGAATTTCACCCTCACTATCAGAATCAGAACACTCCTCTCCTCTCCATTCTCACTCTCACTCTCACTCTTGTTACCAAGTGGCTTCAGTCTCAAGAGGGGGGGTGAATTGAGATTTAAAAACCTTTTCAGATCTTTTGAAAATGTTTTTCCCCTTTTCAATGACTTAGATCAATTTTCGCGCAGGTTAAGTGGAAGCGAAGGAATTAGAATATAAAGCAGTAAAGCAGTATAATAGTAAAGCAGGAAAGCAGTAAAGCACGCAGAGATTTATCCTGGTTCGGTCACCTCCTAGTGACCTACGTCCAGTCCTCACACCCTTGTGAGATTTTCCACTAAAACAACAACAAGGCTTACAGGTGCCTTGGAAAACCTTTACAGACTCAGGCACTCTCCTCCTAGGATACCCCACCTATAGAGAGCCCTCAGATCTAATATAACAATAACAAGAGATACCCCACCCCTGTTACAATCAACTGCCCTAGAAAGATACCCCACTTCCTAGTACATGCAGCTACCCTAGAGAGATACCCCACTCCCTAGAACAAAAACACAACAGTTAAATAATAAACAATTGTAAATGCAGAAATACCTCTAGTGTAGGCAGATATTACAACTTGAAGAATACAACCCCAACTAACTCTTAGCAACAGATCAGCTCAGACAGACCAACGGTGCGTGACGAGCAAAAGTATAAGCGTGAAGAGTTTTCTCAAAAGTTTTCTGTTTCATGCAAGTGGGTTGAGTTGTGTGTTCTGTGTAAAATGAATCGTGAAGCACTGCCTATTTATAGGCTATGAGGAATTCATTTTTACGTTGAAAATAATGTAGGAATCGATTCTTTGTTAAAATGTATTTGATCTAGGAATCGATTTATTTAGGTAAGGAATCGATTTTATCTTTGTTTGTAAAATATGGGAAATCGATTCTTGAGTGCCATGGAAAGCTAGGAATCGATTCTATACTTAGTGAAAATATGTAGGAATCGATTTTCAGCTTGCCTGAGACAAGTGGGAATCGATTCTCAGTTATGTGCAAAAGGTTGGGAATCGATTCTTCCCTTAAAGAATATTTGGCTCAGAAATCGATTTGTGTATTATAAAACATGACCTGACAATCGATTCTACCTTTTCTATTTTACCTGAAAATCGATTTTGATATTTTGTTTATGCATGAGAAAATCGATTTTGTTATTTTAAAGGTGATAAGAATGTTTACGTAAATATGCATGCACCTTTAAAAACTTTGTGAGTGTGTGAGACTTTGAAATACGAGCTGACCTTTTGAAAGAGCTTACACTTTTTCCTAAGACACACCCAAACCCTAAGGACTACCCTTATATTTAAGGACTACCCTTAAACTTGAATCTTCAGTTCTTGGCTTGCTTGTCTAGGATTGTGACTTTGACGTTTAGTCACTTTTATTGACTTTGACCGTCAATCTTACCTTTGTCTTTTTCATCATCAAAACACATCCTGCATTATCAGGTTACCTGCAACACAAGGTATCCACATTCTCCCCCTTTTTGATGATGACAAAACATTAACTCATCTCAAGGTGGGAGGTTAGTTCAAACAGATAATGTATACGATACTCCCCCTATCATGATGCTCCCCCTGTTTTATTGACTGTATGCGAGTAAATGCAAATGCATGCTAAATATTAAAAACTCTATTCTTCTCCCCCTTTTTGTCATGATCAAAGAGGGCAACATGTAATTGAAAAATGCGAATCTAACAGCATGAAGAGGAATCAATGATTCCAAGTTCTCTTCGGATGAAGAAGAATGTTTCTTTTTGTAAAGGTTTTGTAAAAATATCAGCCAGCTGTTTTGCCGATTCCACAAATTCGATTACACAATCCCCTTTTTGGACATGATCTCTAAGAAAATGGTGTCTTATCTCTATATGCTTGGTCCTAGAGTGTTGGACGGGGTTCTTTGTAAGGTTGATAGCGCTGGTATTGTCGCATTTTATAGGAATATGATCTAGATCTATACCATAGTCAAGAAGTTGTTGCTTCATCCAGAGGATTTGTGCACAACAACTCCCTGCTGCAACATATTCTGCTTCAGCAGTTGACAGTGCGACACTGACTTGTTTCTTACTGTGCCATGAGACTAATGCACTACCTAGTATGTGACATGTTCCACTAGTGCTTTTTCTATCCAACTTACATCCTGCAAAGTCAGAATCTGAATATCCAATAAGACTACATGTGGCACCTTTTGGGTACCATAGACCAACATTTTGAGTGCCTACCAGATATCTCATTATTCTTTTGACAGCTACTAAATGTGACTCTTTTGGATTTGCTTGATACCTAGCACACATGCAGACACTAAACATGATGTCCGGTCTACTAGCAGTTAAGTAGAGAAGAGAGCCAATCATACCTCGATATTTGCTTAGTTCTACCGGTTTACCTTCTTCATCTTTGTCCAAGTAACATGAGGTGCTCATTGGTGTGGACATTTCTTTTGCTTTGTCCATTTCAAATCTTTTGAGTAGTTCTTTGCAGTACTTTGATTGAGATATGAAGATGCCGTTGTTTGTTTGTTTTATTTGAAGCCCAAGGAAGAAGTTGAGTTCTCCCATCATTGACATTTCAAATTCATTCTGCATAATACTTGAAAATTCTTTGCAAAGCAATTCATTAGTAGCACCGAAAATAATATCATCCACATAAATTTGCACGAGTAAGATGTCATCTTTTGACCTTTTTATAAAAAGTGTAGTGTCAACTTTTCCTCTTTGAAAATCATGATTGAGTAGGAATTTGCTCAATCTTTCGTACCAAGCTCTGGGAGCTTGCTTTAGACCATATAGAGCCTTTTTGAGTTTAAAAACATGGTCTGGTTTTTCGAAATTTTCAAAACCAGGAGGTTGTTCAACATATACTTCTTCTTGGATAAAACCATTTAAGAAAGCGCTCTTAACATCCATTTGATACAATTTAAAATCCATGATTGATGCAAAAGCAAGTAACATGCGAATAGCTTCTAATCTAGCTACAGGAGCATACGTTTCATCATAGTCTATTCCTTCTTCTTGATTATAACCTTTAGCAACTAGTCTAGCTTTGTTCCTGATTATTATACCTGATTCGTCTAGCTTGTTTTTAAACACCCATTTTGTGCCTATTATCTGGTGTTCATCAGGTCTAGGAACTAGATCCCACACTTCGTTTCTTTCAAACTGATTTAATTCTTCTTGCATAGCAATAGTCCAATGTTCATCAACTACGGCTTCATCTATATTTCTAGGTTCAATTTGAGATACGAAAGCCATATGATTACATGCATTTCGAAGACAGTTACGAGTAGTTACCCCTTTTGTTACATCACCTATGACATTTTCAAGCGAGTGATCCCTTGGGATTCTCCATTCCTTGGGAAGTTCACTGCTTGATCCTTCTTCTGACTTCTCTTGAGGGGTGGTTTTTGTTTCTTCTTCTTTCTTCTTCTCACCTATCTCTAACTCTTCAGGTTCATCTGCAATATCAATAACCTTTCCCAGCCTTTTGGGTTTAGTTTCATCAAATGTAACATGTACAGATTCCTCAATTACCTTATTTCTTTTATTAAAAATTCTAAAGGCCTTGCTAGATAAAGAGTAACCAAGAAAAATTCCTTCATCAGCTTTAGCATCGAATTTACCTAGGTTGTCTTTTCCATTATTCAATACAAAACATTTGCAACCAAAGGTGTGAAGGTGTGAAATATTTGGTTTTCTCCCCTTGTAAAGTTCATAGGGGGTTTTCTTTAAAATAGGCCTAATTAGAACTCTATTCATAACATAACAAGCAGTACTTACAGCATCCGCCCAAAAATATTTTGGGATGTCATGATCATTTAACATTGTTCTGGCAAGTTCCTCCAATGATCGATTTTTCCTTTCAACAACTCCATTTTGTTGAGGAGTTCTAGGTGCTGAGAAGTTGTGATTTATACCAAGTTCTTCACATAGGTTTTTGAATTTTTCATTTTCAAATTCTCCACCATGATCAGATCGAATTGAGACAATCTTCAATTCTTTCTCATTTTGAATGCTGCGAGCAAGCTTTTTGAATGCTCCAAAAGCTTCGCTCTTATTTGCCAGAAAGAGAGTCCAGGTATACCTTGAATAATCATCTACTATAACTAGAGCATAGTAATTTCCACCATAACTTTTTGTCCTTGAGGGACCAAATAGATCCATGTGTAACAGCTGCAATGGTTTGTTAGTAGACACAATATTCTTTGATTTAAATGACACTTTTACCTGTTTACCCTTTTGGCATGCATCACACAATTTGTCTTTTTCAAACTTGATATTAGGCAAACCACTAACTAGTTCTTTAGACACTAGCTTGTTAAGATGATCCATATGAATGTGAGCTGTCCTACGATGCCATAACCAAGAGTTTTCTTCCTTACTAATGAGGCAACATGCATTATGTGATGAAACACTATCTAAGCTCATCATGTATATGTTTTCTACTCTATTTCCTATCATTCTAACTTGTTTACTTTGTTTATCCTCAATGATGCATGAACCTGAGTCAAATATTACTCTATTTCCTTTATCACAAAGTTGGCTAATGCTTAAAAGATTATGTTTAAGACCTTCAACATAGAGCACATTATCAATAGCAGTAGATAAGTCTTTACCAACTTTACCTTCACCAAGGATTCTTCCTCTGTTATTGTCACCATAAGTCACATGACCGCTTGATCTGGGGGTAAGAGTTAGGAACTTTGTAATATCTCCAGTCATGTGCTTTGAGCATCCGCTGTCAAGGTACCAATCTGACCCCCGTACCTTGAAGCATACCTGCATCGGTTCAAAACAAGGTTTTAGGTACCCAAATCTCTTTGGGTCCTTGTGGGTTAGTGCTTGGTATGGTCCTTTTGGGAACCCATACCTTTTTCATAGTTTGCTTACCTCTTGCCCTGCAAATAGAAGCTGTATGTCCAGGTTTATCACAATAGTAACATCTAATATAAGGTTTAGTGGAAAACTTAGGTCTATGATGCATATTGCTTTTCACAAAATTATTTCTCTGAATCCTAAGATGCAATTTGTGCATTTTGTCTATTGTACATTCAAGCTCATTGATTTTCTTTTCATGTTCTGTACATTTATCACATGCATAATTTTCATTAACATACACAAGTTTATCATTTTTTTTCCTAAGTTCTAATTTTTCTTTAGTTAAAACATTAACTTCATCTTGAAGATTAGCAATGGTTTTCTTTGATTTATCTAATGCCTTAGCTAATTTCATAGAATCATCATGCAACTCAGTGAAAGCTTCATATAAATCATCATATGCATTTTGTAGAGAGTCAGGGTTAGAAATTACCTCGTTTTCATTCTCGCTTTCATGATCAGCCATTAATGCAACTTGAGCTTCTTCATCTTCTGATTCATCTGATGAATCCATGCAGTTGTCTTCCCATGCGATGTAGGCTTTTCTTCCTTTGTTATTTTTGAATGCCTTCTTTTCAGATTTGGAGTCCTTTTTCTGTAGATTAGGACATTCCATTTTCATGTGCCCGGGTTTCCCGCATTCATAACAAGTAGGAGGACCGGATGTACTTTCTTTGCTGGAGAACCTTTTTGATTTGAAGTTCTTCTTTGGATAGTTGTTGCTTTTCATGAACCTTTTGAACTTCCGAACCATAAGAGCCATATTCTCTTCACTTTCATCAATTTCATCATCTGAGCTGTCACTATCATCAAATTGACTAGAACAAGATGCTTTTAGAGCCAAGCTTTTCTTTTTCTTATCTGTATTTTCGTACTCAGCTAGACGAGTGAGTTCTAGTTCATGCTCTTGAAGTTTACCGAACAGAGTAGCCAGAGTCATGGTAGCTAAATTTCTTGATTCAGTTATAGCAGTAACCTTAGGTTGCCATTCTCTATTCAGACATCTCAGAACTTTGTTGATTAGATCCTCTGCAGGAAATGACTTACCCAACAAGCTTAACTGATTCACAATGTGAGTGAATCTTTTCTGCATTTCTGGTATTGTTTCACCTGTATTCATTCTAAATAATTCGTACTCTCTGATAAGAGTATTTGTTCTTGCCCTTTTCACTTCATTTGTACCCTCATGAGTAACTTGGAGATTATCCCACATTTCTTGGGCAGATTTACAGTTTGAAACTCGAAAAAATTCATCAGGACTTAAAGCAGAAGTAATAATATTTTTGGCACGTAAATTATGTTGCACTTTTCTTTTCTCATCATCAGACCATTCATTTCTACTTTTAATAGTAAGAATACCATCTACTATGTGTGTGGGGACATAGGGTCCTTTTTCCACAGCATCCCAAACATCTAAGTCTACCCCTTCAATAAAGATTCTCATTCTTTCTTTCCAATATGCGTAATCTTTCCCGTTGAATCCCGGAGGACGGGTAAGAGAAGCACCCTCTTGCGTAGACCAACCTGAAGCCATTTCTCTTGAAGCTGCTAGGCCCTTTATACAAGAGTCTAGCTCTGATACCACTTGTTACCAAGTGGCTTCAGTCTCAAGAGGGGGGGTGAATTGAGATTTAAAAAACTTTTCAGATCTTTTGAAAATGTTTTTCCCCTTTTCAATGACTTAGATCAATTTTCGCGCAGGTTAAGTGGAAGCGAAGGAATTAGAATATAAAGCAGTAAAGCAGTATAATAGTAAAGCAGGAAAGCAGTAAAGCACGCAGAGATTTATCCTGGTTCGGTCACCTCCTAGTGACCTACGTCCAGTCCTCACACCCTTGTGAGATTTTCCACTAAAACAACAACAAGGCTTACAGGTGCCTTGGAAAACCTTTACAGACTCAGGCACTCTCCTCCTAGGATACCCCACCTATAGAGAGCCCTAAGATCTAATATAACAATAACAAGAGATACCCCACCCCTGTTACAATCAACTGCCCTAGAAAGATACCCCACTTCCTAGTACATGCAGCTACCCTAGAGAGATACCCCACTCCCTAGAACAAAAACACAACAGTTAAATAATAAACAATTGTAAATGCAGAAATACCTCTAGTGTAGGCAGATATTACAACTTGAAGAATACAACCCCAACTAACTCTTAGCAACAGATCAGCTCAGACAGACCAACGGTGCGTGACGAGCAAAAGTATAAGCGTGAAGAGTTTTCTCAAAAGTTTTCTGTTTCATGCAAGTGGGTTGAGTTGTGTGTTCTGTGTAAAATGAATCGTGAAGCACTGCCTATTTATAGGCTATGAGGAATTCATTTTTACGTTGAAAATAATGTAGGAATCGATTCTTTGTTAAAATGTATTTGATCTAGGAATCGATTTATTTAGGTAAGGAATCGATTTTATCTTTGTTTGTAAAATATGGGAAATCGATTCTTGAGTGCCATGGAAAGCTATGAATCGATTCTATACTTAGTGAAAATATGTAGGAATCGATTTTCAGCTTGCCTGAGACAAGTGGGAATCGATTCTCAGTTATGTGCAAAAGGTTGGGAATCGATTCTTCCCTTAAAGAATATTTGGCTCAGAAATCGATTTGTGTATTATAAAACATGACCTGACAATCGATTCTACCTTTTCTATTTTACCTGAAAATCGATTTTGATATTTTGTTTATGCATGAGGAAATCGATTTTGTTATTTTAAAGGTGATAAGAATGTTTACGTAAATATGCATGCACCTTTAAAAACTTTGTGAGTGTGTGAGACTTTGAGATACGAGCTGACCTTTTGAAAGAGCTTACACTTTTTCCTAAGACACACCCAAACCCTAAGGACTACCCTTATATTTAAGGACTACCCTTAAACTTGAATCTTCAGTTCTTGGCTTGCTTGTCTAGGATTGTGACTTTGACGTTTAGTCACTTTTATTGACTTTGACCGTCAATCTTACCTTTGTCTTTTTCATCATCAAAACACATCCTGCATTATCAGGTTACCTGCAACACAAGGTATCCACATTCTCCCCCTTTTTGATGATGACAAAACATTAACTCATCTCAAGGTGGGAGGTTAGTTCAAACAGATAATGTATACGATACTCCCCCTATCATGATGCTCCCCCTGTTTTATTGACTGTATGCGAGTAAATGCAAATGCATGCTAAATATTAAAAACTCTATTCTTCTCCCCCTTTTTGTCATGATCAAAGAGGGCAACATGTAATTGAAAAATGCGAATCTAACAGCATGAAGAGGAATCAATGATTCCAAGTTCTCTTCGGATGAAGAAAAATGTTTCTTTTTGTAAAGGTTTTGTAAAAATATCAGCCAGCTGTTTTGCCGATTCCACAAATTCGATTACACAATCCCCTTTTTGGACATGATCTCTAAGAAAATGGTGTCTTATCTCTATATGCTTGGTCCTAGAGTGTTGGACGGGGTTCTTTGTAAGGTTGATAGCGCTGGTATTGTCGCATTTTATAGGAATATGATCTAGATCTATACCATAGTCAAGAAGTTGTTGCTTCATCCAGAGGATTTGTGCACAACAACTCCCTGCTGCAACATATTCTGCTTCAGCAGTTGACAGTGCGACACTGACTTGTTTCTTACTGTGCCATGAGACTAATGCACTACCTAGTATGTGACATGTTCCACTAGTGCTTTTTCTATCCAACTTACATCCTGCAAAGTCAGAATCTGAATATCCAATAAGACTACATGTGGCACCTTTTGGGTACCATAGACCAACATTTTGAGTGCCTACCAGATATCTCATTATTCTTTTGACAGCTACTAAATGTGACTCTTTTGGATTTGCTTGATACCTAGCACACATGCAGACACTAAACATGATGTCCGGTCTACTAGCAGTTAAGTAGAGAAGAGAGCCAATCATACCTCGATATTTGCTTAGTTCTACCGGTTTACCTTCTTCATCTTTGTCCAAGTAACATGAGGTGCTCATTGGTGTGGACATTTCTTTTGCTTTGTCCATTTCAAATCTTTTGAGTAGTTCTTTGCAGTACTTTGATTGAGATATGAAGATGCCGTTGTTTGTTTGTTTTATTTGAAGCCCAAGGAAGAAGTTGAGTTCTCCCATCATTGACATTTCAAATTCATTCTGCATAATACTTGAAAATTCTTTGCAAAGCAATTCATTAGTAGCACCGAAAATAATATCATCCACATAAATTTGCACGAGTAAGATGTCATCTTTTGACCTTTTTATAAAAAGTGTAGTGTCAACTTTTCCTCTTTGAAAATCATGATTGAGTAGGAATTTGCTCAATCTTTCGTACCAAGCTCTGGGAGCTTGCTTTAGACCATATAGAGCCTTTTTGAGTTTAAAAACATGGTCTGGTTTTTCGAAATTTTCAAAACCAGGAGGTTGTTCAACATATACTTCTTCTTGGATAAAACCATTTAAGAAAGCGCTCTTAACATCCATTTGATACAATTTAAAATCCATGATTGATGCAAAAGCAAGTAACATGCGAATAGCTTCTAATCTAGCTACAGGAGCATACGTTTCATCATAGTCTATTCCTTCTTCTTGATTATAACCTTTAGCAACTAGTCTAGCTTTGTTCCTGATTATTATACCTGATTCGTCTAGCTTGTTTTTAAACACCCATTTTGTGCCTATTATCTGGTGTTCATCAGGTCTAGGAACTAGATCCCACACTTCGTTTCTTTCAAACTGATTTAATTCTTCTTGCATAGCAATAGTCCAATGTTCATCAACTACGGCTTCATCTATATTTCTAGGTTCAATTTGAGATACGAAAGCCATATGATTACATGCATTTCGAAGACAGTTACGAGTAGTTACCCCTTTTGTTACATCACCTATGACATTTTCAAGCGAGTGATCCCTTGGGATTCTCCATTCCTTGGGAAGTTCACTGCTTGATCCTTCTTCTGACTTCTCTTGAGGGGTGGTTTTTGTTTCTTCTTCTTTCTTCTTCTCACCTATCTCTAACTCTTCAGGTTCATCTGCAATATCAATAACCTTTCCCAGCCTTTTGGGTTTAGTTTCATCAAATGTAACATGTACAGATTCCTCAATTACCTTATTTCTTTTATTAAAAATTCTAAAGGCCTTGCTAGATAAAGAGTAACCAAGAAAAATTCCTTCATCAGCTTTAGCATCGAATTTACCTAGGTTGTCTTTTCCATTATTCAATACAAAACATTTGCAACCAAAGGTGTGAAGGTGTGAAATATTTGGTTTTCTCCCCTTGTAAAGTTCATAGGGGGTTTTCTTTAAAATAGGCCTAATTAGAACTCTATTCATAACATAACAAGCAGTACTTACAGCATCCGCCCAAAAATATTTTGGGATGTCATGATCATTTAACATTGTTCTGGCAAGTTCCTCCAATGATCGATTTTTCCTTTCAACAACTCCATTTTGTTGAGGAGTTCTAGGTGCTGAGAAGTTGTGATTTATACCAAGTTCTTCACATAGGTTTTTGAATTTTTCATTTTCAAATTCTCCACCATGATCAGATCGAATTGAGACAATCTTCAATTCTTTCTCATTTTGAATGCTGCGAGCAAGCTTTTTGAATGCTCCAAAAGCTTCGCTCTTATTTGCCAGAAAGAGAGTCCAGGTATACCTTGAATAATCATCTACTATAACTAGAGCATAGTAATTTCCACCATAACTTTTTGTCCTTGAGGGACCAAATAGATCCATGTGTAACAGCTGCAATGGTTTGTTAGTAGACACAATATTCTTTGATTTAAATGACACTTTTACCTGTTTACCCTTTTGGCATGCATCACACAATTTGTCTTTTTCAAACTTGATATTAGGCAAACCACTAACTAGTTCTTTAGACACTAGCTTGTTAAGATGATCCATATGAATGTGAGCTGTCCTACGATGCCATAACCAAGAGTTTTCTTCCTTACTAATGAGGCAACATGCATTATGTGATGAAACACTATCTAAGCTCATCATGTATATGTTTTCTACTCTATTTCCTATCATTCTAACTTGTTTACTTTGTTTATCCTCAATGATGCATGAACCTGAGTCAAATATTACTCTATTTCCTTTATCACAAAGTTGGCTAATGCTTAAAAGATTATGTTTAAGACCTTCAACATAGAGCACATTATCAATAGCAGTAGATAAGTCTTTACCAACTTTACCTTCACCAAGGATTCTTCCTCTGTTATTGTCACCATAAGTCACATGACCGCTTGATCTGGGGGTAAGAGTTAGGAACTTTGTAATATCTCCAGTCATGTGCTTTGAGCATCCGCTGTCAAGGTACCAATCTGACCCCCGTACCTTGAAGCATACCTGCATCGGTTCAAAACAAGGTTTTAGGTACCCAAATCTCTTTGGGTCCTTGTGGGTTAGTGCTTGGTATGGTCCTTTTGGGAACCCATACCTTTTTCATAGTTTGCTTACCTCTTGCCCTGCAAATAGAAGCTGTATGTCCAGGTTTATCACAATAGTAACATCTAATATAAGGTTTAGTGGAAAACTTAGGTCTATGATGCATATTGCTTTTCACAAAATTATTTCTCTGAATCCTAAGATGCAATTTGTGCATTTTGTCTATTGTACATTCAAGCTCATTGATTTTCTTTTCATGTTCTGTACATTTATCACATGCATAATTTTCATTAACATACACAAGTTTATCATTTTTTTTCCTAAGTTCTAATTTTTCTTTAGTTAAAACATTAACTTCATCTTGAAGATTAGCAATGGTTTTCTTTGATTTATCTAATGCCTTAGCTAATTTCATAGAATCATCATGCAACTCAGTGAAAGCTTCATATAAATCATCATATGCATTTTGTAGAGAGTCAGGGTTAGAAATTACCTCGTTTTCATTCTCGCTTTCATGATCAGCCATTAATGCAACTTGAGCTTCTTCATCTTCTGATTCATCTGATGAATCCATGCAGTTGTCTTCCCATGCGATGTAGGCTTTTCTTCCTTTGTTATTTTTGAATGCCTTCTTTTCAGATTTGGAGTCCTTTTTCTGTAGATTAGGACATTCCATTTTCATGTGCCCGGGTTTCCCGCATTCATAACAAGTAGGAGGACCGGATGTACTTTCTTTGCTGGAGAACCTTTTTGATTTGAAGTTCTTCTTTGGATAGTTGTTGCTTTTCATGAACCTTTTGAACTTCCGAACCATAAGAGCCATATTCTCTTCACTTTCATCAATTTCATCATCTGAGTTGTCACTATCATCAAATTGACTAGAACAAGATGCTTTTAGAGCCAAGCTTTTCTTTTTCTTATCTGTATTTTCGTACTCAGCTAGACGAGTGAGTTCTAGTTCATGCTCTTGAAGTTTACCGAACAGAGTAGCCAGAGTCATGGTAGCTAAATTTCTTGATTCAGTTATAGCAGTAACCTTAGGTTGCCATTCTCTATTCAGACATCTCAGAACTTTGTTGATTAGATCCTCTGCAGGAAATGACTTACCCAACAAGCTTAACTGATTCACAATGTGAGTGAATCTTTTCTGCATTTCTGGTATTGTTTCACCTGTATTCATTCTAAATAATTCGTACTCTCTGATAAGAGTATTTGTTCTTGCCCTTTTCACTTCATTTGTACCCTCATGAGTAACTTGGAGATTATCCCACATTTCTTGGGCAGATTTACAGTTTGAAACTCGAAAAAATTCATCAGGACTTAAAGCAGAAGTAATAATATTTTTGGCACGTAAATTATGTTGCACTTTTCTTTTCTCATCATCAGACCATTCATTTCTACTTTTAATAGTAAGAATACCATCTACTATGTGTGTGGGGACATAGGGTCCTTTTTCCACAGCATCCCAAACATCTAAGTCTACCCCTTCAATAAAGATTCTCATTCTTTCTTTCCAATATGCGTAATCTTTCCCGTTGAATCCCGGAGGACGGGTAAGAGAAGCACCCTCTTGCGTAGACCAACCTGAAGCCATTTCTCTTGAAGCTGCTAGGCCCTTTATACAAGAGTCTAGCTCTGATACCACTTGTTACCAAGTGGCTTCAGTCTCAAGAGGGGGGTGAATTGAGATTTAAAAAACTTTTCAGATCTTTTGAAAATGTTTTTCCCCTTTTCAATGACTTAGATCAATTTTCGCGCAGGTTAAGTGGAAGCGAAGGAATTAGAATATAAAGCAGTAAAGCAGTATAATAGTAAAGCAGGAAAGCAGTAAAGCACGCAGAGATTTATCCTGGTTCGGTCACCTCCTAGTGACCTACGTCCAGTCCTCACACCCTTGTGAGATTTTCCACTAAAACAACAACAAGGCTTACAGGTGCCTTGGAAAACCTTTACAGACTCAGGCACTCTCCTCCTAGGATACCCCACCTATAGAGAGCCCTCAGATCTAATATAACAATAACAAGAGATACCCCACCCCTGTTACAATCAACTGCCCTAGAAAGATACCCCACTTCCTAGTACATGCAGCTACCCTAGAGAGATACCCCACTCCCTAGAACAAAAACACAACAGTTAAATAATAAACAATTGTAAATGCAGAAATACCTCTAGTGTAGGCAGATATTACAACTTGAAGAATACAACCCCAACTAACTCTTAGCAACAGATCAGCTCAGACAGACCAACGGTGCGTGACGAGCAAAAGTATAAGCGTGAAGAGTTTTCTCAAAAGTTTTCTGTTTCATGCAAGTGGGTTGAGTTGTGTGTTCTGTGTAAAATGAATCGTGAAGCACTGCCTATTTATAGGCTATGAGGAATTCATTTTTACGTTGAAAATAATGTAGGAATCGATTCTTTGTTAAAATGTATTTGATCTAGGAATCGATTTATTTAGGTAAGGAATCGATTTTATCTTTGTTTGTAAAATATGGGAAATCGATTCTTGAGTGCCATGGAAAGCTAGGAATCGATTCTATACTTAGTGAAAATATGTAGGAATCGATTTTTAGCTTGCCTGAGACAAGTGGGAATCGATTCTCAGTTATGTGCAAAAGGTTGGGAATCGATTCTTCCCTTAAAGAATATTTGGCTCAGAAATCGATTTGTGTATTATAAAACATGACCTGACAATCGATTCTACCTTTTCTATTTTACCTGAAAATCGATTTTGATATTTTGTTTATGCATGAGGAAATCGATTTTGTTATTTTAAAGGTGATAAGAATGTTTACGTAAATATGCATGCACCTTTAAAAACTTTGTGAGTGTGTGAGACTTTGAGATACGAGCTGACCTTTTGAAAGAGCTTACACTTTTTCCTAAGACACACCCAAACCCTAAGGACTACCCTTATATTTAAGGACTACCCTTAAACTTGAATCTTCGGTTCTTGGCTTGCTTGTCTAGGATTGTGACTTTGACGTTTAGTCACTTTTATTGACTTTGACCGTCAATCTTACCTTTGTCTTTTTCATCATCAAAACACATCCTGCATTATCAGGTTACCTGCAACACAAGGTATCCACAACTCTCACGCGAACCCTAAACACTCCTCTTCTCTCTAATCCTTCTTCTTCTCTCTATCGGACCTCACCCCCTCACCATCACCCGCACTCCCTCACCCCCTCACCGTCACCTTCCTCACCCTCACTCCCTCACCGTCACCTTCCTCACGCTCACTCTCTCACTCCCTCACCGTCACCTTCCTCACCCTCACTCCCTCACCGTCACCTTCCTCACTCTCTCACGCTCATGACTCCGTTCCTCTTCGCACCCTCCTATCTCTTCGCACCGTCCTCTCACGCTCACTTCTCGCGCTCACTCCGTTCCTCTTCCTCACGTCTGGATCTGAAACTGGATCTACAGCTGGGAACAGCAGATCTACAAAAAACGACTCAGTCACTGGTTCCTTCTTCTCCAGCAGAGACTACACAAGGTATGGATCTCTAACACGAAGAACCCTCTTCACTCTCAGATCTCCACGCCGTTCTCACCGTTTCCACAAACCCTTGACCGCCACCTTCCCCCTCATTTTCCGACCACCATAGACGTCCAATCAAAAAACGAGTTTGATATTTGGTATCCCCTAAGCGTCCGCATGAAAACCCCTCAAGAAATTTCAAGTTCGGAGAACTCTCCACCGGAGCTCCGCCGTGCCGGAAATCGCACCACCGCACTAGAACTCGCGGCAAGGTAGTTTTCTAATTTCATGTCTTAGCCAGTAGATTACTCACTGCTCTAATTGTTTTTCCGAAAGGATTAACTAATGGAATGATTGTATTGATAAAAATCAGACAATTGCACTGGTTGGAGAAAGTGGAAAAGGAGGAGATGCGACAGAGTCAGAAATTGTAGCTGTAGCAGAACTGGCAAATGCCCAACAGTTCATTAGTAGTTTGCAGAAGGTAAATAACACATTGTGTCATTGTCCTGTAAATTCCATTGTTTTATTATAATTCCATTGTTTTTTTATTTTCTTATTTCATTCTTTTTATTTTTAATGAAAATGTGCAGACAAGAGTATCTGGGTTGATTGGCTTTCTTTTTGTTTGATTGGCTTTCTTTAGACAGACTACTTAAGAAATTTTTTTCAGATATTATTGTGTTGACTTTTCCTTCAGAGTCATATTCCAGCTTCTAACTCTAGTGTAAAATTTTGCAGATTAATACTTGCAATGGCTTCTATTGTGATTATTTCTCTCCAAATAAGGCCTACAAACCAAAGATGTGGACAGAAGCTTGGACTGGCTGGTATAATAAAATCTGTAGCTCATTTTTGGTGCCTTGTTACTTCTTAAATTTCATCAGAAAAAGAAAAAAAACAAGGTAGAGAAATTACCTGACTCTGTTTATTGCCTGTATTCCTTTTTCAACCTTGTAGGTTTACTGGATTCGGAGGCCCGGTTCCTCATAGACCGACTGAGGACATGGCATTTTCAGTTGCTAGGTTTATACAGAAAGGAGGATCATTTATCAATTATTACATGGTAATTTACTTACTTCAGTATTTGTTAATTTCAGTGTGTATATTCACTGTTATTCAACTAAGCTCTTGTTTGTGTTCATTTCAGTATCATGGAGGAACAAATATCTAATATAATTTTTCCTTATACAAATGAAGGCTAGAATAGAGAAGAAACATGAAATTCTTGAGATTGGATGCGGATGGGGAAGTTTAGCCATTGAAGTTGTCAAACAAACAGGCTGCAAATACATTGGTATCACTTTGTCTAAGGAGCAACTGAAGCTTGCAGAACAAAGAGTTAAAGAAGCTGGGCTTCAGGTATTAACAAACAAACTTGTTATGTGTTATTGCGATTATGCCGGTACTTCTCATTTTGTAAGAATTCATGCTAAATGTAATCAAATCATGGTTCCAGGACAATATCAAATTTCTTCTGTGTGACTATCGCCAATTGCCAAAGACATACAAATGTGATAGGATTATATCTTGGTGAGCTTTTTTTCATTTTGATTTTAAGGACACGTGTATACACATACAAGTAATTCCAACATATTACATAACCTGTATAACCATATTTCAGTGAAATGTTAGAAGCTGTTGGCCACGAATTCATGGAAGAATTCTTTGGGTGTTGTGAATCAGCATTGGCAGATGATGGCCTTCTTGTTCTCCAGGTATTAGATAGTGTTCATTAAACTTTTATCCTTTTTTTATACTGGTAAGTATAGGTATGATTTTTATGTAATTTCTAGATTGTAAAATTTCTAGGTGGCATGCTTGTATGAAGTTACTACAATTACGTTCTTATTGGTATTTAAATTGCAGCTACTAACTATTGAAGATGGCTTATCATCTATAGTTCACATCAATACCGGATGAGCGATATGATGAGTATAGGCGCAGTTCTGATTTTATAAAGGAATATATTTTTCCAGGAGGTTGCCTACCCTCTCTAAGTAGGGTAACATCAGCCATGGCAGCCAAATCCAGACTCTGGTATGTAACTGCTGAATTTCTATCTATCAATGAGTACTCCCTTCATTTTTCTTTCTTATTCAACTGAATAATATTCTTATGAGTCCATTCATTATATATGGTTCCCAATTTGCAGTTCAACAACATAGTGCAAGCCATTTTCTCATCCCCAGCAACTGTGGCAATTATAGTTGCTTACTTTCTGGATTCTACTATGAGTCGTGACCACGGCTCAACTCGCCGAGACAGTGGGAGGCACTGGTGGGAGAAATTCAGGAACTATAATCAGTTTTAAGGCATGTTAGTTAGCTGGCTTAGTTAGTTAAATTTGTTAAGTTTCAGTTAGTTGAGTTTCTGCCTTTATCAGTTTTAACAGCAATATATAAGTTGATGTATTGTAATAGTGCTACAGAGTGCATTTCAGTTAATAAACAAGTTTCTGCTATAAATGCTTGACTGTATTGTAATATATAAGTTGTTTGAATTTTTTTAAAAAAACGTAATTTAGATTAGCTGGCTAGTTTTTGGTTAGATTAGCAGTCATTATTTAGATTAGCTGGCTACCAAATAATTTTTTTTTAAAAAAAAATGAACTTTTAAAGTCAGGCGAAACTAAAGCTTGACTTTAAATCATACTTACGAAGTCAGGCAAATAATAAATGCTTGACTTTAAATCATACATACGAAGTCAGACAAGAATAAATGCTTGACTTTAAATCAGACTTACGAAGTCAGGCGATAATAAATGCTTGACTTTAAAATAGACTTACGAAGTCAGGCGAAATAAATACTTGACTTTAAATCAGACTTACGAAGTCAGGCGAAATAAATGATTGACTTTAAATCAGACTTACGAAGTCAAGCTATCGCTTGACTTTAAAACTCCTGACATACAAAGTCGACTTAATAAAAATCAAGCGGGCGCCTGACTTTAAATCCCCTTTTCGCCTGACTTTAAATCCCTTTTTTGCACTAGTGGACGCAGAGGGTTGACCCAATGCTCTCGGGTTCGATTCCCGCAGTGGACAAACTTGGTGTTGGCCAGTGAGAAATTTGATCTTAGCCACGAGCGGAGATTAGTCTTTTGTTGAAAGTGCTGGGATAAACCGTGGATAGCCAGCAATGGTCCGAACCACAAAAGAAAAATTAAGTGAAAAGTTCATGAACATAAATGAATTATTTTGTAATTATTGTAAATAATTAATTAATGAAAACCAAATCTAATTATCAATAATTGATTCATAAAATTATTTTAAAAATGATATACCTTTTATTTGCATAAAGGGAGGGATTTGAATAGAGGATTCAATTTTTTACTAAGCAAAATATTATATTAATGGGAATTCTAGGAGTACAACAACCCTTACAAATACAATGGGCCTCATAAAATCTCTCTAAGCCAAAACCCCAAGAGAAAAAGAGTACCTCTGGAAGAACGATGCGAAAATCCAAAAACAATTAGTTCATACATACAAAAGGGTTCCGAGACCGAAAAGAAGAATTGTGGCCTAATATGCTGATGAACCAACTCTGTGTTATAAACTTAGTATGGTTAACAACCACCTGTTAGTTAAAGACTTGACCTCTGAAGAGAATATGGTCCGAAAAAACCAGATACACCAAGTGACAACCATCCAATATAGGTACTTCAATCTACATGCCTTCTTGGAATTCAGTCGCAAAGAATGAGCCCGTAAATGAGCGACACCAACCAGATTTTTTGTAATCGTATTTTCCAACCAATTATGGATATCCAGCCAAACTGACCCTGAACACCTGCACATAAAAAATAAATGGGAAGACTCATCCTGTTCAAAACAAAGGAGTTAGAACGACCCATGAGTGGGAATAGAAAGCTGCCACATATCATCTAACGCACTCTGGGTATCGGTATCCAACCTATCCTACTGCATTACACTCAATAAAAGCACATAAGAAGATCTATCATAAAAAGATGGAACTTATCAAGCCTCCACTACCAAATGATCTTGCTCCAAATCGTTGAGATGAAGTGGATGTAAAATATCCAAAAGCACCTCGAGATCAATTATCTTCTCATCAGACAAAGCGTGACTCAATCAAGGTTCCAACACCAAGTGTTATCAAGCCAATACCCATGCTCCATAATACTGCCATATATTAACTTTGCCACTTCAAAGAGATTTGGGAATAAGTCCATAAAAGCCTCACTACTAGCCCACTTGTGCACCCAAAAACAAATCACATTCCCCTTCCTCAGCGCTGGACTAAGCGCTGATTTGAAGGCTCCCTGACAAGAAGGTTTTCCATCCTCCATTATTAATAAATCCCTCCACCATAATGAATCCTTAGTTCCTCCTCTATACGAAAGAGCCCCCATGAAAAAATTCCCCAAATCTCTATACGAGTGTGAGAGAAGCTTCCACTGGCTAGCACTATTATCGTTGATGCATCTCAACCTCCACTTAATAGCACAAACCATGGCTAACTTAAAATGTTTTTTTGAGAAAAAAAAAATCTTTCCACAATATATGAAGCCAGTTTCTCTTATTACCCAACAGAATTATAAGTTCATTGTACATACATTATGAGTAGAATAACATATTCTATTGCTATTAATGTTAAAACCCTAACATGTATTGCAAAAAGTAACAATAAACTAAAATGAAATTTGTATTCTTGCCAATGGATACTAGCCATCAAGACTATGAATTTCCAACATCACCTACAACAGCTGAACAGTCATTATAGTAATATCTTGCCTCACAACATGCTTAAGTTAGTACCAACGAATAAAAGTCATGAAGCATCGACAAAAGTGCAACTAATATCTTGTCTTAGAAGAAACAAACAAGTATTTACAACTAATAAGTTTTCTACACGTACTTCTTAAAATAACAGAGGCCTTGAGCAGAAGATGGTATAATTATAAAGAGATCAAATTAACATTTCAAAGGACTGCTACAATTCTAATACTTTTCAATTATCATATGCTAGAAAGTCAATTATCTTTTTTTTTAAAACAAAAAGGAAAGGAGCCTCGTTAAAACCTTCTGATGCAAAACCCTCCTTAGGGATAAAAACATCTAGAAGGAAAGAGTACTCCCCCCTGTTTCATTAAAAAACCAAAAATCAAAAATACAAAAAGGCAAGGGGGGACATAAACCAAAACCCTTGCAAACAAATTTAATGCCTGAAACGAAAATAAGGAAGACCAGCCCTATTACGGAGAAAGTCATCCTTAATAAAAGTGGGAATAGAATTCCACCATTGGAAACCAGATAGGGTAGTTCCATGAGACGCAAGCTTATCAGCACAATGATTCCCCTCCCTATAAATATGAGTGCAACTGAAAGTCATGGATTTGAGAAGAACCATGCAATTAAGCCACCGATTACGAAGACTCCAAGGCACAATGGAGTGAGACGAGAAGGCCATAACAGCGAGCTGAGAGTCACTCTCAATCCATAAACGATGCCAACCTTTGTGGAAAGCCACTTCAATAGCTACCATGACACCAACAAGCTTAGCAGGAAGAGCGTAATTTGTACTGAGGGGGAGCATAAAACAGCCCAGAAAATCAGCATTACTGTCTCAAAAAATGCCCGCACAGGCAGCTAAACCAGGGGAGCCCCTCGCAGCGCCATTAGTATTACACTTAACCCAAAAGCAAGGAGGAGACTTCCAAAGAACCTCTATAGTTGTAGGAGCCTTACGAGGCTTACAATCAACCGAGAAAGCCTTAAGAATCGAAAAGTTCTGCATGGAGGTAGAGGTGGATCCCTTGCTGAGATTGCCAGAAATGTTCACATTTGCCGTGATCAGGTTTTTTAGATAAGTGGGCAAGAGCTTCTTGTTGTCAAAACGAAGTGTAACACCCCGGTATTTCTATTTATTAAAAATACCCAAGTGCACATTAGAAACACATCAGAGATATAAAATTCCTGCATAAATACTGAACACTGCAAAATAGTTTTCACTGGACAACAGCCAAGCAGTCTTAATACACATAAGACCATAAAATTCAGCGAACTATCCTGCTCAGTATCATACAAGAAAGCGGAAATAAAAGATTTACACTAAAGTCGTAGTGTTGCGGTGCATAGACAACAAGAGGAAATGTAAACTTAAACATAATGCTAAGTCATCCGCAATCAGTCCGAGCCCAACCTACTCGTGCCTCTTGGACTTCCTCGGTCCCTGTGTCTCTGTAAAACAACAACATTTAAACAGTGAGATACAATCTCAGTGAGTTCTACCGAGACCCCTACTAACACTCTCGGTTCATTTATTAGTTCTTTTATAACATAACACGACACCGACTGCAAAACGCTGCTACTCCCGGTATGTCGTAAAATAAATAAAGTGCGGCACCGACTGCAAAACCATGCTAATCCCGGTGTATCGCGCAACACAACAAGTACGGCACCGACTGCAAAACCATGCTAATCCCGGTGTATCGCACAATAATTTTTAACACAACACCGACTGCAAAACCATGCGAATCCCGGTGAACTCCCCTACCAATAGTACATTCTCCCATTGGCATGGAGCCTAGGGAAGGGGATCATGACTGCCCCGCCTAGTGTGTTACACATGGGTCGTCACCCAACTCGATATACTATATACGTATATCTACAATACTATGAACCCATGGTCCATCAAATCAGACAATCAATGAAACATTTTAATTCTACGTTTTGTAAAATCCAAGTTCACACTCGCACTCTAGATGACCGCTTTTCGACACAATTTTCAATATCAAAAACAGTTCATTTTGCCTTAAAACTAGAATATTCAGTTAGGCCTCTGAATAAGCTTTCCAACGCATCTTAGAACACCTCAATCGGGTTCCCGGATCAAAAGTTATCGCGAAACGAAAAACAGTGTTTGTTTGCTGAAAATTCTGCCAACTGGCGCGCGAATGGCGCGTGGCGCGCGAACGGCGCGCAAGTTGGCAATCAAGTTCTGTTCAGTAGCGCGCGAGTGACGCGCGGCGCGCCAACGGCGCGTGGAGTGGCAGAACAGGGGGCCTGTGGCCTGTCAAGTGCAGAATTTTGCGATTTTCGCGAAATCCGCTATTTCGCTCAATTCCGATTTTTGTTCCGATCGAAAACAGATTTTACAACCAGTAAAATGAATCCAATACAAACCACACAATCAATCAATCCAATCCAAAAACTCAATCAAAACGAATTGTATTAAAACGCGACATATTTTCAAATAACGGTTTTCGTTCTCAAATCTCTCGAAATCAATTAACGTAAAAACTAACGAGACACAAAAACATCCTAAGCGTGAGTAAAACTCACCTTTGAAGCGAGAGTCGTTGTCGAGCCGAAATCACCGAGACACGAAAAATCCCCAATCGAACCCTAGGATTTCCAATCCGCTCCAAACTTCGAATTTAGCTTCAATCCGCTTACAACCGTTGTTGGGCTTGCTGCTAGACATGATTCAACCATGAAGATCAACTCAAACTCGGTTCACTATTCATCATCTCTCTCAAATTCCAAATCAAGAGAAAAGGGGGAAATAAGGGTATGAGCTTACCTAGCTTGAGGAAATGGAAGGAGAAACAAGGATGATGATGAGGATGGAACTTGGGATGATGGGTGATCTTCTTCTTCTTCCTTTCTCTTCTCCTCTCCTCTTCTTCTTTCTCTTCTTTTCTTCCTCTTTTCTTTCTCTCTTTTCTCTTCTTTTCTTCTGTTGCTGCGCGTTTCTTTCTTTCTTTTCTTTCCTTCTTTTCTTTTATTTCAACACACACACACACATAATTAATTAATAATTAAGTGGTAGCGTGGTCCAATTACCGTATTGATCTTAATTCCTTATTTCGATTTCGAAACTTCCTTGATCTGTATTATTCGGTTAACGACCCTGTGACAGTCAGTAATTAATTTTAGCACTCAATAACTTCACCAATTAAGTACCAAATTAATTCAATTGGGTTAACATCCAAATAATTCGATTAATTATTTTGAGGATGTTACATTCTCCCCAACTTGAAAGAATTTTGTCCTCAAAATTAGACACGACATACCTCAAGAGAACAAATACGGATACTGAGTCCGCATATCGTCCTCCAACTCCCAAGTAGCTTCCTCGGCGGAAAAACCATCCCAAACTACCTTGACAATGGGAATTGACTTTGTCCGTAGCGTCCTCTCGCCACGTTCCATGATGTAATTCGGATTAGGTTGGAAGGACAAGTCCGGTCGAAGGTCAATCGTTTCAAAATCTAACGGTTGGCTTGGATCGGGAATGTACTTCCGCAACTGAGACACATGGAATACATCATGCAGATTTGACAATGGAGGAGGCAAAGCAATACGGTATGCAAGAGGCCCTATTCGCTCGATAATCTGGAAAGGTCCAATATACCGAGGACTGAGTTTCTTCACCCGTAATGCCCTACCTGTGCCAATTGTTGGTGATAATCTCAAAAACACATGATCGCCCGACTCAAATTCCAACGGCCTTCTTCTTTTATCAGCATAGCTCTTTTGCCTGCTCTGAGCAGCTTTCATTCTTTCCCTGATTTGGCGGATCTTTTCAGTAGTGTCGTGAATCATTTCGGGCCCTAACAATCGGTTCTCACCTACTTCCCACCAACACAATGGAGTCTTGCATTTCCTACCATACAAGGCTTCATAAGGTGCCATTCCGATACTGGAATGATAACTGTTGTTGTATGAGAATTCTACCAACGGAAGATGATCCTCCCATTTCTTCCCGTTATCAAGTACCGAAGCCCGAAGCATATCCTCTAATGTCTGGATAGTTCTCTCGGTCTGACCGTCTGTCTGCGGGTGGTAAGCGGTACTAAGAAGTACTTTAGTTCCCAATGCTTCGTTCAGGGCTTTCCAAAATCGAGAAGTGAATTTCGGATCTCGATCCGACACTATACTGGTAGGAACCCCATGTAACCTTACTATATTCTTCAAATACACCTCAGCTAACTTGGATACTTTACTGCTAGAACGAACTGGAATAAAATGAGCTGATTTGGTTAACCGATCTACAACTACCCAAATGGAGTCGTTACCGGTTTGAGATTTTGGCAACGCCATTACAAAATCCATGGAAATGTCTTCCCATTTCCACACTGGCACATCTAGTGGCCGTAGCAGACCAGCAGGCTTCTGATGTTCTATCTTAACTCTTTGGCAAGTTAAGCACTTTGATACAAATTCAGCAATCTCTAACTTCATTCCTTGCCACCAATACATCTGCTTTAAATCTCTATACATCTTGGTGGATCCAGGATGTACAGAAAATAAACTTCGGTGTGCTTCCTCTAGCACTTGCTTTTTAATATCTTCATTATCGGGCACACAGATCCTACCGTTGAAACAAATAACTCCATCACTATCTTTGGTAAAGTCTGGCATCACTTTCTGTGATTGTAGTTTCACATCAACTTCCTGTGCTAAGCGAATAGAATCCCTTATGGAACTAGAGATCCTCATGTGGCTCAACACCAACCGGTTCCTTTTTGGCTTTGAATCCACATTTAAGTCCCGGAAAGACTCCAACAATTCCATTTCATGCATCATTAATCCTGCTATATGAATGGATTTCCTACTTAGTGCATCGGCTACAACATTAGCTTTTCCCGGATGATACTTCAGTTCGAAGTCATAATCCTTCAGAAATTCCATCCACCTTCTTTGTCTGTTATTCAGCTCCTTCTGATCGAACAAATATTTCAAGCTTTTATGATCACTAAAGACTTCGAAACGAGACCCGTACAGGTAATGTCTCCAAATCTTTAGTGCGTACACAATAGCTGCTAGCTCTAGATCATGAGTCGGATAATTCTCTTCATGAGTCTTCAACTGTCTGGAGGCATAAGCTACAACTTGTTGGTTCTGCATGAGAACACATCCCAAACCCTTCCCAGAAGCATCGCTGAAAATTTGAAAATCCAGAGACAGATCTGGAAGAATTAGGATTGGAGCAGAAGTCAACCTAACCTTCAACTCTTGAAAACATTCCTCACAATCGGTATCCCATATAAACGGTTGGGCCTTGCGAGTCAACCGAGTAAGTGGGAGAACCAATTGTGAAAAACCTTGGATAAACCTTCTGTAGTAACCGGCTAGACCCAAGAAACTTCTTATTTCGGTAACAGATGTTGGTCTTTCCCAGTTTGATACAGCTTCTACCTTACCGGGATCCACGGCAACTCCCGATTGGGAAATCACGTGTCCCAAAAACTTTACTTCCGGCATCCAGAAGTCACACTTCGACGGTTTGGCATACAATTTCTTTTCTCGGAGTACGTTCAGAACAATGCGGAGATGTTGGACATGGTCTTCAATGGTCTTAGAGTACACCAAGATATCATCAATAAAAACTACTACAAACTGATCGAGATAAGTATGGAATACTCGGTTCATGTAATCCATGAATACCGCTGGAGCATTAGTCAAACCGAAGGGCATTACTACGAACTCGTAATGTCCATACCTCGTACGGAAAGCTGTCTTTGGAATATCTAGGGCTCGTACCTTTATTTGATGATAGCCCGATCTAAGATCAATTTTTGAAAATACCACTGCACCTCGAAGTTGGTCCAGCAAATCGTCTATCCTTGGCAATGGATATTTGTTTTTAATAGTCACCTTGTTGAGTTGACGGTAGTCAATACACAACCTCATGCTTCCGTCCTTCTTCTGAACTAGCAATACCGGAGCACCCCATGGAGAAGCACTCGGTCGGATAAACCTCTTCGATATTAACTCTTCAAGTTGAGACTTCAACTCCTTCAATTCTAAAGGAGACATCCTATAAGGGGCAATAGATATCGATCCTGTACCAGGAATCAATTCTATTGAGAATTCTACCTCTCTGTCAGGAGGTAAGGATGAAACTTCCTCTGGAAAGACATCTAGAAATTCATTTACCACTTGTACAGATGACAAATCTAAACCCGTTTCAGTAGATGCAGACAACATAATAAGAATAGCTTCCGCACCTTGGAATAATGACTGACTTGCTTCTGTGTAAGAGATCGTCGCTTCAGCACCTGCCCGTGTCAATCCTACGGACTCGGAGGCGAAACTAATAGTTCGATCGGCACAGTTGATTGTTACATGATTTTCAGCCATCCAATTCATACCCAGAACAATGTCCATGCTTCTCATAGGCAAACAAATAAATTTCACAACAAACTGTCTGTCGCCTATGACAAGTAGGCAATTTTCACATAATGACTGGGTCTGGACACGACCCTTGGCAGCAGTTAAAATAGTTATCGGTTCGGATAGCTCAGACAATGCTAATCCCAACCGATCCACACATGCTTGCGAGATAAAACAGTGAGTTGCACCAGAATCATATAAAATATTGACTGAATTATTAAAAAGAGATCCCGTACCCCTTAGAAGATTATCAGTAGGTGTGATGGTCCGAGCATCCAAAGTGTTGATTCTCCCCTGACCAGGAGCATTTGGTGCTCCTTGGAAATTCTTCTTTGTCGGGCTCTCATTGGCATAATGGCCCTCTCCATTACAAACATAGCACCTATTAGATTTGTGCTCGCAACTGCCGTGGTGATACCTTCCGCACTTAAAACAATTCCTAAACTTCATTTGGTCTGCCGTTTGCGCCTGCTTTCCTTTATAATTACCACCCTTGCCTGAGTCATGTTTGGGACCCATCTGAGAACTAGATGGTCTAGTGTTCCTCTTGCTCTGATGGAATGCCTTTCTGCTTGCATACAACCTTGACAAATCACTTTCGGCGATATAAGCTTGTTGTACCATGGCTGCATAGTTGGTCCTCGGAAAAGAACTAAGACTTTGAGCAATATCCTCTCTCAACCCATATTTGTACCTGTCAGTTTTCCACTGGTCACTTGGGGCATATCCAGCTAAACCGAAGAATTGATACAACTCTTCAAATTTAGCCGTGTATTGGCCCACGGTCAAGCCTCCTTGTGTAAAAGTCAAAAACTCATTTTCCTTATCCAACCTCATAGCCGTGGGGAAGAATTGTTCTAAAAATGATGTTCGGAAATTGTCCCAAGTCGGGGGAGTTCCCATTGTCTCCATCATGGCTCTAGCATTTGTCCACCAGTTATTGGCCTCTCCCTTCAACATATGGGATGCCAACCTCAACTTATCTTCATCGGTCACTTGCATTGTTACAAAGATCTTTTCAATGTCATCCAGCCAATGTTGTGCTCTCATGACATCCGGCCCACCTCTAAACTCGGAGGGTTTCATTTTCAAGAACTCTGTGAAAATTCTCCTTGGGTTCACTTGTGGCTCTGGAGCTTGATGCTGCTGAGCATTTTGCTGTAGGATTTGTTGCTGCTGATGCATAAGCATCATGTCTTGCATCATTTTCTGCTGGTTCTCAATTACATTCTGCATCCACTCAAAATTTGGATCAACAGGAGGAGGAACGCCTCTACCTCTTCTGGCCATGATTCTGCGAAATATGCACAAAGTATTAAGTTGATCAAGCTCAATGTCTAATAGCATACTAAGAAAATCACGACTGGAAAAAGCAAAGACCCTATAAGCTAAGTCCGACTAGGTCGAACCGCTCTGATACCAACTGTAACACCCCGGTATTTCTATTTATTAAAAATACCCAAGTGCACATTAGAAACACATCAGAGATATAAAATTCCTGCATAAATACTGAACACTGCAAAATAGTTTTCACTGGACAACAGCCAAGCAGTCTTAATACACATAAGACCATAAAATTCAGCGAACTATCCTGCTCAGTATCATACAAGAAAGCGGAAATAAAAGATTTACACTAAAGTCGTAGTGTTGCGGTGCATAGACAACAAGAGGAAATGTAAACTTAAACATAATGCTAAGTCATCCGCAATCAGTCCGAGCCCAACCTACTCGTGCCTCTTGGACTTCCTCGGTCCCTGTGTCTCTGTAAAACAACAACATTTAAACAGTGAGATACAATCTCAGTGAGTTCTACCGAGACCCCTACTAACACTCTCGGTTCATTTATTAGTTCTTTTATAACATAACACGACACTGACTGCAAAACGCTGCTACTCCCGGTATGTCGTAAAATAAATAAAGTGCGGCACCGACTGCAAAACCATGCTAATCCCGGTGTATCGCGCAACACAACAAGTACGGCACCGACTGCAAAACCATGCTAATCCCGGTGTATCGCACAATAATCTTTAACACAACACCGACTGCAAAACCATGCTAATCCCGGTGAACTCCCCTACCAATAGTACATTCTCCCATTGGCATGGAGCCTAGGGAAGGGGATCATGACTGCCCCGCCTAGTGTGTTACACATGGGTCGTCACCCAACTCGATATACTATATACGTATATCTACAATACTATGAACCCATGGTCCATCAAATCAGACAATCAATGAAACATTTTAATTCTACGTTTTGTAAAATCCAAGTTCACACTCGCACTCTAGATGACCGCTTTTCGACACAATTTTCAATATCAAAAACAGTTCATTTTGCCTTAAAACTAGAATATTCAGTTAGTCCTCTGAATAAGCTTTCCAACGCATCTTAGAACACCTCAATCGGGTTCCCGGATCAAAAGTTATCGCGAAACGAAAAACAGTGTTTGTTTGCTGAAAATTCGGCCAACTGGCGCGCGAATGGCGCGTGGCGCGCGAACGGCGCGCAAGTTGGCAATCAAGTTCTGTTCAGTAGCGCGCGAGTGACGCGCGGCGCGCCAACGGCGCGTGGAGTGGCAGAACAGGGGGCCTGTGGCCTGTCAAGTGCAGAATTTTGCGATTTTCGCGAAATCCGCTATTTGGCTCAATTCCGATTTTTGTTCCGATCGAAAACAGATTTTACAACCAGTAAAATGAATCCAATACAAACCACACAATCAATCAATCCAATCCAAAAACTCAATCAAAACGAATTGTATTAAAACGCGACATATTTTCAAATAACGGTTTTCGTTCTCAAATCTCTCGAAATCAATTAACGTAAAAACTAACGAGACACAAAAACATCCTAAGCGTGAGTAAAACTCACCTTTGAAGCGAGAGTCGTTGTCGAGCCGAAATCACCGAGACACGAAAAATCCCCAATCGAACCCTAGGATTTCCAATCCGCTCCAAACTTCGAATTTAGCTTCAATCCGCTTACAACCGTTGTTGGGCTTGCTGCTAGACATGATTCAACCATGAAGATCAACTCAAACTCGGTTCACTATTCATCATCTCTCTCAAATTCGAAATCAAGAGAAAAGGGGGAAATAAGGGTATGAGCTTACCTAGCTTGAGGAAATGGAAGGAGAAACAAGGATGATGATGAGGATGGAACTTGGGATGATGGGTGATCTTCTTCTTCTTCCTTTCTCTTCTCCTCTCCTCTTCTTCTTTCTCTTCTTTTCTTCCTCTTTTCTTTCTCTCTTTTCTCTTCTTTTCTTCTGTTGCTGCGCGTTTCTTTCTTTCTTTTCTTTCCTTCTTTTCTTTTATTTCAACACACACACACACATAATTAATTAATAATTAAGTGGTAGCGTGGTCCAATTACCGTATTGATCTTAATTCCTTATTTCGATTTCGAAACTTCCTTGATCTGTATTATTCGGTTAACGACCCTGTGACAGTCAGTAATTAATTTTAGCACTCAATAACTTCACCAATTAAGTACCAAATTAATTCAATTGGGTTAACATCCAAATAATTCGATTAATTATTTTGAGGATGTTACACGAAGCGTATTCCGAGTGTGCCAAATAGCCCAAAAAAACATTAATGACAGCAGCGGAAACAACACCCTACACTTGGTCCGACCAAGGGCGCAAACAAATCTCAATAATCGTCTCCAGGGAGGAAGTGTCAATATTAAGAGAAAACTTACCACTAAGCCAGTCCCAAAGCTGCTTAGCGAAAGAACACTCACAGAAAAGATGTAAGGAAGACTCATAGTCCGCTTCACATAGACTACACATGGAAACAGTGCCACAGCCACGGCTTCTAAGCTGCTCATCCGTTGGCATACGGTTATTGAGGATGCGCCACATCAGAAGAGACTTGGATGGAGGGATAACACTCCGCCAAATGTTTTTGCACCACCTAACAGGCTGCCCAATAGGTCTATGGAAAAGATAAGCAGTTTTGAAAGTAAGCATACCATCGGTAGAGTTCTTCCAAATTAGCTGATCCTGCGAGTCAAAGGAAGGCAGATCTTTTTCATGGAGGAGCGAAGCCAGCTGAGGAAAGATATTTGAAAGAGATGTTGGACTACACCAGTGACCTTTCTGAATGAAGTCGCAAACACGGGCCTTGAGAGAGTGCTGAAGATGCCCAGGTACATTGAGAAGAATTACCAGAGGGGTCGAAACCCAGGGATCAAGCCAAAAGTTTATGCAGTCACCTTTACCAATTTGCCAAATGCAGTTTTCTTGAATGGCGGAGAGCTGGTCACGCAAACTACCCCACAAAGAAGAACTGATATGATGAGAAATCGGAGTATTATTTCTGAAGACCCGGGACCTTAACAAGACAACCCAACTATTTTGGGAAATGCTGAGCTCCCAGCTAAGTTTTAGACAGGCTGCCTTATTAGTATCTTTAAGGGACCTAATCCCAAGGCCCCCTCAGAGGTTGGACTACAAACCTTATGCCATGCCACAGTAACAACTTTACGCTGATTGACATCACCTGACCAAATGAAATTTTTAATCCAAGAATCCACCGTATTCAAGAGAGAAGTAGGCCATTTGTAAATCATGAAGCTGTAAATTAACATACTTTGAACAACCGACTTGACCAGTTGCGCTCTTCCGACAATAGAGAGAATAGAGGCTTTCCAAGCTGACAGCTTGGCTTTAATCTTGTCAGCGATCGGCATTAAATAAACAACTTTAGGCTTACCTTTGAAAATAGGAATACCCAAGTAGGTGAACGGCAGCTGGCCAATAGAGAAGCCCAGAAGATCTGCAATGCGACGCTGCCGGGTATTGGGAATGGCGCCCAAATGAACGGTAGATTTGCTAGAGTTAACAATCTGACCAGAAGCCTCACCATACTTATTAAAGAAATTGAGGAGACTATGAAGATTTCGCTGCGAAGCTCTGCAAAAAATCATGATGTCATCAGCATAAAGGGTGTGAGAAGAAACCAGAGTACCTCTAGGACCATTGATTAACTGAAGGTCCCCATCCTGCACCAGCTTGGATATGCCTCTGCTCAGAACCTCCTCACCCAAGCAAAAAAGAAGGGGGGAGAGGGGGTCCCCTTGACGCACACCCCGCTTGAAGCTAAAGAACCCAGAAGGCTTACCATTGACTGAGATCGAAAGCTTTGCAGAATTCAAAAGAGCATTAACCCAATCGCAAAATTTATTATTAAAACCAAAAGCCTTGAGGACTCTAAGAAGGAAATTCCAATCCAAGGTGTCAAAGGCTTTCGTGACATCAACCTTTAGAGCCATATTACCGCCAAAGGACCTATTATGCAACATATTAATGGCTTCCGAGGTTAAGCAAATGCAGTCCGAAATGTTTCTACCTTGAATAAAGCCACGCTGCTGGGATGAAACGATACGGGGAGCAATTCTGGAGAGACGGTCAGCAAGCACCTTAGTAATAATCTTAAACTTGAAGTTAGCAAGAGCAATAGGTAGGAACTTCTCAATACTGTCAGCACCGTTGACTTTAGGAATAAGGACCACCAAATTAGAGTTGAAATTCGGCAGCAGCCAGCCATGCTTGAAGAATTGCTGAACCGCGCTCACCATGTCTTCCGCGATGATGTCCCAGAAATGCTGAAAAAAGAAAGCGCCAAAGCCATCCGGGCCAGGGGCACCGTTAGAATTCATAGCAAAGATGGCCTGATTGATCTCTTCCCTATTAGGAACGTTGGTGAGCATAGTGTTCTCCTCACCTGTAACAAGATTTGGGATAATGTCCTCCACCATACCATTATCAAGACATTGGTTAGTAGAGGCGAAGCTATTCTCAAAATAATTAACAACATGAGATTCAATATCATTAGGAGAAGTAAGAAGAACATCACCATGCTTTAGGGGCAGTTATTTGCTTGGTAATATGTCTAATCCTGACCATCTGATGGAAAAATTTTGTGTTGCGATCACCATGCGAGTGCCACTTAAGCCTAGACTTTTCGAGCCAAAAATCCTCTTGTGAAGCTAAAGCTTGCTGCAGCTCAAGCTGATGGACCTTTTCTTGCTCATCCAACAACTCTGAGTAGCCATCATTATCAATCTGCGCTTGAACGTGGTCTAGGGATGCCGTCGCAACTTGCACCCGAAGATTAACGTCCCCAAATACATCTTTATTCCAAGACTTAAGCTTTAACTTAAGATTTTTAAGCTTTTGATTGAGGACCACCATAGAGGAGCAAACAACATGAGATTGCCAAGCCTCCTTAATCACATTCAGGCAGTCAGGGTGACTCGCCCAGGTGCGAAGGAAGTTAAAAGAAGAGGGATGAGCACCATCTGTAGTCTGAAGATCAAGAAGTAAAGGGAAATGATCAGATCTAGATTTAGTAAGAGTATAGCAGGAGATACCTGTATAAAAAGTAAAGCAGGTGTCATTGCAAATAGCTCGATCAAGTCTTTTCTCCGTGAAAGCCCTGCCTTTACGGCCATTAGACCAAGTGTACTGAACACCCCTAGTCAGCAGATGAATCAAGTTATTCATATTGGTCCAGTTCTGAAAATCTTCACAAGCTGTTTGAGAGGGGGTGCCACTGCCCCTATATTCATGGCTGCCCAAAATAGCGTTCCAATCCCCCATAAAACACCAAGGGATGTTATGAGTTTGCTGGAGAAGAGAAAGATCCTGCCACAGAGCACGCCTAACCAGATAACTACATGAAGCATAGATAGCAGAAATACCAACCGTAGTATTATTGACCTCCACTGAGAAGGAAACATGCTGATCAGAGCAAGCGATAACAGTAGGATTGAAGTTATCCGTACAGGCACACCAGAGGTTAGGAATTAAGTTATTCCTGTCATTAGTAGCAAAGACTTTCATACCCAACCGAGACCAATACCTGCGCGGAAAATCAGCAAGAGAACACCAAGGCTCCGAAATAAAAACGAAATCAGGCTTGTTAGAGGAACAAAGCTTTTTAAGCGCTAATCTTGTGAGGGGATTAGCAAGGCCCCTTGCATTCCAAAATAAGCAATTCATTGAGCTTAAGACTTTTAGATCCTGCCCTTGAACGGCTGGTAATTGGGGTAACAGCTTTCTTTTTCTGTTTTTGTTTTTTCTTCTGGGACTTGGAGAGAACTATTTCAAAGTCAGAGCCCTCATCAGGTTGGGCATTTGCCATTTCCAAGTTATCATTCTCCTCAACTAAATCAGCCCAAGGCTGCTTAAGGGTGTTCAGATCATCAATCACAACTTGAGCAGCTTCATGGTCAGCAACCACTAGGACCCGATTTCTATCAACCTCAAAGGCAGCTTCCATTTGAGAGTCACCAACTAGGGTTTGATCAAGGGAAGTCTCATTTTGCGTTGCATGAGCTCTACCGCTTGGTGATCCTGTTTCAAAATGGTTAGAAATAAAGCCTAGCAGGGGATTAATATCATCATGAGGGATATTATTAGGGCCTCCAAACTGATTAGGGATTATGATTTCTTCAATAGAGACGAGATCTCCGGGAAGATCCGAGTGATTATCCTTGTCCACAGTGTTTGTTACAGTGTCTTCATTACCATCATCAGTATCCTTTAGAGGATCTCTACCTGCACCATTGTCAATAGTATTATGGATAACAACATTAGCACTAGGTGTAGTCGTACCTTTAACCTGAGTTTCTATCACTGCTTCATGCATGTGCATGTCATGACGAACATTACTGGCATCGAGGGCGTTCTTCCTCTTTGGCTCCCAAGCTTGCTTGTTGACTGGGGGCTGCGCGCGAGGTTCCTGCTTACTATGAGCCGGCTTACAATTGGAATAATTGTGCCCAATAATGTGACAATAGGAGCAGAAGTGAGGCAGCCTTTCATAAACAACTTCAACGTAAAATGCATAACCTTCACGTTCCACCATAATACGCTCAGGAAGATCTCCATTAAGGTCAATATCAACGGGAACTCTTGCGAAGTGACCAAAAGTGCGTTTTTTGGTTGCATCATCCAAAGCAATAGGGCCACCGATTGCACCGGCAAATTCAAAAAGAGTGATAGGGCGCCAGTATTCTCGAGCCAAGCCATGGATGCGAACCCAACATTGAACATTGGTATTTCTGATCCTGTTTGGGTCAAAGTCCGGCGTCCATGGAAAGAGCCGAAGAAATCCTGGGTGCAAAGACCATGTCCCAATCGCTTGCAGGCTACGCATCTCTTCAAAAGATTGAAAACAAAATTCATAGTAGCCCTTTCCCAAAGAGACCATTGTCCATGAGCCAATGGATTTCCATTCTTTCAAAAGTTTTGCCCTTAAATCATTAATCTTTATAGGAGAATCCCCCTTAGAAAGGGTAAGGCGGCCATGCAATACATTCTTGCACCCTTTGACTCCTTCTTGATATTCAGCTTCCGTGATCTTGATAGTGAGTGCATCGCCTTTGATGCAAGGCTTGGGCAATTGACTTGGAGGGATCACGCAGGAGTTAGTTAACGCAGCAGCAAAGGATTTGGTAGCGATCACAGGCTGAGGCTGAACCCGAGGCGTGGCTGCCGGCGATGACGCTGGGGGATCTGCCATGCATGGCCACGGATAGAAGTCCATTAGCGCATAACAGGCCAGAACCCGACCAGCAAGAACCGCAAGTCAAACCAACCAGAACCAGACCCGCAATAACAGGCAAGCACACAGCAAGATCAAACAGCAAAAACCGACAAACAGCAACCGAAGATAACCAGAGCACCGATGTAACAGTCTCACAGCAGTATCAAAGATCTATACTCAGTATATGCTATTCACGATCAGAGAACAAACCAAGATCAAACCGAATATAGACAGTCCAACGATGAGAGAGCAGGCAGGATCACAGCAAGTCACGATAGAGAGGTGCCTACAGGAGGTATCACGATCAGAACAGTGGATTACGAAGATAACCAGAGCACCGATGAAACAGACTCACAGCAGTATCAAAGAGCTATACTCAGTATATGCTACAAACCGGATATAGACAGTCCAACGATGAGAGAGCAGGCAAGATCACAGCAAGTCACGATAGAGAGGTGCTTACAGGAGGTATCACGATCAGAACAGTGGACTGGAGATAGCGATCTCTCCAAACCCTATCAGCGCCTTCTATTTTTGCCAAACCCTAGGAGAGGGGGTCTTTGATTCGAAGGTCAAATATGATCAAAATGCAATAAGAAAGTATTTGGCCAATAGGAACCTTATTCATTACCAAGTTACCTAACTTCAAGCACGCACATGAAGCTCTATCCCATTACATATTAAGGATCCAAGGAAGCAAATTTTACATCCTTTTATGTATGCATACCATCTATTAATCATATCTAGAGGGCAATACCCCTAAAAGTCAAGACTTTCAGAGGGCAATATCCCAATTCAACTTCGAAACATTATTACCAAAAAGGATGGTACAAAAACTTTATCACTCTCAGAGGGCAATACCCTTAAAAGTCAAGACTTGAGTACTAATTATGAATAGGCTAAATATATATTTTGGCCCTTTATCTTTGGGGTTGTGGTCACTTTGGCCCTTTATCTTTTTTTTTTCTCATTTTAGACCCTCATGTTTTTTGTTTGTGTCATTTTGGCCCCTGCCGTTATGTTTATGTTTTTTTAGGCAAATTTTTAAGGACGAAAATGAAATCAATTAAAAACAAAAGGGCCCAAAATGAAATCAATTAAAAACATAAGGGACTAAAATGAAATCAATTAAAAACATAAGGGACCAAAATGATAACAGCAGGGGCCAAAATGACACACACAAAAAACACGAGGGTCTAAAATGAGAAAAAAAAAGATAAATGGCCAAAGTGACCACAACCCCAAAGATAAAGGGCCAAAATATATATTTAGCCTTATGAATATGAAGATAACTTTGAGAAAGATTTTCATTGTCAACTATTATATTTTTAAACTAAATAGTGCAAATTAGCCATATATAGAATGTTTGTGTTATTAGTAATTTTCTGAATACCAAGATACCAATAAATATTTTAAGCATAACTTTCACTCAATAAAAGTTACCCCTTTGAGTTTAAAACTAAAATGAACTTAAAAAAGACATGCAAGCACATCTTATTATTAAGTAAATGAATGAGAACTGAATCTTTAGCATTATAGCATTGAATTTTTCTTCACATTCTGCCAAACTAGAATGAATTCATTGAACAAATCTTTCTTACCCAGAAATAAGCTTCATAACACATCTGTCTTTTAACAGAACTAGAAGGTATTCTAAAACCAATTGAGTCAAAAGATGTTTCAACATTAAATCATCTCAAATATCAGTCAATAGAAGTTCAAACCATAGAACAAGAAATATAATAAGTGAATCCTAAAAAGAAACAATATATATATATATATCAATCAAGACGAGTGAAAAACAAAAGAACATACGGGCCACATATCTTGAATCCTAAAAAGAGAGAATGCTATAACTTCTTCAAAATCAACCAATATGTTAGGTCCATTAATAATAGGTACCAAGTGTCGAAAATATTGGATTAAAATAAATATTGTTGGGAACGAAAGGAGAAGAATTAGGTGTGCATGGCAAAAGCAACTGCCTTGAAGGAAAATTCTAGTGGTATTCCGGTGCAACTCAATATCCGATTTTCTCTCCAAGGTTTTCACAATAGTGTCTTGACTCGTGCCCTCAAGGAAAGTATCACTTTGGAGCCTCACAAACAATACCTAAAAAGTTAAAAACTAGAAGAAGAAACAGATATATACCCATTCCAAGAGCTAACTCATTAACTTATTATTATACACATAGCCAACGTCTTGTAACATAAATAATCATTAAGTTTATAAAGAAATTAAACTGACATATTAATATCAAAACTTTATAATACTAATAAATTTTATTTTTGTAACTTCCACACACTTAAATGTCATTATTCCAACAATCCCCCACTAATGGCAAGCAAGTGGAAAAACATATTTAACTTTATTGAAATTAAAAATTTTGAGAAAGAAAGGTTTTTCCGTGTTTAAGTGTTAATATCACAAAGATAGAATTAACACGTAGTGAAATGAGGCAACACCTTTTGTCCAAGAAGTGAGTCAAAATAATTTGAAAGTATTAAAATATGGTATCAAGGTGAGTTAACATTGGTCGTCTCACAAAAACCTCTAAGATTAAGATTACCAACAACAAGCACAAAATTAACAATAAAAGGGGGAGTTTTTGTAGAAAACAAGTTATGTTTGAGGGGGAAAGCAATTTAGAGAGACAATTAATTCACCGGTTTCCGGGTGCGCGTCTTGAATTTATCATCGGTTCCAAATAATCGTGCACGAGTCGTTCAAGGTTTCAGCTCTTGTTTGATAATAAACTAATCAAGCAAGCATCAATTAGTTTATGCGAATTCACACAGTTTTAAAGCAAGCGTCAAAACAGCGTGTTCAATCAATTGTCATGGTGAACAAGCCCCACTAAACACAACCGATTTCATAACTGAATTCAATCAATCCTCTATCAATTCCTACTCGAATTAAATAAAACAAGCGATTAAATAACTCGAATAGTTAAGAGTTGCAAAAACAGATTCACATATAAACATGTGTCATACATAAAGGATTCGCGTATTGCAAGTAAACCGAATTTGGGTAATTAAGCATCACACAAAGACGAAAATTGCAAACAAAGAATTCAAATGTGGAACTGATAGAAAAGAAAGAACTTAAAACTAAAAACGAAATAAACGAAATAACATTAGACACTGAACCTCAAAATTCTTAAACGGCAGCCTTTCACGGATGAATCGACTTAGGAGTTTAGGCTTCCATGGAGGCTAGAGCACAAAAATTTTGTAAAGTTGAGAATAATGCGTAAGATAGGTAAAACGACTGCTGACCCGCCAAATCTATAAGACTAAAACAAAATACCTAATCCCTAAATGGGTTATTGGATAAAAGCCCGTTAACAAACTAATATTCAGCCCAAAACCAGTTTTACACAGTACTGCTTCAGTAATTCTCCGTTTTCACCTTCGAGAATTCAGAATTGGGTTTCTAGCTGAACATAAGAATTGTAGCTCTATTCCTTAGCTTTCTAACGCATGCCCGCACGCCTCAATCGGATAACCATAGCCAAAGTTATGACCTGCAAGGTAGATAGGGGTCAATATGCAATAAAAACAAGAATTAATCAAGAAATTACTATATTGCTCAAATAAGACCCAAAATCTAGAAACGCGCTAAAACTTAAATATTAGACACAGAACACAATAAAAAATACCAAGTGCAAAGCTATAAAGAGTGCATTGAAATGCACTGATCAAATTCTCCCACACTTAAGCTTTTGCACTCCGGGCAAAACACACAAAACAAGACAAAAAAACAATACATGAATTTCCAATGAACCCAAAGAATGCAAAGTCATAAGAGAGATGCTTTTCCTAGGTTTCAAGGAGAATGACAATCAAAGATAGCACTTAATTACAATCAAGCCAAACCATAGACAGAAGTAAATACCAATCATCAATGGATATTTCCTCATTTCTGTTGTGTGGGTTCCACGCGCCTGAATGGTCCTCAACATTGTTGGCTAGGCACATTGTGCCATATTCCCCCTCATTTGTACTTGATAGGCAGGTCAAAATAATTATAAAGATATAAAATATAGTATAAGGAAGTTAACCTTGGTCATCTCACAAGGACCTCTGAATTAAAGACTACCAGAATCAATAAGGAAAGTAACAATAAAAGGGGGGGTTTAGGAAAAGAGTTTGATGTGTAACGAAGAAAATCAATAAAGATTGGTGCATTGTTTGATAATTCTTGATTGATCATAAACTAACTAAACAAGCGTTAATCAGTTCATACGAATTCGCACTGATTTAAAACAAGCGTCAAAACTGTGTTCAATCAATCGTGATAGTGAACAAGCGCCAGTAACACAATTAACACCATAACTAAATTCTATCAATCCTAAAAACAAGGGCCATAGACTCTATCAATTCCTATTCAAACTAGATTAAACAAGCGATACAATAGTTTAAATAATGAAAGTTGCAAAACAGAATCATGATTAAGTGATAAAGTAAAACTGAATCATAAAACGAATCACATAAACAAATCACAGAGTTTGAGTTATTAAGCAAAACACAAACCGAATTTGCAGCCAGAATTACGGAGATGGAATTTATAGAGAAAGAATTAAAACCATAAAAACGAAATAAACATTACGCACCAAACCTCAAAATCCTTACAAGCAGCTCCCTTCACCAATAGATTGATATAGGGCTTAAGCTTCCATGGAAGTTAGAGCTCAAAGACATAAAATTGAAAAGGAATGTGTAAGAGAGTTCAAAGCGGCTGCTAACCAGCGTAAATAACTAGGACAAAACGAAAACCCTAATCTACTAACTAGGTTCTTGGATAAAAGCTCGATAAAAAATAGTAATTGGCCCATAAACCCGTAATTAACTAAACCGCTTCGGTAATTCGCAGTTTTGACCTTTAAGATCTCAGAATTGAGTTTCGAACTCAACATAAGAATTGTAGCTCTCTGTTTCTTAGCTTTCCAATGCATGCTCGCACGCCTTCATCGGATAACCACAGCCAAAGTTATGGCCGGTAGAGTAGACAGGGGTCAATATGCAATAAAAACAAGAATTAGTCAGGAAATTGCTATATTTCTCAAATAAGACCAAAGTCTAGAAACACGCTAAGACATAAATATTAGACACATAACACAATTAAAAACACCAAGTGAAAAGCTATAAAGAGTGCATTAAAATACACTGATTCATGCGCCACATGATGATCCTTCAGCATTGTACTGGACGCCATGAGCCTGATGGTGACCAACTGATAAAATGTTGCAGCCAAGAGTATTAGCTTTGTTTTCCTTGCTCTTTTCTTCTAAATTTTAGATCCCCTCGCAAGCTGTAACATGGTAATTGTATATCATGCCAAGCTTGTAAATAAAATTGGAAAACAAGGTAGGAGTCAAAGCTATAGTAAAGAAATCAGCAAGTTGAGCTTTGGAGGATATGAGTAGTAACTTCATCATGCCATTTTGCAGCTTTCCTCACACAAAGTGGCAATCAATCTTAAGGTGCTTGGTTCTTTCATTGAATAAGGGTTAACAGCAATGTGAATGGCACTTTGGTTGTCACAATACAAGACTGGTGCCCTCTCACAGTTGACATTTAATTCCTTAAGCAAATAAAGTAGCCATTGTAGCTCACAAGTATTAGTAGATAATGCACGATACTCAGCCTCAAAAGATGATCTTGACATTGTTTGCTGCTTTTTAGTCCTCCATGACACAAGAGAAGACCCTAAGAAGAAGCAATAACCAGAAACTGATTTTCTGGTGTCAACACAGTTTTCCCAATCAGCATCAGAAAAGCCAAACACTTGTAGAATAGAGTCTCTTGGATAGAATAAGCCACGACCAGATGTTCCTTTTAGATAATTAATACCCTACAAGTAGCATTGAAGTCAGTAATGGTAGGGGAATTTACATGTTGACTCAATTGTTGAACAACAAATGTAATATCTGGTCTAGTGTTGGTTAAATACAATAATTTCCCAATCAACTTTCTGTACAATAGTGTCTGAAAATGCCTTTGCAGAATCCTGATAAATTTTTGAAATATAATCCAAAGGAGTGGAACTTGGTTTGGAACCAACTTGACCTGTTTCATGCAAAAGGTCTAAACAATAATTTCTTTGGCTGATTTTAATTCCACTCTTTGATTGGAACACTTCAAGACCAAGAAAGTATTTCAAGGAGCCAAGGTCCTTTATTTTAAAAGCATCATCTAAAATGGCCTTATTCTATTGAATTCCTTTAGAGAATTACCTGCCAATATTACATCATCAACATAAACCAATAGAACACTAAATTCATCATCTCTTGCGTGTGTAAACAGTGAGTGATCTGAGATGGATTGAATATACCCTTGGCTAAGCAAAAATGTTGTTAATTTTTCATACCAAAAATGACTTTTGTAGTTTGCAAACTTGATGTATAAAGTAGCTCTTGTTGTTAATTTTTCATACCAAAAATGTTGTTAATTTTAACAATATTTCTCAAAAATGGTCCTAAGAAAATAATAACAATAGCTCTATAAAGTAGCTCTTGTTAACAAGATAACAATTTCTTTTTTTTTTGTCAAAACAAGATAACGATTTCACAAGTAGCTCTAACATATTAAATTTCAAAATTGCTCCCCTTCTTTCTTCTTACATACACAAAGAAATCTTTTGAGATTAATGAGAGGAAAAGATAAGAACAGAAGACAGAATATATTCTCAGAAAGGGAAAGATAAAAATGTTACAAGACTCTTAGTTTCAAACATTTTCTGAGATAAAAATGTTGGACCTAGTAAGTGCTTAGACAGGAATCTATTATTGCACCATACAGTTGATTAACATCTGGGATTCTATAATACCACCCTAAAAAGAGCGATAGAACATCAAGGCAATAGATATTCTGATACAAAAAAATGTTTATTACATACATATATAGAGACACACACAGTGGAGCTTAGTAAATATTCAACATATTAACCTAGTAAGTGATCAGACCAGACCAGAATACACGTATCAAAGTTGATTGACAAATTCACACTTACAGTATATGTTCCTAACTAGGCAGACAAAAAGAGCATAGTAAGTTCTCAATAAACAAAGTCTCTTATCTACCTAGTTTATTTCTCCCTGATCCAGTTTCTACCGAATTGGCATTAGTGCCTCATTCAGGAGCTTTGAGTGTAGAACCGAAGCTGGAGAGGGAAGTTCAGAATTTCCAAACAGCGACGGAGAAATTCATTCTGCCCGACAGAATGAGTGTTTCAACAAGCTGGAGGCCATGAATGACAGATTGATCACTGGATTGAATGGAGGGAATGGGTCGTGTATCACCCAGAGGGCCAGAGTTCCCCGACACCAATAAGGGGAACAAATAAATCAAAGGGCGAAGTGCAGGGTAGAAAAGGACATTGCACCCTGAACCTACCAACACGATGTGACACAACTTAGTAGTAGATACATGCTATTCCTTAAATGAGATCACTCTCTCCAAACTCTTAGCCATCATCATGATCACTCTCTTCTTCACTACTAGACCTTGTTTGTTTTACATCCTCTTCTACTTATATGTTTTAGGTCTCTAATGGGGCAGCTTGGTTCCTCGTTCCTTTTTGCTGCCAAGTGATTTTTGCTGCCTATAATTACTATACCATTCAATTAAGGATGCAAAGAATTTTTGCATTTAAGAGCTTCTACAAGTGTCTAAAAAGGGAAAATTTAGAATTCTCTATTCTAGCTAGTTCAGCAAAAAAAAAAACATATCCATCAACCGATCCATAAGAAATTTTCAAAGCCTTTCTATTTGATTAAGATATACAACATTAACCCGAGCAGAGAGATTTTCTATAAAATACAGATCAGGTTAATAAGAATATTAATAATTAAAGGAACACATATGGAATGAAAATTCTTTCAACAAACTAGAGAGGGAAGCACATGTATTTACATGGTAGTATCACAATATCACCATGGACTTGGGGTGAAGCCTCACACTGCCGAGTAATTATATATAGAAGCCCCTGAAGTTCATCTACTCTCTCTATAATCAAAACTTATGCTAAGAAAATTAAAATTTTAGTGCTCTTCTAATTTTTCCATTTGTGAATTCTTAAGGGTAAATTTGTCAACTTACAACAAAAAGTGAAACCTGCTTGCATCACTTCTCTAGTCACCATAGCTGACCTATATCTGCTTAAGTATTTCCCTATTTTCACAGTGTTCAATATTTTGCACCATCATGTCACTTCACTATTTATGCACGGTGAAAAAAAAAATCAAGCCTGACAACTGATTTCAAATATAAAAAAAGAAAGAAACAAGAATCAGAGAGAGAAAACGGGTAAGAAACACGGATAGAGGGGACGGGAAAGGAAACAAACAGATAGCGGCAGAGGCGGATTCAGGGGGTGTTCCCCGTGTTCCCAGGAACACCCCAAATATCCTATCTTAGTGGTAATATACCCCAAATATCCTGTCTTGGTAGTAATACATTATGCCTTAATGTCATTGAAGGAACACTCAATCAACTTCAACTATATCTTTAATCAAAACACTCACTACCAAAATTACCAAACTACCATTTTTTAACCCACTTTTTATTTTAACTCACTTTTTATTTTTGTGTGTTCCACTTTCTCATCAACTATACATTTAATCAATCATCAACTATATTTTTATCAACTATATATCAAGTATATCGTTAATCAAAACACCCACTATCAAAATTACCAAACTAGCATTTTTTAACTCACTTTTTATTCTATCTCACTTTTTATTTTTGTGTGTTCCACTTTCTCATCAACTGTACATTTAATCAATCAACTATTCAACTATCAACTACGAGCTAAAGGATACCGAAGGAGTGCACCAAATGAGTGCAAAAAGGAGGTCCCGGGTTCAACTCCCGGAAACTAACATTCCCCCATTCTCACTAACATTGCTTATCAAAAAAAAACTATCAACTATCAACTCTCAACTATATCTTTAATCAAAACACCCGCTACCAAAAATACCAAACTACCCTTTTTTAAACTCACTTTTATTTTTGTGTGTCCCACTTTCTCATCAACTATACATTTAATCAATCATCAACTATATCTTTTTTATATAATGACTTTTTTTATATTCTGATTTTGAATTACAACGGGAAACACTATATATTGTTGGTATAATTTCACTACTGATAAAATATTATAATTTTTTATTTTATTTAAAAATACTATAAAGATATTTGACTAAAATCATATACATTAGCTTTACTATTCAAGTTACACATTGTCAGAATAATTATTTTATATTCTACTTTTGAGTTACAACCGGAAAATGTTACACGTTGGAATAATTTCATTACCGAGAAAATGCTGCAAAATCTTTGATTTTATATTATGTTTGAATTACACCTTTTAGTATATTCTGTATATTTATCTGCTTGAAAAACATATTTTAATCGCGCCAAATATATGTATTTTACTCTTGATGTAAATTAATAATTTGACATTAAATCTTATAATTTATCATTGTATGTGTGAACAAATTAAATTCTATCCGACTCTATTTATACAAACAACACCACGGCAGCCGTACGTATGCACGGGTATACTGCTAGTTTACTCCCGAAAAAAAAGGAACACCCTAATCTAAAATCCTGGATCCGCCCCTGGATAGCGGAGAGAGGACGGAGAACGGGAAAGAAAAAGGGTAAGAGGGAAAGGAAAGCAACCGAGAGAGCGCAAACTAGAACGAGAAAAGAGCGGCAACCGACGACGAGTAAGTGACGCTGCCTGAGAAAAAAACAATGGCCGGGAACGATTGCAGCGATAGAACAACGACGATAGCGGTGCTCGCCGTAGTTGCTACGGGCATAACACGTATCTAAACAATCACAGATCTAAAATAAAACAGACCTAGAAATGAAACAAATATCATACAGATCGGAACCCAAAAATTACAGAAAATCAACATTGAAGGTCAAAAATTACAGAGTTTCATCTACAATGATGAACTTAACCGAAAATGAAAAAAAAAATATTGAATAATAATGTCATTGAATGGCCGATTTAAAGCTTTGAGGAACGGTCTGAAGCTGTCAGAAGTAGAGTAGATCTGAAATTTTGATGATGGATGGGTGAGAGAGATTAGGGAGAACAGGATGAGGTTGAGAGAGAGGGCACTGTGAGGGATTGAGTGGGAGAGATGAAGAACCAAGTGAGAGAGATGGGAGATGAAGAATCAAGCGACAGAGGTGGGAGATGAAGGTTTTGTTATGTGTATTTGAAATAGAGGTGTAAAATTGATGAAGAAAGAGTGAGTAATATGAAGTTTCTAGAGGAAGTATAGAAACTAGAAAGAGATAATGGGTAGGAACCGAGAGAGTTGAGGGAAAAAATTGGGCTTGAATTAGTGCCATGAGATAGCCCACCGACTGTGCAACCAAATTTGAACTAATAAAAATTTACTTATTACATTTACATATTTAGATATTACATTTAAAATTGGAACTAATAAGTTGGGTTTTTTTTACCTTTTTTTCAATTCAATTCTCTTTCTTTCTCTTCAATTTAATTTCAACCTACTTTAATTCTTTTGTTTAAAAAAATTATTTGATATTACACAACATTTTTATATTACACAAATTTTTTATATTTATCTTCATAAAAAATATTCTAAATTTTTGTGGATCATTATAATGCTTTTACTTCTAAAAATAAAAACAATTTTTGTTGTCAAAATAATTATTACATTTACCTTTAAATATGTTTCTGCAACTTAAATTTGGAAGGGCATGGTGGTGCCGACGGGGAGTGGCAACGCGCCGACAGAGATCGACAATGAAAAATGGCCACTTTTAACTCAAGTTCCTTCATTTGCACTTTAAACTGTGCTTCTTTTAACTCGAGTTCCTTCATTTGCACTTTAAATTGTGCCTCTTTTAACTCAAGCTCCTTCATTTGTTTTTGATATTGATTCTTTCTGAACTCAAGATCCTTCATTTGCCCTTTAAACTGCTTCTCTTTTGACTGGAACTCCTTCAGTTGTATTTTAAACTGCTCTTCTTTTAACTTAAGGGCCTTCACTTGTACTTCATATTGATTCTTTGTTAATTGAAGTTCCTTCATTTGCCCTTCAAATTGCTTCTCCTTTGACTCAAGATCCTTCGTTTGCACTTTAAACTCCGCCTCTTTTATATCCAATTTCTTCACCCTTTCTTCATTTCGATTCTTTTTCAACTCAACATCTGTTAGGTACAATGGTTCCTGGTGGAGAAATTGGGGCGGTACCCAGGAAGTTTATTGATACTCAAAAGGAAAAAGATACACAAAGGGAGAGTACTTCCCTCCACTGTTGGCTTCACCCAACTAACTCACTAAACACAAAACAATTCAGAAGATACCTAATCCCCTTTCCAAGTCCCCTATTTATATTTCAAAGGGTATTGGGTTGAGGATTTACAAGAATAACTTCCTAACTACCTAGTAACTAACCTAGAACTGAAAGTAAAAAGAATAACTCCCTAATTGAATTAATTGACTCAGTTAATTCAGTTTACAACAATTCCCACTACAAGAATTTAAGGTATTTCCGGCGGGCGATTTCTGGCGGAATAAATCCGCCGGTAAATTACCGGGGGATTTTGGGAGTTCCCGGCGGCCTGGGTCCCCCGGTAAATTACCGGCGGATTTTTCATTGCTTACCGGCGGATTTTAAAATATGAAAAATTACCGGCGGATTTCATGTGCTTACCGGCGGACCATTTTAACGAAAAAAATTTAAAATCAATGCGCCGATAATTGCAATTACCGGCGGATAATTTCGGTAATTATAAAATAAAAATTTAAAAAAAACCGCCGGTATTTTCAAATAATCCGCCGGTAATCGTAGCAAATCCGCCGGTAACAGTCAGAGGAAAAATCCGCTGGTAAGCTGGATTTCCGGCGGATAAATTTTAAATTTTGAAATTTAAAAATCCGCCGGTAAGCACGAAAACCCGTCGGTAATCACGAAAATCCGCCGGTATTTCACTCTAATCCGTCGGTTTGCATTTAACCGTTGTGATGTTGACTGAATTCCGCCGGTAGTCAATGGAATCCGCCGGTACTGGCCATTACCGGCGGATTTGTGCGATATAGCCGTTGGCGTATTGCCTTTATATTCGAACCGCGCTTCCCTCACTCTTCACTCACTCTTTACTCTCTTCTCCAAAATCTCTCACTCTTCACTCACTTCTCCAAAATCTATCACTCTTTTCCTCTCAAATCTCTCACTCTTTTCCTTTCAAATCTCTCAATCCACTCCTTTCGAAGGCTTTTGTGTTCTTTCTGTGAGATTGCTCTTAAGTTTTGTTTAAGGTATGTTTTTTAACTGAGTTTTGATTGTTTTAGTTAATCTTTAGTTTTTAAATATGTGTTGTTTAATATTTTTTTTTATTATTTGTTTTGCAATTGGTTGGAGTTGCTAGTTTGGAGTTTTATTTACAAGAGTCGACCGGAAAGCATCAAGTCAGACACTTCTCTTCACTACCGGTTAGTTAACAAATTTATTTGTAATAAAATAAATAAATTTCATTATTATTTGATGTTATTAGCTGAAATTTTTCATGAAAATAAAATAAATTTCATTTATTTTGTAATAGTTTATTTTTTAGTAAAAATTATTGATGTTATAGAAATTATTCGAAAAATAAAATAAATTAGATTGTAATAATTGTTTGTTATTTGCAATTATTGTTAAAAAAGTAAATTTATTAGTAAAATAAAATGTTACTAAAAATATATTACCATTTGTATATTTGTTCAAACATAAAAATATCAATACCAATGTGTATTGTTCTAATACACGTGATATATGTTGTATTTATAATTAAGGAACGTACACAAAAAAATGGATCATAGTTGGATGTATGATAGAATATTTCCTGGAAGAACTGGGTTGAAACGACGTTTTGTACAAGGAGTTAAAGAATTTGTTCTTTTTGCTAAGCGTCAAAAAGAATTTGAGCGACAAGGTGGAATTAGATGTCCTTGCTCCACATGTGTGTTTCGATCTATAAAAAAGGAAGGTGATATTCGACTTCATTTGTACAATAATAGGTTTAAGCCAAATTATTGGATATGGACCCGTCATGGTGAGGTAGCAGCTGGAGTTCCTGCGGTTGATAATGTTCCTGTCCAAGTAGATCAAGGTCTCGTGTCAAGTCCAGTCGTAGCTTCCACATCAAGTAGTAATATTCCAACGACTACCGGATATCAACTGCCGTTTGATGTTGTTCAGGGGATGATATCTGATGCTGTCGGTGTAAATTTGGATTTCGAAGAACCACAATATGATGCTGAAGAAGTTCCAAACGAGGAAGCTCAGAGGTTTTATATGTTTTTGAGTGAGACAAATAAACCATTATTTGAAGGATCTACAGACTCTAAGTTATCAATGTGTGTTCGGTTGTTGGGTCTTAAGTCTCAATTTAACATTGCGGAATTGTGCATGGAATACATGACAAAAATGATGTTGGATGCAACCCCTGTTAGAGGACTTTTGCCGCAGAGTTATTATGATGCTAAAAGATTGGTATCGAAGCTTGGTTTAAAATCTATAAGAATTGATTGTTGTGTGGCTGGTTGTATGATCTATTATAACAATGAGTTTGGCATAAATGATGGAGAGTTGCTGGAATGAGAGTTTTGTCAAGAGCCACGGTATCGTGTCAGCAGGAAAGGGACAAGCAAAGGCAAACCAGTTCTAAGGAAAGCAATGTTCTATTTGTCGATTATACCAAGACTGAAGAGGATGTTCACTTCAATGGAAACTGCGGGTAAAATGACGTGGCACTATGAAAATAGAAATAATTCTGGTGAACACAAAGGTAAGATGGTGTGTCCAATTTGCATGGTTGACACAAAGGCTTTTACTCTAAAATATGGAGGAAAATCCTCATGGTTTGACTCGCACCGTAGGTTTTTACCTACCGAGCATCCTTTTAGAAAGTCAAAATATGCATTCATCAAGGGGAACGTTGAAACAGGTGAACCTCCTCGTAGGCTGACACCAGAAGAAGTTTGGAACAGTGTCAAGGATATCCCTCCTGTGGAAGTGGTTGTTGGTGTTGTTTCTCGTCCAGATGGTTATGGACTATGGCATAATTGGACGAAAAAAAGTATTTTCTGGGAACTTCCATATTGGAAAGATAATCTATTGAGACACAATCTCGATGTAATGCATATTGAAAAGAATTTCTTTGATAACATATTTAACACTGTTATGAACGTGAAAGGTAAAACGAAAGACAATGAGAAGGCTAGGAAGGACGTGGATCATTACTGCAGGCGAAAGGATTTGTTATTGGTTCAACAAGCTAACGGCAGGACACTGAAACCCAAAGGCAATTATACTTTATCTACGGAGCAAGCGAAAGCAGTTTATCGGTGGATTTCTGAGTTGAAAATGCCAGACAGTTATTCTTCCAATTTAGCAAGATGTTCCGATGTGGATAATGGGAGGTTACATGGGATGAAGAGCCATGATTGTCATGTGTTCATGGAGTGCTTACTTCCTATTGCCTTTAGTTCGTTGCCAAAACACGTTTTGAATCCACTCATTGAAATAAGTCAATATTTTAAGAATTTGTGTTCTGCAACACTAAAAGCGGGTGATCTTACAAAAATGGAACAAGACATCCCATTTATCTTATGCAAGTTGGAGAGAATATTTCCACCTGGTTTCTTTGATTCTATGGAGCATCTTCCTGTTCATCTCGCATATGAAGCTAAACTTGGCGGGCCTGTCCAATACAGATGGATGTATCCGTTTGAAAGGTCAGTTAAATTAATATATACATCATTTAGATTAATAATTAGATCGATGATTATATATATTAACAAATGATGGATATCATTTTCTAGGTTCATGGGTGATTCAAAAAGATCAGCTAAGAATAAAGCTAGAGTTGAAGGATCGATATGTTCTTCTTACTTACACCGTGAAACAACTCATTTTTGTTCTTATTATTTCAAGAATGAATTTGCTCCTACAAGTAGTCGAAATGACATGGAAGCTGAATGTCCAAGACATCATTTAGCTTTGTCTGTCTTTTGTCTACCTGGTCGTCCGTCTGGAAAAGAGTCAATTCATTGGCTAACAGAAGAAGAGTTAAATTCAGCCCATGTTCATGTTATGATAAACTGTACCGAGGTCCAACCATTCATTGAGTATGTATTTCTCGACCTATCTCAATTAAATTAAATTACACAGTAGTTGTATATAACAATTAAGTAATAATTTATTATTAGGGAGTTCTTGTCATCAGAGGCAGTAAGTGAAGACCAATTTTCTGCTCATATTCATGCGCATTTTCCAATGTGGTTTAGGCAATGTGTGTATTCCCTCCCGCCAACTCCTACCAACCAACACTTGAGGAACTTATCTGACGGTCCTCGAAGATGTGTTAAAGAATGGCACACATATTTTGTCAATGGATACAAATTTCACACTAAGGAATGGACAGAGGGTAGAGAAACAGTCAATAGTGGAGTTTGCATGAAAGGTGTCACTGGGAGAGGCGAAGATGATTTCTATGGTGTGGTTGAACACATATATGAACTTGCGTACCCATATCTTGATTATAGTCAAAAGGTGGTTGTTTTTTATTGTAATTGGTTCGATCCGTTCACTCGAGGAACAAAGTTTAATCCAAAGACAAATACAGTGGACATTAAAATGAATAGTAGATATCGACTGTATGATCCGTTCGTCATTGCACAAAATGTGAGACAAGTCTATTATGTCTCTTATCCATCAACACGGACTGATCGGCGTGGTTGGTGTGTCGCAATTAAGACAAAACCAAGAGTTCAAATTGAGACAATTAATGATGACACGGTGAAAGACGTGCCGTATCAAATGGATGAAATGTCCAATGTAAATGAAGTGATTGAAGTTGAACCCATTACTCGTTTATGTGATGAGCCAAAAACTGGTGATGAAGTTAATGAAGAAGAAGATACAGATCATGAGGATGCAATCGATCACGTCGGTGTATCAGGAATTCACTCATCTGATGATGATGGTGATTTCGAGAAAGAATGGGATTCTAATTAATTTGTTATGCAAGTTCGAGAAAGAATGGGATTCTAATTAATTTGTTATGAAATAATTAATATTTAGATTTATCAGACTTTGATTCATGTATGTTAATGTTATTCATCATGTATGTTAGTCATCATTTATGTTATTCATCATTTATGTTATGTTATTCATTATTTGTTATTTATCATGTATATATATACGTACAGTCATGGCATCATCAGGATCAGATTCCGATCATGAACTACCTCCTGCGACCCACCGACCGGTTTTTTTAAGAAGATTGCTACTTCTTTACGTGGTCGTCGTTGTCGTGTAACTCGTGTCGTTGTTGATGGCGATTTTGTGGCTCCACCTACTACGGCTGATGGCAGCGGACCTAGTACGCTGAGTCATCCATTTGTGCCTCCAGCCGGTACTGTGACACCCCCGCCAGATGTGGATGGGATAACCAGGTATAATACTGATAATGAGGTGGTTGAGGTTACGCCTGACGGTCGTATAGTGGTGAAGGTTGTCGGCAAGCAGTAAGTATTAATTAAGTAATTTATTTATTAATGATATTTGTTTGATTTATATTTAAAACTTTAAATATAAATTATTATCTAAACATTTATCTTTTTTATGTACAGATTTATTCCTGGGAGGATTGTGGCTGGCACAATCACAGACATAATAAAAGCAAATTACACTAAACCGTGGATGAATTGGACGAAGGTAAAAAAAGATCCGTCGTCTAAAATGTGGACTGCATTCAGAGTAAGTTTTTTCTTCCAATTAATTAATATTTAATTTTTTAATTTTGTTGAATTGATTAATTTGTTTTTACTAACAAGTAAATTTGTTTAAATAGGAAAAAATGGCATGGAAAAGTGATGCGGCGAAAGAAGTTGAGAGAACATTCAACACAAGAGCTTCTCATCGCTTTTCTGAAATGCTCCGGGAATGGCGTAATAAGGGGACGCAGCCGGATTGGATGGGCAATTCTGATTGGCAAGAGCTCCAAGTGAAATGGAGAGATGCGAAGTATAAAGAAAAATGTGAGAAAGCCAAGAAGAATCGTGCTTCTGGGAGAGGGGGTTGCATAAATACGGGTGGTTCTATCAACACTGCTGAAATTTACAGACGGATGGTAAATTTAATAGTATATACATATGTATTTTATATTTTATAAAATAATAATAATATTAAATAGTAACTGTGTGTATATATATATATATAGGAGGCTAGCCTTGGTCGGCCACCTACTTTGCCTGAGTTACACTGCCAACTTCATATGCGAGAGGAGACTGGTGATTTTGTTGAAGAACGGTCAAGAAAATATCACGGTAAATAACGTTTATTATATTTGTATTTATATATTGTTTTTATTATATATATTATATTATTATTATATATTACATATATATATATATACATACTAATTTGGTTATACATTTCTTGGTGTTGTTGCTTTCAGGAAAATTTTTATGAATGGCAGACCAATTATCGTGAAACTCAGCTAAGTAGTGGCAGCACTGAGATTGATCCCGTTGAGGAGAGTCGAGCGTCTTTTCATGCTTGGAAGGAATCTGTTGGGCCATCAAAAACGGGCCGGTTAGTAGGATCTGGTGGTTTGGGCCCGTCTGCTTTCCCAAATTCCATTATTCCAAATGTGGTTCCCGCAACTTCTTCAGAGAGAAGTACTGGTCGCTCTTATGTCCCTACGTCTTCAGAAATAAACGATGTTGAGCTGTTGACGCAGAAATTGAACGACCAAGAGAAAAAACATAATGAAGAAATGCGGCAGATGCGGGACTAGCAGGCGGAGCAGCAACGGTTGAATGAACAGCGCTATAAGGAAATGATGGATACTATGTCTCAATACACGAGGCCATTTATGCCATCATCATCATCATCATCATTTTATCCACACACTACTACAATTTAGGCTTTTCGCATCGGTTAAAAAAGACTTTTCGCATCAGGTCCGTGTCCGTTACAGATTCAAGTGATGTTAAAAGTATGCACCTTTTACATCAGTTACGGACCTGATGCGAAAAGTATTTTTCGCATCAGTTGCATTACCACCTGATGCGAAAAGTCTTTTTTAATTAGATTTTAGCGCCTTTTTGGCATCGGATTTTGAGAACCACCTGATGCGAAAAGTATTTTTAATATCAGTTGTTTGAAAGACTTGATGCGAAAACTGACTTTTTTTAACAAATAGTAACATTAACATTCAAAGACAAAATGAATACCCCTGTCAGAAAAACAAGAACAAAATGAATAGTGAAATTGTGCATTGCAACAAGATTCAAAGCCTAAATTATGATAAGGGAAACAACAATTCCAATTCTTTTCACTCACTACTAGTTATTGCAATTTGCAATACAATCAATAACAAACTAGTAGAAAATAGACATTTTGTAACATCCTCAAAATAATTAATCGAATTATTTGGGTGTTAACCCAATTGAATTAATTTGGTACTTAATTGGTAAATTATTGAGTGCTAAAATTAATTAGTGGCTGTCCCAGGATCGTTGACCGAATAATACGGACCAAGGAAGTTTCAAAATCGAAATAAGGGAATCAGATCAATACGGTAATTGGACCACGCTGCCACTTATTTATTAAATTAAATATGTGTGTGTGTGTTGAAATAAGAAAAAAAAAAGAAAAGAAGGGAAAAGAGAAGAAGACGCGTGAAGCAGAGAAGAAAGAAGAGAAGGAAAGAAAGAAGAGAAAGGGAAAGAGAGAAGAAGAAAGAAGAAGAAGGAGAATCATCACTTCAGCCCAACCTCTCAAATTTCATCACCATCATCCCCTCATCTTCCTCTACAAAACCCATATCTTTGGATCGAAGCTAGGAGCGGATTGAACACGATTGGAAGCTCGGAACGAAGTTAGGAGCGGTTCGGTGTCGTTTGGGTTCGGTTCGGTGATTTCGACGTCTCGGCAAATTCGGTTCGATATCGACTCTCGCTTCAAGGGTGAGTTTTACTCACGCTTAGGATTTTATGTTTCGAATTAATTAATTAACTGTTTTACCGCTTTCGCTGGACTGGCATATTATTTGATAATCGAGTTTGAGAGATTTTGGGTTGAAAACCGTTATTTGAAAATATGTCGCGTTTTGATACAATTCGATTACAATGAGTTTTTGATCGATTTGTTTGATTGTGTGACTTTGATTGAGACTGTTTTTATAGTCGTCAAATCTGTTTTCGGTCGGAACGAGAATCGTTCGAGAACTTTCGGGTCAAAAACCGTTATTTCGGAATATGTCGTATTTTGGTAAAATTCGTTTTGATTGAGTTTTTGGATTGGATTGATTGATTGTGTGGTTAGTATTGGATTCATTTTACTGGTTGTAAAATCTGTTTTCGATCGGAATAAAAATCGGAATTGAGCGGAATAGCGGATTTCGCGAAAATCGCAAAATTCTGCACTTGACAGGCCCCCTTTCTGCCAGTCCACGCGCCGTTTGCGCGCCGAGCGCCACTCGCGCGCCACTGGGCAGAACTTGTCTGTCAACTCGCGCGCCGTTTGCGCGCCACGCGCCACTTGCGCGCCAGTTGGCAGAATTTCAGCAACCAAACACTGTTTTTCGTTTCGCGATATCTTTTGATCCGGGAACCCGATTGAGGTGTTCTAAAATGCGTTGGAAAGCTTATTCAGAGGCCTAACTGAATATTCTATTTTTAAGGCAAAATGAACTGTTTTTGATATCGTAAATTGTGTCGAAAAGTGACGAATTAGCATACGAGAGTGAATGTGGTTTTAACTTGTAATGTTCTTTTCGAAAAGTAAAACGAACTGCTTTCGACATTGAAAACTCTTTTAAAAGCGGTGTTATGTTAAACTGTCTGTAGTACGGTTCACCGGGTATGTAGCGGTAACGCAGTCGGTGCCGTACTGAGTCATAACAGGTTCACCGGGTATGTAGCGGTAACGCAGTCGGTGATCTGTTGAATTGTCTTGTTGCTCGATTCACCGGGTATGTAGCGGTAACGCAGTCGGTGATCTGTTGAATTCTTTTGTTGTGCGATCCACCGGGTATGTAGCGGTAACGCAGTCGGTGTCGTACTGAGTTTGACCTGTGCCGGGTATGTAGCGGGAACGCAGTCGGCAACCGGTCGAAGTTAAGCCATAGATTCATCGGGTATGTAGCGGGAACGCAGTCGATGATCTATTATAGGTTAAATGATGCGGTTCACCGGGTTTGTAGCGGTAACACAGTCGGTGTCGTATCAAGTTAACCAAGAATTATAATTGGACCGAGAGTGTTAGTAGGGGTCTCGGTAGAACTCACTGAGATTGTATCTCACTGTTTAAATGTTGTTGTTTTACAGATAAACAGGGACAGAAGGAACCTCAGAGGCACGAGTAGGTGGCCCCCGGGAAATGGAGAATGACTTAGCTCACGTTTTAGTTTATTTTCCTTTTGTTGTCCATGTACCGCAACACTACGACTTTAGTGTAGATCTTTTATTTCCGCTTTCTTGTATGATACTGAGCAGGATAGTTCGCTGAATTTTATGGTCTTATGTGTATTAAGACTGCTTGGCTGTTGTCCAGTGAAAACTATTTTGCAGTGTTCAGTATTTATGCAGGAATTTTATATCTCTGATGTGTTTCTAATGTGCACTTGGGTATTTTTAATAAATAGAAATACCGGGGTGTTACAGTTGGTATCAGAGCGGTTCGACCTAGTCGGACTTAGCTTATAGGGTCTTTGCTTTTTCCAGTCGTGATTTTCTTAGTATGCTATTAGACATTGAGCTTGATCAACTTAATACTTTGTGCATATTTCGCAGAATCATGGCTAGAAGAGGTAGAGGCGTTCCTCCTCCTGTTGATCCAAATTTTGAGTGGATGCAGAATGTCATTGAGAACCAGCAGAAAATGATGCAAGACATGATGCTTATGCATCAGCAGCAACAAATCCTACAGCAAAATGCTCAGCAGCATCAAGCTCCAGAGCCACAAGTGAACCCAAGGAGAATTTTCACAGAGTTCCTGAAAATGAAGCCCTCCGAGTTTAGAGGTGGGCCGGATGTCATGAGAGCACAACATTGGCTGGATGACATTGAAAAGATCTTTGTAACAATGCAAGTGACCGATGAAGATAAGTTGAGGTTGGCATCCCATATGTTGAAGGGAGAGGCCAATAACTGGTGGACAAATGCTAGGGCCATGATGGAGACAATGGGAACTCCCCCGACTTGGGACAATTTCCGAACATCATTTTTGGAACAATTCTTCCCCACGGCTATGAGGTTGGATAAGGAAAATGAGTTTTTGACTTTCACACAAGGAGGCTTGACCGTGGGCCAATACACGGCTAAATTTGAAGAGTTGTATCAATTCTTCGGTTTAGCTGGATATGCCCCAAGTGACCAATGGAAAACTGACAGGTACAAATATGGGTTGAGAGAGGATATTGCTCAAAGTCTTAGTTCTTTTCCGAGAACCAACTATGCAGCCATGGTACAACAAGCTTATATCGCCGAAAGTGATTTGTCAAGATTGTATGCAAGCAGAAAGGCATTCCATCAGAGCAAGAGGAACACTGGGTCATCTAGTTCTCAAATGGATCCCAGGCACGGCACAGGAAAGGGAAGAAGTGATAAAGGGAAACAGGTGCAAACGGCCGATCAAACGAGGGTTAGGAATTGTATGAAGTGCGGAAGGTATCACCGCGGCGATTGTATACCCAAATCAAATAGGTGCTATGTCTGTAATGAAGAGGGCCACTATGCCAATGAGTGCCCATCAAAGAAGAATTTCCAAAGAGCACCAAATGCACATAGTTAGGGGCGAATCAACACATTGGATGCTCGGACCATCACACCTACTGATAATCTTCTGAGGGGTACGTGATCTCTTTTTAATAATTCAGTCAATATTTTATATGATTCTGGTGCAACTCACTGTTTTATCTCGCAAGCATGTGTGGATCGGTTGGGACTAGCATTGTCTGAGCTATCCGAACCGATAACTATTTTAACTGCTGCCAAGGGTCGTGCCCAGACCCAATCATTATGTGAAAATTGCCTACTTGTCATAGGCGACAGACAGTTTGTTGTGAAATTTATTTGCTTGCCTATGAGAAGCATGGACATTGTTCTGAGTATGAATTGGATGGCTGAAAATCATGTGATGGTCAACTGTGCTGATCGAACTATTAGCTTCGCCTCCGAATCCGTAGGATTGACACAGGTAGATTCTGAAGCGACGATCTCTTACACCGAAGCAAGCCAGTCATTATTCCAAGGTGCAGAAGCTATTCTTATTATGTTGTCTGCATCTACTGAAACGAGTTTAGATTTGTCGTCTGTGCAAGTGGTAAATGAATTTCTAGATGTCTTTCCAGAAGAAGTTTCATCCTTACCTCCTGACCGAGAGGTAGAATTCTCAATAGAATTGACTCCTGGTACAGGATCAATCTCTATTGCTCCTTATAGAATGTCTCCTTTAGAGTTGAAGGAACTGAAGTCTCAACTTGAGGAATTAATATCGAAAAGGTTTATCCGACCGAGTGCTTCTCCATGGGGTGCTCCGGTGTTGCTAGTCAAAAAGAAGGATGGTAGCATGAGGTTGTGCATAGATTATCGACAACTGAATAAAGTGACGATCAAGAATAAATATCCCTTGCCAAGGATAGACGATTTGCTTGACCAACTTCGGGGTGCCGTGGTATTTTCAAAAATCGATTTGAGATCGGGCTATCATCAGATAAAGGTACGAGCCTTAGACATTCCGAAGACAGTTTTCCGTACAAGGTATGGACATTACGAGTTCGTAGTGATGCCCTTCGGTTTGACTAATGCTCCAGCGGTATTCATGGATTACATGAACCGAGTGTTTCACACGTACCTTGATCAGTTTGTGGTAGTTTTTATTGATGATATTTTGGTGTACTCTAAGACCATTGAGGACCATGTTCAACATCTCCGCATTGTTCTGAACGTACTCCGAGAAAAGAAATTGTATGCCAAGCCGTCGAAGTGTGACTTCTGGATGCCGGAAGTAAAGTTTTTGGGACACGTGATTTCCCAATCGGGAGTTGCTGTGGATCCCAGTAAAGTAGAAGCGGTGTTGAACTGGGAACGACCAACATCTGTTACAGAAATAAGAAATTTCTTGAGTCTAGCTGGTTACTACAGGAGGTTTATCCAAGGTTTTTCACAATTGGTTCTTCCACTTACTCGGTTGACTCGCAAGGCCCAACCGTTTATATGGAATGCCGATTGTGAGGAATGTTTTCAAGAATTGAAGGTTAGGTTGACTTCTGCTCCAATCCTAATTCTTCCAAATCCGTCTTTGGGTTTTCAAATTTACAGCGATGCTTCTGGGAAGGGTTTGGGGTGTGTTCTCATGCAGAACCAACAAGTTGTAGCTTATGCCTCGAGACAGTTGAAGACTCATGAAGAGAATTGTCCGACTCATGATTTGGAGTTGGCAGCTATTGTGTACGCACTGAAGATTTGGAGACATTACCTATACGGGTCTCGTTTCGAAGTCTTTAGTGATCATAAAAGCTTGAAATATTTGTTTGACCAGAAGGAGTTGAATAACAGGCAGAGGAGATGGATGGAGTTTCTGAAGGATTATGACTTCGAATTGAAGTATCATCCGGGAAAAGCTAATGTTGTAGCCGATGCACTAAGTAGGAAATCCATTCATATAGCAGGGTTAATGATGCATGAAATGGGGTTGTTGGAGTCTTTCCGGGACTTAAATTTGGATTCAAAGCCAAAAAGGAACCGGTTGGTGTTGAGCCACATGAGGATCTCTAGTTCCATAAGGGATTCTATTCGCTTAGCACAGGGAGTTGATGTGAAACTACAATCACAGAAAAGATCCGCCAGATAAGGGAAAGGATGAAAGCTGCACAAAGTAGGCAAAAGAGTGAGGCTGACAAAAGGAGAAGGCCGTTAGATATTGAAACGATTGACCTTCAACCGGACTTGTCTTTCCAACCTCATCCAAATTACATCATGGAACGAGGCGAGAGGACGCTACGGACGAAGTCAATTCCCATAGTCAAGGTGGTTTGGGATGGTTTTTCCGTCGAGGAAGCTACTTGGGAGTTGGAGGACGATATACGGACTCAGTATCCGTATTTGTTTTCTTGAGGTACGTTGTGTTTAATTTTGAGGACAAAATTCTTTCAAGTTGGGGAGAATGTAACATCCTCAAAATAATTAATCGAATTATTTGGGTGTTAACCCAATTGAATTAATTTGGTACTTAATTGGTAAATTATTGAGTGCTAAAATTAATTAGTGGCTGTCCCAGGATCGTTGACCGAATAATACGGACCAAGGAAGTTTCAAAATCGAAATAAGGGAATCAGATCAATACGGTAATTGGACCACGCTGCCACTTATTTATTAAATTAAATATGTGTGTGTGTGTGTTGAAATAAGAAAAAAAAAGAAAAGAAGGGAAAAGAGAAGAAGACGCGTGAAGCAGAGAAGAAAGAAGAGAAGGAAAGAAAGAAGAGAAAGGGAAAGAGAGAAGAAGAAAGAAGAAGAAGGAGAATCATCACTTCAGCCCAACCTCTCAAATTTCATCACCATCATCCCCTCATCTTCCTCTACAAAACCCATATCTTTGGATCGAAGCTAGGAGCGGATTGAACACGATTGGAAGCTCGGAACGAAGTTAGGAGCGGTTCGGTGTCGTTTGGGTTCGGTTCGGTGATTTCGACGTCTCGGCAAATTCGGTTCGATATCGACTCTCGCTTCAAGGGTGAGTTTTACTCACGCTTAGGATTTTATGTTTCGAATTAATTAATTAACTGTTTTACCGCTTTCGCTGGACTGGCATATTATTTGATAATCGAGTTTGAGAGATTTTGGGTTGAAAACCGTTATTTGAAAATATGTCGCGTTTTGATACAATTCGATTACAATGAGTTTTTGATCGATTTGTTTGATTGTGTGACTTTGATTGAGACTGTTTTTATAGTCGTCAAATCTGTTTTCGGTCGGAACGAGAATCGTTCGAGAACTTTCGGGTCAAAAACCGTTATTTCGGAATATGTCGTATTTTGGTAAAATTCGTTTTGATTGAGTTTTTGGATTGGATTGATTGATTGTGTGGTTAGTATTGGATTCATTTTACTGGTTGTAAAATCTGTTTTCGATCGGAATAAAAATCGGAATTGAGCGGAATAGCGGATTTCGCGAAAATCGCAAAATTCTGCACTTGACAGGCCCCCTTTCTGCCAGTCCACGCGCCGTTTGCGCGCCGCGCGCCACTCGCGCGCCACTGGGCAGAACTTGTCTGTCAACTCGCGCGCTGTTTGCGCGCCACGCGCCACTTGCGCGCCAGTTGGCAGAATTTCAGCAACCAAACACTGTTTTTCGTTTCGCGATATCTTTTGATCCGGGAACCCGATTGAGGTGTTCTAAAATGCGTTGGAAAGCTTATTCAGAGGCCTAACTGAATATTCTATTTTTAAGGCAAAATGAACTGTTTTTGATATCGTAAATTGTGTCGAAAAGTGACGAATTAGCATACGAGAGTGAATGTGGTTTTAACTTGTAATGTTCTTTTCGAAAAGTAAAACGAACTGCTTTCGACATTGAAAACTCTTTTAAAAGCGGTGTTATGTTAAACTGTCTGTAGTACGGTTCACCGGGTATGTAGCGGTAACGCAGTCGGTGCCGTACTGAGTCATAACAGGTTCACCGGGTATGTAGCGGTAACGCAGTCGGTGATCTGTTGAATTGTCTTGTTGCTCGATTCACCGGGTATGTAGCGGTAACGCAGTCGGTGATCTGTTGAATTCTTTTGTTGTGCGATCCACCGGGTATGTAGCGGTAACGCAGTCGGTGTCGTACTGAGTTTGACCTGTGCCGGGTATGTAGCGGGAACGCAGTCGGCAACCGGTCGAAGTTAAGCCATAGATTCATCGGGTATGTAGCGGGAACGCAGTCGATGATCTATTATAGGTTAAATGATGCGGTTCACCGGGTTTGTAGCGGTAACGCAGTCGGTGTCGTGTCAAGTTAACCAAGAATTATAATTGGACCGAGAGTGTTAGTAGGGGTCTCGGTAGAACTCACTGAGATTGTATCTCACTGTTTAAATGTTGTTGTTTTACAGATAAACAGGGACAGAAGGAACCTCAGAGGCACGAGTAGGTGGCCCCCGGGAAATGGAGAATGACTTAGCTCACGTTTTAGTTTATTTTCCTTTTGTTGTCCATGTACCGCAACACTACGACTTTAGTGTAGATCTTTTATTTCCGCTTTCTTGTATGATACTGAGCAGGATAGTTCGCTGAATTTTATGGTCTTATGTGTATTAAGACTGCTTGGCTGTTGTCCAGTGAAAACTATTTTGCAGTGTTCAGTATTTATGCAGGAATTTTATATCTCTAATGTGTTTCTAATGTGCACTTGGGTATTTTTAATAAATAGAAATACCGGGGTGTTACACATTTCAACATCTTGAAAACGAAAACACATTCAAACATAAGGTGCTAGTTGCTTTACAATATGCTAAGAAGGACTATTCATTTTATAACCTACAGACCCATTGAACCAGGAATGTCAATCTAATGCAATTGAAGCTCCACTTCACCAGATTCACCATATGAAGTCATGCTCTCCAATCTTCCTTGAACGTTATTGAACTTTGATGACAGAAAAAAGGTTCTTGATTGCCAAAGTTACTGTCAAAATACAATAAAATTAGGAACTATGAATCAAAAGTTATTGTTAACCATCAAATAAAAATCATGCTATCCTTCAAACAAAACAACAACAAAGAACAAAAGGCATTTCCCAATTAGCTTCAAAGGATCGAACACCATAGTATCATTTCAGTAATTCCAGCAATATTTACAGCAGCACAATATATTTCCAAGCAGAGCAAGTAATATAATTGTCTTCCCATTCTTCAGAACCTGACCTGAGACACGGCAAGTTTAAGAAATGTAAAATCAATCCAATTCATTAAAAAGAAATGCAGAATGGCTCCTTTCCATTTGACGCCAACGCTTATATCAGTACATGTATATTGTTATTTCCAGAGTGAAATATCCAAGACTTCTAATTTCTGAACTAAAGATGAAGACATCTAAAATCATATATACCATATGCTTAAATAATAGTCATATAGACCAATTGCATGGTAGAGTAAGAGTAACGTGGCCTACAAAGTCACATGTTTGTTGTGATTTGTGAAGCATTATGTTTTCTTAGGCTTTGCTGAAGAATCTTGCTCCAATATTGCATGATAAAGAATAGAAGAATGAAAATGTTTCAAATACTCATATTTAGATTTGTACAAAAGAGCATTATAAAGATCGCACGCTAACCTTTCTGTTACTATAATCTTTGTCGCAATGAGCAACCCACCTATGAGCAACCCACCTTCCTGCAAAAGTCCAAGGGTTAAGCTATCAACAATAGATTGAATTAAATTATTATTGGCAGCAATGTCCAGGTTTAATTACTGTCATTGAACTAACGTTACCTTTCAGCAGGAAATGTAGATCAAAGAGATACACCTTAGGATAATTTTGGTAACCTTCTCGGGTCTCTTGTTCTGCAAAATCTTGAAGTTGAATAATGTTAGCAGCAAGCTTTTAAATTGTTATGAGGAGTAAAATAGCTGTCAGCAAGTAAACTGGAATGCACCTAGAGATCTTTCTTGGAGGTCTAGAAACTACGATCAAGTTTAAGTAAATACAAGGAAATATACCTCAAGTATTAAAGTGTTGATGAAGCTCAAAATCAGTCACAAAATTTCAATTCAAGGGTCATCAGTGATAGCTACTCTTAATTCTCACATACACAGGAATTCTAGTAAGCTTGTTATTCAAAATTTAAATTTATCAAAAACAGAATTTTGTTGTACCAGAATTAAACAAGGACATATTACCTTCAACGAATGTCAAGCAGGCAAAACCAATTACAGCTTGGGTTTTTATAACTTCCTTTTATTGTTCCTCACCGGAACATCTTGGTTTGGCTTTAAGGCCAATCACTCTCTGTTAGTAACATACACATAGCCAGCGAGGAATACAAGCTAAACAATCTCAACAATACAAAACGAAATTAGTCCCAATCAAAACCAGTCAGTCCCAATCAAAACCAATCTCAACAATACAAAACGAAATCAGTCCCAGTCAAAACCAATCTCAACAATACAAAACGAAATCAGTCCCAATTATCAGCACCACTTTAATTATAACACACAGACAACGATGATGAAGATCGACGAGGCAGAACTTACATGAAGAGGCGACGATGCGAGAGAACGAGACAGCGACGATGTGGGTTTCTAGAGATAGCGTCGGCGCAACAACAACCTGGACGCAGCAACGGCGTGGACAATGCAGAGAGAATGACTTGGACGACGCAGCAACGACGTGAGAGGGAGAGAACGACGTGGAGAACGACGCTATCACAAACCAAAAAACAGTTCCTTAAGATCTTCGCACTCGGAGCAAGCACTGTTACCGGTGTTTTCTTCTGTTTCACCACCGTTTTAGGAATCGTGCTCGCGAGTAATAGTGAACCTTTGTTTCATATGTTTGGGTTTTTGGTTTGTGAGAGGGTGAGAAATACGATTGGAGACGACGACGTGTGACTGAGAGAGAACAGCGTAGAGTGTGAGAGGGTTTAGGGTGAGAACGATGCAGTGTGTGAAAACGAAGTGGTAAATGAAAAGGCAAAAAATTGGGGATTTTCCGCATCGGTTGCAATTGGAGAGCTGATGTTAATTTTGGGTTTTCCGCATCGGTTGCAATTGGACCTGATATTAAATGTGTAATCTGGCCTTAGGTGTGCAATTCTACATCGGTTAGAGCCTCAACCGATGCCAAAACTTTAATGATAATTTCAAAAATGCCACCGCCTTGCTTTCAACATTAGTTAGTTGTTGAACCGATATTAATTGCTGATGCAGAATCCATTTTTTCCACTAGTGACAGCAGCAGATGCAGATGCAGCAGCCTTACGGCTCTGCTTTTCAGCCGTACGCACCAGTCTTCCAGCCTTCCTTTCACAGCCCTTATGGTCAGCCACATCAACCCCAGCAGCAGCAGCCCGAGCAACCCCAACAGCAGATCAACACAGATCTAGACCTCAACACAATAGAAACCTGGTTTAATAACCCGCCTGATCAGCGCTACTATGACTAGCAGTTTTATTAGATCTAGGATATTTTAATTTGTATTTTGTAATAAATATTTTAATTCTTGGATGTTTATGCAATTTTTTTATCATTTAAAGGGTTATTCAATTCTCATTTAATTAGCATTTATATTATTAATTTAATTTAATTTAATGTTTATGAATTAAATAACAGATATTTTAATTAACGAATAATAATAATAATAATATTTTTTTTAAATAAAAGAATTAAAAACTGTTTTTTCATGAATTAAATAAAAGATATTTTAATTAACAAATAATAATAATATTATTTTTTTAAATAAACGAATTAAAAACAGTTTTTTTTAAAATAAAATTAATTGGTTACTGGCGGATATTCCGCCGGTAATTTCCGGCGGATTTTCCGTCGGAAAATCTGCCAGAAATTACCGGCGGAATATCCGCCGGTAACCGTTAAAATCCGCCTGAAAACACCGGCGGAAATTCCGCCGGTAAGCGTTACCTGCGGGCGAATTACCGGCGGCTTTCGGGCAGAAAAAATCCGCCGGTAATTCTTGTAGTGTCCTATCTTTTTTATTCCTCCTAACATAGACCTTTTGAGGTCTAACAATACTCCCTCCTTGAAAATACACCTTGTCCCCAAGGTTAAATCCTGGAAATTGCTGTTGGAGGTGCTCTGCTTCTTCCCACGTTGCTTCTTCTGGTCTGTGCTGCTGCCATTGAACCAGAACCTGTCTTATAGCCTTTCCTTGCTGCTCCACTGTCCTCGAGTCTAAGATCCTGCCAGGGTGGTATTTGATTACATGCCCTTGAAGCTCTTCTGGTAGCTCTGCTTCCACTGTGTGATTTCCCACAGCTAGCTTGAGCTGGGATAAGTGGAACACAGGGTGAATCCTTGCTGTCTCTGGTTGCTGCAACTTGAATGCTGTTTTGTACCGAGCAGCTTTTTGGTCGGCTGCTGTAGGCAGGTCTCTTGATGTCCTGGCAGAAGGTCAGTGAGCGCCCGGGGGAGTATGTAACACCCCTTTTTTCTACCCAACGGTTTATAAAAAAAAAATATCAGAGTTTTTCGCGCCAAAAGAGTGTCACATTTTTCGAACCGGAAAACCACTTCGCAAACAGAGTACTTTAATTATAACTAACTTCTTTTCAAAAACATGCAGCGGAAATAAAGAGGTTTAACTTGGCAATCGTACTTCAAAAGGTTTACAACTTAGAAAGGCATATACATAACACATAAGGAAAGACACAAGGACAACCCTCCCGAGTGCTACGTATCAGAGCCGACTCGACCATACTAGAAGAAGAATCTCTAGCCACCTTCAGTCACCGACACCTGCAGGTTACCGACATACGAGGCAACACGACGCAGTAGGGTGAGTCTCAATGCATAGATAATAATAAATAAAACAAGAAACACAGTATAATAGGCACACCAGGGATACCATCAATTTACTACACCAATAATACAGTTACACCAAATGGAGTTACGCCGAATACTGTTGCACCAAGTACCGTCACACCAAATACAGTTACACCCAGAATACAGTTACACCATTAGTTCACGAAGACGCAATCAAACACAGGACGTGTATGCAATGTATGAAATGCAACCCAAACTCCACTGGGCATATGCATGTGGATCCATTCACCAAAATTGCCTTGAGGGCATTCACCAAACAACAAAATATTTTAGGAGGCCGAGGCCTATTCACCAGAAATTTATAATAAGGCCGAAGCCTAAGGCCGAAGCCTATTCACCAAAAATGCATATGATTATGTGACACCATGACAATGCATCAAGCACAACAAAATCACTAAAGTACGCCATAGCATATTCACCAATAGTTTTACTTATTCACCAACACCAAAAGAGGATCATAGACCCCATTCACCAATAATTTATATACTCACCAATCACCAAGATATATTCACCATTAATATGCATCACACCAAACGAGCAACAAGCATAATCACCAAATAATTAACAGACTCACCAATGCTATTAATCAACTCACCATCACCAAATAATTAATAATCTCACCATATTGACTCACCAATTAAACTCACCAAATAGACTCACCAAACAGACCCACCATTTACACCAACACCAATTCAATTAAACCCTTTTAGGACATCGACACGGAATAGGCAAGCAAAACTACATTTTAGACACCTCGGACAACATCTGCCCAGAACCCTCTGAAAAATAATTTATTTTTGCCTAAAATTAGAATATCCAGGTAGGCACCGGAATAAGCTTCGAAACTCATTTTGAACCATCAAATTTGGACACCCGAGTCAAAAGATATTTAGAAAACAAATTTGGGAACAACAGCGACACCCTGGGCTACGCGAACACGGCAGCCAGAATTCGGCGAATTAGTTAAAATAGTAAACGACATCGGATTCCAACAAACGACCCCTCTACAGAAACCTGAGAAAGTCTAGTTTCTGACTATAGTTTTCTTTTTTTGAAACAATGAGCCAATTAGTACAGTTTTTAGAAACAACCCGAATGGTTCCCAGACTGGACAGATTCTGTCCTTCCACTTCAAATCACTCTAAACTGACTTACACTTGACCAAATGGAACAAAACCTTAGCCTTAACAAAATCAATTTGAGTATAGTTTCTAATGGAAAAAGAATCGTTCAAATCAGAGTTCAATTGAAGACGCAAGACCTGAAACACTGAACCTATACCTAGTTTAAGTCCAGAAATTTGACCTGACTTGGGACGTTCATAACTCGAGCTACACTACTCCAAATTTAACCAAACCAGTGCCAAAGTGACCAAAATTAAGTCTGTTGTCTAACAAAAAAAGTCCCATAATTGTTTGACGAACAGAAAGTTCCCAGTTTTAAAAATACCGAACCTATGTCCAGAATGCTTCCAGAATATTACCCTAACTTGTGGAATTCATAACTCGATCTTCACAGCTCTAAACGCAACCAAACCAGCGTCAAATTAACAAGCATTCAATAAAGTTTTCGAAATGACAAACCACATAATTTTTCAATTAGTAAAACGTTCTCAGTCACTGAAATACTAAACCTATGTCAGAACATCTCAAAACAGTGAATTCAACAACACAAACAACCATCACACTTCAGCCACATATAGATATTATAAACATCAACAGCAATTTAAACAACTACTCCTAACACCTAGTCCCCATGATTTCGTGGTTTATAAATTATTAACTATGAACGAGAGCCCCCTTACCTCATAATTGAAGAACACCTATCTCTTGGTGAGCAAGCTACCATCAAAATTCAGCAACTAAGATCCTCCTCTCCCTCCTTGGTGCATGCGAAATCTTCCTCTCTCTCTCCTCTAGGGTTTTTGCGCCCTTCTTCTTTCTTCTCTCTCTTAGGGTGTCACGCCTCTCCTCTCTCCAAGCCGTCCCACTCTCTCTATTTTTTCTAAAGTGTTGGAATGAATCACCAAACCCTAAGATTGGCATCATATAGGCGCCTAGCTTAATGGACATGGGCTTCCACTTAATGACCTAATCATGGGCTTCTCCTAATCCACTTCAACTCGCCACCACCATCTAAACCCAACCCTAGGTCCAATTATCCAAATAAATAATTCTATTTATTTAACACTCAAAACCCTAAATAATTAATTAAATCAATTAATTAATTATCTCCTACCACCTAAACCTCATTTAATTAACTAGAAAATTAATCTACTATTTTCGGGCTGTTACAGAGTACCTGCAAGCCACTCCGACGCTCAAGGCAGTATATAGAATATATGAGTGAAGGTACTCAGGATTAGAGATTGAACCTTTCTTAGGGCAAAGTTTGCCTGTATTTATAGGAAATCGTGTCCTCGTGTGGATCGTTGGATGGGTAGAGTCGATCTTGACCGTCTAAGCATGTTGGGCTAGCATGAGGTGGATATGGGCTGAATCGGTTGGACTGATCCATATCACTTGCTAGATGCACCTCCTGGTTTTGCTAATGGGACCCCTGGTTGACTCCAGAACAGTTGCCCCCCAAGCCGAGATTATTCCGAAGGATGGTCTTGGCATGAAGGATTTTCGTCGGTTTGCCGGATCTGTGAGGTTACGCGGGACACTGCCTTTGTACAACCGTGTTCTGTCACGTGCTAGGGGAGAGTGGCACCCTCGTGGGTGCCACGTGCTTGATGATTTGCACCAGAGAGGTTGGCGCCCTCGCGGGTGCCTTGCACTTGGTGAATCGCACACCTAGGGGAGTGGCGCCCTCAGGGGCATCTTGCGCTTGATGATCGGCGAGAAGGGAACTGGTGCCCTCATGGGCGCCTTGAGTTGGGCGCGAAGCGTTCTTTTTTGACTTGGCACCCACGAGTAACAAGACTCGAGGATTATAAAACTAAAGACTCAAGGACTTGGTCGGACAGACCGAACTGCTCTGATACCACTATGTAACACCCCCTTTCTACCCGGTAAATATAACGGTAAATAGTAAATCAGAGTTTAAAAATTTCCTTAACACATCCCAAAAAGGGGTTGTCACACATGCCTCGTAAAATAAAACATCAAATCGAATATATAGAAATAATTCACCATGCAGCGGAAAAACATAAAGAAAGGTTCGACATCAGTTAACCAAAACAACCGTGGTAAAGTCTTAGCAACATAAAAATAATGAAGACTAATCAACTAGCGCCCCCTGAGTGTTACGTATCAGAAAGCAGACACCGACTCGACACTAGTGAAGGTACCTAGGCCTTCACTCGGAATCACCTGCACGTTACCCAACGTAGGAGTAACATTCAAACAGAAGAGAGTGAGATATCTTCAATATAATAGTGTGAATAATAAGGAATATATTAGAATTTAACAGCTATATCTACCACTCTGTTACACTCATCCAGTTACAACTACAACACCAAGGGTAAAACAGTCAATATCCACAGCAGGGGTAAAACAGTCAATATCAACATCAAGGGTAAAACAGTCAAATGTCATGAGATGCATGAATGCAGCCTCACCAATGGGCATAATGCATGTGGATCCATCATCACCAATAATTTTCCTTGAGGGCACATCACCAATAAGACCGAAGTCTTCTGCTCACCAATAAGACCGAAGTCTCCACCAAATAAATGCATATGAGTTATGCGACACCATGAATGCACCACAGACAAACACCCAAGATAGTCATAATAATGACACACCAAAAATCACCAAAGGGGCCAACGACCCATCACCAATAAGATATCTCCAAAATAAAATAGACATTTTCACCATGTCACATTTTTCACCAAGTGGCGGACTTTTCACCAGTCACACCAAAAATTCACCAAGACACCGAAGATTTTCCAACACCGGGACAACTGACATTTTCCAAAACATTGAGAACAAAGACCATTTCCAAAATAATAATTTTCTAAAAACTCTTGAGACACCGAAACGCCTAAATGACACCAAAAACGACGCCTGAGACCAACATCAGAAAAATAGTTCATACTGCCCAGAAATTAGAATATTCAGGTGGGCACCTGAATAAGCTTCACGACACTTTTTGAAACGTTCAAAACGGACACCCGAGTCAAAAGATACGATTAAAACAAAATTGGGAAAAACGCAACAAAAATCAGAATCTGGCGCCCACAGGGGATCCGGGCGCCCAGCACACAGCAACACAGAGACAGAACTGGCACAACCAGAATCTGGGGCCCAGGAGCAGGGCGCCAAGACTCCTCAGGCATCACACACAGGAATCACGTGGAGCCACATTGGATCATCTTATTAACTCAAGGCACGGCGCCCAGGCGAAGGGCGCCTTCATCAGACACAGAACCAAGGCACACACATGGCGCCCATGAGTAGGGATCCGTTTCCTGCACACCAAAAACTCAGCACAAGGGCGCCACTTCCAGACCACTTGAAACACAGAATTGGATATATGGACAAGCTAGGCATACACAGAGGATTAAGGGAAACAAGTTTCAGCAACATTGGGGTTCTACATCATACAGGAGCATGGCGCCCATGCACCGGGCGCCCAATTCTGCACACAAAAAAAAACTGGCACAGGGACACAGTGGCTGGGCGCCTAGGCGCCCATGACTAAGACATCAAAACAGCAACAAGACATATGGCGCCTAAGGCGCCTAGGAACCCCCAAAATCAGAATTTTGGTAATCCAAACACCAAATAAAATCCACCAAACCCTCAATCATCAACATAATTTTTAATTATCGTTATGGTCACCAATTCTCACCAAACAAACACCAATAAATCATATACTCAAACACATGGCATGCAATTCACCTTAGCAACAATTAAACACCAATCATGCGATTTAACATAGGAAATTCCTAATCACATATCACAATTACCATGGAATGCATACATAATTTCGAGATCATCATACAATTATCATGAAATCTACCTAAATGGCAACATAGTGCCAATCCCCACATACACCCCATTATTCACCCAATTAGAGAGAAGAATCCCACTCTTACCTTGTAAATTGTAGAGTACTAGCACCTTGATCACGAATTGGCAAGATCAAAACAGCAACCAAGCCTCCTCCTCTCCTTGCAATTGCGATGTACGCTCCTCTCTTCTCCTCTCTATATTTTTGTTCTAATTTTTCACTTAAGGCATATGACTAAACCCTAAGGCCTTAACCCCTCATCATACACGCCTACTATGGGTCCTTTCTTGGATCATGGGCTATCCATCTCATTAAATCCACTTCGTTAATTAGGCATCACCACCTTAATTAACATAAAACACCCCATTAATTATATTAATAAAATTACTCTAAATAAATAATTAAATATTTAATTAAATAAATTAATTAAATATTTGGGGCGTTACAACTCTCCCCCACTTAGAATGTTTTCGTCCTCGAAAACTCACCTGGTTCAAATAGCTCGGGGTAGGACTCCCGCATCTTACTCTCCAACTCCCAAGTCATGCTTTCGCCAACGGCTCCCAACAAAACCACTTTCACTAAATTGATCTCTTTACCTCTTAACACCTTCACCTCACGATCTTCAATTCTAATCGGCATTGTCTCCACGGTGAGGTTCTCCCTCACCTCCACATCATCCATTTGGACCACATGAGACGGGTCAGGAAAATACTTCCGTAACTGGGACACATGAAATACATCATGCAAGTTTGAAAGATTAGGTGGTAGAGCCACCCGATAAGCAACTTTCCCAACCCTCTCCAAAATTTGATACGGACCAATGAAGCGAGGAGTTAACTTCTTAGACTTCAAGGCACGACCGACACCAGTCACTGGAGTGACTCTCAGGAACACATGATCACCGGCTTGAAACTCCAAATCCTTCCTTCTCTTATCATGATAACTCTTTTGTCTACTCTGTGAAGCCTTCATCTTCTCACGAATCATCTTCACTTTCTCCGTAGTCTCACGGACAATCTTAGGACCAAGTACCACGCTCTCTCCCGATTCATACCAACACAGAGGAGTTCTACACCTTCTACCATACAATGCCTCAAAAGGTGCCATCCCAATACTAGAATGAAAACTGTTATTGTAAGTAAACTCTATCAATGGGAGATGAGAATCCCACGACCCTCCTTGTTCAAGAACACAAGCCCTCAACAAATCTTCTAGCGACTGAATAGTCCTCTCCGTCTGACCATCTGTCTGCGGATGATACGCTGAGCTCAACCTCAACTTAGAACCCAAAGCTTCTTGCAAACTCTTTCAAAACTCAGAAGTAAATCTAGGATCCCTATCAGACACAATACTCAACGGAACACCATGCAACTTCACAATCGTCTTAACATAAATTTCTGCCAACTTCGGAACCGGATAAGTAATACTAATTGGCAAAAAGTGAGCAGACTTCGACAATCTATCAACAATCACCCAAATAGAATCAAATCCTCTTACGGTATTAGGCAAATTAGTCACAAAATCCATGGAAATGCTATCCCACTTCCATTCCGGAATCTCTAAAGGTTGCATCAACCCCGCAGGCTTCTGATGCCCCACTTTCGACTTCTGGCAAGTCAAACACGCATACACAAAGTGAGCTACATCACGCTTCATACCAGGCCACCAAAACAGCTTCTTCAAATCTTGATACATCTTTGTGGCTCCCGGGTGAATACTCAACTTACTCCTATGCCCTTCTTCAAGAATTGCCTTCTTAATCTCCTCATCACTCGGAATACAAATCCTTCCACGGTATCTCAACACATCTTGCGCATCAATCTCATAGTCTTAATTTTCGGAACGATCAATCCCACCCGCCAATTCAACCAGCTTGATATCTCGCTTCTGAGCCTCTCGAATGACATCTAAAAATTCATTATGAATCTTCAACATTCCTAGTCTAACACTCTGAGGTGTTACTTCGCAGACCAAACCCATGTCTCTGAACTGCTCAACCAATTCAAGTTCCTTCACCATCATTGCTGACACATGCAACGACTTCCGACTCAAAGCATCGGCTACAACATTAGCCTTTCCCGGATGATAATTCAAACCGAAGTCATAATCTTTCAACAATTCTAACCATCTCCTTTGCCTCATATTCAATTCTTTCTGATCAAACAAATACTGCAAACCTTTGTGATCACTGAACACTTCAAATTTAGAACCATACAGATAATGCCTCCAAATCTTCAAAGCAAATACAACTGCCGCAAGTTCCAAATCATGAGTAGGGTAGTTCTTCTCATGAATCCTCAACTGCCTCGACGCATAAGCAACTACCTTACCATCTTGCATAAGAACACCTCCTAACCCCATCTTAGAAGCATCACAATACACTACAAAAGGTTCCCCTGGCTGAGGCAACGTCAGAATAGGAGACGTTGTCAACCTCTTCTTCAATTCACTGAAACTTTCTTCACAACGAGAATCCCAAACAAACGCCCTTCCCTTACAAGTCAACTGAGTTAGCGGAAGTGCCAACTTAGAAAACCCTTCGATAAATCTTCTATAATAACCGGCTAGCCCCAGAAAACTTCTAATCTCCGTAACCGACTTAGGAGTCTCCCACTGCAATACGGCATCAATCTTGGATGGATCCACTGCAATACCATCACCAGAAATAATATGACCAAGAAAGCTTACTTTCTCCAACCAGAATTCACACTTAGATAGCTTAGCATACAACTTCCTATCCCTCAAGATTTCTAGCACTGACTTCAAATGCTCAACATGCTCCTCCTCAGACTTAGAATAAACCAAAATATCATCGATGAAGACCACCACGAAACGATCTAGATACTCATGAAAAATGCGATTCATATATTCCATGAATACCCCCGGAGCATTCGTAACACCGAATGGCATCACCGAATACTCGTAGTGACCATACCGAGTCCTAAACGCCGTCTTAGGAATATCTCCATCCTTCACCTTAATTTGATGGTAACCCGACCTCAAATCAATTTTACTAAACACGCGGGAACCCACCAATTGATTCATCAAATCATCAATCCTTGGAAGCGGATACTTATTCTTTATTATCACCTTGTTCAACTGTCGATAGTCAATGCAAAGTCTCATACTCCCATCTTTCTTCTTTACCAGCAACACCAGAGCTCCCCACGGCGACACACTTGGTCTTATGAACTTCTTTTCAAGCAAGTCCTCCAGCTGCTTCTTCAACTCAGACAACTCAGACGCCGACATTCTATATGGTGCCATAGACACGGGTCTAGTACCAGGTACTAGATCAATAGCAAACTCTACTTCTCTCTCAGGTGGCACATCAGGAATTTCATCAGGAAACACTTCAGAAAATTCACACACTACCGGCAACTCGTTAATCTTAGCTTGGCTCTCCATAGACAACGACGCCATCAAAGCAAACAGCTTAACTTCCTCTCTCATTACCTTATGCAATTGGCCAGCAGGCAGCAAAACTGATTCCTCTTCGACCGGAGAAGAGAAACCCACAGACTTATCAAAGCAATTGATATGAACATGGTTATTCACCAACCAGTCCATACCCAAGATAACATCTAACCCATCTAACGGTAAGCAAATCAAATCAACCGTAAAGTCCCTACCGAAAACTGATAAAGGACACTTAGCACACACGAGAGAAGTAGTCACCGAGCCCTTAGCCGGAGTATCGATGACCATTTCCCTCATCATAACAGACAACACTAGATTCAACTTATCAGCACATACAGCAGCAATAAAGGAATGCGTAACACCAGTATCAACAATAGCAAGCAACGGAGTACCATTAATGAAACACGTACCTCTGATCTCATTAGCCGTCTCAGTTCCCGCAAGAGCAAACACCTTCCCACTCACCTTCTCCTTCTTTGGCTTGAAACACTTGGTACTAATATGCCCCACCTCCCCGCAGTTGTAGCAAACAACATCCTTCTTTTCACAATTAGCAGCTATGTGACCTTCTTTGCCACATTTGAAACACTTGTTAACCGGGCAATCAAAACTCTTATGACCTGGTTTACTACACTTGTAGCACACAATGTTCGCAGGGGCATCTCCCCCACTTGGCTTCTTGCCTGAACCAGCTGTCCACTTGCCCTTACCACCAGAAACATCATAGGGCTTCCCACGATACTGAGAACTCCTCTTCTCTTTCACAATCTTATAGGCAGCATTGTTATCCTCTTCAAAAATCCTACAGCTATCAACCAAATCAGCAAACACCCGAATCTTTTGGTAACCAATTGCCTTCTTGATGTCAGGCCTCAAACCATTTTCAAACTTGATACATTTAGAGAATTCAGCATTAGCATCATTGTAGTGAGGGTAGAACTTAGCTAGTTCCACAAATTTCGCCGCATACTCGGCCACAGACTTGTTTCCCTGCTTCAATTCCAGAAATTCAATTTCTTTATTTCCTCTCACATCTTCTGGGTAGTACTTCCTCGTAAACTCTCTCTTGAAAACATCCCATGTGATCTCTTCACCAGCAGCTTCCAACCTCTGTAGAGCCTCAAGCCACCAATCATCGGCTTCTTCAGTTAACATGTGAGTACCATACCTCACCTTCTGAGCAGGAGTGCAATCCATAACTCGGAAAATTCTTTCAATCTCCTTTAACCATGCCAGAGCTCCATCAGGATCATACCGACCCTTGAAAGTGGGTGGATTCTCCCTTTGGAAAGTGGCCAAATTACGAGCACCAGCATCAGCAGCACCCTGCTGATTTCCCACAGCCTGAGCCATAACTTGCAGAGCAGCAGCAAGAGCAGCATCATTTCTTCCGGCCATCTCAACTAATCACTGAAACAAGATTCAAGTCAGAACGAGTAACAAGACTCGAGGATTATAAAACTAAAGACTCAACGACTTGGTCGGACAGACCGAACTGCTCTGATACCACTATGTAACACCCCCTTTCTACTCGGTAAATATAACGGTAAATAGTAAACCAGAGTTTAAAAATTTCCTTAACACATCCCAAAAAGGGGTTGTCACACATGCCTCGTAAAATAAAACATCAAATCGAGTATATAGAAATAATTCACCATGCAGCGGAAAAACATAAAGAAAGGTTCGACATCAGTTAACCAAAACAACCGTGGTAAAGTCTTAGCAACATAAAAATAATGAAGACTAATCAACTAGCGCCCCCTGAGTGTTACGTATCAGAAAGCAGACACCGACTCGACACTAGTGAAGGTACCTAGGCCTTCACTCGGAATCACCTGCACGTTACCCAACGTAGGAGTAACATTCAAACAGAAGAGAGTGAGATATCTTCAATATAATAGTGTGAATAATAAGGAATATATTAGAATTTAACAGCTATATCTACCACTCTGTTACACTCATCCAGTTACAACTACAACACCAAGGGTAAAACAGTCAATATCCACAGCAGGGGTAAAACAGTCAATATCAACATCAAGGGTAAAACAGTCAAATGTCATGAGATGCATGAATGCAGCCTCACCAATGGGCATAATGCATGTGGATCCATCATCACCAATAATTTTCCTTGAGGGCACATCACCAATAAGACCGAAGTCTTCTGCTCACCAATAAGACCGAAGTCTCCACCAAATAAATGCATATGAGTTATGCGACACCATGAATGCACCACAGACAAACACCCAAGGTAGTCATAATAATGACACACCAAAAATCACCAAAGGGGCCAACGACCCATCACCAATAAGATATCTCCAAAATAAAATAGACATTTTCACCAAGTGGCAGACTTTTCACCAGTCACACCAAAAATTCACCAAGACACCGAAGATTTTCCAACACCGGGACAACTGACATTTTCCAAAACATTGAGAACAAAGACCATTTCCAAAATAATAATTTTCTAAAAACTCTTGAGACACTGAAACGCCTAAATGACACCAAAAACGACGCCTGAGACCAATGTCAGAAAAATAGTTCATACTGCCCAGAAATTAGAATATTCAGGTGGGCACCTGAATAAGCTTCACGACACTTTTTGAAACGTTCAAAACGGACACCCGAGTCAAAAGATACGATTAAAACAAATTTGGGAAAAACGCAACAAAAATCAGAATCTGGCGCCCACAGGGGATCCGGGCGCCCAGCACACAGCAACACAAAGACAGAACTGGCACAACCAGAAACTGGCGCCCAGGAGTAGGGCGCCAAGACTCCTCAGGCATCACACACAGGAATCACGTGGAGCCACATTGGATCATCTTATTAACTCAAGGCACGGCGCCCAGGCGAAGGGCGCCTTCATCAGACACAGAACCAAGGCACACACATCGCGCCCATGAGCAGGGATCCGTTTCCTGCACACCAAAAACTCAGCACAAGGGCGCCTAGGGCGCCACTTCCAGACCACTTGAAACACAGAATTGGATATATGGACAAGCTAGGCATACACAGAGGATTAAGGGAAACAAGTTTCAGCAACATTGGGGTTCTACATCATACAGGAGCATGGCGCCCATGCACCGGGCGCCCAATTCTGCACACACAAAAAAACGGGCACAGGGACACAGTGGCTGGGCGCCTAGGCGCCCATGACTAAGACATCAAAACAGCAACAAAACATATGGCGCCCAAGGCGCCTAGGAACCCCCAAAATCAGAATTTTGCTAATCCAAACACCAAATAAAATCCACCAAACCCTCAATCATCAACATAATTTTTAATTATCATTATGGTCACCAATTCTCACCAAACAAACACCAATAAATCATATACTCAAACACATGGCATGCAATTCACCTTAGCAACAATTAAACACCAATCATGCGATTTAACATAGGAAATTCCTAATCACATATCACAATTACCAAGGAATGCATACATAATTTCGAGATCATCATACAATTATCATGAAATCTACCTAAATGGCAACATAGTGCCAATCCCCACATACACCCCATTATTCACCCAATTAGAGAGAAGAATCCCACTCTTACCTTGTAAATTGTAGAGTACTAGCACCTTGATCACGAATTGGCAAGATCAAAACAGCAACCAAGCCTCCTCCTCTCCTTGCAATTGCGTCGTACGCTCCTCTCTTCTCCTCTCTATATTTTTGTTCTAATTTTTCACTTAAGGCATATGACTAAACCCTAAGGCCTTAACCCCTCATCATACACGCCTACTATGGGTCCTTTCTTGGATCATGGGCTATCCATCTCATTAAATCCACTTCGTTAACTAGGCATCACCACCTTAATTAACATAAAACACCCCATTAATTATATTAATAAAATTACTCTAAATAAATAATTAAATATTTAATTAAATAAATTAATTAAATATTTGGGGCGTTACAACATCAATGAAACGACATATGTACATATATAATATAAAAACAGCGGACGTCCCTCCCCGAGTGCTACGTATCAGAGCGACGACACCAAACTATTGAAGAGTTATAGTCTTCATTCGAGATCACCTGCACGCTACCAACATAGGGGTAACATTCAAACAGAAGGGTGAGATATCACACTATATAATGAATCGTATGAAAAGCAGTATATACTTAGGTCATGGCATCAAAATTATCACGGCACGACAATCACGTCACGACAGTCAATATTATCTCAATCAGTGTCATCAACAAAATCAACAACACAACAACAGCGACAACAACAACAACAATAGCCACACCAACGACAATAACGACAACATATAGCAACAACAGGAACAACTCACAACAACGACAATAACATCAATTACAATCACCAATAATCATCACCCATAAACGTCACCAGTAGTCATCACCAAAATCATGTGTAAATGAATGAATGCAACCCACACCAACGGGCATATGCATGTGGTACCAATCACCAAAAGTTTTGCCTGTAAATAGAGGCGTCACCAAAATTGAGAGCTTTCACACCCGGCTCACTAGTTTTAGAAAAAGTTGAGCTTTCACACCCAGCTCCAAGACCAAAGGCCTTCACCGAAATAAATGCGTATGCTGTATGCGACACCATGAATGCACACAGACAATCATCAAAAATTAGTCACAATGTGACACACCAAAAATCAATCACCGAATATCACCAAAATTGGGCTTTCACACCTAGCCCAATGACACTGAAACACCAAACTACCCGAAACAACGGAACACCAAGATTTGGAGCCTTCACACCTAGCTCCAACAACACCAAGACACCGATATGACAACAGTTTTTCCAAAAAATTTGAGACGCGATGATTTTTCCCAACACCGGAGACAACGACCATTTTCCAAAATATTTGGGACGACGACAATTTTCCAAAATATTTGAGACGCGACAATTTTTTTTCTTTTCAAAATAGCAACATTTAACGGCTAAGCCAACGGCTAACAATTTCCAGAAAAATAGATCACTTTGCCTCAAATTAGAATATTCAGCTAGGCCTCTGAATAAGCTTTCCAACGCATTTTAGAACGCCTCGATCGGGTTCCCGGATCAAAAGATATCGCGAAAACAAAATAGTTCGAAGTTGCTGAAAATCAGCAGGAAACGGCGCCCATGGCGCCCAGGATGGCGCCCAGCGCCAGCGAACAACAGGATGGCGCCCCGGAAGGCGCCCAGAACAGAAGCAACGACGCCCATGGCGCCCAGGGACCCCCAAAACCCAGTTTTTCACGAATTAAAACCCCAAAACTGATTTCCAATCGTTAACAAATATCTTCAAACATCAACAAATATTCTCAAACATCAATAATTGATTTTCAAATATCAATAATAGATTCTAAACACCAATGAATGGATTCAATCATCAACGATTAGATTCAATCAACAATTAGAGTTTCCAACACCAATTCAATTTCTTATGATCATGGCAAAGCACAACAACAATTTCTAGGGTATATGAACATCAATTACACAAATATGATTACTCAACCAGGTATCGTAACATATGATCACCCAAACATAATTCAACAAACAACATAACATATATAGTCACACATATAATGATTCATCAAACAACACAAGCATACGGTCACACATATAGCAATTCATCAAACAACACAAGTATATGGTCACACATGTGATACATCATCAAACCCAAACCCCCATACATACAACAATTCATAGAACCCATTAGATAGATAGAATCCCACCCTTACCTTAGCCTTAGAAGACCACAAACCCTAGCTTCTTCTCTCTCCTCTTGAGCGCCACTTCTCTCTCTCTTTTCCTCTTATGCTAGCGCCGCCCCCTCCTAGCCCTCTCTTCTCAACTTTGGTTTTTCTTCTAAATGAATAAAACCCTAACCTAATCCCTTATATAAACTCATTAATCCTATGGGCTTTTTATTTAACTTATGCGACTAATCAAGGCCCTTTCCTCTTAACACCTCTCATTTGCTAACCCCAGCGATAATAATAGGTCCACGTACTCTATTATATTTTATTCTATTTATTTTCTACCAAATAATTCCTAATAATTAATTAAACAAATAATCAATTATTTTTGGGGCGTTACAGCAGGCGCCCTCATGGGCGCTCCTGCTCTTCATTGGCGCCCTCATGGGCGCTGCTGTGGTGCTTGGTGCCCTGCCAGGCGCCCTCATGGGCGCTGCCTTGGTGCTTGGCGCCCTGCCAGGCGCCCTCATGGGCGCTGTTGCTCTTTATTGGCGCTCTGCCAGGCGCCTTCATGGGCGCTGCCTGCTCCAGCATTGGCGCCTTGCCAGGCGCCCTCATGGGCGCTGCCTTGGTGCTTGGCGCCCTGCCAGGCGCCCTCATGGGCGCTGGTTGCTTCCTTGCCAGGCGCCCTCATGGGTGCTGGGTTGTGTTAACGTGTGCTTGGCACTCTGCTTTTTTGTTCACGTGCTCGTGCACTATTTTATTTCCTTCCATGCTCATTCACTCAGATGCTCATGCATCCTTTAATTTTCTTATGTGCTCATGCACTCAGATGCTCATGCATCCTTTAATTTTGCGAGACAAGGTTCGGTGCTCTCGTGGGTGCCTTACTGCATAGTGCTGACTACCCCGTTGCGAAGGATTTGCTTTCAGACTGCCCTCTGCCAGGCGCCCATCTGCTGGGCGCTGGTTGCTTCTGCCAGGCGCCCTCATGGGCGCCCTCTTGGTCCTGTCAGGTGCCCTCATGGGCGCTGGTTGCTACCTTGCAGGCGCCCTCATGGGCGCCCTCCTTGCCAGGCACCCTCTTGGGTGCCGACTTGTGTTGACGTGTGCTTGGCACTTTACTTTATTTTTTGCTGCTCACCTTGTCTCTTAGCCTACTTTTCTTGCTTGGTGTCGAGGGGAATTGCTGCTTTTGTCCTTACCATTACCTCGTTGACATTTCCACGAGTTTTACCGCTTCTAAATTACTACCAAGGTGATTTGGGCTATCCTTCAGCTTATATTTCTAGCTTTTTTGTGTTTGAGCACGCCTTGTTTTGTTGACGTCCCCCACCTCAAGGGAGGGGGTGTTTGTTGAAGTCCCCACCCTCAGGGGAGGGGGCGTTTGTTGAAGTCCCCAACCGCAAGGGAGGGGGCGTTTATTGAAGTCCCCAACCTCAAGGGAGGGGGTGTTTGTTGAAGTCCCCAACCTCAGGGGAGGGGGTTGTCTGCAAGTTTTCTCGTCTGTCTTGTAACCGCTTGTTCTGCCCCCTGTCCTCTAAATGATGATCTGCTTTTTGAGCATGAGGTGGTGGAGATTCTTCTATGCTGCCTACGACAAAGTGATTGGCCATGTTCATTTTTTATATCCGGAAGCCGTTCTAGAGTCAAGCCTCCTTTGATTTGATCAGGAGGTTTTTGTCAGGCTTGATTCTCATTCCTATGACTAGCATGCGCGAGGTGGGATCGGGCGCCAGTCCTTGCCTTGTGCATCTGAATGTATAATCTCATATCACATCGTGGCAATGTTATCTCTGTCAGGAGTTTATCAGAATCGATCCGATTTAACTTCCGCACTAGAGGTTGCGACATTTGCGATGCCGCGTTGAGGTTGTGACATTGCGATGCCGCTTCGCCCATCTAGGGACTCTGACAGGAGTTTATCAGAATCTATCCGAACTTAACTCACCCATCAGAGGTTGCGACCTTTTCGATATGCCGCTTCGAGGTTGTGACATCTTGCGATGCCACTTCACCCATCTAGGGACTCTGACAGGAGTTTATCAGAATTGATCCGAATTTAACTCACCCATCAGAGGTTAGGACCTTTTCGATATGCCGCTTCGAGGTTGTGACATCTTGCGATGCCACTTCGCCCATTTAGGGACTCTGACAGGAGTTTATCAGAATCGATCCGAATTTAACTCACCCATCAGAGGTTGCGACCTTTTCGATATGCGGCTTCGAGGTTGTGACATCTTGTGATGCCACTTCGCCTATTTAGGGACTCTGACGGGAGTTTATCAGAATCGATCCGAATTTAACTCACCCATCAGAGGTTGCGACCTTTTCGATATGCCGCTTCGAGGTTGTGACATCTTGCGATGCCATTTCGCCCATCTAGGGACTCTGACAGGAGTTTATCAGAATTGATCCGAATTTAACTCACCCATCAGAGGTTGCGACCTTTTCGATATGCCGCTTCGAGGTTGTGACATCTTGCGATGCCACTTCGCCCATTTAGGGACTCTGACAGGAGTTTATCAGAATCGATCCGAATTTAACTCACCCATCAGAGGTTGCGACCTTTTCGATATGCCGCTTCGAGGTTGTGACATCTTGTGATGCCACTTCGCCCATCTAGGGACTCTGACAGGAGTTTATCAGAATCGATCCGAATTTAACTCACCCATCAGAGGTTGCGACCTTTTCGATATGCCGCTTCGAGGTTGTGACATTTTGCGATGCCACTTCGCCCATCTAGGGACTCTGACAGGAGTTTATCAGAATCGATCCGAATTTAACTCACCCATCAGAGGTTGTGACCTTTTCGATATGCCGCTTCGAGGTTGTGACATTTTGGGATGCCACTTCGCCCATCTTGGGACTCTGACAGGAGTTTATCAGAATCGATCCGAATTTAACTCACCCATCAGAGGTTGCGACGTCTCTTGATAGCCGCTTCGCCCATCTAGGGTCTCTAATAGGAGTTTATCAGAATCTATCCGAATTTAACTCACCCATTAGAGGTTGCGACGTCTCTTGATAGCCGCTTCGTGAACCGAGTAGGTCGACTCGTGCCCCTGCGATTCAGGCAGTCCCTCCCTGCCCGGTAGGTAGGATCTCAAACTAGCATTTCCCCCCTCCTTCCTATGGAGTTGGACCCTTTCTCTTTTTTTGATCTTGGGGAAGTTTCCTTTGGGAATAAGTGTTACTGCTAGGGATCAGTGTCATGGATCTTCTCTTTAATGTCGTCCCTGAGGGTGTTGCATTTGTTGTGCCTAATCAAGCTAGATCAATGATGGGCGAGTGCTCATGCACCATTTGATTTTCTCACGAGCTTATGAGTGCCGTCAGCTTGTTTCCCTTCCTGGTTGTGGAGACGTCCGAATTGGATTTTGAGCTCAACATGAGAAATGTAGCTCTTCCTCTTAGCTTTCCAACGCATGCTCACACGCCTCCATCAGATAAGTATGCTGTTGGCGCCCTCATGGGCGCCCTTCCTTTGTACGGAGACGTCCGAATTGGATTTTGAGCTCAACGTGAGAGTTGTAGCTCTTCTTCTTAGCTTTCCAACGCATGCTCACACGCCTACATCGGATAAGCATGGACGAAGTTATGAACTGAGCAAAAACGCAACATCCTAAAGTTGGCGCCCTTCTCCTGGGCGCCTTGGGCCAAGATGGTGTGCCCCGATGCTGGCGCCCTCATGGGCGCCATGTGCCAAAACGCTGTTGGTGCCCTCATGGGCGCCCTTCCCGGGTGCGGAGACGTCCGAATTGGATTTTGAGCTCAACATGAGAATTGTAGCTCTTCCTCTTAGCTTTCCAACGCATGCTCACATGCCTCCATCAGATAAGTATGCTGCTGGCGCCCTCATGGGCGCCCTTCCTTGGTGCATAGACGTCCGAATTGGATTTTGAGCTCAACATGAGAATTGTAGCCCTTCCTCTTAGCTTTCCAACGCATGCTCACACGCCTCCATCGGATAAGTATGGACGAAGTTATGGACTGAGCAAAAGCGTAACATCCTGAAGTTGGCGCCCTCCTCCTGGGCGCCTTGGGCCAAGATGGTGTGCCCTGATGCTGGCGCCCTCGTGGGCTCCGTGTGCCAAAACGCTGTTGGCGCCCTCATGGGCGCCCTCCCCGGGTGCATAGACGTCTGAATTGGATTTTGAGCTCAACAAGATAATTGTAGCTCTTCCTCTTAGCTTTCCAATGCATGCTCACACGCCTCCATCAGATAAGTATGGACGAAGTTATGGACTGAGCAAAAATGCAACATCCTGAAGTTGGCACCCTCCTCCTAGGCGCCTTGGGCCAAGATGGTGTGCCCTGATGCTGGCGCCCTCGTGGGCGTCGTGTGCCAAAACGCTGTTGGCGCCCTCATGGGCGCCCTTCCCGGGTTCGGAGACGTCCGAATTGGATTTTGAGCTCAACATGAGAATTGTAGCTCTTCCTCTTAGCTTTCCAACGCATGCTCACACGCCTCCATTGGATAAGTATGTTGCTGGCGCCCTCGTGGGCGTGCTTCCTTGGTGCGGAGACGTCCAAATTGGATTTTGAGCTCAACATGAGAATTGTAGCTCTTTCTCTTAGCTTTCCAACGCATGCTCACACACCTCCATTAGATAAGTATGGACGAAGTTATGGACTGAGCAAAAACGCAACATCCTGAAGTTGGCGCCCTCCTCCTGGGTGCCTTGGGCCAACATGTTGTGCCCTGATGCTGGCACCGTGTGCCAAAACGCTGTTGGCGCCCTCATGGGCTCCCTTCCCGGGTGCGGAGATGTCTGAATTGGATTTTGAGCTCAACATGAGAATTGTAGCTCTTCCTCTTAGCTTTCCAACGCATGCTCACACGCCTCCATCGGATAAGTATGCTGCTGGCGCCCTCATGGGCGCCCTTCCTTGGTGCGGAGACGTCCGAATTGGATTTTGAGCTCAACATGAGAATTGTAGCTCTTCCTCTTAGCTTTCCAACGCATGCTCACATGCCTCCATCGGATAAGTATGGACGAAGTTATGGACTGCAGACTAGAGATCAACCTCGTAGGTGGGTATCTCTGGTGTCTGTGACCTTCTCGTCTCGTCATTTACTTGACTTCCGCGCCTTTCTTAGCGCTTGCTACCCAAGACATCGTGGTCTCATACATTGGATCCCTGCCAGGTGGGTGCCGTGAACTTGGCTGCTTTGCTTTAGGAAGATGAGACCCAACATACCATGAGGATATGGAGTTCGGCCTTAGCTCTTGAAACCGCTCTAATGCGGCATTTTCGAGAGTGAGGGGGAAGATTTTACAGTGAACAGGCTCCCTGGCGCCTCGATAGCGCATCATCAGGAATTCGGCATCCATGCATCCTTCCAGTATCCTCTTGGTCTCTCTGTTTGATATTTCTACCTGACCACTGGTTTGGGGGTGATATGCTGTAGCAACCTTATGTTTCACCCCATACTTGGCTAGCAGAGCTTCAATGAGCTTGTTGCAGAAGTGAGAACCACCATCACTAATTATGGCTCTTAGGGTGCCAAATCTAGTAATGATGTTCTTGTGAATGAACTTGCTCACTGATTTTGCATCATTGTTGGGTAAAGCAGCTGCTTCAACCCATTTGGAGACATAGTCTACTGCAACCAGTATGTAAGAATTACCATGAGAAGGTGGGAATGGTCCCATGAAGTCTATCCCCCAAACATCAAACAGCTCCACTTCTAATAGGTTAGTTAGAGGCATTTCATGCTTGTTGGAAATCTTCTCAGTTCTTTGGCATCTATCACACATTTTTACCAATTCATGAGCATCCTTGAAGAGAGTGGGCCAGAAATATCCAAATTGGAGCACCTTAGCAGTTGTTCTTTGTCCCCCAAAATATCCTCCATAAGGTGCAGCATGACACTGCTGTAGCACTGGGTGCTGCTCTTCTTCTGCAAGACATCTTCTTATCAGTTGGTCTGGACACTCTTTATAAAGGAAGGGCTCATCCCAGTAATACTTTTTAATATGATGGAGAAACTTCTTTCTTTGGTGGTAAGTCAGATTTGGTGGCACAATCCTGCTAACAAGGTAATTGACTATATCTGCAAACCAATGTGTTATAGCATCAGATGCTATAGCATTGGATGTTGTTACACTGACAGTCAGCAGCTTTTCATCAGGGAAGTTCTCCTTGATCTCTAATTCTTGTGTACCTGCACTATCACCTTCTATTCTAGACAAATGGTCAGCAACTTTGTTCTCCACCCCCTTTTTATCACGAATTTCCAAATCAAATTCCTGGAGGAGGAGAAGCCATCTTATTAGCCTAGGTTTTGCATCATTTTTTGAAATCAAATACTTGATGGCTGAATGGTCTGTATAAACAATGACTTTTGTGCCTACCAAGTATGATCTGAATTTATCAAATGCCAACACTACAGCTAACAATTCTTTCTCAGTGACTGTATAATTTAATTGAGCTTCTACAAGTGTTTTGCTAGCATAATAGATAGAATGAAATACCTTGTCATACCTTTGCCCTAGGACAGCTCCTACAGCATAATCACTAGCATCACACATGAGCTCAAAAGGCTTGTTCCAGTCAGGTGTCACAATGATTGGTGCTGTGACCAAGGCTGTCTTCAGTTTCTGGAATGCTTGTTGACATGATTCATCAAAGATAAAGGGTGTGTCATGTTGTTGAAGCTGACACAATGGCTTTGATATTTTGGAGAAATCCTTGATGAATCTTCTGTAAAATCCAGCATGGCCTAAGAAACTTCTAACACCCCTTACAGTTGCTGGTGGAGGAAGCTTGTCAATGACCTCTATTTTGGCTTTATCTACTTCCAATCCTCTTTTGGAGATCTTGTGACCCAAAACAATACCTTCTTGGACCATCAAAATGGCATTTTTCCCAATTCAAGACCAAGTTGGTCTTTTCACATCTCACCAGAATTTCTTCTAAATTGAGCAGACAGTTCTGGAAGTCTTCTCCAAACACAGAGAAGTCATCCATGAAGACCTCCATGGATTTTTCAATGAAGTCTGAAAATGTTGCCATCATGCATCTCTGAAAGGTAGTAGGGGCATTGCACAGCCCAAATGGCATTCTTCTGAAAGCAAATGTCCCATAAGGACATGTGAATGTTGTTTTCTCTTGATCTTCAGGCAATATGGCTATTTGGTTATAACCAGAGTAGCCATCTAAGAAGCAGTAGAATTCTTTGCCTGCAAGCCTGTCTAGCATCTGATCAATGAAGGGTAGAGGGAAGTGATCCTTTTTGGTGGCCTTATTAAGCTTCATGTAGTCCATGCATATCCTCCATCCTGTCACTGTTCTTGTTGGAATCAGCTCATTTTTATCATTTGCTATCGCAGTGACTCCTCCCTTCTTAGGAACACACTGCACTGGACTCACCCAAGCACTGTCAGAAATTGGATAGATTATGCCAGCATCCAACCATTTGATAATTTCCCTTTTAACCACCTCCTTCGTGATAGGATTAAGTCTCCTTTGCCCTTCAATGCTATTTCTCGCATTTTCATCTAAAACTATTCTGTGCATGCAGATTGTTGGACTGATTCCCTTGATGTCTGCCATCAGCCATGCTATAGCTTTCTTATGCCTCTTTAAGGTAGTAATGAGATCATGGTTCCTGATCTTGTGTGAGATCAGAAGCAATGATCACTGGAAGAGTGTCATTTTCCCCTAAATAGGCATATTTGAGGTGCTTAGGTAATTCCTTGAGCTCCAAGGAGGGTGGTTGTTCAATGGAGGGAACATTCTTCTTGAGGCTTGAGTTTTCAATATCTAGTACTGACTCATATTTTTTTACCCAAGCTTCTCTGAATTTTGGTTCCTGTTGAATGGCTCCCTGTTCTACAAGTTCTGTCTTCTCATTTTCATCAAAAATTCTGCCCAAGTGGTCTTGTTGCTTGTGAAAGTGTTTCTGGACCACTTGATCAAGAGAGATAACAAAGGAGCTTTCTTCTATACTTGGATCTGGATACTTCATAGCATTCAGAACATTGAACTTCACTTCTTGGTCGTTGACCCTCATAGTCAATTCCCCTTTTTGCACATCAATTAAGGTCCTTCCAGTGGCTAAGAATGGCCTGCCTAGTATGATGGGAACTTCCTTATCTGCATCAAAGTCCAGAACAACAAAATCTACAGGGAAAACAAACTTGTCAACTTTGATTAGTACATCTTCAATTATGCCTTCAGGATAAGCTAAAGATCTATCAGCTAATTGAAGTGTAACAGTAGTAGGTCTGGCAGTTCCTATACCCAACTGAGTGTATATGGACTTAGGCATCAAGTTTATACTTGCTCCTAAGTCACATAAAGCTCTGCCATTGTAAAATTTTCCAATGGAGCATGGTATTGTGAAACTGCCAGGATCCTTGAGTTTCCTTGGAAGTTTATTTTGAACAATTGAACTACTTTCACCAGTCATTGCCACAGTTTCAAATTCACCAAGTCTTCTTCTTTTGGTGAGGACATCCTTCATGAATTTTGCATAGTTGGGCATTTGTTGAAGTGTCTCTACCAAAGGGACATTGATGTGCAATTGTTTCAGCACCTCTAGGAATTTACTGAATTGTTTGTCCTCATGAGCCTTCCTCAGCCTTTGTGGGAAAGGAGGAGGTGGATACTCAAGAACAATCTTCTGTGAAGAGCTAGGTGCAGCATCAGATGCTATAGCCTTAGGTGCTATAGCATCAGTATTCTTTTTTTCTTTTTCTGGTTTTTCATTTTTTTTTTGTGTTTCTGAGTTTTCATCAGCTGGAATCTCTGATGATCCTTTCAAATCCTTACCGCTCCTTAATGAAATAGCCTTTACCTGTTCTTTTCCATGGACATGTGAAGTAGATGCCTCAGTTGTTGATGGCAAAGCTCCACTAGGCCTCTGAGTTAGAGTAGTAGCAATCTGCCCCACTTGATTTTCAAGGTTCTTGATAGCATCATCATGAAATAGAATTGAAGCCTTAGTGTCTTTCATGAAGTCTTTGGTATCCTTCACAAAATCCTTCAATATGGTCTCCAAGGAGTTGTCAGCAGGCTGACTATTCTGCCTTTGTTGTTGTTGAGCAGGGTGTAACAGCCCAAAATAATTAGTTAATTTATTTAATTAATTATCTAGGGTTTGTGTTTGAGAAAAATAAAATAAAATGATAGGAATAATAATTTAGGGATTTTATGTGATAGAATATTAGAAATAATTAGTTGTTAGTATATGTGGATAGGTGGTGGCGAGTTGAAGTGGATTAGGAGAAGCCCATGATTAGGTCATTAAGTGGAAGCCCATGTCCATTAAGCTAGGCGCCTATATGATGCCAATCTTAGGGTTCGGTGATTCATTCCAACACTTTAGAAAAAATAGAGAGAGTGGGACGGCTTGGAGAGAGGAGAGGCGTGACACCCTAAGAGAGAGAAGAAAGAAGAAGGGCGCAAAAACCCTAGAGGAGAGAGAGAGGAAGATTTCGCATGCACCAAGGAGGGAGAGGAGGATCTTAGTTGCTGAATTTTGATGGTAGCTTGCTCACCAAGAGATAGGTGTTCTTCAATTATGAGGTTAGGGGGCTCTCCTTCATCTCTAATAACCTATTTGATTAATAATTTAGGGGTTGGTATTATGGGTGATTGTTAAATTGAATCGTTATGTTGCTGAAATTAATTGTGGTGTGAATTTATAATATGTGATGATTATTATGTATGTTGGGGCTTGATGAAATCGGGACGCCTTATATTTTGGAGTTTATGTTGGTATTCGCGTGGCATGACGTGGCCTTAAACCCGAATTGGGAGCGTGACAAGTTTCGGGGTCAAAAATTGATGTGTCGTGTTGTGTATTTTTCTGAACACTGTTTCGTGTTTTCGTAAACTGGCACTGTTTGGTCGACTCAAAAAATTGGTGGCTGATTGCGTTAGAAAGTAGACTTAACGCCGGTCGTTTTGGCACTGGTTTCGTTTAAATCGGAGTTGTGTAGCTCAAGTTATAAGTCTCCAAAGTCGGGTCACAAAATTCTGTCCGAATTGGTACCTCTCTGTAGTAATTTGAAAAACTGTACCAGTTGGATACTTATTTTGAAAAATGAAAATCACAGGCTGAAACTACACTCAAAGAGCTTTCCAATGAGTGGTCTTTTGTTGAAATCCGTTATCGTTTACTATTTTAATTAATTCGCCGAAGTAGGCGTACTGCTGCAGGAAAAATCTGCACAGTTGCTGTGTGTTGCTTGCTGTGTTGCTGTTCTGCTGCAGTGTTGCTGGCAGAACAGTGACAAATGTGTTTTTCGTCAAAAACTCGATTTTCTAACCACTTTTTCCCTAGCCAAATTTTGTATTGACCGAGCAACTTTTTATTGTGAACGTTTTGGCTCGAGCGGATTTTCTGTAGCACTCACCATTTGGGAGATGTGCGCAAGTTTTGGTTTATGTGTGTGTTGCACAGTGACAGTGTTGCTGCCACTGTGCAGTGTTGCTGTCAAGACTGTTAAAAAATGGTTTTTTGTGGAAAACTCGATTTTCTGAGCACTTTTTCCCTAGCCAAATTTTGTATTGACCGAGCAACTTTTTATTGTGAACGTTTTGGCTAGAGCGATTTCATTTTATCCCGTGTCGTTTGTGAGTTGTCCCGGTGATGTCTAGGTGCGTCTAGGTGCGCGTCTAAGCCTGTGACTCAATCCTGCCTTAGTCGGTGTCTAGGATATTATTGCCTAGTTTTGGTGCTGTTTGGTCCTTATGGTGAAGTTTTGGCCCTTGGTGTGCTCTTAGTCTTTACAGTGCGGCGTAGTCCTCATAATATGATTGGTGAGCTGAATAAATATTTGTGAGTTGTTATAATATGATTGGTGAGCTGAATAAGTATTGGTGAGTTAATATGATATTTTGGGTGAGCAGAAGGTTTCGACCTTATTATGAATTTTTGGCGAGCAGAGGACTTCGGTCTTGTTAGTGATGTGCCCACAAGGCTTAATTGTTGAGTATGTTAATTATGGGGTGTGTTTACATGTGTTGGTGTGTATGGTGCATGGTCATGGCGTCACATTATCATGTGCATATTTTGGTGAGCAGAGGTTTCGGCCTATTTTGGTGAGCAGAGGCTTCGGCCTATCTTGGTGAGTGCCCTCAAGGCAAGTTTTTGGTGTTGATGGATCCACATGCATACGTCTAAGAGTTGGGTCGCATTGCATACAAGTCATATACCCTCGTTGTTGTCTGCGAATGAATAAAGTGACGGTGTGCTATTAGAGCTGCGTGTGTGTGGGTGTTGTGTCTCAGTGATGTGAAATGATGGTGTGCTATTATTAATGTGAAGTGGTGCTATTCGTTGCCTGATCTATATATTGTTGATCTTATATGTTATTACTTATGAAATGAGACTCACCCTACTGCTTTTATGTTGCTTCTCATGTCGGCAACGTGCAGGTGATAGCGGGTGAAGGTGATCTAGTACCTTCTCTCCAGTGGGTCGAGTCAGCTCTGATACGTAGCACCAGGGGGGGGCGTTTTTAGCTTACTGATTTATTTTAATTGATGTTGAACTCTATTTTCGGGATGTAATTTGATATGGTCAGTTTTGGTGATTATTCCGCTGCGATGTTTTTATATTTATATTGACTGTGGTGCTATGTGTTGCGCACCCCATGACCTTATATATTATTTTCAGAGATATAATACGTTGGTGTTTTAAATGTGGCACCCTCTCGTGGTTGCATTAAAACGGTTTTTGCGAACTCTGATTTTTAAATTAACTAAATAATAGTTATTAGTAAAGGGGGTGTTACACAGGGAATCCTAGTGGTGCATTTGGTGCTGCAGCAGTAGATGAACTTGCTGCATTATTGTTCCATCTGAAGTTGGGATGGTTTCTCCACCCAGGATTATAGGAGTTTGAATAGGGGTTATTGTTTTTATTGAATCCCACATAGTTCACAGATACAGGATTGCTTGGGCATTCTTCGTAAATGTGCCCTCCTCCACAATAGACACAATTGGTTTCACCAGGAGGGGCTTGTTCAATTGTAGCAGCATCTTCTGTTGACTCAGTTCTGAGGAGATGCTATAGCATTAGATGCTATAGCATTGGAAGTGGTGAGATTCTTGACCATGTTGGTGAGGGAAGCTACTTGAGCTGTTAGCTTTGTTACCTCATTGACTTCTAGTACCCCAGCCTTCTTTTGAGGTGTGGCCCTGGCTGTAGGCCAAGAGTAACTGTTTGCTGCTATCTCATCAATAAGGTCACAAGCATCATTGTAAGATGACTTCAGCAAAACTCCTCCAAAAGAAGCATCTAGCCTCAATCTGGTTTGTGGCTCCAATCCATTGTAAAATGTCTCCATTTGGATAATGACAGGTATGTCATGGTGAGGACATTTTCTCAACAGCTCTTTGTATCTTTCACATGCTTCATACAATGATTCATTATCCATTTGTTTGAATGAAGTGATTTCATTTCTCATTTTGGCATTTTTGCTAGGTGGAAAATATTTTGCCAAAAATTTCTCTGCTAGCTCATTCCAGGTATGGATTGAGTTAGGTTCTAATGAGTTTAGCCAAGCTTTGCCCCGTCCTTTAAAGAATAAGGGAAAAGCTTGAGTCTAAAGGCATCATCAGAAACTCCGGGAAAAGAGAAATTACTACAGATCTTCAAAAATTGTTTTAAGTGCATATGTGGATCATCAATTATGGTTCCACCATACTGACCAATTGTTTGAAGCATTTGAAACATCATTGGTTTAAATTCAAAATGAGTTGTATTAAGTTGAGGTCTCACTATGCTAGTTTGCATGGCTTGCGGGTTAAAAACAGCATAATCCCTCATTGGCCTGTCCCTATCATTAACCATGCCTTCTGGTCCTATCTGAATGAATTGTTGCCTGTACCATTCTTCTGGGTCATGCACAGGGCCTGAATAATCTGTGACTGGTCCCCTCCCTGTGAATGCATGAATCTCAGTCTGAATGCCATGTTGGGTTCCACCATGTTGGGAACCTCTACCTCTGCCACCTCCTCCTCCTTTATGGGAGCTTCTGCCAGAGTTATGTTCTGACATGGCTGCTCTATGTTGTAACTTTTGCTGCCTTTGCAATGCTCTGAACATCCTTTCTATTTCAGGATCAAATTGAAATTCTGGTGAATTGAGCCTGTGCATATGCTATAGCATCCTGTGCTGTAGCATCAGAAACAAACACCAGAGTAACAGCAACACTAATATGCTAAGAAATTCAATAATAAAATTAATTTCAATCCCCGACAACGGCGCCAAAAACTTGTTGTGGATTTTATATACGCAAGTATACGTAGTCACACAAGTAATATAGTAGAAAGAAAGGTCGAACCCACAGGGATTGGTCTTAATTTATAGTTGGAATATCTCAGGGAATTAGTGTGTAAAGTAAGTCACAATATTGAGAATAGTAAAATAAGGAGATAAATTGCTTAAGAAATAAATATGGAAACTATATGGTAAAGGATTGGTTGGACTACTTTTGCTTAGTAAATTTCTCTTCTGTGTTAATGCTATAGCATCTGATGCTATAGCATTGAGTGCTATAGCATAAGCTGCATGCCTTTCGGTCACTTTCACCAAGGTTTCGTTACAAGATCCTATGTCTAGGCTTCAAGTAAGTTCACCTTTGTATATTAAAGAACCCATAGTGTTCACTCTATGAACTAAGCCCTCCTATGTCTAGGTTTGGGCAAAGATTGTTCTAAATGTCTTTAAAACAACCACTCACTCACATTAATCTTTGAGATCTTTTCATAAACCATTTCTGAATTCATGAATCTACCTATTTTAGTTGGCCAGTACCAAAACAAGTTTGGAAATATTTAAACACAAAGATTAAAATGATTACATCAAAATACTATATCATTAACACATTAGGATGTCATTACATAGCTTAGCAATCCAACCAAAAGGTGTTTAGCTCATGATAAATAATGTCAACAACTTACAAATAATGGAGTTCATATCACCAAGACAAGAAATAGAAGGGGAATGCGCAAAAGATACACTCCTCCAACTCCTACGCATGAACTGGTGTGCTGACAGTACTATAGCATGAACCGAACACGATATTCTAGTGGATTTCTATGGTGGATCTTCAATGGAACTAAGAGGACAGCTTATCACTGTTTTTTTCCTTTAGAACCAGAGAAGTTTAAGTGCTGGAAGTCGATTTTTAAGTGCAGAAGTGAAGCTTTCCTTTATAGAGTGGTTTTCCCTCCTATCTTGCAAGTGGATGAAGCAAGTGGGTCTTCTTTTCACCAACTAACGGTATGCTATCCCCCCATGGTAGACAAGTGGTGAAGTGCAAGTGGTAGGAGGGTGGCTGCATCAGCATGGATTATGGCAATAGGGAGGCGCTGACTGGACAGGTTAGGATTCACTGCTGATCTGCTTTCTGCTGCTGTCTTCAAGTGGGTCCCAGCTCTGCTACGCACAGGGATGCTATAGCATCTGATGCTATAGCACTTAGACAGAAAACATTAGAAATTTCACAAGGGCACCATTTGTGCCAAATATATTCCTAATTCAGTGCTTGATTCCCTCTTCCCTAATTAAACATAAATATTCACATAATTCCTAGCCAAAAGCATACAAACTCACAATGATTTAAGAATAGAAATGCGTAAATAACTCTACAAATGGAGAGTTATCAGTAATCACTTTGTTACACAGAGAGTGAAATTTCATCTTAAGATGGACCGTCGATGTTACCGCCTCTAGCCTTCCCAGAGTCGGTCTTCCGATGATACAGTTGTAGACCAAAGGGCATGATAACACTAGGAATTTGGTTTTGATTGTTCTTTCCAGCTGCCCTTCGCCATAGGTCATCATCAACTCCAAATGACCAAGAGGCTTGGTCCGGGACCCATTGAAGCCCGAGAGGTCCGATCCCCTGTAGGGAGTGAGGTCTTCCTCAGCAATCTTCAGCTTCCTCACCAGATCGATGAAGATGATGTCTGCTGAGCTCCCTTGATCAACCAGGATTCTTCTTACCTCATGATTCGCCATAACCGCTCTGATCAGAAGCGGTATGTGCTTGTTGGGCTTGCCATCGAGCAAGTCCCGATCCCCAAATGCTAGGAGAGGTCGGGTCGTGAACGAGGGTGTTTCTGATGTGGAAGTGGCACTCATGATCTCTTTCCACTTTCTTTTCATGGTTTTGCCCGAAGCGTCGTCGGGGTAACCCCCTGAGATGACCATCAACACTGGTCGGCCTTTTGATTTTCGAAAATCCCGCCCGTCTTCCGAGCTCTGCCCCTTGTCTTGAGGAGCCTTACCTTTCCTCTTGAAGTCATCCTTCTCTTCCCTGACCTCTCCCTCTTGGCGAGGTGGTTTGTTTACGTACTGGCTCAACTTCCCTTTCTTGATCAGATCCTCAATTTCGTCCTTTAGAGCGTTACAGCGATTGGTGTCATGTCCCTTACTTCGGTGATACCGACAGTATTTATTAGATCGCTGACCCAGTCTATGCGGAAGTGGGTCGGGGAACTTAAACTTCTTGAAGTCTGTGTTCGTGCAATCTGCAAGAATCCTAGCCCGGGTCTCATTGAGCTCGGAGTAATGCTGGTGACGGTTTCGAGGCCTGGGTTTGCTGTTGGGCGCTATGGGCGCCAAGGGCGCCAAGTGTGGCTGCCCTGTGTTGCTGTTGGGCGCTGTGGGCGCCAAGGGCGTCAAGTGTGGCTGCCCTGTGTTGCTGTTGGGCGCTGTCGGCGCCAAGGACGCCAAGTGTGGCTGCCCTGTGTTGTTGTTGGGCGGTGTGGGCGCCAAGGTCGCCAAGTGTGGCTGCCCAGTGTTGCTGTTGGGCGCTGTGGGCGCCAAGGGCGCCAAGTGTGGCTGCCCAAGGGTGAATCCTATAGTTGTTGCTTGAAACGAATTGTTGATGTTGAATATATATTTAGGCACACGGTTGCTAAATTGTTGATAAGTTGCTACTTTGTTGATAAGTTGCTAAATTGTTGATAAGTTGCTAAGTTGTTAACCGTTGGTTGAACTGTTGATAATGTTGTACCTAGTTGGAATTGCCTCTATTTATTGGCAGGTGTTATGTTGTAGGCCTACGGCCCACGTTGAGATTCTGTTGTTGTTGTGTTGCTATGTAATCATTGTTGATTGTTTGTGCATCCGCATCGCGTCGCATACATAACATTTTCATGTTGGAGCTATGGTCAAAACACGTTGGCCTGGACTAGCAAATTATGTTGAAATTATATTGAAGGCTTATGCCTTGTTGATGCCTCTATTTATTGGCAGAATTTTTATGTTGGGAGTTCTGCTCCGATGGTACCATATGCATATCCATAGTATCGAGTCGTATTCATGTTGCATCCTTAAATGATTATGTTGATGACTTGTGATTGTTCAAAGTTGTTTGTTGGCTGTGAAGTGGTAAATTTAGATTTCCGATTCTAATATATTGTTTTTCATGTGCCCTATTATACAGTTGGATATCTCACCCCTTCTGTTTGAATGTTACCCTTCCGTTGGTAACGTGCAGGTAATCACGAATGAGGGCTGCTCACCTTCGTTTGATCGAGTCGGTGTCATCGCTCTGATACGTAACACTCGGGGGGGATGAACACGTTTTTCATTATTGTTTGCTATGTTATTTTGTTGTTTGAATTTAAGTTGTTACTTTGCCGTTTTGAGCTGTCTTAAGTTGGTTAAAGACGCCACGTTTATTTGAATTGATTTTGTTGCGAATCCGCTGCGTAGTAATAAAGATGATTTATTTTTAAAAGACTAAGAAGGTTGTTTGTCGGTTCATCCGAAAGTAAGTGTTAGGTATCCGTTTTCACAGGCAAATTAACTTGTTTGTTGTTTTTACGAAGCAAGTGTGGCACTCCATTGTTTGTTGGAAAATTTCTATAACTCTGATTTTCGTAATATTTTACCGGGTAGAAATGGGGTGTTACAATAGTGGTATCAGAGCAATGGTTGGTCCGTCCGACCAAGTCGTCGAGTCGTTGAGTCATTTGACGATCTAGTATTGTCATTTGGTTCTAACTATTGTTTGTGTTGTAGTGATAAGTTAAGATGGCTGGAAGGAATGATGCTGCTATCGCTGCTGCTTTGGCGGCTATGGCTCAGGCTCAGGCCGTGGAGGGTCAGCAGAACGTTGGTGAAAATGCTGGGTCTCGTAGTTTGGCGACCTTTCAAAGGGAGAATCCGTCTACTTTCAAAGGCAAGTATAATCCTGATGGAGCATTGGCTTGGCTGAAGGAGATGGAGAGGATCTTCCGTGTGATGGACTGCACTCCAGCGCAGAAGGTTCGTTATGGTACTCATATGTTGGCAGAAGAGGCTGATGACTGGTGGCTAGAGACTAGTCAAAGATTGGTAGCTGCAGGTGAAGAGATCACTTGGGTTGTGTTCCGTAGGGAATTTATGAGGAAGTATTACCCTGAGGATGTCCGGGGCAAGAAGGAAATTGAATTCCTTGAGCTGAAGCAGGGAAACCTGTCAGTTACCGAGTATGCTGCTAAGTTTGTCGAGTTAGCCAAGTTTTATCCGCATTATAGTGAGGCGACTGCTGAGTTCTCAAAGTGCATCAAGTTTGAGAACGGGTTGCGGCCAGAGATCAAGAAGGCCATTGGATATCAAAAGATCCGTGTCTTTTCTTATTTGATTGACGGCTGCAGGATCTACGAGGAGGATTGCAATGCTCATTATAAGATTGTTAATGAGAAGAGGAGCAAGTCTCAGAGTCGTGGTAAGCCGTATGATGCTCCTGCTGGTAGAGGTGAACCGAAAGCCGCTGATGGTAAGAGAACTAGTGGGGGAGATGCTCCTGCTGGTATTGCGTGCTTCAAATGTGGCAAAGCTGGTCATAAGAGTAACGCGTGCAAAGTTGAGACGAATAGGTGTTTCCATTGTGGTAAGATCGGGCATGAAATATCTGGGTGCGAGCATAAGGAGATGATTTGCTTCAACTGTGGCGAAGGAGGACACATTAGTAGTCAGTGTCAGAAACCGAAGAAGGAACGAGCTGGTGGAAGAGTGTTCGCTTTGGTAGGGACAGAGACTTCTAAGAAGGGCGGACTTATTAGAGGTACATGCTTCATTAATGGTATTCCTCTAACTTATATTGTTGATACCGGTGCTACTCTTTGTTTTATTGCTGCTGATTGTGTTGAAAGATTGGGTCTTGCGTTGTCTCCTATGAATGGAGAGATGGTTGTCGACACTCCAGCTAATGGGTCGGTGACTACTTCTCTTGTGTGTTCTGAGTGCCCCTTGTCGATTTTCGACAGAGACTTTGTTGTTGATTTAATTTGGTTGCCGTTAAGCGGATTGGATGTGATCTTAGGTATGAACTGGTTAGAGTATAACCATGCCCATATTAATTGTCATAGCAAGTCTGTAAGTTTTTCTACTCCGGGAGAGGAGGGAGCTGGTTTGTTGTCTGCTAGACAATCGCGGAAATTAATTCGGGAGCAGAGGAAAACTTCGCAAAGTAGACAGAAGAGTTATCATGATAAGCGAAGAAAGGATTTGGAATTTCAAGCGGGTGATGTGCAAGTACGGGATAATCTCACTATAGAGACGATGCCGGTACGAATTGAAAATCATGAGGTGAAGACTCTAAGAGGCAAGGAGATCGTTTTGGTGAAGGTAGTCTGGTTAGGAGCTGCCGGAGAAAGCATGACGTGGGAGCCGGAAAGCAAGATGCGGGGATCTTATCCCGAGTTATTCGAATCAGGTAAATTTTCGAGGACGAAAATATTCTAAGTGGGGGAGAGTTGTAACGCCCCAAAATTTAATTAATTATTTAATTGAATTATTTAGGAAATTAAGTTGTAAGAAAATATTAGAGTAAAAATATATTTTCGTATGTGGGCCTAATTGTTGGTGTTAGGAGGAGTAAAAATAAGGGGGTGTAAAGAAGGCCCATGAAGCCAAATCGCATAAGTGAATGAGAAAGCCCATAAGATCAAATAAATTATAAATAGGTGTTATTTTAGGGTTTGCTCACTTTAGAAGAAAAAATAAGAATTGGGAGAGAAGAGCAAGGAGGGGGCGGCGAAGAGAGCAAGGGCAAGGCCAAGGAGAGCTTCGAATTCTTCAATCCAAGGTAAGGGTGGGGTTCTAACTCTATAATCGGGTATATGAAGGGCTTTATGTAGGAAGGTTAAGGAACCTTAGGTGTTGTTAATTCTTGAAAACCCTAATCGTAGATATTGAACCCCAAATGTTGATGTTGAATCCTATTGATGATATTTGTTACCTATTGATGATGTATGAACATGTTTGTTGATGATTGGGAACCAAAAATCTGCCCTGGGCGCCCTCCTGGGCGCCATCTTGTTCGCAGGATTGCTGGGCGCCATGGGCGCCGAATGTGTTGCTGTTGCTGTGTTGTTCTGGCGCATGGGCGCCAAGGGCGCCAATGTTGTGGCTGCCCAGTTGCTGTTTGCTGTGTTGTTCTGGCGCATGGGCGCCAAGGGCGCCAATGCTGTGGCTGCCCAGTTGCTGTTTGCTGTGTTGTTCTGGCGCATGGGCGCCAAGGGCGCCAATGCTGTGGCTGCCCAGTTGCTGTTTGCTGTGTTGTTCTGGCGCCTGGGCGCCAAGGGCGCCAATGCTGTGGATGCCCAGTTGCTGTTTGCTGTGTTTTTCTGGCGCATGGGCGCCAAGGGCGCCATTGCTGTGACTGCCCAATTGCTGTTTGCTGTGTTGTTCTGGCGCATGGGCGCCAAGGGCGCCAATGCTGTGGCTGCCCAGTTGCTGTTTGTTGTGTTGTTCTGGCGCATGGGCGCCAAGGGCGCCAATGCTGTGGCTGCTCAGTTGCTGTTTCCTGTGTTGTTCTGGCGCATGGGCGCCAAGGGCGACAATGTTGTGGCTGCCCTGTTGCTGTTGCTGTGTTGTCCTGGCGCATGGGCGCCAAGGGCGCCAATGTCTGGCTGCCCGTTACGGTTTCTGGCGCATGGGCGCCAAGGGCGCCAAGTGTGGCTGCCCTGTGTTGTTGTTGGACGCTATGGGCGCCAAGGGCGCCAAGTGTGGCTGCCCTGTGTTGCTGTTGGGCGCTGTGGGCGCCAAGGGCGCCTAGTGTGCCTTTCCTGTGTTGCTGTTGGGCGCTGTGGGCGCCGAGGGCGCCAAGTGTGGCTGCCCTGTGTTGCTGTTGGGCGCCAAGTGTGGCTGCCCTGTGTTGCTGTTGGGCGCTGTGGGCGCCAAGTGTGACTGCCCAAGGGTGAATCCTATAGTTGTTGCTTGAAACGAATTGTTGATGTTGAATATATATTTAGGCACACGGTTGCTAAATTGTTGATAAGTTGCTAAATTGTTGATAAGTTGATGAATTGTTGATAAGTTGCTAAGTTGTTGAGTTGTTGTTGATAAGTTGTTAACCGTTGGTTGAACTGTTGATAATGTTGTACCTAGTTGGAATTACCTCTATTTATTGGCAGGTGTTATGTTGTAGGCCTACGGCCCACGTTGAGATTCCGTTGTTGTTGTTGTGTTGCTGTGTAGTCTTTGTTGATTGTTTGTGCATCCGCATCGTGTCGCATACATAGCATTTTCATGTTGGAGCTATGCTCAAAACATGTTGGCCTGGACTGGCAAATTATGTTGAAATTATGTTGAAGGCTTATGCCTTGTTGATGCCTCTATTTATTGGCAGAATTTTTACGTTGGGAGTTCTGCTCCGATGGTACCACATGCATATGCATAGTATCGAGTCGTATTCATGTTGCATCCTTAAATGATTATGTTGATGACTTGTGATTGTTCAAAGTTGTTTGTTGGCTGTGAAGTGGTAAGTTTAGATTCCCGATTCTAATATATTGTTTTTCATGTGCCCTATTATACGGTTGGATATCTCACCCCTTCTTGAATGTTACCCTCTCGTTGGTAACGTGCAGGTAATCACGAATGAGGGCTGCTCACCTTCGTTTGATCGAGTCGGTGTCGTCGCTCTGATACGTAACACTCGGGGGGGATGAACACGTTTTTCATTATTGTTTGCTATGTTATTTTGTTGTTTGAATTTAAGTTGTTGCTTTACCGTTTTGAGCTGTCTTAAGTTGGTTAAAGACGCCACGCTTATTTGAATTGATTTTGTTGCGAATCTGCTGTGTAGTAATGAAGATGATTTATTTTTAAAATACTAAGAAGGTTGTTTGTCGGTTCATTCGAAAGTAAGTGTTAGGTATCCGTTTTCACTGGCGAATTAACTTGTTTGTTGTTTTTATGAAGCAAGTGTGGCACTCGATTGTTTGTTGGAAAATTTTTATAACTCTGATTTTCGTAATATTTTACCGGGTAGAAATGGGGTGTTACAGAGATCGGTGGCGCCTTCGACTAGACGTCTCCCTGCTGGGAGAATGGTATTGAGGAGAAGACCGGTCTAGGATGTCACGAACTCGGATCTCGGCAATTTCAGCCTCAAGTTGTGTGTAGCGTTGACTCCTTTCTTGCTCAGCCTCGGTTTGCCTAGTCAGCAATTGGACGAGCTGTTGAACAGCGTCGACCGGTATCTGGACGGTCTGAGGTGGTGGCGGAAGTCGATTCGGGCCGGAACCTCCCGGGACTATTACTCTGGACGAGTTACGCCCACGTGCCGAGCTGAGGGGGAGTGTGACTGCGACCCCTTCAGGGGTTTCTTGTTGCGGGTCCGGTCTCACTATCGCACTTGCGATGTTTCTTTGACGTAAAACCGGAGCCATTGCTGACCTAGGAGATGGGAGAGGAAATGAAGTATAAGATGCTCCCACTCTGGTCGCCAATGTTCTGTACAGTACCTCTGGACCGGTATCTGATACTAGATACCAAGTCCGATCCGAGGTAGTTGGTAGTCGTGTTCCTGGTCAGTCCGAGTTGAGCTCCGATCCGGGGTGGTTGGTACCTGCAATGACACTCCGACGCTCAAGTCAGCAAGTGAGCTAATTGCAAGTTAGGTGAATGGAAAATGTGTACCTTTAAGGCTAGCATTGAATGCTTATTTATAGGTTTTTGGGATAAAAGGGGACCATTGGATCTAGGTCTCAGATCTCTACCGTTGGCTGATGGATTTCGCCTTTGGTGTTTGGGCCTTAGGCAGATTGGCCACTAAAGGCCCAATCCGTAACAATATTCTAGCTTTCTTTTCCTTACAATTTAAATGTTATTTTCTTTGACTCCCGAGTTACTCGAAATTGTATTAGACAATGGAGTAAGCAAAATTCATTGTTCATTCTTAGTTCGAAGATTCCTTGCTTCAAAATGTGTCACGACTATATTTTCATGGGCCGTGGTACTTGTGTACACTGACGTGGACGAATATAATTCGGCAGAGTCTTGTTTGTAAAAATGTGTTAGACCGACACATGTTTTACACTCTAGAATATATTGAAGATATTTTGTACATTAAATGTTTATCATACCTGATTAGAAAAATTTCATTGTGCAAATTCCTGATTAGAAATACTATTATTTTGGATGTTATTTATTTTAAAAATTATTTTGGACTATTGAAGTGTTAAAATAATAGTTGTATTGGAAATGACCTTTAAAAAAAGGAATTTTTTTTGTACCCCCATCATATCACCATATACCCCCACAATAAATTTTAAGACGAAAATACCCCTTGTAAAATTGACTTAAATCGGATCTACCTTTGGGAAGGTAGATCCGATTCACAAAAATAAAAGGCGGATTTACGTATATCCGATTAGAATTAGTGGGGGGAAATCGGATATAGCTTCAGTGAGGTAGACCCGATTTGTTAAAATATAAAAGCGGATGTACCTATCAGGTAGGTAAACCCGCTTTGCAATTAACAAAGCGGATATAGGTATATCCGCTTTGCTAATTACAAAGCAAATTTACCTCCCCTGATATAGGTAAATCCGCTTTGCAATTAACAAAGCGGATATACCTATCAGTGGGGTATGTCCGCTTTGTTAAAATGCAAATCAGATTTACCTCCCTGATATGTAAATCCGATTTGTATTAAATTCGACGGGTAGGATTTGACTGCCAATGTTGATCAACAGTGTAGATTGCACCGACAATATCAACGGTTGATAATCATTGACGATTTTTATAAATACCCATTGCCAACCTCATTCTTTTCACTCAAAAATTTCACTTTCACTTGCTTATTTCACTCATCCAAAATGGAGATATGCCTCACTCAACGCTCAGATGACAATAGGCTTTGCGGAATACATCATCGGGGCCAAATCACGATGAGAGAAGATGGTGTCCACTTCTGGAGTCCTCAGCCGGTGTTATGCAGAATCCACCGCGGCATGGGGTTTGAAGGTTTGAAGGATAAAGTGTGGTCCAAAGTTCAAGTGACTGGTGACGACCGTGACGTCACTAGTATCACTTATCGCAAACCCTATCTTGGAGACGATGGCCGCGTTTCCTTCTCGTCCATGACAATCAAGACTGACGAAGACGTGGTGAACATGTTAATCATATCCATGACACGCTTCAGGGGTATAAGCCGTTGGAGCTGTACGTGGAAACATAACAGAGTGTGAATGAGATTTTACGTCGTGTTCGACGACCAAAATTTTAGGAAAATGTATCTGTGGCGGGTGCGTGTACTGGGAGCAGATGTCGAGGCCTGAGCCGAGGACTCCCCTCGATACCTATTGGACACTGAAAAAAAAAACAAATTTTTAAACAAAAATAAAACACAAATCGGATCTAGCTATATCTGATGCGAAATCGGATATAGGTAGATACGATGGAGAAATCGGATATAGCTAGATCCGACTTACTATTTCTGCTAACTCTGAGGAAGATCGGATGTACGTAAATCCGATGGCAAATCGGAAATAGCTCTCTGAATGGTAAATCCGATTCTCTCAGGAAACTTTCTGGTCAAACGGATGCAAGTGAAAAATGGTAAATGTTTTGTAAATTTGTAAAAATTTTAAGGGTATTTTCGTCTTTTCGCAGGGTCTGTGGGGGGTATATAGGGATATGATGGGGTACCAAAAACAACCCTTAAAAAAAATGAACAAAAAGATTTTTGGGCTTCTTTACTCGCAAACACCCCTTAACAAGTTCGCGCGGCCTACAACCCAGAACCCGACCCAGGTCTATTTCCTCTTCTTCTTCTGAAACCCTGAACCCTCTACCCAGCAGCTTCCCTCCCTACACCGCGGCCAGTTGCCATTCTGGTTACCTCTCATCCTCTCACCTGTCGTTCTTTGCCAATTGCTTTTGGTGATTTTGACTTTTTATCATATATAAGTGATTTTAAATTTGATTTTGTAACTTATTCAGATTCAGATTCGGACTTCAGAGGTTAGAAACTGAGAATGGAGGAAGAAAATACAGAATCAAAATCATTTAAGGACTTGGGCTTATCTGAGCTATTGGTGGAAGCTTGTGAAAAACTGGGTTGGACTAATCCATTAAAGATTCAAATAGAAGCAATTCCCGCTGCGCTAGAAGGTTAGATCTGTTGTTTGATTCAATTATTTTTTGTAAAATAGTAATGGAAATAAAGAATGAGTACAAAGTGATAGTCCTAACCCAACGATAATCTGATTTTAAACATGAAATTTTATATATTAACATTATAGTTCTTCATATTTTCCATGGTCGATTGCATTATTGTTTTCATTATGTTCTCTTGCTTTGCAATCACAATATTTCCCCCATCCTAAGTTCTGGATGGTGACATAATTAAGGATGGTTAAGCCATATTAAATTACTTATTATTCTTTATATTCTGTGCTTCCCAGGAAAAGATGTGATTGGACTTGCCCAAACGGGTTCTGGTAAGACTGGAGCGTTTGCTCTTCCCATATTGCATGCCCTCTTAGAAGCACCACGCCCAAAAGATTTCTTTGCTTGTGTGTTGTCTCCCACAAGGTTTGATACTTTGTTGAAACTCCGAATTCCAGAGTATTTGCTAACTGTTTCCGTTTAACCATCTTTTCATTGATTCTTGATTGAATTGATTACACTATGAGATCCAATATATAGTATTGGATGAGATTGGATTCTGTTACATGACTCTACCAGAATCCAACTCGGGTTTAACTGAATCTAGAGGGAGAGCTAACTGATCTATTCAGTTGGTTACAAGGTGGGGATAAGCTACGGGTAGTGCAAGTTAGTGCAGGGAGAGAATTGCTACTGTAGTTCCTCTAAGATACTTGTCATGGATTTAATTTTCACATAATTCAAATTTAGCTGATGTAATTGTTCTGACTGATATTTAACTAGTATATTTCTTCTGTTTTCACCTTTTTCTCAATCCAGGGAGCTTGCTATTCAAATTGCTGAACAGTTTGAAGCTCTAGGTTCTGGGATTGGTGTCAAGTGTGCTGTGGTGAGTCCTTCTACTGTATTTTTCTGACATGATTCTTCATGAATAAATTTAGTCTTTTTGTTCACTACATAGCCCAACTGCCCAAGTTTGTTTTGTTTTCTTCCCTTGTCATATGGTAGCTATTTACATGCATGCGACTTTTGCGAAACAATCTACTTGATTATCATATTTACCTTTTTCTGTAGCTTGTTGGAGGGATTGACATGGTACAACAATCCATCAAGATAGCAAAGCAACCTCATGTTATTGTAAGCGTTACTATTGATTCTTTGATTTCATTTGTTTCTTGTACGTCAAGAGTAATAGGGTAATAGGCGAGTGATATCCAAAATGCTGCAGTCTTGCCTGTGTAGTTGAAAAATTTCACTTGTGTCTCGCTGAAGAAATTTTGTTGTTATTGGTGACATCATAAAACATAATCTAGAAAAAGTAATTGCAAAATGAGTATGTGTAACAATATAAGTAATATGTTTTTGGGTAAAGTTGTATTAACAAAATGTTAAACTAAGAAAATTTCGGATATTTAAAAACTATTTCCAACATGTAAAACATAAATAACAAGAGAATTCAACCACGTAAAGTACAGACTTTCCATCTGCAGTACTTGTTGTGCTAATACTCCACTCCTTTGCAACAACCGTCTATCTATCACCTCTAGTAATCGATCTAACCCCAACTTGTACAGCCTCAATGTCTTGTTCAGTACAGCCACCGGAATTTCCCAGTAAACCATCTTTCGAAATGCAGTGGCAATGGAGAAGCCGACTTTTTGTCTTTGGCATAGAATGGAATCAATTAGAAAGCAAATGCCTGCTACTTGCTGTTGGGTCATCATCAAGAAGACATATAGTGTAGCCCCGGTCACTCGTGTTTGTAGAGCATACCAAAAATTCATTAGTATCAACCACATTTTTGTAAATTGGCGTGGGTAAAGATGCTAGTTCATAGGGATATGATTCGCTTTGGAACTTGAAATATAGGCACAATGACAGGAAAATTTAGGGAAACGGTAGCCACTATGATTAGTAGGAGGTTAAATTTAAGTGCCTACTAGAAACTAAGTGAATGAGAGAAAAGGCGAAGTAAAATAGATAAATGGTGTAGGCATTATAATGGATAAGTATTGTAATAATGGTATGGTGAATGTAAAAAGTGTACGAGAAAGGATCATAGGCATAGCCCTAAAATTTGTAGTGGAACAATGTTATTGTGCTTACACACCTCAGGTGGGGTTAGAAGAACACCTTAAGTTGAAGTTTTGTGAAGAAGGCTTAATTCAGGAAATACTACTAGGATAAAATGTTTTCCTACTTGATCTAAATGGTCATGTAGGGAGGTCATCTAGTGGTTACAAGGGTTTGCATGAGGGATATGGCATAGGGGAGGTAAATGCTGAGGTAAAATGTATCCTATGTTTTTTGTGTGCTTTCAATCTTACAATAGCCAATAAGTGTTTTAGGAAACGGGAGGAACATCTTATCAAGTACAAAACTAGGGTGTCAATTCTCAAATAGATTTCCTCTATTTGAGAGTAAAACCATCTGTGTATGGTGGCTGGGTGAGACTGACTCCAAGTTATGGGTACTGGTACAAAAGTTTGTGAAAGAAACAAGTGAAAGCAAGGACCTTATATTAGAATAAAGTTATTTGATCCTTATTGAGGGAACCAAACCTAGAAGATCAAGAACAACAACTCCAACAATTAGAGAAGCTTGGCTTTCCCCCTCTTCCTTCTGTTAACAAAAAATTCCAGACCCCTTCTCTGTATCCCTATTTCAATTCCAATATATCCACCCCCTCTAACTATCTAACAATCAATTAGTTAGCTTACAGAATAGTTTGAGAGAGAAACAAGAGAAAACAAGAATCTTATTAGAATTAAGGAATTTGATCCTTATTGAAGGAACCAAACCCAGAAAATCAAAAATAGCAGCGTCAAAAATTAGAGAAAGCTTGCCTTTCTCCCTCTTCTTTCTGTCAATAAAAATTTCCAGACCCCCTGTCTCTGTATCCCTATTCCATTATATCCCTTCTCCCTCTCTGACTATCTAACAATCAACTGCTAAACCATCCAATTACTCGGTCCCTCTCTGCACATTTTATTTTTATTTCTTCTTACATGTATCCATATGACCATATGGCTGGTGATCTCTTTTCTACATTGCTCATGAATGAAGCTTACAATGATTATCCCTTTGATAAGGGAAGATTGAACTTATGCAGGTTCTGGATGTACAAGTTTGAGATTGTATTATTTATTTTTTAGTATTGCTACTGCTTTTAGTTTATCAGTAATTTTTGGTCTTCTAAATTCATTGGTCCTGTATTTTGTTTATTATTGATTTATGTTGATTTCGTACTCTTGAAGGTTGGGACACCTGGACGAGTTTTGGATCACCTAAAAAACACCAAAGGATTTTCCCTCGGTAGATTAAAATACTTGGTATGATTTCTACATTATTTTAATCTAAGTTTGAGTTTTTTATTGACAGCCAAATGCTGAGTACGCATGTGGTGTGACTCAAATTGATTGTTCATATATATTGATATTTTCTGCATCACAAGGTGGTTCAATATTCGTTTGTTTGTTTGTTGCTTGTCAAATGCATTACTCTTAGTTTGTTTTTCTTTTCTTGGTGAAATTAGGTAAATATTTTATATGGTCATATATATTGTTGGGTCTTACTTTTGCCTTTATTAATTACTTGAATAATAATTTTCATGTGAAATGTGAGGCATTTTGCTAAATTGACTTTACTTCAATTTGTGAATGAAGGAGTGGTTTTTCTATTTGATTGGCTACGGCTTAATGGACAGGGACAAAACCATTGTAAAATGTAGGTCTGTGGGATCTGAATGATGCTGTGGCCATTTTTTTAATTCCTCTTCTGAATTTATCTCTTTACTCTAGTCTCCCCCTCCCTCCCTCCCTCCCTCCCCCATAAAGCTCAACATATGTTTAGATCAATTTCTGCATAATTTGCCCACCCAATTGGCCTCTCATCGTCGAGCAGCTAGGGTTGTGCACGGTACATGTACCACACTGTACTGTACCATTATAATGGTTCAGGTGTGTTGCTTTATGAATACCGGTACAAAATTTTGAACAGGTTTAAAACTGGTTCGAACTTGATTCATAACCGGTTCTGCATAAAAAAGGGGTTTAATAGTTTGATGCTTTGAAAACCAATTTTAATCGTAGAAAATTTAGAGGTTCCAATCCTATCGATTCCACTCCTTGATACTCTCTTTACACTGAATCAACAACACCCAAAGATTCACGATACATCTCATCTCCCGTTAGTTTTGTGAATCACCACCTCAACAGATTCACCAACACCCCTAATTTGCAGAAATTGATTCAGCCCTCCAAAAATCCTTTTTATTGCGTTATCAGAATTGTCAGAGATCTTAGGACCTAGGAGGAGGATGCTTCAATTTAATTTTGCAGCTTTGCGCTAAAGAATGCAATCAGGCAAATCAAGAAAGATGGACATGAAAGGGATTTCACCTTTCCAGAAGTTCAAAAAAGAAGCACAAGACCAAAACAATATATAATTCAACAATTCCAGAATCTCCCTTTTGTGATATATTTCTTTGCTGCTTTAGCTATTTCTGCTCTCAAATGCCTGACAATGGTGCATGGTCGCAGAGGTTGGCTTCTTAAAGAGGGGATTCTAAATCTAATTGAGATAACATGAAGTGGTAGAAGCAGTAATCTCCCAGTGTTCCATTATTTTGTTAAATGGGATGTGTTGTTATTTTTAAGAAAAGTACTATGGACTTTTTATAGTGGTCCAGTATAGTTATTGGCTCGGTTTGGGTTTACTGATTTTTTTGCACACCCCTACAAGCAGCTAGCTGCATGTTATGTTTCCTTGAATAAGTCTTTATTCATTCAATATGTTTAGAATTTTGTGTCGTGCTTTTATAGATGCTTGGCCCTGTTTTGATATTTTACAAAAAGAAACTTGTCTACCATATCATATTCTCGTCCTAATTTCATTGCATTTTGAGCAGGTCTTAGATGAAGCAGATAGGCTGTTGAATGAGGACTTTGAAGAATCACTTAATGAGATTTTAGGAATGATTCCTCGTGAGCGGAGAACATTTCTTTTTTCTGCTACGATGACCAAGAAGGTAAATATGTTGGTTTATTAATTATTGTGCATATAGTATATTATTTATTCTTAATCCCTTTTTCCCTTGGCATTAGCCAGACATGTTAATATTCAAGCGAAGTCTTTTTCTTTGTATGTCAGTGACTAGTTTATTTGGATGCTTAGCTGCTCAGTTACTTATAAAATTTGTTGTTACAGTTGCTCAGTCAGCATATTCTATTATGTTAACATAATCTGGTAGAGCCTCTGAAGCTCCCACTCTATAAATCGGCCAATCAATCATTTTCTCTCATATTTGGATGCTTAGCTGCACAGTTATTTATAAAAGTTGTTGCAGTTGCTCAGTCAGCATATTCTGTTATGTTTTATACCATTTTTCTCTGATTAGACATTTTTTTTGCTTCTCTTTGATTTTTACCAACCCAAACATAAGTTCTTGTTTGACTATAGTTTTTTAAAGTTTGGAATAGATTTTTTAAAGAGAAATGCCTTTTTGAACAAAAGGAAATGTACGGGAACCTAATATCACACTCTGCCTTTCATGTATTTTTATTGAAACAACTGTATACAGTGAATTTCTTACATTTCTTACAAGATTTGTTCGTATCATATATCATAACTGTTTTATAAAGTATTTAATAATTTAATAATATTATTCTTAGCCACATCTCTTTTATTTTGTTATGTTATCCATTAAGGATCTTATGCTGCAGATGATATTGAAATCTGCGCTGCTTATATACTACAGATGCTTGATTTTGTGATTTATTCTTTTAAAATTTACGGTTGTAATAGAGCAAGTTGCACTCTTGATATTACAGGTCCAGAAGCTCCAAAGGGTTTGTTTAAGGAATCCTGTGAAGGTACAACCATAATATTTACAAATATGTTTACACACGACAACTACACTCCTTTCCCTTGAAAGATTAATATTTGTTATACTCTAGTTGGTTTTACTGCCTTCTTAGGGACACATTTATCTCTGCTATTAATGATAGAGGGGGTCCTATTTAGTACGAAATGAAACGTACGAAATGCACCCCAAATCACACAACACCAGAGACTGGTCAACAACAGTTATTGTTTTTTGCCTTCGTTTCTTTTTTTGTTTCGTACCGGCTTTGTTTTTTGTTCATCTTTTAAAGTCTAAAATCAATAATAGGGTGTTCAAGTCAATTCTTGTCAACATTGGAAATTGCAAAGAAAGGAAAAATGTCCTTGGGTGGTTTGCCCACCACCTGGTTCATTTGCATTTTTTTGTGAATACATTATTTATTCCCCTTGCATTTTCATTTGCATTAAAATGGACTACAGTGTAACATTATTTCATCTCTTAGGGGTGGGAAATGTAATTATTAAATTTGGAAAGACTGCAATTTAAGCATCTTCTAGGGGAAGGAACTGTAATTTCCCCTTATATAGCAATGTTATTTACAATTTTTTTTTCTTTTCAATTTAGATCGAAGCATCATCCAAGTATTCAACTGTGGACACACTGAAGCAGCAGTATCGCTTCGTGCCTGCAAAACATAAGGTTTCTGTTCTCCCTTGTCCAAAAATGTTGGTTCTCAGAAATATATGGGCTATCAATTGTCACTGAAATTCGCACTAATCTAAACCCATTGGTGGCTATTTAAAGGCTATTCCATGCTCTACTCATATTGAGGAAAACATTGTTTGAAATCGCATATAACTTGTATTCCATGCCATTCATGTTTTTTAACACATGTATCAGTGCTCAGCTCAAACAAATTTTATCCCCACTCTCTCCAAAGTTACACTCTATAAAAGCATCGTGATGAGGCTGTCAAAGATATTATACTACAAAAGATTTCATGAATGAATGTCCACTGACTGAGGTGGCATTTGGTACATATGTTAAAAGAGGACAAATATAGAATGAGTGTTGTTTGATCTGTGGTGTGTATTATAATTTTTAAGTAGAGTAAAGCAGGACTTGAGATAAAAAGCAGTACACTTTGGTTTAGGCTATCTCCTTCCATTTTCTGTGTACCAAATGCTACCTAATTCAAAATCTCCTAGGCGAGCATAAGTTCTCTTCAGAAAATATCTGCTGCTTGCATGGTAATAGACTGGAAACTGGAGACATACAAATGATACAATCAAGGTTGCCTAGGGGCAAGTACAACAGAATTTGCAATGTAAAAGTGTTTTTGTTTAGTCTAAAACCAAACACGATTATATGTTAAAGTGTTAGATGGAGAGGAGAGATCACACGGGTTATAGAGGACATGTGTTTGTATTGAACACCTGTAACAAGTTGGCTATTTAGAGCAAAGTTAACAATTTTGAGCATTTTGAGTTTCCAGAATCACGACTATTATCTTTGATGGTTGTGTTCATTAATTGGTGCTTTTTTCATAGGATTGCTACCTTGTATACATTCTCAATGAAATGGCTGGAAGTACATCAATGGTGTTCACCCGGACATGTGATTCAACTCGACTTCTGGCTTTGGTTCTTAGGAATCTCGGTTTAAAAGCCATCCCAATTAACGGTCATATGAGTCAGGTAATTGTACTACAGATCTTGTATTATGATTGCATTTTGTTGTAATTTTTTTTTCTTTCGTTCCTTGTTATGGGAGGGCAATGAAGCATCTCTAATTTTTATTATAATATCTTTTGACAGCCAAAGAGACTCGGAGCCTTGAATAAGTTCAAATCCGGGGAGTGCAATATTCTCCTTTGTACTGACGTAGCTAGTAGGGGATTGGATATTCCAGCAGTAGATATGGTGATTAACTATGACATTCCTACAAACTCCAAAGTAAGATGTGCTATGTAATCCTTTTATACTTTTATAGACATGTCTTGTAATTTTTTACAATTATAATTAATCAAAATTCACATTTAGCATAAGGGAGTTATGTGAATTAATTTGCCAGTTCTTTCATGGTTGTTTATGGATTTATGGATGATACATCTAAATTAACACAACTAGAAATCATGTGGATGAACATATTAGAAACTTTTCCATTTTTATGTTTACTGGATTTCTGACCTTCTGAACTACAGGATTATATACATCGTGTGGGAAGAACTGCTCGTGCAGGGCGCTCTGGGGTTGCCATTTCCCTTGTGAACCAATATGAACTGGAGTGGTACATTCAGATAGAGAAGCTTATAGGTGAGTAGTATACACAATGCCCTTGCTTTGACATTTTAAGGAATGAAAAAATTCCTTTATAAATAACGAATACAAGTATATTTCAGGCAAGAAGCTACCAGAGTATCCTGCACTACAAGATGAAGTTCTGCTTTTGGAAGAGCGCGTTAGTGACGCCAAAAGATTAGCAGTAATGGTAAAATTTTGTATTGAGCTTAATTTTTATTTTCCTTTGAGAAGTTGAAATTCTTGTAGGAAAGAAAAAGTAGTTGAAATTATGGTACCATATTATTTGCCTGATTGATACCCACAGTTGAGTTTTCCCTTCATTCGGTTATGTAAATAATAAATAATGCGGTAATCAGTTTTCTGTATTTTGTTTCTGATAGGATTTTTTTCTTTATTTTTTTTACCGTGATAAAAAAAGCATGAGTTGTGATTATACTTGAAATTAGTCAATTCAATGGTAGAAAAATGAAATTAGTAAATTGTTGTATGCTTTAATTTATTCATTTTCCTAAATACCTGTTTGTATGTTTATTTGTGTAGAAAATGAAGGAGTCCGGAGGGAAGAAGAAGCGGAGGGGTGAAGATGGAGACGATTTAGGTGAGGAAGATATTGACAAGTACTTAGGTCTCAAGGATAAAAAATCATCTAAGAAGTTCAGAAGATGATGTATATTTTTTTCTTAATTGCACTAAGATTTTGTATTTTCTCAAGTATTTTTCTCATAGTGAGGTTTTTTGGTAGAATTAATATTATTATTCGATCTTAACTTTATTACTCGGCTATAGGAAAATCTACCAAATCGTTGTAAGTTATTGACAGAGCCTTCCATAAACTAGAATCATGACCTTTTGTAATGCAGTCTTCCTTTACTGAAACACCCCTCATATACTCAGCACCCTTTAGTAGGGCTGTTCATGGTTCGGTTCGGGCAAAGAACTGAACCAAACCAAACCGAACTGATAGAAACAGTTCGCCGAACCGAACTGAACCATGTTAACAGTTCGTCGAACCGAACTGAACCACGTTAACAGTTCAGTTCACAGTTTTAATTACAAACCGAACTGTTTAAAAACTATTCTGTTTTATCTGAACTTTGAAACCCAAACCGAACCGAACTGTTAATAGTTCTTTTAATCGAACTGTTAAAGAACTACTAAACTGTTAACAACAAATTCAACTACAAAATAATTATTCTATTACCAAATCAGTAGGAATTTCCAACACAATAGGAATATAAACACAGTAGGAATATAAACTGATTAGCATCCATCTAAATTAATATAAACTAATTGCATCCATCTAAATTAATTTCCAACACAGTAGGAATTTCCAACACAGTAGGAATATAAACTGATTAGCATCCATCTATAAATTAATATAAACTAATTGCATCCATCTAAATTAATTTCCAACACAGTAGGAATTTCCAACACAGTAGGAATATAAACTGATTAGCATCCATCTATAAATTAATATAAACTAATTGCATCCATCTAAATTAATTTCCAACACAGTAGGAATATAAACTGATTTGCACAAATGCTCTTAGAGAAGCTCCACTACAAGGGCAGATGCACCACCTCCTCCATTGCAAATGCCACCAACATTGTATATCCCATTTTTCTGCTTCAGTACCTGCATGCAGTGACTTAAATATCACATGATGATCACTTAAAAAAACTAACAAGAGATTGACTTTCCAACACTTCCAGTTTTACCACCTCTAGTTTGTTGTCTGATCATCAGGCTGCTTGTCTCGAACCTTCATACTCCCCTTCATACTCAGCAAACAACTCATAACAATCTTGAACCTACTCAACATCAAATTACTAATTCAAATAAAATTCAAATAGATACACAATTGAAAAGCCTCAGCAGAAGCTCCAAATCAAAATCCTTTTGATCAGCAGAAATTCAGCAGAAACTGAGAATGAACTTAGAGCAGTTTTTAGCAATATTCAACAATATTCAACAAATTCAGCAGAAGGAGAGGGCTCAGCAGAAACTGAGAATGAACTTACAAAAAGTGAAGGAGAGGGCTCAGCAGAAGCTCCAAATCAAAATCCTTTTGATCAGCAGAAACTGAGAATGAACTTAGAGCAGTTTTTAGCAATATTCAACAATATTCAACAAATTCAGCAGAAGGAGAGGGCTCAGCAGAAACTGAGAATGAACTTACAAAAAGTGAAGGAGAGGGCTCAGCAGAAGCTCCAAATCAAAATCCTTTTGATCAGCAGAAATTCAGCAGAAACTGAGAATGAACTTAGAGCAGTTTTTAGCAATATTCAACAATATTCAACAAATTCAGCAGAAGGAGAGGGCTCAGCAGAAACTGAGAATGAACTTACAAAAAGTGAAGAAGAGGGCTCAGTAGAAGCTCCAAATCAAAATCCTTTTGATCAGTTGGATGCACAAATTCAGCAATATTCAACAAAGCCATTCCAACAAGAACCTTTTTCTTTGTCCTTTCATTCAATCCCTATAATACAGTCAACAGAAACCAATTCAAATAAAATAAAATCCAAATCCAAATGGTGTAGCTGAAATGAAAAAAAGCTGCACAAACCTAATAAAATTAAATTCAGTCATCGAGGTTAACACCACCACGATCTTGAGAGCATATTTCTGCAAATGCAAAACGAAAATTATTTCATCTACAAACAAAAATATGAACCTCTTGCTTAGAAGATCTAGGAAGAGGCGGTAATGTAGTTCCCGGGGCAACTGGTGTGTGAACCTCTTGCTCTTCAACATTTTCCAGCAATGTAAAGTCTAAGATTTCATCGTGCGTTGACATGGAGTACAGAACTATCATTGCAGTAACAGAAATTTCACAAAACTAGTGAGATTTCACAGTAACAGGAATTTCACAGAACTATCACAAAACTTCTCAATTTCACAGTAACAGGACAACCCGGAAAAAATCATCTAAAACCCAGATAAGGAAAGCAACAAGTGAATCTAAAATCATGTAAAAACCAGAAAAAATGTGCTGATTAAAGAAAACGATACATAACCAGAAAATTATGTAAAAACGATACACAACCAGAAAATTATGTAAAAACGATACACAACCAGAAAAACGATACACAACCATCACTCTTAATCTTGGCTAACTGAGAGAAGGCGATACACAACCCAAAAGCAGTGATTAAAGAAAATTACCTAACTGAGAGAAGATTAGGGTTCGCAATCAGGGAGTGAGTTCGTTCTTCAGTTCGTTCTTCAGGGAGTGAGTTCGATCTTCAGTTCAGTTCGCACTTCGCAATCAGGGAGTGAGTTCGTTCTTCAGTTCAGTTCGCACATCGCACACTTCAGTTCGCACATCGCACACTTCAGTTCGCAATCAGGGATTAGGGATTAGGGTTTCCACATCGCACACTTCATTCGCAATCAGGGATTAGGGTTTCCACATCGCAGAGATTGATGATGAAGATCGCGTAGAGTGAGAGAGGAATCGCGTAGAGTGAGAGAGGAATCGCATAGAGAGTCAGAGAGTGAGAGTTGAGACTGAGAGTGAGAGTTGAGAGTTGAGACTGAGAGTGAGTGAGAGTTCGCGTGGAGTGAGTCAGTGAGAGTGTGAATTGAGATAGTGAACCCACTTAACCCTTAACAGTTTTTAGTTCACTAACTGAACTGGTACTAACAGTTCGGTTAGTGAACTGTGTTGAATAAATGTAGTTTGGTTCAGAACTGTTACTAAAAGTTCAGTTTGTAATAGTTCGGTTCGGTTCGGTTTGGCAGTTCGGTTCAGTTTTCCAGTTAATTTGAACAGCCCTACCCTTTAGGACATCGCCCCAAAGAGTATGAGCTCCATTATTATACAAACTCCAACCAAGCTTAAGAATACAAGAAAAATTCATCACATGCAACCTCCTCACTTCCAGACCTCCAATGTGCTTCGGTTGAGTAACAATACTCCAATTTACTTGATACTTTTGATAGTTGTAAATCTTGCCCCAAATGGAAGATCTTTGCATTTTCTGAATATCCATCAGAACATCTCTAGGAATCTCAGCAGTCATCATATGATATATAGGGGTTTCCTCAATAACAAATTTTGCTAGTGTAATTCTACCAGCAAAAGATAAATTCCTTGCTTTAAACTCAATCGGTCCAGTGGGTAGCCATAATCAGATTTCCTTAGTGCCCTTTCGATGACAGTAACACCAAGTATTTACCCAAGGTGCTTTTTGGTAGGACTTAAACACATGAGGAGAGTTCAACCCAAAAGCTAGTACATTAGATGGGAGAGCCTCATGGCGTAAGTACCACATTTAGCCTTTTTATTTGCTCAATGTGAGACTCCTAGCATTGCCTCCCCCTTTAAGGGCCAATGACCATGACGACTTTCACTCTATCGACATTGACTCGGTGGTAGCCCTTTCTCTTTTTGGCGGCTTCACACACCCATCAGTATTTGATGGAGTACCTTATTCTTGCCTATAGGTAGCCCCTTCTGCAGACAGCTCTCAAAAAAAGCACCAATTGTTAGGACTTAAGCACCTGAGGAAAGTCCAACCTAAAAAACTAGTCCATTAAGTGGGAGAGCCTCATGACTTAAGTACTACATTGAGCCTTCTTATTTGCTCAACTAGTATTTTACCTGTGCATCCGCATGGGTGATACTGTACGTGTTATAATTTTCTATGAACTTATAAATATTTTAAAAATCGTAAAATTTAATTAAAATACTTGTGTTGCAAAAAGCAAAAAGAAAGTCAGTATCTTATTACAATCTTAATAATGGAGTAAAAATAAGGGAAAAAATAAAAGGAGATATAATATAAAATAGGCTTAAAGGTACTTTTAGTCCCTGCAAATGTCAAAATAATCCAGTTTAGTCCCTGCAATTCCAAAACTTTTAAAATAGTCCCTGCAATTACTAAACGTTACTACTTTTAGTCCCTGCTATTAGTTAAGGGTTAACACTGTTATCTTTTGATGATGTGGCAAGCTGACTCATATTTTTTATTACTTATATTTATTTTAATTTAAATAAATTTATTTTTAAATGAAAAATTACAAAACCAAAAATCCCAAAAATCATTCCTCTCCTCTGTCGTTGCAATCGTTCCTCTCCCCCATTTCTTCAATCTGCAATCGTTATTGACATCTAGGGAAAAAACCAAACCTCCATTGATGCCCCAAAGAACACCTTCAATCTCAGATCTTCTCTCACGATTGCGAAGGACAGAGAACAGGGGGATCGCAAATTGAAACCAGAAGCAATCGAAAATCAAAAACAGAAGGATCCATAGAAATCAACAACAGAATTAGGGATTTAGGAAAATCAACAACACATTCAACGAAATTCAAATTAGGGATTTAGGGATTCGGAGGAAAATCAATCTGATGTGAGAAATCTATTTCTCAACCAAGCAGAAGAAAACGATGGAAGATTCACAAGGTTGGCGTTTGCGAGAGGAAGAGGAAATGGAAGCGCAACGATGGAAGATTAAATTACGTACTGTTTTCCTTTCTATGCATTTGGTGACCCTGATTCACGATTTGCATTTTGCATTTTTACGTTTTGCAATTTATGGTGTGTGTGTGTGAGAGAGAGAGAGAGAGAGAGAGAGAGAGAGAGAGAGAGAGAGAGAGAGAGAGAGAGAGAGAGAGAGATCCGTGAGTAAGAGGAGGGAGGCGACAGAGATGGGTTCATGGGGATTTTCTGGGTTAATGGTGACCCAGCGTAAGGAAGAAGTTGATGATAACAGTGTTGGAATAAAAAATATGAGCCAGCTTGCCACATCATCAAAAGATAACAGTGTTAACCCTTAACTAACAGCAGGGACTAAAAGTAGTAACGTTTAGTAATTGCAGGGACTATTTTAAAAGTTTTGGAATTGGAGGGACTAAACTGGATTATTTTGACATTTGCAGGGACTAAAAGTACCTTTAAGCCTATAAAATATGCACCCCGTTGTCGCTCCCATTACCGCTGTTGCCACTCCCCGTGACCGCTCCTTGTTGCTGCTCCCCGTTGCTGCTCTCATTACCTCCACCGTTGTCAATCCCATTGTCGGTCTCTGGTTGTCGCTCCCATTGCCGCTTGTTTATATTGTTTATTTGAAAAGTTTGATAGTGGTTAGATTTTTGTTGGCAATTGTTAGGGGTTGACAATTTTTATTGATAATTTCTGTAGATTATAGTAAATAGTAAATTCTGCATCATTTATTATTAATTAATCATTTTAATTTAATTATTGATTTTAAAAAAATGATTTTGAAATATTTGTTAATGGTATGATTTTTTGAGTAGATGAAATAAAGATAGAAGAGAGAAAATGGAGTAAATAAAGAAAAAAGGAAATAGAGGACTTTAGGAGAAAGAGATTTGGGAGAGAAGGAAAATAATTAAAAAAATGAGAGAGAAGAGAGAAAAGTAAAAGTAAAAAGGAGAGAGAATAAATAAAAGTAAAAAGGAGAGAGGAGAGAAGAGAGATAAAAAGTAAAGTAAAGTAAATAAAGGATAGACAAGTCTTTTACGATTTTGCCCCTAAAATTGGATAAGTGCCAAGATTGTAAAATGTCTAGAAATGAAATTTTGCTAACACGTGTTTTTATTATAGTAAAGAAATGAAATTTTGCTAACACGTGTTTTTATTATAGTAATATAGATATAGATAATATAGATAGATAGATAGATAGATAGATAGATAGATAGATATAGATAGTATAGATATAGATGTGCAAGGATAGAGGTTAGTAGGAGCCCAAGGGTGATGTGGTACCCTTTAGAAAAAAGAATTTTTTTTTTTACTATACTACTGCCCAAAACACCACATTCTCTCTCCTCCGCTAAAGCAAATACCACACTCACAAACCACACTATCTTCATTTTCAGCAATGAAGATAATCAAGACAATGTGGCGTAATAAGATGAGGGATGAATTTCTTGCTGATACTATGATGATTTATATTGAAAAAGAAATAGATGGTAGCTTTAGTTTTAATTCAATTACTGATGATTTCAAGTCTTCAAAAGAACGAAGGGCAGCACTTTAATTCTAAGTACATTTCTTTTAATATATATATATATATATATATATATATATATATATATATATTAATTTTGTTGCGTTGATGCTATTTTGAATCTTTGATAAAATTATCTTTTGAACTTAATTTCAATTATAATATTTTAGTTGGTAGTTACGACTCCCCTCAATATTTTGGGCAAGCTCCGTCACTATCAATGTGGGACTTCTACACTTTTTTCCTTGAAACACAGGATATGGAGCAAATGATCCCTAGTGTCTCTGCTGACATTTTTGGAGAACATAACACAAGTTTTAGCTCTGCCAACCCATTGTCTAGAGACACTACAAAACCTACCCAAAACCCTTTTGACACAAATCATTTGGGCTTATTGGCTTGCCCAAAAAGCAATAAATTATCTGCAAACATTAGATGAGTGATATCGGGCCCATTCCTGCAAGCTCTAATACCCTTTCAATCCCCCCTCTTCAACACTTTGAGATATGAGATGAGATAATTTATCCATACACAAGACAAACAAATAGGGAGAGATTGGGTCTCATTGTCTAATACATTTATGAGGTTTCAACAAATCAGCCCTCTCCCCATTCTAAATCGCATTTGTTTCAACACTAGTAATAGAAGTCATGATGATGTTGATATGGTTATCATGAATACCAACCTCTATCAGAGTATTCAGAATAAAATTCCAATCCAACTTGTCATAAGTTTTGGATTTTTTTCCGATAATTAAAATTATATTAATGAGTCCAGATTCAACATCATTGTGAGAAAACTAAATACAAATAGCTTATTTTAACCTAGAGTCATAAGCTTTGGATAAATCAACTTTAATAGTAAAGTAGCCTATTTTACCATGCATCTTTGCCATGCTGGGGCCACCTCTTGAGCAATTATGATGTTTTCATGAGTACCTCTACCTGATACAAACCCTGTTTGAAAGGGTGAAACAACCACTCCGGAATAATAGTCTTCAGTCTATTCACCACCACCTTACTCACAATCTTATAATTGGAGTTACAAAGAGAAATAGGTCTGAATTGATCAACAAACTCAAGCTATCAACTTTGGAAATTAAACAAATATCAGTGCAATTGAAAGGACTTAGTTTGGTAGGATCATTCCAAACTGACCTCAGAAACTCACTATGAGGCACAATGTGCTAAGATTGTTGATAAAAACCATCCAGGCCTGGAGCCTTTCAAGCGCTCACGCTAAACACTTCGTCTTTTATTTCATGATCTCCAATATGGCAATCGAGAGTAAAGAGAGCATTTTCATCTATAGTGGGATAGTTGGCCTGAGTTTGAAACCACTCCTCCACATTATGATCACCTTGAAAAAGAGTCTTTTAATGATGATTCACCATGGTACATAAAAGGGATTCCTCCTTTGTCTATTGACAATTTTCAAATGATAGTGTTTGGTTTTACTATCACCATCATTCTATTGCTCTTGTTTCCATTATGGTATTTTGGACCTTTCCATGTATACCTGGTATCAATATCCCCCAAGTCTATCAACCGACATCTACTAATTCTTTCCACGAAATTGTACATATTGGCATAAGGAAAGACACCACCTCCTTTTTTCTCGGTGACATCACTAAAGTCACCCGCCAACACCCATTCCCCTTGAGCACTTTAGATCCTCTTCTTCCACTCTCTCTAAATCTCTCTCCTTCCACTCCGTCTCTCTTTCTTACTTTCACTCTCTCTCATCATTTAGTGAAAGGAGAGGGATCCAAGTCCAAATTCTAGAAGCAATACGATAAAGCTCCCCATTCATTCTTCTATTATTCCTATCAAAAATGGGTTTTAAAATACCCTTGTTTATAAATGCACTAGTGGAAAATTGAGTTTAAAAAGCACCATTTAGCATCGGTTGTTTAAACACCCGATGCTAAATGTAGAAGCGGTGGCAATTTTGCAATTAAATGGAAGATTTCAATTTTCGCATCTACTTTTAGCATCGGTTATTTAAAATAACCGATGCTAAATGTCTAACGCAAATACATTTAGCTAAAGGTCCATTTTATTTTCTAATTTTCCATCGTATCTCCATCTCTCACGCGATCTCTGTTGGAACTCAATCACTTTCTCACACACTCAATCGGAGAAGTTTGTTAGAGAATAACAGAATATCAGGAGTCATCAAATGTGATTGACTCAGAAAAGTGTATTATTTCAGTTTGACTTACACAGTGAGTTTATATAGTGACTCACTTGTTAACCTGCAGAATCGGTCACCACATGGTGACTTGGCAGTAAACAAAAACAGAAAATTGCAGAGCATAGTTTCAGATATTACAAACAAGGACTAGCTTGAATTACAACTCACACACCTCCTAATTCATGCTAGTTAAGCCTTTCATCCCAATGTTCTTCCTCAACTCTTCAAATCTCTTGATTTTGAGGGCTTTGGTGAGCAGGTCTGTAGAATTCATGTCTGATGTGCAATACTCCAGCTTCAACTTCATCTTTGACACTTGATCTCTTAAGAAATGAAACTTTGTTTCAATGTGTTTGCTCCTACCATGAGCAATAGGATATTTAGCTAGATCAATAGCTGATTTGCTATCAATCTTTAACCTCATTGCTTGACTGGATCTGATCTGCAACTCATCCAGCAGCATATCAAGCCACTGTGCCTGACAAGCTGCCATAGCAGCAGCTATATACTCAGATTCACAGGATGATAGAGCTACCACACTTTCCTTCTTTGAGCTCCAAGCAATTGGAGCATCCCCATACATGAAAATGTAAGCTGCAGTACTTTTTCTATCCCCTTTATCACCACACCAATCTGCATCTATGAACCCATACAATTCCAGATCAGATTTCACCTCCTGCTTAGGATACCATACACCAAAATCAACTGTCCCTTTTATGTATCTAAGGATTCGTTTGGCTGCAAGTAAGTGAGTGGTCATGGGCTTCTCCATGTACCTGCTCACAATTCCCACACTGTATGCAATATCAGGACGAGTATGACACAAGTACCTGAGTGATCCAATCAGTTGCTTGTATAATGTTGGATCAACCTGTTTACCATCACCTTCAGGAACAAGTTTTACAGAGGTATCAGAGGGTGTAGCAGCTTGATTGCAATTCCACATGTCATACCTCTTTAACACATCACAAGCATACTTCTTTTGATGCAACAAAACTCCACCATCACTGCTACTGAATTCTATTCCCAGAAAGTATGTTAGAACTCCCAAATCAGACATTTCGAACTCAGTCATCATATTCCTTTTAAATTCTTCCATTTCAGTTTCACTTGTTCCTGTCAATAGCATATCGTCAACATATAAACATATGATCAAATAGCTACCAGTTTTGGATCCCTTTGAATAGATCCCATGTTCATTAGTGCACTTTACAAACTTATGCTGCAGTAGAAACTTGTCTATTCTCTTGTTCCACGCGGCGCCTGTTTTAGGCCGTAAAGGGCCTTCTTTAGCTTGTATACTCTATCTTTCTTCTCTGTTATTTCAAAGCCAGGAGGCTGAGCAACATAAACCTCCTCTTCTAAATCTCCATTAAGAAATGCAGCTTTCACATCTAGTTGATACATTGACCACCCTCTTGAGCTAGCAACAGCTACAATCATTCTAATAGTTTCCATTCTTGCAACCGGAGCAAATACGTCTGTATAATCAAACCCAGGTCTTTGCAAGAAACCCCTGGCTACTAATCTAGCCTTATACCTCCCCACTTCACCATTTGGCTTCATTTTGGTTTTAAAAACCCACTTCACATCTATCTTCTTTCTTCCTTTAGGTAGCTCAACCAGCTCCCACGTGTTATTTCTCTCTATTGATGTTCGTTCTTCAACCATGGCTTCTCTCCAATGAGACTTCTCAAGAGCTTCTTTTATTGTCATAGGTTCTGATTCTGCCACAAAAGCATTATGCAGAACATCACCTGTTTCTGATACAGCAGAGTCTGGCAGCATAATAAAATCATTGAGTCTTTGTGGTGGTTGCCTATCTCTCCTAGGCCTTTCTAAATTGTTTTCACCACCACCAGTTTCTGGTTCTGGTTCTGGTTCTTCTTCAGCTACTGGTTCAAATATCACTGAGGCAGACTCATTTTCTACAGCAGAACTATCCCAGCTCCATCCCTTTGATTCATCAAATTTCACATCTTTGCTAATCACAATTTTTGATCTCTTAGGATCATACAGTTTGTATGACCCTGTTGAATGGTATCCCAGCATTACCATAACCTATGACTTATCATCAAGCTTTCTCCTCAATTGGTCGGGAACATGTCTATAGCACAATGCTCCAAATACCCTCAAGTGCTTAACACTTGGCTTATCACCTGACCATGCTTCTTCAGGGGTAATGCCTTCAAGTCTCTTTGTAGGGCTTCTATTAAGTATATATACTGCAGTTGTTACAGCTTCTCCCCAAAAATGATTGGGCATTTTTCTGCTTCTTAGCATGCTTCTCACCATGTTAAGGATTGTTCTATTCTTCCTTTCTGCAGTACCGTTATGTTGTGGTGTATAAGGTGCTGTGATCTCATGTCTTATTCCTTCTTTTTCACAAAACTCTTTGAACTCATTAGAATTATATTCTCCACCTCCGTCAGTTCTCAATCTACTGATTTTACAGTCACACTCCTTCTCTGTCATCACTTTAAATGTCTTGAATACATTGAACACTTCACTCTTCTTTTCTATCACATACACCCAAGTCTTTCTAGTAAATTCATCAATGAATGAGACAAAGTAGTTGTTGCCTCCCAAAGATTTCACTTCAAATGGTCCACACACATCCGAGTGAATAGCTTCAAGCCTTCTTGATGCTTTAATCTTTATCTCTGAGTTGTAAGAGTTTCTGGCCTGCTTTGACTCACAACACTGTTCACACACTTTACTAGTCACTTTGATTCTAGGTAGGCCTTCCACCATTCCTTGAGCTTGAAGATTCTTCAAGTCCCTAAAATTCAAATGACCATACCTCTCATGCCATGTCCAACTCTCACAATCAGCCACAGCACTCAAACAGTCATCATTCACTACACTCATTCCCACTTTAAAGGTTCTGCGCTTGTTTAGCATAGCCTTCAACACCTCATTCCCACTTGGATCAAACATCCTGAGTTCTTTATTTTCCATTATTACTGAGTATTCCTTTTCTAGCAACTGACCAATGCTGATAAGATTGCTTTTCATTGATGGTACATACAGGACTTCAGTTATGATGCATGTCCTTCCATCACTTCTACGAATTCTAACACTCCCTATCCCTTCACTTCTCACTACTCTGTCATCACCAAATCGGATGGACTTCTTAACAGATTCATCTAAGTCAACAAACCAGCTTCTCTCCCCACTCATGTGGTTTGAGCATCCTGTATCTAGATACCACATTACTTCTTTGTCCTTCTCATCAAGCTCCCCTGCCATTAATACAACTTCAGCATCATCCTCCTTGTCAATTTCTTCTGTTATCTCAGCCATAAGCATTACTTCATCAGTGTCAGAGTTATCATCAGCTAGTTGTGCTTCTTCATGTGTTTCTTTAACCCTACACTCATCTGCGAAGTGTCCAAACTTTTCACAGTTGTAGCATTGTATTTCTTTCCTATTTACTTTCTTTTTCTGTCCTCTATTTCTCCAAGCCTCCTTTCTCCTTTGAAAGTCACTTACACCAGACTCATTCTTCTTATTTGATTTTCCTTTTTGAAACCTAGCCTGCAACACTTGTTCAGTAGGTTTTTCAACTAATTTCTCTTTCTCCTTATTTCCACTTCTAACCCTAATCCTTGCTTCATTTGCTTCTAACGAGCCTAGAAGTTCCTCTGCCTTCATCGTTTCTAGGTTCTTTGATTGTTCTATTGCCGTAACTACGTAATCAAATTTAGGAGTTAGGGTTCTGAGTACCTTTTCAATTTTTTGTTGATCAGTCACCGTTTCACCGTTCGTCCTCATCTGATTCGTAACAATCGTCATTCTATTGAAGTACTCCGAGACAGATTCTTTCTCTTCCATCTGCAGAAGCTCGAACTCTCTTCGCAACGTTTGAAGTCTCACTTTCTTCAACGATGCGTCGCCGGAGTAAGCATTAGCCAACGCATCCAACGCTTCCTTTGCCGTTTCATACTGAGAAATCTTCTCAAATGCTTCAGCATCAACGCATTGGTGAATTAGAAATAGTGCTTTACTGTCCTTCTTCTGCTGCTCTCGAATCACTGCATCGGTACCGGTTGTTGCTACTCCATTTCGCACAATCTCAAGCACATCTTGATATCTGAACACTACTTTCATTTGGATTATCCAACGATCATAATTCTTGCCGTCAAGGATCGGTAACTTCGCAGGGAACTGTCCGTTGTTGCTCGTATTGTTTGCCATCGCCGCCGTAAACCACCGTGGATCGCCGAGCTCTGAGGCCAATTCTGTTGGAACTCAATCACTTTCTCACACACTCAATCGGAGAAGTTTGTTAGAGAATAACAGAATATCAGGAGTCATCAAATGTGATTGACTCAGAAAAGTGTATTATTTCAGTTTGACTTACACAGTGAGTTTATATAGTGACTCACTTGTTAACCTGCAGAATCGGTCACCACATGGTGACTTGGCAGTAAACAAAAACAGAAAATTGCAGAGCATAGTTTCAGATATTACAAACAAGGACTAGCTTGAATTACAACTCACAATCTCTTCTCTCACTCTTTGAAACTTCTCTATCTCTTCTCTCACTCTCTAAACATCGCATATGTCTCACTCTCTGAACCTTCCATATCTTCGCTAAAGATTCCTCTTCGACGCCATTCTCAGATCTGGAATCACGCCGTTCATGCTGTTCTTCTATTTGACGCCGTTCTCAGATCTGGAATCACGCCGTTCTTCTATTCGAAGCCTCCTCCACGCCGTCTCGTTCTCAGATCTGGAATCACGTCGTTCACGCCGTTCTTCTATTCGACGCCGTTCTCAGATCTGGAATCACACCGTTGAAAGAAGCGGGTCTGTGAAGCAGAAGCGGAAGCAACAGCAGCGACCAACAAACCAAGCTTCTCTAACTCGTAATTGACAACTAGGTTTCCGATTTCTTCTCATCATTGAGAAAGGCTTCGTAATTGACAACTAGGTTTCCGATTTATTCTCATCATAGATTCTCCTCCATCGGCTTCAAGATCCTAATCATGTTTCGATTTATTTTTAAATGCTCTTATTCGATTGGATTTTACTATGATGATCATTCTACTAATCATTCTGTGAACGATTATGTAATTATTCTGTTCCACTTTTCTTTTTCTAGATTTTCATTCACTCCATTGATGAAAGATTGGGTAATTGTTCTGTAACTGCTTAACAGTTTAATTCAAGAGTTTGAATGCTTGCTTAATGGCTTAATGCTTAATTGTTCTGTGAATGCTTAATAGATTGGGTAATTGTTCTGTGTTTCCTTCTTAGGTTTTGATTTCGAAAATTCAGCATTCTCATCTCTTGACAACAGGTAAGGGATTCTTCTTTTAGCAACAAGTTGCACTCAGTTGGGCAGAATTAGTTTAGTTGTTGCATATGATCTTCCCTCTATCTTATATGCTTCTTGAGGAGAATGTGCTATAACTGTTATTGATACTTCATTGGACCTGTTGGGGGATAACATTAACGGCAGTATCAATTAGTTTTTAGTGTTCTTTTTTTTTTTTTACAAAGTCTTTAGTGTTCTTCTGGTTGCCAGGAAATAGAGATATAATTAACATGTTGACTGCAGAACCAATTGATGTTCAAGGCAATTTCTGAGCTGCAGAAAAAGGTACGAGTTAAACTCCAAGTTTATGTTGGCTTTTATGTCACTGTGATCACTGGCTTGTTTCTCTAGATGGATAATGAAAATTGATATGGAGAATTGTGCTCTCATTATTCCCTATATATGACAGAGGAAAGGGATCAAGAGCAGAATAACATGCTTGCAAAGGAGGTAAGCTAGCTAGATCATCCTTTACAAATTGAAGAACTCACTGTGAATTAAGGTGCAGAATTCCTTCCCCTTCACCATCTGTCTCTTCGATTTTCAGTCAATTGTTCCCTTCAATTTTAGGTTAGGTTAGGTAAACTAGTTATTAAGTGCAGAATACTCAAATTGTTTAGGTAAACCCAAATGTTCTGAAACACTACAGAAATATAAATGCCCGGGGTTTTACTTGTTTAAATTGACAACTAATTATTCTTTTGACTTGTTTGAGAGAAATTGACTGCATACCCTAGCTTTGTCTTCTCATCTTGATGTTTTGATTGTCATTGTTATTTCACCACTTAAAAGTTATGGTCCCCTGCCATTTTCCTTTATATACAACAAATGTTAAATATGTGATGTGGTATATGGTTTAAAAGAATTTTACTGATTTTTATTGTATTACAAGAAGTAAATTCTCTTGGACACAAAGCGTAGAAAGATTAATCATGGACATGATGTGACCAAGGAGCATGTAAGGTGGCACAAGACTATCAAAGCTGTGATGTGACCAAGGATCATGGTTCTTTATGTAAGATCTAAGAAATGGTGCAAACCATATAAATCCAATTGGGTGATAATACCATCTTGGGAGTGAAGAAGATGAGAAGGATAGTGAGTATGTGTTTTCAACAAATTTCTATCAAAAGCAAAAACAACAGACTAAGAAAATTGAGAAGAATTCTTATCCAGTGATTGATGATTCTAACATGCCATCATCGCAAATAAGTCCAAGGACCCTGAAACCGAATCCCCCAACTTTACCTCATACAGCCAAATGTGATGACAATTTTGAAGATGAACTCCCTTCATTCATCGAGGTATATGTTGTGGTTTGGTTTATTTATGATGCTTATAGTTGTCTATAATGATTCATTTAACTTACTTTGGATATAATGATCCATTATCTGCATGCTTGTTCAAAAATAATGATAATAAATGGGATTATTAGTTAACTGGGTGTGTATATTGATCATCAGGATAATAAGTTCGTTACTGCATTAGTTGTTAGTTATTTTTTCTATTTATCCATTTTGTTAATTGATAATAAGTCTTCATTAATTATTGTAAAATTATGTGCACCATTTGATGTGCAAGTCACTTTTTATTATCCTCCCAAAAAATGCAGGTTGATAGTGTTAACAAACCTGGATTCTACATGAAGTATTGCTAATCTTGACGGACCTTGACTTCATAATTACCAAAGCTTATATATATCCTCTGATGGAGGTATGTAAGTTATTCAATTGAACTTACATTCAAAATGTGTTAACAAATCATGTGTCTCTGGTTCCTGGCTGTTATCAGCCTAATTAAAATTTAGAACTTTGGCAATTTATGTATATAGGTTATATGAATTGTATTATTCCTTTTTCAGGAATCTGGATTGGAATGGCCTATTCTAAGGCGATGGGAGGTGCCTTGGGAGTGGCAAACAGTTTCATTAACCTCTCTTGCTTGTGGTTTGGGGTGTGTTTTAAATGGCTATTATGATTTCATATCATGTTTTGTATATTATGAAATTAAATATACTTAGGAATGTTATTCAAAAACTTATTTACTTATACCATCAATTTGTTTAGGTTCCTAAGTTTGAGCTATTAATTTATTCCCAGGCAATTTTGTGTTGACAGGTTTGGTTGAGGCAACTGCTTTACCATATCTTGGGATCCAGCCTGAAGTTCTAAGTTTAGATGAAAAGGCAGAGCTACTATTCTTAGATCAAGGGTATGCCAAACCTTTGGACTCTTACCATTGCAATTCTGGAAGTTAGCTGGAAAACTGTGAAACAATTTGCAGTTTGTGATTCTGATTTTTATTTGTTTGGTCACTGACTGGAAATGATGCATAGTAAATGATGCAGAGTCCTCAATGAAATGGCTTCCTCAAAACAGGTCCTCTTTATCATTTCCAGTAATGATGAATTGTGTTGTAAGAGAGAAAACATTGAGCTTCAACTTTATTAAATTGAAGGAAAAATTTATTTTTGTATTAACATTTGAATAATCACATATTCTTAGCTTTTATATGGCTCATGCTGACTAATTATTTTTTGATTTTGCATACTAGGTTACAAAGGCTTGCTCAAGTGAAGACTTGAACCACTTCTGGGAGGTGCTTGCTTAGATTATGCATAAAGACAATTTTTTATGGGTTTAGATTTTAGATTTGGTGATGTTATAAACTTGCTAGTTCAGGTTCTTATCCTATAGCACACGTACTATGAAAATCTCATTTCAATTCAATAATGTAGTTGTTGTCCTTATTGTTTGAGATTAAGCCGCAAACATTTCACTAGTTGGCCTTGATATTTATTGATATTTGGCTCATGTGCAGTGCAGTTAACTAATTTTACCTCTTAAATGTATTTTTTAATCATATCAAAATGATAAACAAAATACAAAAAAAAAAACTAGACATCTAGCATCGCTTGTTTCAAACAAGTGATGCTAAATGTCTTTTTTTTTATCCAGGAAATGATATTTAGCATCGGTTATTTGGAACAATCGATGCTAAATGTATTAATAATGACATTTAGCATCGGCTGTTTCAAATAACTGATGCTAAATGTCATTATTAATACATTTAGCATCAGTTGTTCCAAATAACCGATGCTAAATGTCATTTTTCAGGACATTTAGCATCGGTTGTTTCAAATAACCGATGCTAAATGTCATTTTCAGACATAAAAAACAATGATGAAATGGACATTTAGCATCGGCTATTTAAACACCCGATGCTAAATGTGACATTTAGCGTCGGTTATAAAACCGACGCTAAATGTCCTTTTTATTAAAAACGATAAAAAGGAAAGAGGACGAGAGAGAGTCCAAAGGAGACTACACCATCTAAAAAATAGACATTGTTTTATGCCAGACTTATTTTTAAATAGATAATGTAAATAGATAATGTCAATGGTTTTTGAAAACTCTATTAATTAAAAAAGACAAATTGACCCATCTAAAAAAAGAAGCAATATATGCTAACCTCCCTACTTAAGTTTTGCTACCTCTCCTATCCAAGTAAAAGATATGAAAATACCCCCAAACGCCTCCACTCACAACCCCCACCCCACTTTGAACATTCACTAACTCTCTTTTGTAACTCAGCCTACTTCAGTTTCTCACAACCCATACCTTCATTATCTCCTTCCCTACCACTGACACCCACCCTTGGTTGCAGGATTTTAAAAAAGGATCAAAAACCAATTTCCTCTATGTGATGTTTTGCAACTTAATGAAGAGCACTGACATCCCAAAATTTGTAACCCTAATTTGCTATAACTTGGTTTGTATTAGACCCTAATCTGTTATGTGGCTAGCCCTAATCTCATTGAGTGAAACCCAAATCTCATTGAGTGAAACCCAGATCTTTAAGCTTGATTTTATGTTTGGTTTTAAAAATGCATTTTTTTAAAAGGTGAGCACACAAATGTGTGTGGGGCGATAGACGAGAAGACACCCACATAGGCTTTGACACATGGCATGTTCTAGTTCGACCGAGTTTGTACGAAATTTGAAACAAATAAGATGAGATCATAGAGCACGCCATGGCGAGTAGAGCTATCAATTTGGCCCATGTGGGCCAGTCCAGCCCACATGGCCCTAGGGCTAAAAGCCCACATTTCAAAAGCCCATATGGGCCCCAAGCTCCATAAATCCCCAGTGGGCTAGGGCCAGCCCAAGACCCTTAATTTTTTGTTTTTGCTACGAAACTGAAAAATTACCCACAGACATATGTGGGCTTAGGCCAACTCATGGGCCCTAAAAATTTATAATTTTTTTACAAAAAATTGGAAATTTAATTAGTTATTATGATATTTTGATTTGTTAGTAGTATATCTTTTAGCCTGAAATTGTCAGTAGCATATAAAATATATGTATCATATCGGTTAATATATGATATAATGGAAAGTTAAAATGTTGAATCAGTTTTTCAATGAAAGGAAAAAAGAGGAGGTAATTCAATATATTTATTCACAGCAGTTATTTTAATTATAAAAATAGTATTTTTTTTACATTAAAGATTTTAATATGTTATGTGAAAAGTGGAATTTATTTTACTAAGTCGTTTTTATCTTGGCCCTGCTAAGCCAGAATTTTCGTCCCTGTTGGTAATTGTTTGGGAACTTACATTGAACAATCACATTCACATTGTACCCAAAAAGAACGTTGAACAATCGCAACAAATCAAGATTATTCAGATAATTTCAATTAACTTGTTTTTTTAAGCAATTCAATTAACTTGTTAAAAAATACTGCAGTGTAAGAGGCAAAAGGAGGAGTAGTTGTTGTGTGATGGTTGTGAGAGGGAAAATGAGGTGGTGGGGGTGGTACTGGTGAGAGAGAAAAGGAGGAGGTGGTGGTGGTGGCGAGTGAAAGACGGTTATGGTGAAAGAGAAAATGAGGTTGTGGTGAGAGTGAAGGTGAAGAGGAAGAGGGTGAAAGAATGAAAGTGGAGGTGTAAATAGTGAGAAAATAGGTGGTGGTGGTGGTGGTGGTGAGAGGAAAAAGGAAGTGATGGTGGCTGAGAAAATGGACGATTTTATCATAATATCTTCCTTTTAAAAATCTTAACCCTAGTCTAACGCTGTTTTTGGTCTCTATGTTGTGGTTGGGCTTTTGTATTCGTGAGGTTTGAGGGGGCGTTTTAGGTCCTTATTTGATTATTGGGTTTTGTTCTGTACCGTACTTCCGATCTTAATGAGATATCTGAAGTAGTTGGTAGATGTCGACATTGATCAGCGATGTTCGATCTTGAGATAGTGGCATTGTACCTGCAAGAACACTCCGACGCCAAGTCAGTGTTTGAATGAGTCAATATTAGTTGGACAAATTGCTTACCATTAATGAGCATTGAATGTGGTATTTATAGGGTTTAAGAGATGTTTGTTTTGATGATTCTGAGCCATCAGATCTTGCAGAGGTATCTGAACCATTGGTTGACTGGGTTAGATTTTTGTGGATATGGGCTGCTTGGTTAATAGGCTTTGCAGGGGGTGCATGTAAATATCATTGATCCATTACCATAACAGGTTTAAAGACACCGAGGAGAGGAAAAATGTTGTTATGTGATTGGGAAACAATGTGGCCTTATTGAGAGTATTCCCACTTAAAGGTTTTGTACCCTTATACAAAAGTGATTTGAAGCTCTCAAATCTCAATCATATAGCTCTGGTGGCAACTAACGAAAATAATGCCTATGAGATTCCATTTTAGGGTGTGGGAGAAAAGGGAGGTGAGGAATAGGGAGGGGAGAGTGGATAAAGTAGGTGAGAGGAGAATTAGGGGAAGTTTTGTAATTTCAAAAGTAAAGAGGATGTGGAAAAAGTCAAGAGGGAGGAATTAAAAGAAAACCCTAAATAATTAATTATATTTATCATGAAATACAGTTTATACAAATAAAAAATTGATTTTTTTGTCAAGTCATACTTTATTGATAGAGGCAAAGCCAAAAACCCAAAGGATACAACTAGGGCCAAATAGCCCATAGCAGGATAAGCAAGTCCCAAAATGGGTGTGGGAATTGAAGACCCAAACTTGCTCATGCAAAATCATTACAATACACCAAAACAAGAAAATTATAGCCACGTGAATAAGGAATCAATGCTTCTCATGCAAAAAAAAAACAAAATGCAAAAGCCAAAGAAGAAATAAAATACTGATCTAATTGTAGAGAGTCAAGCGAAATCAACTTTTTCAACAAGTTTTTAGCTCATGAAATTTTGCTGGTGGAAATGCGCACAATATATTTTCATTTTAACTAATTATAAATATGTATCCAACTCAATTGTTCTGTTTCACTTTCAATTACATTCGTAACTAACTCCTTTTTTATTATTTATAAGCAATGATTCCATTAATAAGTATTAAATGTGCTCAAAAAAGCCACAATTACAAATTGTTTATACAGAGTAAGACGTTATTCCACCAGGGGCCTCCCATTGGAAAACTATTCTATTTCTTGCGAGCCAAATACTCCAACACACTGCTAGCCAAATGATGTGTCTCGGCTGATTTAGGACCTGTGAATTCTGAACCGAAGCCAATAAAATGATCCATAATACACGTGGAAGAAATAAATTGCACCCGAAGCCAGTCACCGATTGCTCATTTTGCCAGAGCACAATCACACAACAAGTGAAATAAATCTTCATTTGATTGCTTACAAAACGGATGCTTCACCAAATTCAATCACATGACGTCCGACCAACAAAACTATTGGAATTTTTTTGAGTAGATGATGAAGAGATGCATGAGGATGAAAGAAGTAGTACATCTTCCTTTTGCCACTATTATGGACTTCCTGTATAAATCATAAGATTTGGCTGTTGTGTTGGAAAGTTTTGGACTTGACAAAATGAATTAATTGACTATTTGATTTTCTTTTTAATTCTAATTTTGAGATGCCTATACCTTCAATGTTGAGTACTGCATTGTGAGCAGAGAGCAATGTAAGAACCTTCAAAATGTATAAGCAACACCAGAATTTTGTGGAGCATGGTGTGGTATGACACCGTTATAGTAAGGTTTTGTCTTATTTGACACATAATTTGTTTGCCTTTCTAAAAAGCAAAACCATACTTATGTAGACAATGACGGATTATAAATTTATTAAGGTTTGATCTAGAAATTTGTTGCTTTATAGTAAGGTTTGATCATTGCTGACTATCTATGGAGTATCTTAACTTTTTCAACGAAAGACCAATATATCTTTACCCATACTGAAGAGTGAATTTCGCATTGGTCAACACCGATTTTGCAATGTGAAAACCTTCAAAATGTATAAGCAAAACAAGGTTTTTGTGGAGCATGGTGTGGTAAGACACCATTATAGTAAGCTCTTTGTGGAGCATGGTGTGGTAAGACACCGCTATTATTCGTTTGTAGCTCTTTAGTACTAGACTAGGCTTGTTGGAGCTTATTTTTGAGCTTATGAAAAACAGTTTATGCAAATAAATAAGTTGTTATGTTAATTTATAAATTCTCACTAACGAAAGTTGTATCTCCATAAGTTGTTTTTTCATAAACTACCTTGATAAACTTATAAATGATACATAAAAACTTATTTATTTGTATAAATTGTTTTTCACAAGCTCAAACATAACCTATTCTAAACGAGGCCTAACTCCTATTTCAACTTCCTAAACTTGAATTCAAAAAACTTTATTAATGGCAGACTACATATAAGTTTGTTTGTAAGAGGGAAAAATATAATTATTCTGACTTACGTAAGTTTTATGCGACCGACAATCTAACTAACTTGAGTACATAAAAAAATTTGCCATCAAAATTTCTTAAGATTTCTGATATGTAATGCAAACATTCTATAAAAAAAATGAATTTTAATAAAAATATAAAAATTTCACTTTTGTTAGTTTTTCCAAACATAAATATTAGATTAGTCCAAAAAAACATACATAATGAATAGAGGCGAAATTAATGAAAAGATATTTCATTTATAAAGATTATTATATATATATATATATATATATATATATATATTAATAGTAATTATTTTTCTTTTATTTATTTTGTTAGATTAGAATTTAGAAACCAACTTGTCAATAAAAAAAAGAATTAAGAAATCAAAGGTAGTTAAAGGGCCTTAGGTTTCTACATCCAAACAGGGCCTTAGGTTTTGGCTGGGCCTTAGGTTTCGGCTTCGTGGTTGGTCGTGATCGTGATTGTGATGGAAGCGCAGAGAAGGAGCTGCCATGGGAGACGGGAATCGCTCCAATAGCAACAGCGGCAGCAACAAACCAGAGTGGCCGCAGCAGTACGATCTGTGTAACAGGAATTTGGATTTTAGGGAATCAAAACCGATAAAACCCAGCTATTAGCTATGGAGTAGTGATGAATATGGAACACCACTCGGATAGACTAACAGAATACACACGAGGAGAGTGAGGTGAGAGAGAGAAAATCAAATTGGTTGTGATCTCAATAATGACGATCACATAACCTTTTCATTCATGATATAAGTGTGAGTAATTCTATTACAAATAGCCATGTGCAAGGCACACTTACAGGGTAAAACAAGCAACAGTAAATATTGCAATGTAATAATAAAATGAAAAGGTAAAAATACTGATAACTGATAAAGAAAACCAATACTGCTATATCAGAAAGAACTAAGTGCTGGTAACTGATAAATTGATGCTGATAAACCATCACAATACCCTCCCCTTAAAAGAATCCTTGACCTCAAGGATTAAAATCTGGAAACCGTTGTTGAAGGTCATAATAGAACTCCCAAGTAGCATCCTCCTTGGGTTCACCCAGCCACTGAACAAGGACTTTGGTGGCAGCAACATTACCTCTCTTCACCATTTTACGTTCCAAGACAGCAAAAGGAACCTTAGTAGCAGCAACATTAAGTGGTAGAGGGTGAAATACAGCAGTAGAGGGATCCAGGCACTTCTTGAGCTGAGAAACATGAAAGACATCATGTATTTCAGTTGTAGGTGGCAGTTCTAGCTTGTAGGCAACATCACCAATCCTGTCAATAACTTTAAATGGGCCATAAAACTTAGGATTGAGCTTGTTAGCAGATTGTTGCCGAGCAGTTACCTGCCTATAGGGTTGCAGCTTCAAAAAAACTGAATCTCCAATAGAGAATTGTCTCTCAGTCCTATTCTTATTAGCCTGCTGTGACATACGGTTCTGAGCACGAAGGAGGTGAAATTGTAGAAGCTTTATCACTGACTCACGGGCAAGCAGTGTTCTATCTACCTCAGGGTTGGAAGATTCCCCCGGTAAGTAAGGTAAGTGGATGGGAGGGCTTTGTCCATAGACAACCTCATATGGGGTAGTTTGAATAGAGGAATGGAAATCGGTGTTATAACACCATTCAGCTAGAGGCAGCCATTTGGACCAAGTAGTTGGCTTATCAGTACACATACACCGAAGGTAGGTCTCAAGGGACTTGTTAACTACTTCGGTTTGGCCATCACTCTGTGGATGGTAAGCTGTGGACTTGTTCAAAAGGACACCTTGCAACTTAAAAAGCTCATTCCAAAGAGAACTAAGAAAGATGGGATCTCTATCACTTACCACCTTGCTTGGCATACCATGGAGTTTGAAAATATGATCAAGGAACAAGTGAGCAACATCAAGGGCTGTGTAGGGATGAGAGATGGATAAGAAATGAGCATACTTACTCAAACGATCAACCACCACTAAGATAACTTGCTTGCCTTGTGAAGAAGGAAAACCCTCAATGAAATCCAAGCTAATTTCATCCCAAATACGATGTGGAATGGGAAGAGGCTGCAACAACCCAAGAGATTTGACAAGTTCTGGTTTATTTTTCTGGCATGTATCACAGCAACGGATATAGTTCTGAATTTCCTTGTTCATGCCCTTCCAATAAAAGAGAGATTTCACTCTTGTAGCAGTAACATCACGGCCTGAATGTCCTTCAACAAAAGAGTCATGCAACCACTTCAGGATAATGGTTTTCAGGTCAGAATCATTACCTACCAGCAGCTTTCCTCGCCTTCTGAGCTCATCACGGTGCCAAGAAAACTTAGGGTGAGACTCAGGATCACGCTTTAGATCAGTGATAATAGCCTGCAAGGAAGAATCAGATACCCAAGAGGCCTTGATAAGAGACAAAAGGTCGTCATGAGCATTGTTAAGGAGCATTGGCAGCAACTCAGCACCTTGTTGTCTAGAGAGAGCATCAGCTGCCACATTAGAGGAACCGGTCTTGTATTGTATTTCAAAATCAAAACCCATCAACTTAGCCATCCACACCTGTTGAAAAGGTGTATTGAGTTTCTGATCCAAGAGAAATTTGATACTCTTTTGATCAGACTTAATGATAAATGGCTTGTGGGATAAGTAAGCACCCCATTTTTGTAGCGAAGCGGCGACGCCAAGCGCAGAGGAGGACGGCGGGGGTGGCACCTCCACCGAATCTGAGAACTCCGGGGGGAACAGCCCCCGCGCGCGACACCGGTATCGGGGACGGAAACTAGAAATCCCTGTTTTTGAAGGGGGCAAAGCGTATGGGTGGCTCGTCAAGGTGGAACGATATTTTAAGATTAATGGGATTGAAGAAGAGGAGATGTTGGAAGCAGTGATGATTGCTTTGGATGGAAGAGCCCTCAACTGGTTTCAATGGTGGGAAGAACAACACCCGGAGCCAACGTGGGATGAATTTAAGCAGGCCGTAATATGGCGTTTCCAGCCCAATCTGGTCAGCAACCCTTTGGGACCGATTTTGAGCGTTAAACAAACAGGGACGGTGATGGAATACCGCGAGCAGTTTGAAATGTTAATGGCTCCATTGAAGAGACGTGACAGAGGCATGTTGGAAAGCATTTTTCTCAACGGTTTACGTGAGGAAATACAAACTGAATTGAAACTCCATAGCACTCGGGGATTGAATGCTTTGATGGATCGGGCGTTACTCATAGAGGAAAGGAACAAGGCGTTAAGGGAGGAAGGAGGAAGGAGAGGTGAAGGGACTAAGTGGAAAAGTGGGGGGTGGGGTTCGGGAAGTGACCCGGGGAAGCATAGAACTGTTATTACCAAACCCAAGTTTGAGTTTGGGGGAGGTAGTGGCATCAACTCTCAAGAATTGAAAAGTCAAGGGGATGAAGGGGAGAAGAAACAGGGGGTAGGGAGGAAACTCACTCAGGAGGAGCTGAGGGACCTTAGTAGGAAGGGGTTTTGCTTCAAATGTGGGGAATGGTGGGGGAAAGATCACATTTGTAAGATGAAACACTTTAGAGTGGAGTTGATTGATGATGAAGAGAGTGAGGGAGAGGGAGATCAAGGGGGGGGGGGGGGGGGGGGCGAGGAGGAGATAGGGGAGGTAGACGGTGAACTAAAGACTCTATTGCTGTCACTCAAGAGCAAAGTGGGTTTGACTTCAAACCAATCATTCAAGGTGTGGGGGATTATTAATGGGAGGAAGGTGTTGATACTGATTGATTGTGGAGCTTCTAGCAGTTTCATATCCTACAAGTTAGTAGAGGAATTGAATTTAGACTTGGAGGACACTCCGGAGTATACTGTCGAGGTGGGGAATGGTGAGAAGATCACTCACAAGGGAGTCTGCAGGGGACTGAAGGTGCAAGTGCAGGGGATCAACTTTACTCAGAAATTTTATTTAATGACTCTGGCAGGGACTGAATTGGTACTTGGTTTGGACTGGTTGGCTAGCTTAGGTGACATCAAAGCTAATTTTCAAGACATGGTCATCAAGTGGAAAGGGGAAGGGCAGACATTCAAGATTAGAGGAGAACAGTCTCTTAGTAGACAACAAGCTTCGCTCAAATCCATGAGGAAGGCTCTACTAAGGGAAGAGAAGAGGTATCTACTTCAATTGTATGAAATGCAGGGCGTGGGGACTGAAACTCAGCTGCTGCCCGAGGTGAACGGAGTGCTGGAAGAGTTCTCAGATGTGTTCCAAGCACCCACAGAGTTGCCTCCTATGAGGGAGCAAGATCATGCCATTGTGCTCAAGCCCAGAGCACCAACTCCCAACATCAGGCCATACAGGTACCCCCATTATCAAAAGGATGATTTGTGACCGAAATGTTGTCTGCAGGGATCATTAGACCTAGTGTCAGTCCTTTCTCTAGCCCTGTGCTGCTGGTTAAGAAAAAGGATGGTGGGTGGAGGTTTTGCATAGACTACAGGGTCTTGAACAAGTATACTGTGCCCGATAAGTTCCCCATACCCATCATCGATGAACTATTAGATGAGATTGGTAATGCGAGGATATTCTCTAAACTTGATTTGAAGTCGGGGTATCATCAGATTAGAATGAGGAGTGAAGACATTCCCAAGACCGCTTTTAGAACCCATGAGGGGCATTACGAATACTTAGTGATGCCGTTTGGATTGACTAATGCCCCATCTACTTTCCAAGCCTTGATGAACCGTATTCTGAAACCGATCTTGAGGAAGTATGTCTTGGTGTTTTTTGACGATATACTGGTTTATAGTAGGGACTTGGATTGTCATGTGGAGCACCTGAAGAGTGTGTTGGACATTCTGAGAAGTAATCAGTTGGTTGCTAACCAAAAGAAATGCACTTTTGCTCAGAGTCAGATTGAATACCTCGGTCACGTCATTTCGGAAGAGGGGGTGGCAGCCGACCCCTCCAAGGTTGAAGCTATGGTAAATTGGCCTGCCCCAAGGGATGTGAAGAGTCTTAGGGGTTTCCTTGGGTTGACTGGGTATTACAGAAGGTTTGTGAAGGACTATGGAAAAATTGCGTGGCCTCTTACGCAACAACTCAAGAAAGATAGTTTTCGTTGGGATGAGAGTGCTCAGTTAGCTTTTGAGAAGCTGAAAGTAGCCATAACAACACTACCAGTTCTTGCCGTACCTGACTTCTCCAAAGAGTTCATTGTGGAGACCGATGCATCTGGGAAGGGGTTGGGGGCAGTTCTTATGCAAGAGGGGAGGCCGGTGGCATACATGAGCCAAACCTTGTCCAATCGAGCTCAGAACAAGTCGGTGTATGAGGGAGAGTTGATGGCTATTGTGATAGCAGTTCAGAAATGGAGACATTACCTTCTGGGAAGGCGTTTTGTGGTACATACCGACCAGAGGAGTTTGAGGTTTCTAACGGAGTAGAGGGTAATGGGGGAGGAGCAACAGAAGTGGATAACCAAACTATTGGGCTTCGATTTTGAGATCAAATATAAGCCTGGAATTGAGAATAAAGCAGCTGACGCTTTGTCAAGACAGCACAATTACAGTGCCATCTCCATGGTGCAATGCCCGGAGTGGGACGGTCTAGAGGATGAGGTACAAGCTGATGAACGGTTGAAACTTATTGTGCAAGACCTAGTTGCGAAGGTGAACACTCATGTGGGTTATACATTGAGGAATGGACGACTATACTATCACAGTCGCTTGGTCCTTCCCAAAGACTCCCCTCGGATTGGGAAGATTCTGGAGGAGTTCCATGACACAGCTATGGGTGGACACTCCGGGATTCTGCGAACTTACAAGAGAATAGCAAGTGTAGTGTATTGGGAGGGAATGAGGAAGAGGATTCAGCAGTACGTTCAGGCCTGTGTCATATGCCAGCAGAACAAGTATCAGGCCCTGACCCCCGGGGGATTGCTCCAACCGCTTCCAATACCGACTCAGGTTTGGAGTGATGTGTCTATGGACTTCGTTGGGGGCTTACCCAAGTCAGCAGGGATGGATACCATCCTGGTAGTGGTTGATCGACTCACCAAATACGCTCATTTCGTAGCCCTGGCTCATCCGTACAATGCCAAGGATGTGGATCTTGTGTTTATGAAGGAGATAGTGAAGTTACATGGGTTCCCAAGCTCCATTGTGTCTGACAGAGATAGAGTCTTCACGAGTGCATTCTGGTCCGAGTTGTTTGCAGCTGCAGGGTCCAAGCTGAAATATTGCTCAGCCTACCATCCTCAGACCGACGGCCAAACAGAAGTAGTCAATAGGTGTGTTGAGACCTATTTGAGGTGTTTGACCGGTAGCAAACCCAAGCAGTGGGTTAAGTGGCTACCCTGGGCTGAGTATTGGTACAATACCAACTATCACTCTTCCATTCAAATGTCCCAGTTTAAAGCTTTGTATGGACGGAAACCCCCCGTGTTAGTGAGGGGGGATGAAAACAGTAGTTTTGTGGATGAGGTTCAACAACTAACTCAAGAGAGGAATGAGTTGCTCCGTGATTTGAGAGACCACTTGAGCAAGGCCCGGAATCGTATGAAACAACAAGCGGATAAGCATAGGAGGGAGGTAACCTATGAGGTTGGAGAGATGATCTACTTGAAGATCCAACCCTACAAGCTGAAACAACTAGTGAAGAGGCTGAATCAGAAACTCAGCCCACGGTTCTATGGCCCTTTTGAGGTATTGGAGAAAATTGGGATAGTTGCCTACAAGCTGAAACTACCACCGAAGAGCAGAGTTCACCCAGTGTTTCATGCATCACTTTTGAAGAAAGCCATTGCTCCTACGGCGGCAGTTCAACCTCTACCAAAGTGCCTGGCTGAAAATCTTGAATTGCAGGTCATGTCCGAAGACATCCTAGCGGTGAGGAAGGCTCACGACGACGTGCTTGAAGTCCTAGTGAAGTGGAAGCATCTACCCGACTTTGAGAACTCCTGGGAGGACCTTGAGGATATGAAGAACCAGTTTCCAGATTTTCACCTTGAGGACAAGGTGAATGTTTTAGGGGGGAGTATTGATGCGCACGCGGCTCCACTGAGGGGAAGGCGCAGGTTTGGTAATGTTTTCACAAGGAGGGGCAAAAATGTCATTAGCACTAATTAGTATAAAATGAGTGTTTTTGGAATAATAGGTTAGGTTTTATTTTGATTTGGACTTGGGACTTGGGAAGGGTTTTGCGCTGTGGAGAGGCAGGCTCCCTTTTGTGGCTTTCTTTGTGTTTTGTTCACCCAAACCCTATTTGGATTGTTATTTTCATCAATCAAACACTGTTTACGTTTAATTGTTTCCACTGTTGCTGTGTTTACTGTTCACGGTTACTGTTCACGGGTACTATTCACGGTTACTATTCAGGGGTACTGTTCACGGTTACTGTTCAAATTTTCTATCAATATGATTCGTCTTTGTTCATTCACCGCACATCTACGGGAATTGTTCTGCTTCTTCTTTATGTTGATGATATGATCATTACTGGTTCTGATGCAGCATCCATACAGGAAGTTAAACAAAAACTTCAAGCCTCGTTTCAAATGAAAGACCTTGGTCTTTTACATTATTTTCTTGGACTCGAGGTTTATTCTACCTCTAAAGGTATATTTCTCCATCAGCATAAGTATGCCACAGATCTTATTGCTATGGTTGGCCTCCAATCCTCTAATCCTGTGGATACTCCTCTTGAAGTTAATGTTAAATACCACCGTGACGAGGGTGAACTTTTGACTGATCCTTTATTGTATCGACAACTCGTGGGTAGTCTTAACTACTTGACCATTACACGACCCGACATTTCGTTTGCGGTTCAGCAAGTAAGTCAGTTCATGCATTCTCCTCGTCATCTTCACTTGGCAGCGGTTCGTCGTATAATTCGCTACTTAAAAGGTACCTCTCAACGAGGCTTATTCTTTCCTAGTGGGAGCCCTATTAAGTTGATTGCCTACAGTGATGCTGACTGGGCTAGGTGTCCTGACACTCGTCGCTCAGTCACTGGTTGGTGCATGTTTCTTGGTTCTTCGTTGATCTCATGGAAAAGTAAGAAGCAAGCCAGAGTCTCTAAGTCCTCAACTGAATTGGAGTATCGTGCTATGTCTACGGCATGCTCCGAAATACTTTGGCTTCGTGGTCTTTTGAGTGAACTTGGATTTCCTCAAACCGAACCGACATCTCTCTATGCTGACAATACAAGTGCCATTCAGATTGTTGCAAATCCGGTTTTTCATGAGCGTACTAAGCATATCGAAGTTGACTGTCATGCTATTCGTGAAGCCTATGATAATCATGTTATATCCATCCCTCATATCAATACTCAATTTCAAGTTGCTGATATTTTGACCAAAGCTGTTCCTCGTCCGCGCCATCAGTTTCTTGTTAGCAAATTGATGCTCCTTGATGACCCGCATCAATTTGAGGGGGGATGTGAATAAGGAAATAATGAAGCTTGTAAATAGTAGATTTATTCATATATGTATTCGGCCCAGGCCCATTAGGTTTACACATAGAATAGTTTATTTAAACTCATTAGGGTTTGTACAAAAGGATCGGACAAGAAAATCAATAAAACGGAACTACAGCTGCTCTGTAGTCGCAGACGTAGGCAACGATTGGCCGAACTGCGTGACCAATATTGCGTCTCATATTTCTGACATATGTTAAGTTTTCACACCTGATTGACCTGAAGCCCAACATGATTTTGTACGAGGGGAAATGTTAGAAATAGAAACATAGTATACCGAATAACATAAGCTTCCAATATAGTTGGTTCATGACAAGTTAGAAAAAGCTGTCAGATGTTTCTGGCTTCCTATTCTTACTGGTGCCTGTGCATAATATTCATTTTGATATGATCAATGTTTCAACCATTTCTTGTCAGTTCAACGAGTATAGCTCAACCAATTATCTATAATTTTCCCGAGGTAGTGTCCTGGTTGCCCGACTGCTGACTCTTCAATTCTCTTGATAGTGTTGATAGTCATAATTCTATGTCGTGTTCATAGGGGGTGGTCTTCTGATTATTTCATAATTGCTAGTGATTTTCCATCTTAATTTTGAGTCTGATTAAGCTTTTAAAAAAGTGATTTGAAGTTAAAAGAGCGATCTATTGATTTGAAGTTAAGCTTTTATGTGATTAGAAACTATTTTTTGTCTGGTTACAATTATTAAAAACACATTTATTTTCAAATGGTAATTGTCATTTCAGTTTGTTTTAGAGGCTACTTTGAGTAGCTTCTCAAAATTATTACACTAATTTTTTCTTTCCTTCAAAATCTTAAAAGCTAAACCACTAAAGTTTGTTTTAAGAGGAATTTTTTTGGAAGATTTTTTTTGTCATGTATACTGTTGTAAGACCATCTCCAAGGCAATGGAGCACTCCTATTATGAGTGCTTAAGTGATCCCATACGTACACATTACACTCTTATATTTTTCTAAAATTAGTATCTAATAAGCACCCAATTCCTCCAACCCAGGACCTCCACAAATAACTAGACATCACTACATTTTCAACAAATAACCCACATCATTTCCAAATAGGCACCACAAAATTTAACTCCTCAATGCGATTATGTAGTATTGCTTACTACATCACTGAGACTTGGATTTGATGTATGGGATAGAAAGCTTTAAAGTTAGTTGTTGCTTCAATGTGAAGATTTCTTAAAGCACCTTGTATCTCCCTGTTCAAGTCCATTAACAACAGCATAAGTGTGTGGTAGAAAGCAAATCTAGTTTGGAGCGCTTCAAAAAGTATAATTTTCTGTTTTGGTTGATTTCTGATTTATGATGAAGGTCATTTCTGAATTATTATTTGTTCTGGAACAGATCAATTCGGCTTCTTCAATGCTTTCTTTCAAAGGAAGTCCATACTGGATGGAACCAGAGGTAGAATTTTTGTCTCTTTTTGGATATTAAGATTTCTTTTCAGACAAGCACATCCCCCCTCCTTTTCTTCTTCTTTCTCTTCCACTAGAAGTAGCAATGTATTCCGATGTTTACTTTTATAGGTTGTAATGAATACGAACAGCTATAGTCTTCCTGTTGATATTTGGAGCTTGGGATGCACAATTCTTGAAATGGCAACATCAAAGCCTCCTTGGAGTCAGTATGAAGGGGTGCGATATTATTGGTCATTTTGAAAACTAGCCTTCAGTTACATATTTTTTGTGATTTTGTTGGAAAACGCGAAGGCACTAACATTGTTTTTTGTTGTGGGGTTCAACAGGTTGCTGCAATAGTTAAAATTGGCAACAGCAGAGACATGCCTGAAATTCCTGATCATCTATCAAATGATGCCAAGAATTTCATTAAACTATGCTCACAAAGAGAACCATCAGCTCGGCCAACAACACAAGTAATACTAGATCACCCCTTTATTCAAAATCAGTCATCAACTAGAGCTGCAAATATGTAAAAAACAAAATGCAAATATGTATGAAATGGTATCTGCAAATTACTAGGGTCAGGGTGATTGAGAATGAAGTATGTTTTGTCGATTGGTTGTATCTGTAGAGTTGGGCATTAATCATTGTTACTGCATTACAATCGGGAAAGATAAAAAAGGAAAATAGTAAGGGTGACAACACAGTCTGGGGTGACAACTGATATATGAAAGAAATATATTGATATACTATGGTTGTATGGTAGAGCATATAGCTTAGTTTTTTTTTGGTAAAAGCGGAATATATAGGTTTATAGTGGACCCAACCTTGCAGCAGAACTTGAACACGAGCATAAAATAGATCATTTGAAGTCATCATTCTAATGCACATATCCCTATCACTGAATTTCATAAATTTTAAAGTCGCGCATTTCCTGGAATTCAATTTTTTTGGTCTATCATGTACTGGAGCTAACTCTGTATTTGTTAATTGTTTGTATCGCTTTTCAGCCAGAGCTTTATTCCAATAGAAATGTTATGGCTTCACAGGATTCAGATTATGCTATAAAGCCAGTTATTGCAGCTTCACGGACAGTAAGAAGTCCAAGGTGAGATATCCGACCATTTGACATTATTTATAATTAAAGCATGGTTTTATATCTAAACATATACTTCATCATGTTTATTTTATGTTATTTGAACTGACTTGCTATTGTAACTTCCTTGATCAGAGATAACACAAGAATGATCACATCTTTACCAGTATCTCCCTGTTCAAGTCCATTACGACAGTACGAGCCAGCATACAATGATGGGCCAAAGCACGCTCTCTTCATATCCAGTGAGAACAAATGCCAAGTTCAGTCTTGATCCTTGGCATGAAATACCTACATACAAAGTCCACACACACGGTGGATCCCCGAAATCGCTTAAATTTTCATGTATAGCGATGAACAACCCGTGTACAACCTCTATTCCTTGCTTGAGTTTTCATTTGCCTACTAACTGATTTAGGCATAAGAGTCCTTACAAGTACCCCTGCCACCATTGTTGTTGCACACCTCTACCGCAGCAACGTAAACTCCAACGACGTTCTCTCCATTTGTGATCAACAAGCAAGATTCACTCTGGGTCATGGGCTTAGATATGGTGTTCTTTTGTCACGCTATCTCTTTATTTCGATGACAAATGTGTTATCATACATAATGTGTGAAGACTGTTAATTAAGAATGGTACCACTTGAGGAGTTAATCTAGAAGTAGGGGCATAAACTCTTACTCACTGCCCTGGTATCATTATTATTTCTTTTATTTTTTAATTAATTAATGATTTCTCATATTTGTTCAATTTCACTTTACACTTATAATTTCCTTCACTTCACTTTATAATTTTGTTTGACTATGTGATAGGTGAAGAGGTTTTCTGCAAATTGTGATTGTAATTATATATTGTGTGTTTTAATGGGATTTATGCATGATTTATTTTCCTTATTTTGTTTGGGATGCATTTTCAGGGGCGGGGATGTTCTTGTTTGAAAGCAAATTTGGTAACATTCTGCATACGGGAGATTGCAGGCTCACCCTTGACTGTATCCTCAACTTACCGGATAAATATGTTGGGAGGAAGGGGAAAGTGCTGCGCTGCCCTCTTGATTGTATTTTTAGACTGTACATTTGGCAGTTTCTCTCGATCCATGCCTGCCAAGCATTCTGCTATTCAACAGGTCCACTATCTTTTTTCTATTTGTTTGCTTCCACAAAGCACAGCCTCAAACCCTTTGAATCTGACTCAATGGTGGCTCTTTCTTTCATCAAAGACGGGGTATCCCACACACACCCTTATGCTCCTCTGGTGGACTACATTAGATCCTTTACCAACCTGGATTGGCGGCTCGCTTTTTCTCATTCATTGCGTGAAGGAAACAACTGTGCGGATTGGCTAGCAAAGTATGGCTCAAATATGGATTATGGCCTCTTCAGGTGGCCTCATTGCCCAAGAGCCCTCTCTTCTTTCCTCCTTGCTGATGCAATGGGAATAACTTCTATTAGAGAGTAGTTTTCTTCTTTTGTTTCTGTTCTTTATTTCAGTTGTATAAAAAAAAAACCTTTGAATCTTTGCTATTTTCATTTGCACTAGAAGGAAGTAATTAACCTTGATTGTTGTAAATTATTTACACCGTCTTTGGGATGAGTTGCTTACATGCGTATGAAAATGTCCTCCTCAATCAATCAATATAGAAATAAATCAATAATATTAAGCTCTTGGTATGTGATTGCATAAGTTCATTTGACATACTTTGTGCCAGCAAGTTATTGAATGACAGCTATTAAAAAGCAAATCTGGTGTAGTGAATATCAAGTAGGATATATATATATAAACTGAATAGTTTTTCCAAAAGGTGTTCTCTCACGTGAACTACTTTACGGCTTTTCGGAACATATTCGTTTTCCATAGACTACGGTTATTTTAACATAGTATAATGTTAGTGAAATGATATTTTTGGTTTAAGTAAGGTAATCTGTGAATAGATTCACATTTACGGGAAACAATTCACAGAATGGGGATAGGTTCCCCATTTGTGAACAGAATCACCGTCTGTGAATAGGTTCACAGTACTGTGAATCGACTCACAGAATGGAAACAAGTTCCCATTCTGTGAACAGAATCACAGTCTGTGAATAGGTTCACATTCTGGGAATCCATTCAAATCATTGTTGTTTGCACAAAACTCAGTTTTTGTATAACTTCACCATTTCGTTCGTTTCTGATATCCATTCCGATCATTCCCTAACTTAAACATACATTATGACAGTAACACATCAAATATCTATTCATTCCGAAATCTAAAATACATAATTTTCAAAATAACAGTTTTTGACTCCATAAAATTTTTCAAAACGAAACACATATCAGGACCAGAATTCGAAACATTCTATCTAAAATAAAATCCCTAAACGTGAGTAAAACTCACCCATTGTGATGAGAATCATCAATATCACCAAGAATCATCGGGCTCCTCCAATGAATCTGAATCAACAAAATCACGAAAAGGAACAAAAGGACCACTCATATCCATTGAATTATCAATATCTTCATAACATGATGGCCCATCATCACGATTCAGTTCCATTGGATCTATCTCTACACGACATGATGATGGCCCATCATCGTGATTATCTTTCAAAACACTTGCGAAGTCTGGTGTATCCTTTTTTTTATAAAAAATAATATATCCTTGCTTTTTCCATGCATCATTCTCTACAGCGACACGGGTTACCTAATAAGAGATAAGAAGTTACATACAATTAATAACTGCATTTACACTAATAAGTGATATCATTTAAAGCCGTAGTTACTAGCATTTCAACATATCATAAATAAATGGTAGACATGATAAAGAGAAATTAAACAATGTAAGAGCCAAACGAACGTGCTTTAAACCAACATCGCATTCTCACAACGGGACTCTTAGGCTAAATAAGCAGCTACCAAATTTGAATCCATAAAAACCCATTATACCAGACATGAATTAGAATTAGAATGACTCCTTTGTCAAAAAAAAAATTAGAATGACTCCTAGGGTAAGGCACAAATTGAGTACTGTATCCTCTTGTAAGATTTCAAATCAAAAGAATAATTGAGTTTGAACCATGAAGGAGTTTCAAAATGAACAAAACTTACAACAACATCAAGGGGAAACGGAAAATACAAAATAATTTGAATAAAATTGGTCCACTGAACACAAATTAGATGAGTTCCAAATATGTTAGGTATATTCTCATAAAAATATAGGTCAATCATGCATTTAAAACATCAATCTCAAAACAAAGTTCCCCTTCGAGGTACAAAGGAGGAGTAGGGTGGCATAGTCAAAGGATAAACAAGATCAAAAAATAAGATTCAATACAAGCCAACATTTTAAGCTTGTGGACTAAACTCAAAATGCAGGAGTGTTCTATTTGTAGTATGGGATTCTCTCTCAGCCAGGCATTGAGGTGCCACATGAGAAATCACAGAGTTGCCATCAATGAAGAGCTTTCTTCTATCAACCAATATTATTGAAAAACTCAGTTCCAAAGAGATCCAATAGTAAATATAAGTTTGAATTGCAAAAACCAAGTTTATTTCTAAATAAAAATATATTCCCAACACTAAATTACAATCATTTTTTACAAGTTAAGAGGAGTCCTTCATATATAATAGCAGCACATCAAACCACAAAAAAATTGCAACAAACCTTATGAAATGACAAACTTACCGAAAATATATTAAAACATCATGGAAAACTTCCCGCTAACATTGTGTTAACTTTTCAAATCATCTATGCTTTATCCTCAATCTGATTTTTCTTTTGTTACAAAAAGGATGATTTTCAACGCATTTTAATATCCAACACAAGTTTACTTCAATAGTAGTATATTTGGCCTTATACATGCATATGCAGGAAACAACAATTATTACCTGTTCGTCGTCCATCTTGTACCACTTTTTGTGATCCGAGCCCGGGCGGATGAAACACACATAATGCCCCACTTGTACAGTATTTCCAATATGCTGAATAACAGCATACAGTTCATACATCGATGATGTCTGTTACGTAAAAAAATAGTCAAAATTTATAAACAATTGAAATAAATACCGACATGCACAAAACTAGAAAATACATATATGAGCTTACAGTAGAGCCAGAGGTATATGCGGACAAGTCAATCTCAGGAGGGCAATCAACATCAGAGTGAATCTTTGTAACAATTTTCCCATTATTCTGAAACCTCATTAGGTGGAAAACTATTACTTCAGGTATTAGAGTCAAAACAGTGCGCCTCTTGATGTCTATATGCTTGCAATTGCAACTTGAACAGGTACCCTTAGTTGCTTCCTCGTTGGTGTAAGAGGAAAGACAATCAAAGAGAGAGGTGCCTGCTATCTCTAGGCTCAAGTGATTTATTGTTTGAGTTTCTTCGGTTGTAGTGCCTGTACAATTACGGCATTTACCCGATCTACAACAAAGGCATGTACTCTTCAAAACAAACATAAAAATATGTTAAACCACATAATCAAAGCTTTGCAAGTAGCGAAAACTAACTATTGAGTAATAAACTAGAAGAAAAATAATTATTGTGCAACGTACGTTGTTTGTATTGCAACCTTGAAATATATTCACCCCTTTTTTGAACAAATCTGTTAATACTGTGATGAGGAACTCGTGTGCATCCTCTTGTGCATCTCGTGTAAAATCAGGGCCAAAATCTAAATATTTATGTTAAGTATCTCACAACACGATATATGTCAATACATAGAGACATCACACAATGCAAATAATAACAAAAACACTAAAAAAAGGATACAACTCAAGTTATCTACAAATGGTTTGGGATCAATAGGTAAACGTCGAGATGCTAGGGAAGCATCAAAATGTCTACGCAAATCACATTTTAGACAAAAGGGGAGACCTGAAATTAATTGATTAGCAAAATCAAAATCTTGATTTTCATGTTTTTTTCTTACGTAACAAAAAAATAGACATGAATTTACTTACAACGAGGTCTGCAAGAATGAATAATGGCATGTAATGATGCTGTATGTGTAAGGCACTGAAGCACAACGTTCATGTAACAGTTAAGGTTTTGATTCATTATACCAGCACCCTGCAAAAAAAAAACAAAAAGCATGCACCAAGAAATTATTATTATTATTATTATTATTATTATTACTAGTGGGACCGTCTTCCGCTTTTAATTACGCGCTACAGTAGATATTTATTTAAAGAAAATGAAGGTCTCTAGTTTCCAATGGTGGTTGTGAGTTTGCCATTACACAAATGGATAAAGGCTTAGTTAGTGGAAGTTTAGACGGAAAGTGTAACTGCTGTAGTGATGTGTTTTGGGGTGTTGGAAGTTTCATTTATTTATTTTTTTAACTGCTGTCCTTTCTTTTTTGTTAGTTTTGTGTGCTTTGTAGCATAGTAAGGGTATAAGAGGAAAGTAAAATGTGGAAACCAAAAAACAGTTTTTGTAAGCAACTCTCTTTATATATAGGTATAGATTATTATTATTATTATTATTATTATTAATTGAGTAATGCTAAAAATTGTGAATTACTTAACGAAACTATACATGTTTCTCTCTCTAAATTACAATACAGATCCAAAACATTATTTGCTAGATGAAGTTCTTCAAGTTTAGTTTTTTCAATCGCAATTAATGATACTTTCTATGCGGTGGGTTACCTTTGAAAATGAGTTGCAATTGGGTGAGAATTAGTTGCAGTTAGAGACTTTACTATTTCAACTTGTATTGCCCTTGCTAAAATCTGTATTAGTACAACTTCTAGGAAACTTTACCACTGTAAAAGGAACTAAACACTAATGTTGGGCCTCATCATGCAGATAGAGATGTTTTCATGGGAGCAATTTGATCTGGTGGCTTTGACTTAGATGGAGAGCCCATTGTTGAAGTGAGCAAACCATGCGCAATTGGACAGCCAAGAAAAACATTTGGAGGGCTAGGACTTAGATGGAGAGCCCATTGTTCATGCATAACAAGGCCCAAAGGAAGGTGAGGCCTAACATTAGTGTTTAGTTCCAATTGGTGATTCATGAGATTGCTAAGTTCAGTAACATTATCAATAGGGGCTTAAATGGATTATCTCAATATTTGTATGGACTTAAATGGATTATCGCTATATTTGCAGGGGCTTAAATGGTGACACGTGGCAGTAACATCAACTTTTTGGGCTAAAAACTGACCGGGGGGCTTAACCGTGAGACTTTTAGTATTTGTGAGGGCTTTTTTAAAGTTTTTTTTACAGGGGCTTAACTGAATTTCGCGTATATTTGCAGGGGCTAAACAAGCATTTAAACCTTTTTTTTATATGCAATGTTAAACGCGCAAGCATAGCATATTATATATATATATATATCAAAGGGTTGGACAAAGTACCACGGTTTACCCGAAACCCATATTATCCGCAAAAAAAAATTGAACATGGGCGATTTCGGTCGGTCCAGCGGGAAAACGGATGAAGGCAGTCAGTTAGACACAAATATAGATGGGCGGGTTAGGGTTCAATTATAAGACTCATTGAAATCCGTACCCGCCTGAAAAAGTCAATGACAGTATTAAGGCTCTGTTTGGTAAAAAATAGCGGATAGCAGATGAGCTAGCGGATAGCGGGTGAGCTAGCTGATAGCAAATGATGTGTTTGGTAAAACTAGCGGTTAAAATAACTGATAAATATAAAATGATATTTAATTAATGATTAAATTATTTAATGATAACAAAATGTTAATGAGGAAAGAGAAGTAATTTACGGAAAAATAAAAGGGGTAAAAATATCTAAAAAAGTGAAACGCTATTCGCTAGTGTTTGAAAAAACGCTACTTGAAGTAGCGTCCAAAAAACGCTAAACGCTACCCAAAAAACGCTAAACACCAATGCTTACCAAACACTCATACTTTTCACCCACTACTTTCATCCGCTAGCGGATGAGACGCGCCAAAAAGAGCCTAAATAATAGCAGCAGTTGGCGTGTATTTAGAAATTTTAGTACAAATTTCAACAATTCCAAAGTACTTGGCTCATTACACATTCTTTTCAAAAAAAATTACGTTTATCAATATCTCTTCTGACAACTACTAATTACGTTTATCAATTACTAATTTTTAGCAGCAGTTGGCGTGTATTGATTAAAAAAAGATTTTTTGTTCACCAACAAAACAAGTTCTTTTAAGGGATTTGATTAAAAAAAATAGAAAGTAAAAAATATCCAACCACCAAACATGTTTCATCAGTTTTTGAAGAAGATTACGCACCACTTCATAAATGGTGCTCGAAGAATGTCTGGTCGCCGGCAAGGAAGAATCTCCAACAGACATGCTCGAAGAATCTCTGGTCGCCGACAAGGAAGAATCTCCAACCGAGTTGAAAGATTCTTCAACCAATACACTAAACATATCTTCAAAAAAACCTGGAAAAAAAATCAAAATGGTTAAATCCACCCTCTTCCGGGAATATGATATATAATCTATGAAGTATGGACTAGGACACAACACAGAAACGGAAAAGCAAGGAAAGGAACCTACCGCTGTCTATTTTGTCTTGCAAAGACATTTCAGTTTCACTATTTGTGTCTATCTCCATTGCATCAGATTTCTTCATCCTCTCTCTCTTGCTTGACATTTGAGAGAGTATTCAGTGTATTCAGTGTTATGTGGTTGGATATTCAGTGTTATGAAGTGTTAAGAAAGAGAGTAGCAAGCAAAAGAGAGTATTCAGTGTTATGAACAGACTTAAAGAAGAGAGCAGGTATTCAATTCAGTTTTTTTCCATATTCGATCTTTCTTCTTAACTTGGTTATAGAAAAGCAAGTATACCTTAAAAAGGAAATCTTTAATTTAGGAATAATTAAATACAATTTTGTAATATTTGTAAACCTATTATAATGAGATGTTTGAGATGTTTAATTTGGGAACAATTAAATACAATTTTGTGAATTCAGGTTTTGATTCTGATTATGATTGTTGAAATTGATTAATTTATTGTTTCTTCATAAATTTAGGTTAACGAAGCTAGCTTGAGTGAACAGGGTTTCAAAGTTAAATTTAATCTTAACTATGTTTACTTAGTTGCAAATCTAATGTGATTTTGAGGAGAATTAGCGATTTGAGTGGATCTGAAACGTCCCCTTTTCCACAACTTAATAATACGACATTGAAATATCTGTGAGTTGATTACTTTGACTCTTTATAAAATAGAAAATCAAAAAGAAATTGAAGAAGAGGTACTCATAATATATTGTTGTGTATATTATTGTTTCACAGGATTTTGAGAAATTGCAACATTAATGGAATACTACCAACATATCTTGGGACTATGACTAGTCTGAAACACTTGTAACTACATACATGCTTTCCCCATTTTTGTTTAATTGCAGCAAATGTTAAATTCTCTTTTATTATGTTTAGCTTGTTTTCTAACATTAAGTTTTCTGTGCAGGTTTCAACTCATTTTCTGTATGGTCTCCTTCTCAGAGATCTCAGTTTAATAAATTGAGTGGACCAATTCCAAGTAACTATGAGTCTCTAAGAAAAGTGGATTACATGTAAGAAGTTCATCATTTTGCTTCTTAGCTGTTCTTAATTTGGGTTATATTTCTAATCACAGAAAAGTGTGACTAAGATTGATGGCTAGTTTATTTCCCACAATGCAGGATCCTTAATGAATATTAAGTCCTTTATATTAAATTCTTGGTATTTTTTGAATGTAGATATTTAACTGGAAATCTTCTCACGGGGCAAGTGCCTTTATGGACACAGAAAGCTGACAATATGTGAGTTTTCTTTCAAATACTAAATTTGTGTAGCAAGAGTACTATCATTATTATTTGAGTTCTCTGATTTGCATTAGTTGAGTACTACATTAGTTGTCTTCGATTTGCATACTATTAGACACTGAATCACATTTTATAACTTCTTGTGCAAAGTGATATTTCATACAATAACTTCAGCACCAGCCAAGAGACTCAGTCATGTCAAGATGGAAATGTGTAAGAATCCTTACATTTATGTACATTTTTTGAAAATTTAAGAATCAGTTTTAGTCACAACCTTTTCTTACATGTCACAGGAACTTATTTTCTAGCTCTTCGACCCGCAATGACTCGTAAGTTTGGTGTTATGAATTCTAATCTTTTCATCTATATTTGTAGCGACGACACTTTCAATTGAAGACATGGCCGGTGTCCGACACGTATCGTGCCAGACACCGAAAGACTGAGGCTTTGAAAACTTGGGTTACATAAAAACTTTCTTCATCTGAAGCATTTCCTTTGTATTTCCAAAAGAAGGGTCAAGCAACAGGCTCTTGTGACTTTGCTGGAGCAGCCACTATTACTGCATCTGACCCCAGTAAGTAGTAGTAAATATTAATCACTCTTTTCCTTTTTACTCATTTCCACATATTTTTATCACCTGCTAACCCCTTTTGTTGTTTCTCTTTTCTTGTTCTTGATGACTAGGCATTAGTAGCCGTGCTAAGAGTTTCTGAAGTTTCTAGAAAGAAGACAGAGAAACAACACATGTCTTTATTTAGTCTCAAATTATAACTGGGAATCTATTACACCTACATATAGTTAGGTAGAAAATTAAGTCAAATAAAAACAATGATACCACTTCAGATATTAACCCGTTCTTCTGAATGACTAATATGTTGTCAATTGTGATTTTAGGTCCAAAGTCATTAGCACAAGATTGTTGCAGATTTGGTTCGGGCAAGTTTTGGTGCATATTTGGTGCTTGCTTAGTTTATGTTAGAAGTAATTTTCTGGATAGTTTTGGTAATATGTTATCAGCAAATTGAGGTTGTGTTGATTAGATTTGATAATACGTACTTGAAAAATTTAAAACATTTGAGATTGTATTGAAGATTTTGTAATATGTACTTGAGATGGTAATGCTTCATGTACAAGATGGTAATTGTACTAGCCTTAATTGATTTCTATGTTACAATGTCTCCTTTGTGTTTCTCTAAGTTCTGATTTCTCAAAGTTGTAATGAAGAAATTTCAATTAAATAAAATAATGTTTTTGATCTCCCAACTCCTAATCATTTTGTGTAGAAGACACTAGTATATAATGGTGCAGTTCACAGCAAGTGTGTATAGAATAAATAGACATGTATGCCGATCAGAAACCACCTTTTAAAAAAAACATTCAGCTTTCACATCAATTCTCAAATAACCAAATGTTAAAAATCAATATTTCATATCGGTTATTATAGATAACTGATGCGAAAAGTGATTTTTTATATCGGTTCAAATAAAAAACCGATCTAAAAAACACGTTAATATTTGTTAAAAAACTAACTTTTCATAATGGCTCTATGTAAAACCGATATTAAAAAATAGTTTCTATATCGGTTACGCAACCGATATAAAAAGTGTCTTCTTTTAATAACGCCTTTATCTATATCGGTTTAGTAACCGATATGGAATGTCATTTTTAACTGATATAAAATGTCTTTTTTCCACTAGTGGACTATGCATGTTTTGTGATGAACCTTTCACTCCAGGGCATCAAAATAAGCATAAACGTTTCCAAATGACGGTGATGGAAATGGAAGCAGAAGACGAGGAACAGGAGCCTAGTGAGGAGCCTTTAATTGAACAAGCTGAATCATGCTTGATGGAAAGCCCTCAATTGTCCCTAAATGCTCTCTCGGGTACCTCTAGCTATCAGACTATGAGAGTCACTGGAATGTGTAACAAGAGGCCAATTCAAGTGTTGATTGATAGTGGGAGTACCCACATCTTTATGGATTTAAATGCTGCTAAGAGGTTGGGTTGTAAGTTGGAGCCAATCTCTCCTATGTTTGTGACAGCAGGTGATGGGAACAAAATAGAAGCTGTTTACCTCTGTAAGTCTTTCAGTTGGCAATTGCAACAATTCCATTTCACCGAAGATGTAATAGTCCTACCATTAGTATGTTGTGATTTGATCCTCGGGGTGCAATGGTTGAAGTCCTTGGGGCAGATCATTTGGGATTTTAATAAACTCCAAATGGAGTTCTCTGTTAAGGGTAAGAGGTGTGTCTTGAGGAGTGCGAAAACACCGCCAGCTAAGCTGATTTCCAGCAAAGGGCTCTCTAATTCTGTCCAAGCAGGTGCAGAGATTTGTTTCCTCTATATGACAGATGATACACCAACTTTGGCTACCCCCAAGTGTAATTTGTTTTCTTTAGAAGCTGATGGCCCAAATTTGCCAGCAGAGTTGCATGTTCTGTTAGATGAGTATGCTGACATCTTCGAAGAACCAATGCAGCTTCCCCCACCAAGACCAGAATTTGATCATAAAATTCCCCTCAAAGAAGGTATTGTTCCATTCAATCTCAGACCCTATAGATATTCAATTGTACAGAAAGATGTGGTTGACAAAACTTGTTTTAGATATGCTGAATCAAGGAATTATAGGCATAGTAATAGCCCTTATGCCTCTCCTGCGGTTCTAGTTAGGAAGAAAGATGGGTCTTGGAGGCTATGTTTTGATTATAGGAGGTTGAATCAATACACTATCAAGGATAGATTTCCTATTCCATTAATTGAGGACCTAATGGATGAGTTGGGAAATGCCACTTTGTTTTCCAAATTGGACCTTAGGTCTGGTTTTAATCAGCTTCGGATTGATGAGGGAGATGAATTTAAAACTGCCTTTAAAACTCATGGAGGTCACTATGAGTATTTGGTGATGCCTTTTGGCCTAACCAATGCACCAGCTTCATTTCAATCTTTGATGAATCATGTGTTTCAACCTTATTTGAGAAAATTTGTCATTGTGTTCTTTGATGACATATTGATCTATAGTCCTTCATTGGAAGACCATGTAGATCATTTGAGACAAGTGTTCAACACAATAAGGGAACATACTTTATCTCTCAAGGGGAAGAAATGTCACTTTGCTACAACTAGGGTGGAGTACTTGGGCCACTTCATTTCTCAAGGGGAAGTACACACTGATCCCTCTAAAATACAAGATGTTAAAGAGTGGCCAGCCCCTAAGGATGTGAAGCAACTTAGAGGTTTTTTGGGTTTGGCAGGTAACTATAGAAGGTTTGTCCAAGATTTTGGTTAAATTACCAAACCTCTCACTGATTTGTTGAAGAAGGATGGTTTCCTTTGGGATGAGGCAGCTTTAGAATCTTTCAACAGGTTGAAGAATGCACTTATTACTGCTCCAGTTGTAGCGACCGAAAAATCCGGAGGAGGGATTCTTCGAAGTTTCTTGAATGAAGCCGCCACCAAAGTTTTAGTTTAAGGGCAAACATTGGAAAATCCCTATTGAGTGGATAAAGGGGTCTTGCGGACCAAATTTATGCTCGGGAGTCGTTTATGCGTAGGGAATGTATTAGCACCCTACGACATCCTTCCTAAGGAAGGTTACCTTTTAACTAAATGTGTAAATATTTAATAATTCAACGATAATGCTTTTACCCTTATAATGATAATAAAAAAGAAGATTCGATAAATGGTTTGTTATTTTTTGTACTTTTTGAGAAAAACGAGATAAATGAATTAAAAGAAAAAAAAAATGTTTTTTATTAATGCAATTGACAGAGGTCGGCCGCCCTCTGCTCCTACGTATCTCCTGGTAGAGAATCAAATCACACGTAGTTCTTGGTAAAAAATATTTGTGTGTTTGGTTTTTTTTTATATATGAAAAAAAATGATTTTGATGGAATAAAAAAAGGCAAAACACAGTAAGTTGTAAAACAGTAATCAGAAGGGTGCAGTTAGCAGCAGGGTACTGTATTTTTAAAAGAGGGGTGCGAATAGCAGAGCCCAGTTCGTTTTCAAAGGCTTTTGGGCTAGGGTTGTTGTAAAAAGAAAGGGTGGTGTGAATATCAATCTGATATTTAAATTAAAAAAAAGAAATGAATAAACAATCAGTATACAAGGCAAAGAAGCAAATTAGGGAACCCTAATTTGTTCTTTCCAACGCGCCGCAAGAGAGTTTCACAAACAGAGAAAAGAGAAGAAAGAAAAAAGGAGAGGGAGAGAGAGGAGAGCGCGACAGTGAGAGAGAAAGCCTTCGCATGAGAGTGGCGAACGGGGAGGAGGAGGACGACGGTGGTGAGCTTGCTTTCGGAGATGGGTGCACGACGGTGGAGAGCAAGAGTTCGCGTCGGTGGGAATGGCAAAGAACGGAGAGAGGCGATGACACGACGGTGGTACGACGGAGATGAGAGAAGGAGGATCAGCAAGAGAGAAAGAGAGGTGACGCCGGAGGGAACCAAACACGGTGGTGGCGTGGCGGTGCCGGCGACAGCTCCGGTGAAGGCAAAAACGACAGTGTTTTCGACGGATCTTTGGAGAGGACGACCACGACGGACTGTTCGGGCTGACGACGCGGCGGTGGTTACGAGGATGGTGGCGATGGCGGGGCTTCGGTGGTGGTGCGTTTACGAAGGGGGGTTGTTGGTGATTGGTTGTGGGTGTACGGTGATAGTGGTGGTTTCGGTGGCTGAGATTCACGGTGGTCGTGGAGAAGAGGGAGCACGTGAAGGGGAAGTGAGAGAGGTGGTTGTGGTTGTAGTGACAGCGGCGGAGGGAGCGATGGGAGAGAGGACGATGGAGATGATGGTTTTGTGGATATAGTTCACGGTGGTGGCTGTTGGTTGATGATTTGGTGCGAAAATGGTGGTGTTGGTGGTTTTGGGTGGTCACGGTGGTGACCACCGCGTGGAGGCAGGAGCTTCAAATTCCTTTTTTCTTTGCCGTTCTTTTCTGATTTATTAATTTTTGGTTCTCACTGTTTTTGTGTTGCTGTCTGTGATCCCCCCTCTTTACTGTTACAGGTTGCTGGTATTTTATAGAGGATCCCCCATTGTGTTGTTATGCTTTTGCAGAGTAGGCAGAGTAGTGGAGCAGAGGTGGTGGTACTGCTGTTTGCAAGGCCAACATTGTTGGTGCCAAGAATGGGAAGACAATAAAGAGGGTGAAGAAATGGGTTTTGGCATAATGCTCAAAGAGATTTTCAGCAAGGACAGCAGCTTGTGCTGCCTTGCTTTTTATTTAGTTTTTGCTTTTTAATTAATTTTTTGTACTACTTTGTAATTTAATTTTTTGTTTACATGTATGTACTAAAGTTGACTTCTTTATTTGTAAAAAAAACTGATTATAGTAATAATAATAAAAAAGCAATTATTCAAATCTGATTTTTTTATTACATTTTCTTATTAAATTAATAACTATAACAATAAAAATAACGAGTACTAAAATGATCACTCGTACACGACGACCAGACGCGAACACGCATTCGCAACGAGGACAAAAATGTGTACATTATTAAGAATCGCACGCGTGCACAATGAGAAGTAACACGCCCATACACGACTGGGAACGACACACATAAACGACAAAAACAATATTTTGGATTTTCTAGTAAGCTTTAAATTAACCGGACAAAATTAGGGTATGACAGCTGCCCCTCTTTATTTATATTTTACTAGGAGATATGAAGGGTTTCCAAATTTCTCGAGTAAAATCGAAATGAAGATAAAAAGACACTAATTTTGTCAAGACTATTTTTTTAGAAATTATTGAAAGATAATGGGTTGACATAGAATAAAAGTAAAGAAGGATCGCTGGAGATCTGAAGGAGCATTTGGGGCTCTGATGGTCTAACTCACAGTCGATGCTTGGCGCATTGATTGGAGTTAAACTGAAGGACCGATGGGGTCTGAAGGGAATGCCTAAGCCTGATGGACCAATGGGTCTGATGGAGCGCAAACTAGCAATGGTACTAGTAAAACGGTCTGCTTGGGGGTGGCCTTTTTCGAGTGGCCATGGGTGGCAAGGTCAGGTCGTTGACCTGATTTGCGCACCTCGAAGGACGTGCACTGTGTTTTTTAGGCGGACACAGTTAGTCTGAACGGCCTGGGGCCGGATGATCCGTCGGTTGCTCGATAACGCGACGTGCGATCTGGATTGAAGGACCATTGTTGGTCTGAAGGAGCGCTTGGGCTCTGAGGGACCGCTGGGGGTCTGGAGGGGTACTGAGATTCTGAATTGTTGTATGAGACCAGCATTTGGAGTGCTGACTTTGGGGGAACAAAATATTGGGATTGACAGATGGCGTACTTGCCTAGAACACACCTAATGAATACATTTACTTGAGAAGAGAGAAGCTATCTATATTTGGTATGTCTAAAAATGCAATGAATGATGTATGCGTGCAATATAGGTATGTGAAATGGTAAGTGTTCGATGGGGTGAATGAAGTGTGGCAGATGCTGTGAGTTGAAGTTGATGGGACATGGAGGTTGACGAACAACGTGTGTGAATGCAGATAAAGTAGGAATGTGGTCGTGCTGATTGATTTTGGTGGAATGATGACTGTAATGGAATGAGCAATTTTTCTCTTTTTGTCTTTTTTTTGCTTTTCTCTTTTTTCTTGGTATATGAGTGTATGAAATGCAAAGTGTGAATGAGATGCAAATGTAATGCTTTGACGCGAATGCCATGCATGGTACAAAGATATGATTAGTAATGTAAAAAAAAAAACTCTTTTTTGGGGGCAACGATGAGACCGGCACTTGGACATCTATCGAAGCGAACAATGTCATGTGTGTAATGTGATGAACGTGCAATGATTGGTATCTGGGGGATGATGAATGAAATGGGTATACCATGGGTGTTGAACCTGATGGAATGAGAAAGTTGACAACGGTGTGTGAGATGTGAATGTGACTGTAGTGATTAATTTTTGGTGTGATGATGAATGTAATGGATGGATTTTTCTTTTTCTTATTTATTTTGCTTCTTTTCTTGATGCATGCAATGCGAATGTGAATATGATGCGAATGTAATTCTTTGATGCAAATGCTATGGTGAATAAAGGAAGCACAGGAATGCATAGCAAATGATATGATTGGTGATGTAGAAAGCTTTTCGGTAACGATGAGACCGGCACTTGGCACGTTTATCGAAGCAAAAAAGTGTTATAGGTATGCAATGTGATGAATGTGCAATGCGAAAGTAAGTGGACTACAAAAGGCCCGTGAATGGTGGATGTTGAAGTTGGTCGGAAACAGAAATTGATAAGCTGTGTATGATGGAATGATTTATGCTTCGGTGGGGGTAACGGGTGCAATGTGGATGATTTTTGCTTTTTTGGTTTTCTCTTTTTTTGTCATGCATAAATGTATGAATGAATGAATGAATGTGCACACGTAATGCTTAGATGAAGGGTTGTGGTAGCCGCATGACTTGATGTTGTATGATGCAATGATTGGATGTTTGTTGGGATGTGGGTGGTTTTTTTTTTGTCTTTTCGCTTTATTGTCTTTTTGGTATTTGATGAATGCATGAAATGAGAATGCGAATATGATAGGTTTGTAATATTTTGATGCAAATGCCATGGTGAATAGAAGGAAGTGCATGAATGCATGGTGCGATGCTATGATATGATTGATTGGGATGCAGACAGACTTTGGGTAATAATGAGACCGACATTCGGCTTTTTATTGAAGCAATACATGTTATGTACGGGTATGCATGTACGGATACGCAATGCGTAATGCGAAAGAAGAAAAATTGTGTAGGCAAAAACAAGTCGAATGTGAATGCATGTTCAATACTTGCATGAGAGAGTGGTGATGAGTATGATCAGATGCAGAGTTTTATTCTAGAATGATGAGGACATGTATAATGCTTGATTTGTTGGTAACAACACTTTTTTGTTTTTGTAAGGATGCAAAAATGTTTGATGTGAAACGACATTTTTGATGCTGGAAACAGAGAGCTGTACATTTTGAATTGATCGTTCCTTGGAAGAAAGATTTTTGATGGCTTGAACTTGAACTCTGGTAAGCTCAGGATTGTCATCTTGAAAAGTGTGGCTTGCAGCAATGTAGATGGGTTCTCATTTGGTTATGATGACCCATGATGGCTAAGCTTTCAAGTCTAAGATGTTAACTTAGAGGGATTGTCATTATTGTGTGTCTCCCTCTTTGAAGCATTTTCTTAATGAATATGAAAAACAGTGTGAATGCAAATGAATGTGTCAGTTGACTCAGGGTTCAAGAAATGTAGGGTATAGTCAAGTGAGTGGAGTGAAGGATGAGGTTTATTGGCTCAAGCCTATGAGAGATAAGCTTGCCCCAAAGTAAGAAATGTTTGACTGCCCCAATTTTGACTTCAAATAGTGGGGAGTGAAACAGTCTGCCTTTGTCTAGGGAGGACAATGACAACTAAGGATACAGACTGATTGAGGGATTGGGAAATATGTTGGTATTGGGGTGACGCGTGGCTAGGAATGAATGGAATGGGAGGCAGAAGGATTCTTTCGGGCCGAGGGATATGATGCCCCGGTCTACAAGAGGACAAGGTTACCCCAATCCACGAAAGATGAAAATTGCCCCATCTCGAGTGGGATTGTGACAGGGTGCAAGGTTAGAATAATGGTTTGGAAATTGGTCTGGTATGGCTACATGAGTGTAGTATATGAACGGGATGAAAGATGGGGGTATTTTGGGGATGCTAAAAAAATCTCCCTGAGTTTGAGTGGAATGGAGGGTGGGGTATTGCCCCATTTTGATATGATAAGTCAAGTAACTGCCTTAGTAGGGATTTGTGGTTTTCCTTGGGAAGGATTCCACAAGCTAAGACAGTCAAGAGTTTTTGGTTCGATGAAAATTCACTTTGTTGATGATCACTGTTATCTTCTCTTGATGAACTTCGAGCGTGCAAGCCCTTTTAAGTTTTTTCTTATTTTCTTTTGTAATAATATTTTTCTCTTTGTTTTTTTTTTGAGCAAATAAATTATTCTGATTATTTTGTCCTAGAGTATAAGCTTTGAGAAAAATGGAAGCAACCAATCACTGATCAGAATAGGCCTTAGGATTGTAATATGGCCAATGGTTGATGATTCATGAAGGAAATGATTACTTTGCTCGTGAGAGTGTTCGGGGTTGGTTGAGACAAAGAATCTTTTATGCGCTTCATGGTAGAATGAACCTGTTTTAGGGTTGTAGCGCATTTGAGGGTTTATGGAGGATTGGATGCTTAGGCCAATGGAAGTGCTTGAGGGTTTATTTCAGACAAGGATCTTTTATATGCTCAATGGTGTGAAGTATCAGCTCACAATTTCTACCGCTTTGGTTTTCAAGATTTTTCAATCCTCTTTTTTTTAACTTCACTTTTTTGTGATTTTTCTTTTTTCTTTCGAGCTGAGCGAGCTGTTAGATATGGGATTGATCCCTGTCTAAGGTGTTTGAAAGGTTTTTGATATTTGGTTCGAAGTGGGTGGCAAAGGGTATTTCTCTTTTTAGGATGTGGGAAAGTTGCCAAACTTCACTTCGAATCATGATTGCTTGTTTTCTCGAAATTGTAATTATAGGACAAAACTTCATTTTAATATATTTGCTTTTTCTTTATTCTTTTTTCATATGCCCTAAATTTTGCTTAGATTGCTCTTATGAGTTTTCAACCTAACGAGCTTTTCTTTTTTGGATTTCTTTTTTTTTAACTCAAAGAACTTGCACGAGTGCTTAGAATGCCAACAGGAAATCTGTGATCATTACTCTGCCCCAGTATGGAGCGTACAAAGTGTTGTTCGTGAAATTTCATCACTGGGGGAAGTGAATGTAATACTCTTGTGGGGACTGGGCCTTTTATGGATGGTTGGGTCTGGTTTTGGAAATGGCGGAAAGATGGGGGTAGTATAACTGACTCAAACAAGGGTAAACACACATGTCATGTTAGTTTATTTTGCAAATGCTTCATGGAGAGTTAACACCGCTTAAGATTGAACAATTTTAATTGTTAAAACCACACAAGTTAACAAAATAGACATTTAAGCTTATTATCACGGGTGTGAGATATATGTTGGCTGGTGCTCTTAGTGGGGCACGCAGTGGCTAAGGGTCAAGCCTATGATATGGTCAATATTGTAGTGACCATGATGGTGAATGAGTTATTGGTGAATTCCATTGAATGGTTAAGTGGGTAGGTGGTTTCCATGAATGTGGTGGGTATGAGTAGGATGTATATGGAGTGAAGGGTGGAGGACTTGATGTCGGTGAATCAAGTTAGGGTGTGACAACATTTTCCAAGGAAGAGGAATCAATTCGAATATATTTTCAAGAAGGCATCGTTTCTCATCAAACAGTGTGTCAAAAAAAAGATCTTATGAGTTTCATTTTTTTATTTTTTGGAAAAATTATTTGAATAAAGTAGAATGCATGAACATATGGATGTTGTTGTACACAGACAATGATGCAGGTGAATGAAATGCCTAGTGATACCTAAAGCAAGTGTGTGATTTTTTATTTTTTATTTTTTTGAAGTTCAACCAGAGTGAGAGGCTAACAAAACAAAAAAAACTATTGGATGATGAACGATGCAAGAATAGAAGAAAATGAAGCAATTCCTAATTTTGTTTTAATGCATGTGAGAGGAATAATGCCCTTGAGATGGATGTGAGAGGAATGAATGATTTTTGTTTTTGTTCTTTATGACGCATGAAGGAACTGTTTTTGAGATGCATGAGAATGAATGACTTTTGTTTTTGTTTCTTCATGATGCATGAAGAGGAGTAATGAAATAATGAATGAATGTAAAATTTTTTTTATAATATCAAGGTGATATTATTTTCTCATTTTTGGCGTGTGGCTTATGCAAGATGAAGTAAAATAAAAAATGTGATATTTTGTTATTTTCTAGATGATGAGATGCATGTTGGTACCATGATAATGAAAACGATGACCGTATTCTATTATGAATGCATGATAATTTTTTTATTTTCTAGTTGAAAGACTAACTATGCTCACGCAACAAGAATAATCAAGTTAAACGCACCTTGTGTCCTAATGCATGAAGGAATACATGGTGAAAAATGACGAAAATGCATATGCGAATGCATGAAATGCGTGCATGAATGATCACTTGGAAAGGTCAGTTATTCTAAATGATTTTTGGAGACAATGCGGCACGTGACCGATGCAGAGTCTCTTTCCTGTATCAGAATGAAATGCTAAATACGTATCTATGAATGATGCGAAAATGATGACGTAATTTTTGAAATGATGCATGTTGAAACGGTATATAAACGATGTGTGGATGAAATGGCGTATGGATGATTTAAAACAACAGTTTTTGGATGAGTGAAAAGGTGCGTGAATGCTATGCATTTCATGATGTTGCAAATGATGAAATGCCTATATTATTTGATGATGGAAATGCATGCTAAATGAGATATTCAATCACAATTTTTTTTAATTGTGACCATGTTTTTTTATTCTTTTCTTTTTCGCGAAAATAAAGAAAAATGCAATGTATGAATGAACGAATAATGTTGCCTGATGCAGATGCGAGGAATGTGAATGAATGATCGCTTGAAAAGATTGACTATCCGAAATGATTTTTCGAACGCAATGCAATATGATGATGAATAATGCAAGAAAGTGGCATCATTTTATTATTTTTCTTTTATTTTGCATGTCAGATGACTAATGCATTTTTATTTTTCTATGCATGAAGAGGAGTAACGAATATAGTATATTTTTGAGTATGCAAGATGATGAAAGTTGGACAACTATGTAGCGTCTTTATTTTTTTTGGAGGATGATATGCATGTTAGTACCATGAGAACGAGATGTATATGAAAACAAGTTACTCGTTCTATGGTGATTTTTTATTTTCTAGCAAAATATAATGCCCATGATGACAGATATGTATGAAAAATGCGAATGCATGAAGAAATAAATGTTTGATTCTAATGCAATTATTTTCGTTTTCCGAGAGGTAGTGCAACATGTATGCAGACTCCTATTTTTTGATTTATCGGATGACAAATGATACAATTATAATGAAATGATTTTTTTGTTTTATTTGGGAAATGACACATGAATATGGAATGGTTGCATTTAAACTAGGATGACCACATGAGGGAAATGATATATGAATGTTATGTTTTTTTTTTAAATGTAATTCAAGACTTTATGAATGATGTGGTACCTACACTGTGTGATCATGACTTTGAATGATTATGAATGAATGTCGGTGCCTATGATGCCATTGCCTTTTTTGTGTGCGGGGAAACAAAATGCATGACACTCGCAGCGACTCTTTTTTTTTAATGCGTGGAAAAGAGCAATGAACATAACCTTTATATAATATGGGGGTAATATTCTTTTGGTGTACGGATATGCAAGATGAATGCAATTTTGAAAAAAATGATACCTTTGCGATGCATGATAGTGCAATAACAATGAAATGCTTATGGAAGAGTGATTTTAGTATGAATGAATGGTGATTTTTTTTGTGTTTTCTTTGAATAAAGTATAATGCATGAACATATGGACGTTTGTTGTACATGAGCAACAATGGAGATGAATGAAATGCGTGATGGTTTATCCTTTTTTTTATGCTTCAACTAAAATAAAAAGCTAACAAAATGCTATTGGGTGATGAATGATGCAATAATGAAGAAATTTATAATTTTTGTTTTGACGCATGTTAAAGGACTGATGCATTTGAGATGGATAGGAATAAATGACTTTTGTCCTTGTTTTTTATGATGCATGAAGATGATGCATTTAAAAATAAATTTTTATAATAGCAATGCGATGTATGAGTATGAGAGATGATGCAACTAGGATAAAATGATGCATGCATGGAGAAATTGCGCATTTGGACTATGATGCATGTATGGAGAAATGATGCATGTATGGAGGAATTGTGCAGTTGGACTATGATGACAATATGAGCGAAATGTTATAGAATGTCTCATGCAATTTGTAATAATGATGTTGCAAATGACAAGATGCCTACACTATTTGATGGTTTTTTTTCAATATTTATGAATTATGAATATATGATGAATGCTACGGTAGGGAAATGGCAATGTGATGCAAATGATGAAAAAATGATCTTATTTTATGATAATTTTTTGTATGATGAATGAAAGGAATGATGTCGTCTCGTATGCATGCAAATGAAGGAAGCATGAAATTTTTTTTGAGTGATTTTAATTTTGGAGAAAAACTAACCAGATTGATAGAGAGGGTAAGTATAGTGCCCCTGTGTCCTAGGTGGGTCATGTCTAAATTGGGATTTTCAACATGATCTAGGGTCACTTATGTGATCAATCTCTCAGGTGGCTCTATTTACTTCCTCACAAAGGTCTCCAGAGCTAAAATCCCCTTCATGATATGATCCACAACGATAGCGAGCTACCTGGTGTGGGATACCATAAAAGAGCATACTCTGGCTGAGACTTTCATGAGAGTCAGACAGATAAAATCCAGAATGACTGTCACTAATAATCTCCACTCGTCCTAAGTTATTTGCAGACCCGGGTATAGGGCCCCACTCAGAAGTGTGTGCAAAAGTATAAGTGAGGTGTGTGATGAGGGCAAAATACCTAAACTAACCAAGCTGGACAAGACATACAACAATGATAACAAAAAGTCGTCTACCTTAAGGTTCAATAAATAAATAATATAAGAATAAGGGTAAAAACAAAATATTAATAAAATTAACAAATACTTACACATTTAGTTAATTTGGCTTGACTCTCTTAATTTGTCCCCAGTGAAGTCGCCAGCTGTAGCGACCGAAAAATCCGGAGGAGGGATTCTTCGAAGTTTCTTGAATGAAGCCGCCACCAAAGTTTTAGTTTAAGGGAAAACATTGGAAAATCCCTATTGAGTGGATAAAGGGGTCTTGCGGACCAAATTTAGGCTCGGGAGTCGTTGATGCGTAAGGAAGGTATTAGCACCCTACGACATCCTTCCTAAGGAAGGTTACCTTTTAACTAAATGTGTAAATATTTATTAATTCAAAGATAATGCTTTTACCCTTATAATGATAATAAAAAAGAAGACTCGATAAACGGTTTGTTATTTTTTGTACTTTTTGAGAAAAACGAGATAAATGAATTAAAAGAAAAAAAAATGTTTTTTATTAATGCAATTGACAGAGGTCGGCCGCCCTCTGCTCCTACGTATCTCCTGGTAGAGAATCAAATCACACGTAGTTCTTGGTAAAAAATATTTGTGTGTTTGGTTTTTTTTTATATATGAAAAAAAATGATTTTGATGGAATAAAAAAAGGCAAAACACAGTAAGTTGTAAAACAGTAATCAGAAGGGTGCAGTTAGCAGCAGGATACTGTATTTTTAAAAGAGGGGTGCGAATAGCAGAGCCCAGTTCGTTTTCAAAGGCTTTTGGGCTAGGGTTGTTGTAAAAAGAAAGGGTGGTGTGAATATCAATCTGATATTTAAATTAAAAAAAAAGAAATGAATAAACAATCAGTATACAAGGCAAAGAAGCAAATTAGGGAACCCTAATTTGTTCTTTCCAACGCGCCGCAAGAGAGTTTCACAAACAGAGAAAAGAGAAGAAAGAAAAAAGGAGAGGGAGAGAGAGGAGAGCGCGACAGTGAGAGAGAAAGCCTTCGCATGAGAGAGGCGAACGGGGAGGAGGAGGACGACGGTGGTGAGCTTGCTTTCGGAGACGGGTGCACGACGGTGGAGAGCAAGAGTTCGCGTCGGTGGGAATGGCAAAGAACGGAGAGAGGCGATGACACGACGGTGGTACGACGGAGATGAGAGAAGGAGGATCAGAAAGAGAGAAAGAGAGGTGACGCCGAAGGGAACCAAGCACGGTGGTGGCGTGGCGGTGCCGGCGACAGCTCCGGTGAAGGCAAAAACGACAGTGTTCTCGACGGATCTTTGGAGAGGACGACCACGACGGACTGTTCGGGCTGATGACGCGGCGGTGGTTACGAGGATGGTGGCGATGGCGGGGCTTCGGTGGTGGTGCGTTTACGAAGGGGGGTTGTTGGTGATTGGTTGTGGGTGTACGGTGATGGTGGTGGTTTTTGTGGCTGAGATTCACGGTGGTCGTGGAGAAGAGGGAGCACGTGAAGGGGAGGTGAGAGAGGTGGTTGTGGTTGTAGTGACAGCGGCGGAGGGAGCGATGGGAGAGAGGACGATGGAGATGATGGTTTTGTGGATATAGTTCACGGTGGTGGCTGTTGGTTGATGATTTGGTGCGAAAATGGCGGTGTTGGTGGTTTTGGGTGGTCACGGTGGTGACCACCGCGTGGAGACAGGAGCTTCAAATTCCTTTTTTCTTTGCCGTTCTTTTCTGATTTATTAATTTTTGGTTCTCACTGTTTTTGTGTTGCTGTCTGTGATCCCCCCTCTTTACTGTTACAGGTTGCTGGTATTTTATAGAGGATCCCCCATTGTGTTGTTATGCTTTTGCAGAGTAGGCAGAGTAGTGGAGCAGAGGTGGTGGTACTGCTGTTTGCAAGGCCAGCATTGTTGGTGCCAAGAATGGGAAGACAATAAAGAGGGTGAAGAAATGGGTTTTGGCATAATGCTCAAAGAGATTTTCAGCAAGGACAGCAGCTTGTGCTGCCTTGCTTTTTATTTAGTTTTTGCTTTTTAATTAATTTTTTGTACTACTTTGTAATTTAATTTTTTGTCTACATGTATGTACTAAAGTTGACTTCTTTATTTGTAAAAAAAACTGATTATAGTAATAATAATAAAAAAGCAATTATTCAAATCTGATTTTTTTATTACATTTTCTTATTAAATTAATAACTATAACAATAAAAATAACGAGTACTAAAATGATCACTCGTACACGACGACCAGACGCGAACACGCATTCGCAACGAGGACAAAAATGTGTACATTATTAAGAATCGCACGCGTGCACAATGAGAAGTAACACGCCCATACACGACTGGGAACGACACACATAAACGACAAAAACAATATTTTGGATTTTCTAGTAAGCTTTAAATTAACCGGACAAAATTAGGGTATGACACCAGTTCTTGCCTTACCTGATTTCTCTAAGACATTTGTAGTTGAAATAGATGTTTCCGGCAAGGGCATAGGTGCTGTGTTAATGCAAGACAAGCACCCAATTGCTTATATAAGCAAGTCCCTTGGCCCAAGACAGCAAGTAGTCTTTGTGTATGAGAAGGAATTATTGGTCGTTGTTTATGCGTTACAGAAATTGGGAGCATATCTATCTCACAAGCCTTTTGTGATTAAGTCTGACCAAAAAAGTATTAAATACCTTTTGGATCAGAAACTTAACACTCCATTTCAGCAGGTGTGGATGTCCAAATTGATGGGGTTTGATTTTGAGATTGAATACAAGTCAGGGACCACTAATACAGCAGTAGATGCCTTGTCAAGAAGATCTAGTGCTGAGCTTCTGCCAATGCTCCTGAACAATGCTCAAAATGGCTTATTAGACTTGATCAAGCAATCTTGGGTAAATGATTCTACCCTTTCTCAATTGATTATTGATCGGGAAGCTGATGCTTCTAAACATCCTAAGTTCACTTGGTTTAATGGTGAGCTGAGAAGAAAAGGGAAGCTAGTGATAGGATCGGAGCCCGCTCTTAAGTTGCTGATTTTTCAGTGGCTTCATGATTCCTTTGTGGGAGGACATTCAGGCAGGGATATAACAGCAGCAAGGGTCAAATCATTGTTTTTCTGGAAAGCGATGAGCAAGGAAATACAGCACTACGTGAGAAATTGTGGGGTTTGTCAAAGAAACAAACCGGAACTGGTAGCTTCACCGGGACTTTTGCAACCTTTACCAATACCACATAGAATTTGGGATGAAATTAGTATGGATTTTGTAGAACGACTTCCTACATCCCAAGGCAAGCAAGTTATCTTTGTTGTTGTGGATAGATTAAGCAAATATGCTCACTTCATACCACTTACTCATCCTTACACTGCTCTTGATGTAGCTAAGGTTTTTCTCAATGTTTTAAAACTCGAACCGGTGACCGACTCGGTGAAGGTACCGGGTCACTGGGTCAAGGGTCGGACCGAATGGTCGACAGTTGAACCGCATGACCAAAACCGGAACCGGATGACTTGGACCCGGTCTCTATTTCGAGAATTTTCAATACCTATATAGTATATAATATAAATTTCGTCCCTGTAAAATTAATAACTATGTTTATTTTATATCTACTAAAATATAAAAAATTCCCAAATTTTTAGGACCTATATATTTCATACTTGTAAAACTTAATTTGCTAAAATTACACACCATGCCTATTTTATTTTTATTTGCTTGGTATATATTAAAGAAATTTTAAAAGTTCATATCATGCTTCAATAAATATTTAGAACAAATTTCATAAGTTAACAACTTAATATTAAATAAATCTTTAAAAAAATACTTAATATTAAATAAGTTTGTTGAAACATAATATTAATATTACATGCTAATGCCATGAGGATGAGCATACTTGACTTTTAGGAAAAGAGGTACCAATTATATATATTTGAAATAAATAATATTCTCAATAAGATTGGTAGCCCCATGGTAGCGCTCAACATTTGCTTTCAATAGGTCAGGGGTTCAAACCCCATTAATGACATTTTTGTTGAGGGTTTTGAGTCTCTTTTGTTTTAAGTAGTTTAGAAATAGTCTCACATCGGATAGAATGAACAGAACATGGAGGAAATGAGATATAAAAGCAAGGTGTATGTCAATGGGAAACATACTTACCTAGATGGCAATCACTAGTGGGGGCTTGCGTTCGCGCGGCCCCTCCCAATTACAGTTCAAAGATTTGATAAAAAAAAAATAAAAAAAAAATGGACAACCCGGTCCGGTTTGAGCCGGGTCGCCGGTTTTCCCCAAAACCAGCCGGTTTCCACCGGTTCCCACCGGTTTGGTGCATAACCGATCCAAAGGCTTGACCGGCTCGGTTACCCCCCTGGTTCCCGGTTCGACCGGCCGGGCCGAGCCGGTTTTTAAAACACTGGTTTTCTTGACTATGTGTTCAAGTTGCATGGCATGCCAAGCACCATTACAAGTGACAAAGACCCCATTTTTCTAAGTTTGGTTTGGAATGATTTCTTTAAGTTGCAAGGGGTGGCTTTGAATAAATCCACTGCTTACCATCCTCAAACAGATGGGCAAACTGAGGTGGTAAACAAGTGTCTTGAGACCTACTTGAGGTGTATGTGCTCAGACAAACCTTCTTCTTGATCTTCTTGGCTATCTCTAGCTGAGTGGTGGTATAACACTCATTTTCACTCCTCTATCCAAACTACACCTTATGAGGTAGTATATGGTCAGGCTCCTCCAATTCATCTCCCCTACTTACCCGGAGAGTCCCAAGTGCAAGAAGTGGACAGAACCTTGTCCACTAGGGAAGCTGTCATTAAGTTGTTGCAATTCCACCTCCTTCGAGCTCAAAACAGAATGGCTCAGCAAGCCAATCGCCATAGAACTGATAGGCATTTTTCTATAGGGGATTACGTGTATTTCAAGCTCCAGCCCTATAGGCAGAGCACTGTGAGACAACAAGCTTTTCATAAGCTCAATCCTAAATATTATGGTCCTTTTAAAGTCCTGGATACTATTGGTTCTACTGCCTACAAGTTAGAGCTTCCTCCTACATCAGGAATCCATGACGTGTTCCACGTTTCTCAGTTAAAACTCTGTCCAAATCCTTCCCACAAATCTGTCATTCAGTTGCCTAATGCTGCTACAGTTGCTACCAAAGAACCTGCTGCAATTCTTGATCGAAAGATGGTCAAAAGAGGAAGAGTTCATGCTACAAAAGTACTGGTTCAATGGAAGGATGCACCACCTGAGGAAGCTACATGGGAGTTTTATTACGACTTCTTGAAGAAATATCCAGCTTTTCATCCTTGAGGACAAGGATGTTCTTATGAAGGGGGTATTGTTATAGTATTATTAATAAGTATTATTTCAGCTTTAATTTACTGTTGCTTCTCCATATTCCCCTCTTGTAATAACAGCTGCTTAACAGCTGCTTCTCCATATTCCCCTTCTTGTAATAGGGGCTGCTTAATAGCTGCTTCTCCATATTCCCCTTCTTGTAACAGCTCTCCTGTATCAGCTTTATAAGTGCCCATTTGTGGCAAATGAAAGAATATCATGAAATAAAAATAAACTTATACTCCCTTCTACAATTTCATTCTCTGCAACTTATACTTTTCCTGCTACACTTCGAATTCCATTCCATAATTGGAATTCCAGTGCTGAAGGATAGGATTCTTCGGAGGAATTTCTCCCTATAATCCAAGTTTCTCTTCCAGGAGCCAGTGGAGCTAACGCTAGAACCAGATAAAGAAGTAGATCCAAAAACAAGTCCTTGATCGTTGCTCAAGCTTTGAGTAGAAGAAACAGATGGACGAGGCAAGGGAAGACCTCTCTTCTCACCGACATCGGAATCGGCGACGGCGGTGGGAGGAGGAGTGAAATCCCTGCTGACAATATTTTAGGAATAACATAGATAAATAAATCTGTTTTAGCTCATATTTTGTGGGCGTGTCTGTTTTTAGTGAGTGTTTCTTTTTTGTTTTTTGTTATTGTTAGTGAGTGACCAGTGAAGTGAGTGTCTATTTTTTTTATTTGAATACCGGGTGTATTACTCTTAGTAGTAGTGACTGTTTATTTTTTCCCACTTTTTTAGATGATGTTATTTTAAAAAAAGAAACGGGCCGACCCGTAAGCCCATCGGGCCGGCCCGACCCGCCCAATAATATCATCGAGTCAATCGGGCCAGGCCTAAAAAGATACTGATTATTTTGGGCCGCTATTTTTAGAGCCCAGACCCGATCAAAAAATCGGGCCGCTGGGCCGGCCCAATGGGCCGAGCCCAAATTGACAGCTCTAGGTACCAACATGTGGATTTTGAGCTGGACTGTAAGCAAGTGGTTGATGCGGTTAAAGGCGGACTCAAGATAGCTACTGAATTTGGAGTTCTTATTTCATCGTGGAGAGACACTCTTTATCATTTACATAACTGTTCACTCAGTTTTATCCGGCGACAAGTGATAACTCTTATTTATAAGAGTTATTTTCGCTTTTTATTACTTGGTATCGTTGTAAATCCTTGAGTATTAATTAAGAAATTAATGATTTTTAATCACTTTCTGATGTTAAGTGTTATTTTGTGCAAAAAGGTGTTTAGGTGTGAATTATAGACAAATTGAAACAATTTGATGTGTTTGTTAGTTGTGCAGATTTTTGACAACAATCAGGCAGCACCCTGCAGCACCTGTTTTAGGTGCTGTGAGACCTAGAGTAGTGATTGGAATTTAATAGTGCAAAAAGTGTGCGAATTTTGCTGAGCTGGCGACGTGGGACAGGTGTGGCAGCATGAAAGGCTGTGCGCAGCTGTCAATGGGGACCACCAAAGATTCTCTTTGTTTTTAAATATATTAATTCCACTTTTGGTGGGATTTCTTGTGTCTTTTTGCAAGGGTTTTTTACCCTAATTGTGCAACTATAAAAGTCTCAAAAAAAGTTGAAAGGGAGGCTGCCTTTTGCACGAAACCCTAGGCGAAAAAGTAATTATTCAGAGCTAGTTTTTGTCCTTTAGGAACCAGCCACCACTACCACTTCATCTTCTACCTTCATCCATTCCACCATTGTTAAGACTGCACAGCACTGAGACAGCACCTGCAGAGTGCTGCGAAAATTGCTTGGAACTGGGAGCTGTTTGGCTGAAGGGCAGAACTGTCCTCTCACTTTTCTCTCTTAATTTCGTGTATTTTTCTTCAGTGGTAATGTTAGTCTTGACCTTGGTTTTCATCTTTATTTTGGTTGTTATTATGCTCAACACGAGCTAACTTTTTAGTGTTAGGGATTTAATGAAGTTGTGATTGATTTCCGGTTGTAAGAACCTTGTTGATGTTGAAAGCACTTTGAATCTATGAGAATTATTTTTATACATTGAGCTGAGCATGATCCCCTTAGTTTAATACATCTTTTTTGAATACTGAAAAGGTTTAATAAGCAGAATGCATAGATTCACATGAGTATCCTTAGTTAAAAGACATTTTAATTAAGTTGGTTAAACTAGAAATATTTAACTAAGCTCATGGGATGTTCTGGATTGTTTTTATCATGGCTGGGGTCGACATTAATGGGGTCTTAGACATAAGGTACCCTTAAACATTGGTGAATAGGACAAGCATTTAGTGAATGATTAAACTAACCAAGGTTATGGGTAATCACCGCTAAGTACTCTTGAAAATGAGAGTCACTACCGCCAGTCAGACGAACAAAGGTTCTGATTGACTATTAGTATCGACTTGTTTTTATTTGTTCTTTTGAAAGGGGTTTTCGAAAGAGATTGATTGGCACGAATGATCAAACTAACAAAGGTTATGAGTGATCATCGCTTGTTGTTCTTTTGGGAAAAAGACATCGCCACCAATGGCTAGACGAACAAAGGTTCTGATTAGCCACTAGCGACGATGGGTTGAAAATGTTTTTAGAAAGGAAAAGGTCTTCGTTCTGATGTAACATCCCTAATTTTTAAAGACTCGATCTATGAAGCCTAAGACCGATTTAATTATTTGTGGAATAATTAGTCGTGTCCCGGTGATTAGTAGTCGAGGAAGTTGCCCAAGTATGGGTGTCTCCATCGAATTATGGCTTGATCACGAATTAAATGAAGAAATTAAGAGAAAGGGGCGAAATGGTCTTTTCCTACCTTTTTAGTGCTTCAGCCACTAAGTTGCTGAACCCCCTTGTCCTCACACACACACTTGGCCACTTTCAAAAAATTCAGAATAGAAGGGAAATGGAAAACAAGAGAAAAAGAGAAAAAGGGCTTGAGGGAGAAGGAGAGTTAGAGGGAGGAATTGTTAATGCATGTCTCCACATCTATGACCATCTGAATCATAATCTCCTCTTCTTCTTATCCATACCAGAATCATCACCATCTTCCTCTTCTTGATGCCATTTTCGAAATAGAGGAGCCCCATATAACTACCATGAAGCTTGAATCAAGTTGAACTCATGCATGTCCATGTGGAACCAGATGAAAGGCAAACTGAGCATACATTGTGGATTGGTAAGTGTTTGAAGATTCTAGAGCTTCTGGTACAGGAGATTGAGGTACAATTCGTGGCTACAGGTGGTTGAAGTGGGTGTGTTAAGTTTAACAGAAATTCTGGGTAAAACCCGTATGCACCACCTTCATTGTTTTCATAGTATCTCCCTGCACACTACTCTGATGATCGTGATTCTTGTCCCTCTGGAAACTAGACAAAAAGCTCTTCATTTTGTGCACAAGAACCGTGTGATTTCATGGAGAAATGAGAGAGATATCCTGTTGACAAGTTTCGGTTTCAGAATCAAACACTGTCCTGAACCAGTCACCTTGTTTTGTTAATATCTCTCAATCTACTGGATGCATGCGCGTGAAACTTCTTCCATTTGAAAGTAGACGAAATGATCTTCATAATGGGCACTGATTTGAGTAGATTTGGTCACGGATTGACCAAATTATGCCTGTTGCAAAACTGAGTCATGTTGCTGGAAAACAGAAAGAAGAATGCTGGAAATGACGTTCGTCGAATTTGAGTTCGGTTCGCCGAAGTCTCGAACGTCATCAGTTCGATATACTGAAGTGGGGTTCAGTAGCAAGAATTTGATCGAGTTCAGATGCGGAGGCACTAGGAGCGTGTACGTGACTACGGGGATTGTTCGAGTGGTTACAATCCGGTCGGCCGTGTTTCGACGTGATTTCTCGGCAATCGTCAACCGGGTGAGTTCTACTCACGGATAGGGATATTTTTATGTGTCTTGAAAATATATCAGTTTTGAGTCATAAGGCATTATCCGTTTTCGAAAGATTTTGGAACCGAAAACCGTTTTTGAGCGATATCGCGTTTTTACGGTTTTTATTGAATTGTTGAACGAATTACGTAATTGTGTTTTAAATCGTTGAAATGAAATGATTTGTATCCTATCTGGAATATTTGGGATTTTCTGAATTTCAGGAGTGATCGATATTAGAAATCGAATTGGGCGAAAACGGAAAGCGGAATTGAGAAATAGGAGAATTAGAGAAACAGAACCGGACGCACGGATCGTGCGCCCCTGGGCACGGACCGTGCGCCCTCTTCGGGTTGATTGTAGGAATTGTGGTGCATCACGCACGGGTCGTGCACCCCTGGGCACGGACCGTGCGTGAGCTTCTGTCACCGATTCCCGATTTCTCGTTCCGGAGCTCCGTTTGATCCCGAACCTTTTCTAATCTCTTTCTCAATCATTTAAAAAGGAATTGCCTTATTGACAACCGTATTTTGAACTTATTCGACTCACGATTTTGAAAAAGAGTTTCAAAAGCATATTTGATTGAAAAACCGAAACCCTAGTATACGAGTGGGTACACCAACCTATGGATTGACCGAATATATATGTTTATATATGTCAAATGAAAATGATTATAATGCCGGATGTTTATAAATTCATCAAAACAGGTTATAAGTCAATAATACGTTGAATATGATTATAATGCCGGAGGTCCAATTTATAAATTCCTCAAAACGGATTATAGATCGATATGGATATTGTTTATCCGATTATTATGTGATAGATCCTTTGGTGATCGAAAAGATATAAATTATCTAACTCTCGAGAAATTGATGCATATTGTCATATGTATTGCGTTGGGTGACGACCCGACAAGTAGCATACTAGGGAGGGTAGTCATGACCCCTTACCTATGGCCCTGAATGTGTTTTGGCGTGGTCAACTCACGGGTTACCGATATTCGTGACGTTGGGTTCACAATCGGTTTATGCTAAACTAAGACTATGGTATTTCCGATATTCGTGACGTTGGGTTCACAATCGGTTTATGCTAAACTAAGACTATGGTATTTCCGATATTCGTGACGTTGGGTTCACAATCGGTTTATGCTAAACTAAGACTATGGTATTTCCGATATTCGTGACGTTGGGTTCACAATCGGTTTATGCTAAGCTAAGACTATGGTATTGCCGATATTCGTGACGTTGGGTTCACAATCAGTTTATACTAAATAAATGGAACACACGATTACCGGGATTAGCACTGGATTGCAGTCGGTTCGTGTTAATTAATTTCACGAAGTGCGTGACATTTCGATTAATAAATAAGACATCGTTATGTCAGATTTTGTTGTAACGGTTTAATAATTGAACCGAGTGTCAGTGAGGGGGCACGGTAGGACTCACTGAGACAAGTTGTCTCACCCAATCCATATTTGCTGTTTTTACAGAGAACAGGTTATAAGGACGGCAGTCGGCACAGTTGGTTGTCGGGTTCGAGGAGAAGATTGAAGATTGATTCATTTATTATTGTCCTTGTTCTTCTGTAGTTGTCTCTGTATTCAGTCGTATGACTCGAGCTTGTATTACGTTATATTTTTTTATAGTTTCCGCTGTTTCTTGTAAAGATGTATATCTAAACAGGAATTTTTATACTCTGATTTATACCAAATTGTATATTTAGGTATTTCTTTGTTAAAGAAATACCGGGGTGTTACATTTGGTATCAGAGCGGTTCGGCCTTGTCGGACGTAGTGACCTTCGGGTCGAGAACATAGGATCGAGTTAGCTAGGGACTTAGACAATTATATGTCAGACCTTTTTAGTATATTACGTGACGTATTGAGTCAAGATCCACTCAATGTTTCATGTAAGTTACTGAAAATTATGACAGATAGTTGCCTCAGCCCCGAAAATGTCCGAGACCCTACACTATAGGATTCTCAGCCTTCTCGTTTCATCAGAGCACGTAGCAGCAGCAGAGGGCTACATATGACATTTGGAAACAATGATGGGCATCCGCAATGGTTCGAGGAAACTGTGGGCGACTGTTCACTAAGTGAATCGGATGCGGCTAGTGAGTCGCGGCATGAAACGTCGTAGATCTTATCGAGGAATAAGAATCAAGCGAAGCCGTTGTGCGGCAGGAACGTCAGTGTACTGAAATCTGTCAGACTAGTAAACACCTGAAACCCTGACCTTTATTTAGTCAGCGTATCAGTTTTTGAAATATCGTTTTCATCATAAATCTTACCTTCTGGTGTTAGTAAATCCCAGTTAGGGCAGCAGTCAAGGAAAATCCTTATCGGTAAATTTCAAGCAGAGATTCCAATTCTTCTTCTTCCGAGTCACAATGTGATAGATGACAAAGCCAAGTGAGTAAAGATACTTCGTCGTCAGTTTTGACTAGTGGAATCAAAAGTGCCGATCAGGTTAAGTCCCGACCAGGAATTATGAATCAGACCCTTCAAAGCAGATCAGTATGTGGAATCGGTAGGAGTGACCTTATTTCAATCCGCTGCCGGAAGCATTCCGATCACGGTCTGTGAGAAATTCTCGTTAGTCTTCCGAATCATTTTGTTCGTAACTTCTGCTCCGGAACTCCGATTTTTATGTTCCGAGAGGCGTTGGAAAGCTAACGAAAATATCTACACCGATGAATGGGTTGTGAGCCGTATCTTCAATTGTATTTTGAATTGTACCTCTGTTTTGAAATCTGAACCGTAAACTCTAAACATTCGTGGAATGTGGACCTCCCTGTTGTACGGGAAATTGGTAAAAGGATCTCCAATCAGTCAGTTTAGACTCTTAGACACCTGTTCAGAATGGTGTTTACTGTAAGTTTTTCCAAGAAACCTACTTCCAGTAATTGTCAGTAGTACTGATGGCCATTCAACCATTAGAAATGATTCCAAAATCTTAATCTCTAAGACCCCAACTAACTAGTTGGAAGATCGAGGAGCTTTAAGTCACCTGTGTGGCGAACGTAATGTTGTCGTGGAGTAGGAACCGTTCTGAAGCTAGATCGATTAATGTAATGTAATAATTATGTCTAGATAGTCGCGAAAGTTCGGAAAGAAGCGGGACCGGGGGAAAATTCTAAATGATAAATACTCCAATTTCAACGAATCAATACGAAGACACTTATGGTGTGCTCGTTTGATTCCCAAAATAACTTTTGTTTTCAAAATCCCCTGGTGCCACCGCAATTCCAAAATTCGTAACTAATCCGAGAATAGTTGTTGTACTGAAGTTAATCGAGAAACCAAGGATTGTCTAGAATGACTCTAAATCTCATCTTCGAAAGAAAACCGTATGTCATTCTAGTAGGATTCCTGATATGAAAAATTGCATCTCCTTAGGATCTGAGTGATCGAGGATCTATGAAACATAGGTATCAAAGTTCAAGCCTAGTTGATCTAGGAAGACAGCCAAAATTGGACAAGTCGTTGACTTAGAAAACTCCGAAAAAGCCATGTTTGGGAAATCATCCTTCGCATGTTATAGCATTCAAGCTTCCGCTACTAAAGTGAAACTCCAATCGTTAATCTTGAATTCGTTAAGATCAACAGTGAACTGTTATGACTTTGATCCATCGGATGGATCGAAGCTAGTTTCACCATTCTAATAATCTATCGGCAAGATGTCAATCAAGCAAGTATGTACTGATTTCAGAGTTGTCTGAATTAGCCAGTACACAAGGCTTTCTCAGAATCCAATGAGTTGAGTCGTGTCTATTTTTGTCACGAAATGCAAGCCTTTGTCCTAACCTCGAAGTTTTATCTTGGACTAATTCGAGAAAGGAATCGAAGGGAAATGAATTGAATCGAATAGAATAGCGGCTTGGGAAAATTTTAAAACAAACACCCGCTTTCCCTTTCGGCTCAATGTCCTTCCCGATCCCTTCCTCGAACAAACCCAATTGTTTTGTTTTAACGGAACCGAACTCAAGCACGAGAAAAGTTTGCGAGATTTTGATCGCACAAATGGTTGACTCCAACAAAATAACACCTTTATTCTCACTTTTGAACTGGCAAATTTAAAAATTTGAGATTGAGATTCCGCTTTATTGAAGCGCCGTGCATTGAGTAAGGTCACCTATAAGTTGGGGTGAATTAACTTTTTGGGATAGTCGTATTTTCAAACTATCGTCATTAGAAACCCCATTGATAAGACTTTTCATTCAAATGGAACTATTGTACTTTCAAGTTTTCGAACCAATTTGATGAAAGAATATTCTGCTATTATTTTAGAGTTTTTCCTGGATTCGGTTGCAAGGAAAATAGTTTCTAGATTCCTTGGACTGAAAGTCAACATGTTTTATGAAATAACTCTGTTTGCTTCAGTCGAGATTTTTAGTAAAATGAGTCAAGCGCTTATGTGAGCGTAACTCGGGAAGAGAAGAAAACTTTTCTTCTGGATACCGTGTGGTTTGATTCCAAGGAAATTCTCTTAAAGTCATTGTTTCATTCCAATTTAAGCTACGGCTAGGCCGAAACCTTCCGAGTTCCTGACTTCGATAGTGCAGGATTTGTGGATACCATAACTATGAGTTTGTATCCTCAACAGATTGTAGGCATTCCATTGTCCATAACAATTAACGTCAGCTTTCAAGAGGTCGGAACAGTTAATTTCTGAAGAAAGTCTGTATCTTCATGATGTCTTTCACGTGTCTCAGTTGAGAAAATGTATTCCTGATCCACTCCAACCGTTGAGCGTTGAAACGATCGATCTTCGACCGGATTTATCTTTCCAACCTTATCCTAGTCATATCCTAGGGCGCGACATGAAGACATTGAGGTCAAGGGCCATTCTGATTGTCAAGATAGTCTGGGAAGGCTTCACCGCCGAAGAGGCTACTCGGGAACTGGAAGAGGACGTGATGACCCGATATCAGTATCCTTTTGCTTAAGGTTCGTCTTGTCAATTTTGAGGACAAAATTTTTAAAAGTTGGGGTGATTGTAACATCCCTAATTTTTAATGACTCGATCTATGAAGCCTAAGACCGATTTAATTGTTTGTGGAATAATTAGTCGTGTCCCGGTGATTAGTAGTCGAGGAAGTTGCCCAAGTATGGGTGTCTCCATCGAATTATGGCTTGATCACGAATTAAATGAAGAAATTAAGAGAAAGGGGCGAAATGGTCTTTTCTTACCTTTTTAGTGCTTCAGCCACTAAGTTGCTGAACCCCCTTGTCCTCACACACACACACTTGGCCACTTTCAAAAAATTCAGAATAGAAGGGAAATGGAAAACAAGAGAAAAAGAGAAAAAGGGCTTGAGGGAGAAGGAGAGTTAGAGGGAGGAATTGTTAATGCATGTCTCCACATCTATGACCATCTGAATCATAATCTCCTCTTCTTCTTATCCATACCAGAATCATCACCATCTTCCTCTTCTTGATGCCATTTTCGAAATAGAGGAGCCCCATATAACTACCATGAAGCTTGAATCAAGTTGAACTCATGCATGTCCATGTGGAACCAGATGAAAGGCAAACTGAGCATACATTGTGGATTGGTAAGTGTTTGAAGATTCTAGAGCTTCTGGTACAGGAGATTGAGGTACAATTCGTGGCTACAGGTGGTTGAAGTGGGTGTGTTAAGTTTAACAGAAATTCTGGGTAAAACCCGTATGCACCACCTTCATTGTTTTCATCGTATCTCCCTACACACTACTCCGATGATCGTGATTCTTGTCCCTCTGGAAACTAGACAAAAAGCTCTTCATTTTGTGCACAAGAACCGTGTGATTTCATGGAGAAATGAGAGAGATATCCTGTTCACCAGTTTCGGTTTCAGAATCAAACACTGTCCTGAACCAGTCACCTTGTTTTGTTAATATCTCTCAATCTACTGGATGCATGCGCGTGAAACTTCTTCCATTTGAAAGTAGACGAAATGATCTTCACAATGGGCACTGATTTGAGTAGATTTGGTCACGGATTGACCAAATTATGCCTGTTGCAAAACTGAGTCATGTTGCTGGAAAACAGAAAGAAGAATGCTGGAAATGTCGTTCGTCGAATTTGAGTTCGGTTCGCCGAAGTCTCGAACGTCATCAGTTCGATATACTGAAGTGGGGTTCAGTAGCAAGAATTTGATCGATTTCAGATGCGGAGGCACTAGGAGCGTGTACGTGACTACGGGGATTGTTCGAGTGGTTACAATCCGGTCGGCCGTGTTTCGATGTGATTTCTCGGCAATCGTCAACCGGGTGAGTTCTACTCACGGATAGGGATATTTTTATGTGTCTTGAAAATATATCGGTTTTGAGTCATAAGGCATTATCCGTTTTCGAAAGATTTTGGAACCGAAAACCGTTTTTGAGCGATATCGCGTTTTTACGGTTTTTATTGAATTGTTGAACGAATTACGTAATTGTGTTTTAAATCGTTGAAATGAAATGATTTGTATCCTATCTGGAATATTTGGGATTTTCTGAATTTCAGGAGTGATCGATATTAGAAATCGAATTGGGCGAAAACGGAAAGCGGAATTGAGAAATAGGAGAATTAGAGAAACAGAACCGGACGCACGGATCGTGCGCCCCTGGGCACGGACCGTGCGCCCTCTTCGGGTTGATTGTAGGAATTGTGGTGCATCACGCACGGGTCGTGCACCCCTGGGCACGGACCGTGCGTGAGCTTCTGTCACCGATTCCCGATTTCTCGTTCCGGAGCTCCGTTTGATCCCGAACCTTTTCTAATCTCTTTCTCAATCATTTAAAAAGGAATTGCCTTATTGACAACCGTATTTTAAGCTTATTCGACTCACGATTTTGAAAAAGAGTTTCAAAAGCATATTTGATTGAAAAACCGAAACCCTAGTATACGAGTGGGTACACCAACCTATGGATTGACCGAATATATATGTTTATATATGTCAAATGAAAATGATTATAATGCCGGATGTTTATAAATTCATCAAAACGGGTTATAAGTCAATAATACGTTGAATATGATTATAATGCCGGAGGTCTAATTTATAAATTCCTCAAAACGGATTATAGATCGATATGGATATTGTTTATCCGATTATTATGTGATAGATCCTTTGGTGATCGAAAAGATATAAATTATCTAACTCTCGAGAAATTGATGCATATTGTCATATGTATTGCGTTGGGTGACGACCCGACAAGTAGCATACTAGGGAGGGTAGTCATGACCCCTTACCTATGGCCCTGAATGTGTTTTGGCGTGGTCAACTCACGGGTTACCGATATTCGTGACGTTGGGTTCACAATCGGTTTATGCTAAACTAAGACTATGGTATTTCCGATATTCGTGACGTTGGGTTCACAATCGGTTTATGCTAAACTAAGACTATGGTATTTCCGATATTCGTGACGTTGGGTTCACAATCGGTTTATGCTAAACTAAGACTATGGTATTTCCGATATTCGTGACGTTGGGTTCACAATCGGTTTATGCTAAGCTAAGACTATGGTATTGCCGATATTCGTGACGTTGGGTTCACAATCGGTTTATACTAAATAAATGGAACACACGATTACCGGGATTAGCACTGGATTGCAGTCAGTTCGTGTTAATTAATTTCACGAAGTGCGTGGCATTTCGATTAATAAATAAGACATTGTTATGTCAGCTTTTGTTGTAACGGTTTAATAAATTGAACCGAGTGTCAGTGAGGGGGCACGGTAGGACTCACTGAGACAAGTTGTCTCACCCAATCCATATTTGTTGTTTTTACAGAGAACAGGTTATAAGGACAGAAGGCGGCACAGTTGGTTGTCGGGTTCGATGGGAAGATTGAAGATTGATTCATTTATTATTGTCCTTGTTCTTCTGTAGTTGTCTCTGTATTCGGTCGTATGACTCGAGCTTGTATTACGCTATGTTTTTTTTATAGTTTCCGCTGTTTCTTGTAAAGATGTATATCTAAACAGGAATTTTTATACTCTGATTTATACCAAATTGTATATTTAGGTATTTCTTTGTTAAAGAAATACCGGGGTGTTACATCTGAAAATGATCTTGGTTTGCAAAAGTGATTCTTTTTGTTACGAAAATAACTCTTTTCTTTTTGTTATGCAAATGCTAATTTTTATGGTTGCGCTTGACGAGAATGTGACTCGCTCCTACGTATCCCAAATGGGAATCAAAGCGACGTAGTTCTAAGTTGTCTAGAAAAAGGCTTTTGTTTTTTATCTTGTTTAATTGCGAAAATTGAACTTTCATGATGATCAATCGAGCAAAGGCTCCAAGTGACCACCATTAGCACTCCATTGTTAATAATCATGCAAGCAAAGGCTTCGCAAGACTACTAACAAAGTTTTTGATTTAATGAAAATCTTTAGGAAAATTAGGCATTCATGATGATCAATTGAGCAAAGGCTCCAAGTGATCGCCACTAGTACCTCATTGTTAATAATCATGCAAGCAAAGGCTTCACAAGACTACTAACAAAGTTTGATTTTGAAATGGAAAATAAGATGTTTGATTTCGAACTGTGTTGGCATTTTTTAATTTAGAAATTATTTATTTTAAATAGGGATTTTAGGACATGATCCGTAACGGTTCATTAGTGACCTAAAAAGCAGACTAACCCGACTGTACAATCGACTTGGTCCCCTATTTACATTTTGAAAAAAAAGAAAAATTCAGCTATTTATTTTTATAGGTTTTTTGTAAAAGGAAATAATAATAAAAAAAAATGCAAAGAGAGGATGCAGTAGTAAAATGGGGTGCAATTTGCGGAAAGGGAGTGTTTTGTTAAAAATGGGGGGGTGTGCCTAGCAGAGTCCGGTTCAGTTTCTGTTTTTTTGAGGGGAAGCGAAACTGGGCCTAAGCTGGGGGGGATGTATGAACGAATGTGCATGGTGTGACTAGTAATCTGAAATACTCAAAAAAATAATTTTTTGTGCAATGAAATGCATGATACTCACAAAAAAGACATGCGTGGGAAGACATGGTTTTTATTGAATGGGAATGCATGCAAAATGAGAGGTTAATGTGTTATTTTTCATGATGTGTGAAAAAGGACAACAATAATGCATGAGACGTGCTCCTAATAAGACACAATTTTTGGATCTTTCGAGAAAATTAGGGGAAAAAGCCTTAGTGAATGGAAACGCACACGTGCGGAGAATGCACTCCTGACAAACCTAAATGAGATTGAAAAAAATGCATGTATGAATTTCATCAAGTTTTGTTTTATGCCATGCAAATGATGTCTTTATATAAAAATGACGGCGATAGTGCGACTTGACATGCATATGAAAAATAAGATGAAAACATTTTCCGAGTTTGGTGACGGAAATTTTGGGAACATCACCTCATGTAGCCCGGTAAAAGAAAAGACTATGATGATTTTTTTTGAAAGTTTTGCTTTTTGCCTTTTTTGCAAATTTTGTTTTATGTAATGCAAGGATGTATGCAAATGATGATGTGAGGCAACCAATTGTCGTTACTCTGAGTAACTTGCATGAAACATTGAGTGCATCCTGACTCAATACTCCACGCAATATACTGAAATGCTTCGACATTTGGTTAACTCAAACTTATTCTCTTATTTGAAAACAAACCCCACTTGATAGGGTCAAAGTGCCCCGATACCATAGAGTAACATCTCAAATTTGTAGTACACAAACAAATTTGAAATATTACCCTTCGTCATTCGAAGGTGCACTTTTACTCATTGAGCTTTTACATGAAGAGCTTTTCTATTTTTTCTTTGTTTAGGGAAGATGCATGCATTGGAAACTTTTCATTTTTAAAATCAATTCTACTTTAAACACTAATATTTTTATAAATAGAATAAATATATAATAACAATCATATATTACCAATAGCATATAAAAATACATTTAATATGATTTCAATCAATTTTAATGACTCGAACACAAAATAATTTAATATTACAAATTGAAAATAGTTCATAAAACAAGCGCATACTAAGCGAAATGCAATGTAAGGAGGTCGGGGTGTTACAGCTCACGTCGTTTCCGGCGACGCCACACGGTGGTGATGAAAGGGGGTGCGGTGCTGACGCTGAAAGGGGGAAGCTACAATGGTTGTTGCGACGACGTAGAGCTTGTGGCGGCGGTCATTGATATTGCTCTTAAATCCGTGAAGGGAGGCTTCCTGTCCTTGGAACTAATATCACCTCTTTCGCCCTTTATTGCCCTCACGTTGGATCTGATGGTAATTTCCTATTTTCAATCCACATTTTGATTTTCAGTGAAGCGTGTTTTATCTTTGTTTGTTGCAATTCGAACCGTTTTGTCATTCATTGATGTTTTAATTATTCAATTGGATTGTAAAAACTTTTTTTGGGTTGTCTTTTATTTGTTAAATATTAAAAATATGTTTTTTATTTGGATTTTGTTTGAAATTTAGAATCCTAATTTTGCTTTTGTTGTTTTTGGTGTGGTGATGATGTTGCAGCTTTAATTTACCCTTGCAAGCTGTTTTTGGTAAAAATTTAATGTTTGGGGGGGGGGGGGGTTGAATAATGGGCTTTATGATGAAGTGATTTTGAATTTTGTGTTCTGTTTGATGTTTTTTGAAGCTTTGAGTCCTTGGGATAGAATTGGATCACATGGAGCTAGGAATTTAAAGCTATGCAAGAAACCACAATCATCTACGGGTGATGCTGATGGAGCTGGAAATGGGAATGGAAATGGAGCTCTTTCACGCAGGGGGAGTGGGAGCTGGAAGGTTCAACAAGTCCCTCAATCTCAAGATTTCTTCCCATTGAGATCAATCAAACTTGAAATTTGTTTGCCTGTGTGGTGGCTGCATTTTGTACTGTACATGCCATGCCACATTTTATATTCCTTTGTGGTGTCTCTGTTCTCTCTAGCTAGAGAACTCTTTAGGAATTTAAACTCTTCATTTAGGATTCTATTTTGATGAAATAAAAGTTGTAGTTTTGATTGTTTTCCTTTCATTTCAGGTTTATATCATCAATTTTCTCCATTAGTTTTGTTGCTAAATATGGTTTTCATCAACTGATGCTGCAAGGGACCACAAAGGGTTTCAGTAGTTCAAAAGCTAGCAGAATCAGCCTTATTGATCTTCCTGGACTGGATAGATATGAAGTTGACGATAGCAGCCATTGTCTATATATCTATATTTTCAGTATGTTGAAACATGAAAACAATACATTATCTTTGGTGTAGGTATTTAGTCGATGCTCTAATTGATAAATATCAGTCTCGAGAAAATGAGGAAATTCCATTCAGTGACTCATGTTTGACACGTTTGCTACAAGAATCACTTGGTGGAAATGCCAAACTCTCAGTAATATGTTCCATCTCACTTGCTAACAGGTATTTACCCAGATGAAAGAGCTTAATTTGTTTGTCTGTAACATAACAGGAAAGTATTGAGTTCTAGAGATAAGTATTCAATTGCCTTATTTGAACATTATTATTAATTATTAATATGTAATAAAGTATTTGTTCCGGATCGGCCCCAGAGGCCCAATTTGCGACTATAACAGGCCCATTCCCCAAGAAATTCGGTCCAGTATCACGCCATTGGATCATAAATCAACGGACCAGATCGAAGCGCTAGAATCCAACGGTCTGGGTCGGGCGCAACCCGGTTCCCGATGCTCTGCGTCTATAAATACGGGTCCTACCCACATATCCAGGTACGCTTCGCTCATTTGCACCCCACTGACTTCTGTTTGCTGACTTTAGCATCAGAGTGTCTGTAGGTACCCGACCCCGCCGGGTCCAGCCTCGGAAGAACACGACCTCGACGATTCTTACCTCGGAAGATTTCGACCTTCGAAGCATCCATCTGACCCTCTGATAACTCTTAATTATAAGAGTTATTTATGTTCTTTAGGCATAAATCAACGTGACTTCTTAAGTAACATTATTGTTTAATTAAGTAAATATATGTTGTTTGATGTAAAAGAGGGTTAGAAACTGATTAAGATATCATTTGTCACTTTGGTGCCCATATTGTGTTTTAATGTGTTTGTTCAGTGTTGCAGTGTCAGACGCTATAGCGTTGCATTCTGCAGCTAATGAGAGAGAAAATGAAAAAGCAGCTTCTACTGCGTGTCAAATCACTGCAAAGCAGTTCAGAACTTTTCCTACAGCAGCCACCCACCTTTTACTTTATGGGACACTTGTCTATTTTGTAATGGAGGTTGAAAATAGTTGGTGGGATGGCTTGTCACCCTTCTTAGGAGATATTTCTTTATATAGAAACATCATCCTTCTTCTTCTTCAAGATGGAGTTGCTGGTCTGAAGAGAGGAGAGTTAGAAATCACTCTCTTGCACTCCATTTTCGTTCCAAGCTCCGTTTTGACAATAAAAAGTAGAAATTCTGCAGTGCTGTGTGCGACGTTGTAGCATTAGGCGATTCTGTGAGCGATGTTGTAGCATCACAGGGGCTGTCATCATTTGGAGTATTTTCCTTCTCTTTGTGATTTCGGTTTTATGGCTTTAGGTATCACCTTTAAGCTTTATTTCTTGTGCTTGTTGCTCATCAGGAGCTGAATCTCTTGTAGTTTGATGCTTGTAGTTATGTAATGACATTTTAATAGTTTTAATGTAATGTTTGATGTTATAGTATTTTAAGCCTTGCATGAAACTTCTTCCAATACTTATTTTAGAACTGATTAGCTAAATATAAGTACATTTATAGGTTCAGACATGGTCTATAAATCGAACTCAAGGATTAATATGAGTAAGTGGTTGTTTTAAGGACACTTAGAACAACCCATGCTTAAACCTAGACATAGGAAAACATAGTTCATAGGGTGAATACTGTGGGAGCTTAATATGCAGGGGTGAACCTATTTAGAGCTTAGACATAAGCTCTTGTAATGAAACCCTGACGTTAGTGACCGAAAGGCACACATCAAACGCTACAACACTCAATGCTATAGCATCAGGCTTTGCATTAATCTGTTTTAATGAATTTACATAGTGAAAGGCATTCCAACTACTCTTATTCTGAATTTCTACTTATCATTTATCTTACTTGTTTTCATACTTTTATTGTGATAAAAAATATCCACTTTATGCCATGGACCATTGGAGTTTTTCCTTTATGCAAGAATTGAATGCTCTACTATATTGTTTCAACTATGACTTCCATGGGGATGAATTTGAAAGGGGCTGTTATGAGACAATGTTCATGCCCATGACAGCCCAAAATATGGATTGGGGCATGGGAAATGTTGTGTGTGAGCACGATTCATATTCTTAAGCTCAAACCGAAAGATTACATGAGGACAACTTTGATTTAAAAGAACTCTTAGTACAATTCATTGAGGATATCAAAGTGGATAGAGACAACTTTCAAGTGTCATGCAAGAATATAGAAGAGAATTGTATTGAAGAGGTGGTTGAGCAAAATGAAGATAATTTCAAGAAACTCTTAGCTCATTCCATTGAATATATGAAGGTGTATATTGACAACTTTGAAGCTTCATGTAAGAATATAGAGGCTCACATTAAGACTATATTGGAACATCTAAAAGAGGAGAGTTGTATTGAAGATGTGGTTGAGCAAAACAAAGAAAAAAGTGTAGAGTTTGAAGATGAATGTTATCATTTGGGTAACTGTGATTTTAAAGAAATTTTTGCTCAGTCCATTGAATCTACTGAGTTGGTTGAGCAAGAGGAAGAAAAAGAGAGTGTAGAGTGTGAACTTGAATGTGGTCATTTGGAAATAGTGGAAGAAAAACAAAAAAATTGTGTAGTTGTAGAACAAGAAAAATTCAAAAGTTATCCAAGGGTGAGGTATGAAAAGAATCATGTGACAATTGAGACTCAACCCTTTGTAATTGAAGAAAAGAATCCTCCGCAAAATGAGCTTCAATTTTTTCAAGACAGAGGGAACTCCTATCCCAAATGTTTATTGGTTGGGGCATGGGAACACTTGCTTCCTTATGCCAAATACATGGGATTTCTAACAAAAAGGAGAAAGCAAAAGGATGATATTTTCTTCTTGTCCTATTATCCACCCTAACTTGAGTTTTGAATGCCAAATCTAGTTAAAGACTATAAATTAAGCGCTACTGGGAGGCAACCCAGATTTTTTGGACTAATTATGTTTTGTGTGTTTTTGTTTTTACTATTACAGGTATGAATAAGAGGTCTTGTGGTATGTATGTGCTGTCAATTATGCAGAATTCTGATGCTCTAGCACCATGTGCTACAACACTCGTGGCTGAGGTGTTGAGCATGTGGTCCAAATAGTCAAAAAGGTGATTATGAGAAAAAAAAATGAAGGAGAGTGTAGTGAGCGAGAAGAAGAGGGAACTAAGAAGAATCCCCCATTTTTCATCCACCCACACCACCCACCCAAAACCTTTCCACCACACTTTCACCACTTAAAACACCTTCTCCATCACAAAAGCCTACTTCTCACAATTCCAGCCCTTCATCCACCCCAACTTCAAGCCAAACCATCAAACTTTATCCCAACACCTTCCCCATTTCGAAAACAACCCGCTCCACACAAGTCCCCATCTTCCAAGCAACCTCCCCCACCAAAACAAAAATTATCTCAGCCTCAAAAGAAAAATCCACCTGAAACTCAGCTTGCCACAGAGCAACCACCAAGAAAAGCTGAAGTGCAGAGATTGAATGTTGTCACAGGTGGTGCTGTAGCATCTAGGCATGGCAACGAAACCCATATCCGCGGGGACCGAACCAAACCCGCCCCGATTTGACGGGTTTTCCCCGCTTTGACTGGGTTTGGGTTTGGTTTTGGGTTTTCCCCGAAATTGAAAAACGGGGATGGGACGGGTAATGGGGATATATGTCCCGTCCCCGAACCCGCCCCAAATGTAGAAAGTTACATTAATACCCCTCCAAAATAGATTCTCTCCCCCTCACTGTTTTACATTAATAAAAGATGAAGTTTTATTCTTATCGTATTTGCAACTCATGTTTGCAGCGTTGCTTTAATTTGACTTTGAATCTTTTAATTATTTTTCAATTTGTAGAACTTGGATAAACTTGCAAACATGAGCTGCAAATTATGTTTGCAGCGTTGCTTTAATTATTTTTCAATTTGTCTGGTGAGGAAATTGGATAAACTTGCAAACTAGTAGAAATGACAAGGTAACTCCAGTGTATAACTACAAATAACTAGTCCCACATCGGTGGGGAAACAGAAAAGAAAGGGATCTACCTTTTATAAAGACATGGTTTGAGAGACAATGTAACACTTGATTCTCGATCAAATGGCTGGCAGCCTGTCACTGTGCTGTTAATAAATGCAGTTGAAATTTTTTTCATGGATTGCTCCAAACCTTTTTTCACTGTGGGGACGGGGTTGGGGCGGGGATCCCCGAACCCGTTGGGTATGGGGATGGGGATCAATTCTTCATCCCCGTTGGGTTTGGGACGGGGAACGAGGATGAATATGGGAATCGGGGATGGGGATGGGGAATGTTAAACCCGTCCCCGCCCCGCCCTATTGCCATGCGCCATCACTATCAGTAAGCAGTGCTATAACATCAATGTCAGAAGGTAGAGCCGCAGCATCTGCTGCAGCACCAAAGAAAGCTTCAAGAACAAAAATGGTTGCCAAAAAGAGGTCAAGGGTCCCTGATTCTGTTGTGAAGGAACTTGATTCTGTTGTGGCCAAAACAGATGATTGGGTCTCTCCTCCTACACCAGAGCCTCAATTAGCCAAAGATACCGACCACAAGACTTAGTCTGGCTAAAGACTCTTAAATCAAGCGCTACTGGGAGGCAGCCCAGAGGTTTTAATCTAAATTTTGTTGTTTTTGTTACTATTTTTGATATTGCAGGACTGTTCAATTGCATTGGTGAAGTGAGCATTAACTGTGAAGTGGTAGCATCAGAAGCTACAGCATCCACTGCTACAACAGCTGAAACTGAGCCAGAAAAGGATTGTGTTGTTTTCACCAATCAGTAACCCTTTCCTCCTGTGTGTGTTAATGTTCTGTTGTGTTGTGTTGTGTTGTGGTTAGTTGTTGTGTTTTTGTCTGTGTTGTCTGTTTTCAAATAAACCTGTTGGATGCTGTAACATCTGTAATAGTATCTAGCAGTTGTGTATGATTTCAAAATTATGTTTTGTTAAATGTTTTTAATTTCATAATTGTAGTGTCCAAAAGGCCTCTCCCATTAAAATTGCATGAGAAGTGGACACACTTCTAGTTCTTAAGTTAGGGGGAGGACCTTAAATGTGTTTAATGCTATGTATGTCAAATATTAATGTCATGTGTGTTTGTTGAATAGAAAGCATGATCAGTTGCAATTCCTAATTTTCAGTAATAGAATGTGTATCTTCCTTGGCTAAATTTAATGATGATTAAGTGTATTTGTGTAGTGTAGCCATGTTTGATTGATGACTAGTCTTATTGCTGCTGCTACACAAAACTCTAAGCTTAGGGAGGTACCTAGTTAGCTAGGGATGATTTGATGCTGAAGTTAGTCTTGGTTAACCAAGGTTTAGTCAAGTTTTTATTAAAAATTGAGAGTAGCATTTAAAGCTAAGTTTGGAGGTGGATCGGTTATATTAAGGTTAGGTATGAGGATTATAGGATGGTCAGTTCAATAGGCTCACAAAGTATACAAATTTATTGTCAATTGGTCATGTATATTGTAATTAGCTGCAATTGCCCGAAACAAATGCTGAACTGTTCCAAAAATGCATATAAGAAGAAAAGAAAAAAAAAGAAAAAAAAATGAAAAAAAAAAGAAATAAATGCAAATAAAGGAGTTCAGTAATGAGGGCATTGTAGCTACATCTGTTCATCAAGTCACCTGTGCTATAGCATCCAACGCTATAGCGCTGAGAAATCACCAAATCAATTGTTAGTGCACTGGCCAAAGATATGAAATGCCTAATCAAGCCCTTTGTCGTGCTTTGAAGGCCCTCAAGTCTTATGTGAAATTGTTAGTCTACTCGCCTTTTTGAAAAATTCTTTGACTAGACCAAATGAATGTCACTATTTCCAAGGCTAGGAGAAATTTTGAACCTAGCTAGGAACAAAACTAAACCTAGAGATCACTTACAGGTGAGCAAGAACAATTCTAGATGTTGTGAAAAACAATGGTGTGTGTGTGTGTGTGTGTGTGTGTGTGTGTGTGTGTGTGTGTGTGTGAATCTGAAAGTTTGGCCCACTAAGAACATTTTTGAAAAACTGTTTGATTTAGGGATGCAACTAACCTTGTCTTTCTATGCTGTTATTGTTCTATTTTAAGTTAGCTTTTTTGTCTTTATAAAGTGTCATTACTTGAGGACAAGCAATGGTTTAAGTTTGGGGGTGTGATAACTCTTATCTATAAGAGTTATTTATGCTTTCTAGACTTAAACAAATGCGAGTCCTAAAGTAATAATAATTTTTTTTAAGAAAAAAAAAGAGAAAGATATTGTTGTTATCTTGTTTGTGCAGTTAATCTATGTAATTGTTTCTTTGTTCTTGTGTTGTTTGTTCTTTGTCCCTCGTCATTAAGTGAGGACAAGCAATGATTTAAGTTTGAGGGTGTGATAACTCTTAATTATAAGAGTTATTTATGTTCTTTAGGCTTAAATCAACGTGACTTCTTAAGTAATATTATTTAATTAAGTAAATATATGTTGTTTAATGTAAAAGAGGGTTAGAAATGGATTAAGTGATCATTTGACACTTTGTTGCCCCATCTTGTGTTTTAATGTATTTGTTCAGTGCTGCAGCGTCAGACGCTATAGCATTGCGTTCTGCAGCTGATGAGAGAGAAAACGAAAAAGCAGCTTCTGCTGCGTGTCAAATCACTGCAGAGCAGTTCAGAACTTTTCCTGCAGCAGCCGCCCACCTTTTACTTTATGGGACACTTGTCTATTTTGTAATGGAGGATGAAAATAGTTGGTGGGATGGCTTGTCACCCTTTTTAGGAGATATTTCTTTATATAGAAACATCATCCTTCTTCTTCTTCATGATGGAGTTGCTGGTCTGAAGAGAGGAGAGTTAGAAATCACTCTCTTGCACTCCATTTTCGTTCCAAGCTCCGTTTTGACAATAAAAAGTAGAAATTCTGCAGTGCTGTGTGCGACGTTGTAGCATTAGGCGATTCTGTGAGCGATGTTGTAGCATCACAGGGGCTGTCATCATTTGGAGTATTTTCCTTCTCTTTGTGATTTCGGTTTTATGGCTTTAGGTATCACCTTTAAGCTTTATTTCTTGTGCTTGTTGCTCATCAGGAGCTGAATCTCTTGTAGTTTGATGCTTGTAGTTATGTAATGACATTTTAATAGTTTTAATGTAATGTTTGATGTTATAGTATTTTAAGCCTTGCATGAAACTTCTTCCAATACTTATTTTAGAACTGATTAGCTAAATATAAGTACATTTATAGGTTCAGACATGGTCTATAAATCGAACTCAAGGATTAATATGAGTAAGTGGTTGTTTTAAGGACACTTAGAACAACCCATACTTAAACCTAGACATAGGAAAGCATAGTTCATAGGGTGAATACTGTGGGAGCTTAATATACAGGGGTGAACCTATTTAGAACTTTGATATAAGCCCTTGTAATGAAACTATGACGCTAGTGACCGAAAGGCACACATCAAACGCTACAACACTCAATGCTATAGCATCAGACTTTGCATTAATCTGTTTTAATGAATTTACATAGTGAAAGGCATTTCAACTACTCTTATTCTGAATTTCTACTTATCATTTATCTTACTTGCTTTCATACTTTTATTTTGATGACATTAATGATTCTACAACTTATTATGTTATTTTGTGTTACTCACTAGCTAAATTACTATTTAAATATAGAAGTAAATACAACAATCCTCGTGGGAACGATCTTTACTTACTCTTTATTACTTATTGCGACTGTGTATACTTGCACATACTCTTTTCCCACAACACCCTGAGCTAGGAAAAGATAATCACTACACATCATATACCCATTGCCGACTCCGGATCCGAGAATCCATGGCTAGGTACGTAACATTGGCGACAACAGTGGGAGTTTACTATTAAAATTTCATTAACTCAATCTATCCCTATGGCTCCACGAGGACGACCTCCGACTCGTCGTCAACCTCATACCCGATGTGTGATTGAAGTCGTCCCCCGACCTAATCAGACCCCCGAGGGACATGTCCAAGAGGTTCCAATTGAGGAAGCCCGCTCCGCACCGCTACTCTCGCCTCAGCCAATGCCTGAGGGCGTCTCGATTCCAGTCCAGGTTGTAAACCAAATACTGGATCTCCTAGATCGCCGAAGCCGCGATTTTGCGCAACAGGAACAGCGCTTGACCCAAATGGAGGAAGAGGTTACAGCCGTCCAAGCTAACACGCCTGCCATCTCAGCTCGGTTAATAGACAAGTCTCCAGACCGACGCACCGTCGCCTCAAAGCAACACCGTTCACCCCCTCGAAGAAAGTTAGCTCACAGGCGCCACGTTCACAGGTCCCCTCCCCGAAGGACGGGCCGACATGGAGGTTCTCACACCCCTCCAACTCAACCAAACTCCAACCACAGTCGGATCTCCTCTTATAGTTCTTCATCGTCCCGAAGCCGTTCCCCTCGTAGACGGGACCGCTCTCCCCGTAGGAGGAACCATTCTCCACGCCGTGGCCGATCCGAGCGATCCCGACAAAGCCCTTTCATCAGGGAAATTTCTGACTGCAAGGTACCAAAATCCCTGGAAAACCCCCTCAACTGAACATGTATGACGGGACTGGTGATCCAGACGAGCACGTGGATACCTTTGATCTCATGATGCAGTACAGAAACGCCATGGACGACATAAAATGCAAGATCTTCCCTCTATCATTGAGCAAGGCAGCACTCTCCTGGTTCCGAGACCTTAAACCCCGCTCCATCCGCTCTTAGGAGCAGCTCGTCAGGGTGTTCTCGGCACGTTTCACCGCGTCAAGGCTGAAGCCCAAGTCTGTGGACGTCCTCAAAGCTGTGAAACGAGGAGAAAACGAGACCTTGCGTGACTACATCAAGCGGTTCAACAAAGAAGCCAACAACGTAAGGCATCTAGAAGACAAGATCGAACTCTTATTCATGAGACAGGGGCTCCGCAAGAAGAGCCTCTTCCAGATCGACGTCGGTGTTCGCCGACCCCGGAACCTGGAAGACTTCTTGAGGCGGGCTTAGAGGTTCATTGATTACGAAGAGGATGACATGGCCGACGAGGTCGGTGCAACCTCAGCCCCCGCAACGACGAATGACAAAGGGAAGAATTCGAAGAAAGACTCTAGGGAAAGACGTCTACGGTTCTCCGAGTACACCGAGATGAATGAGGCGAAGTCAAAAATTCTTGCTGAGTGCGCTAACACCGAGTTCAAGGACAGGAAATGGCCGGCTACACTCGCGCCGTGAGAAAACACTGACAAGAAAAAGTACTATCGCTACCATCGGAGTCACGGTCACGACACCAACCAGTGCCGGGTTACCCGAGACGACATAGAGGACTTGATCCAAAAAGGTAAGTTGAGCAAGTATGTTAAGAAAGATGGAGATGAAGAAAAGCGGCGATCTTGTTCGCCTCGAAAAGGAAAACCAGGAGTAAATGAAGTGGCCAAGCCAGCGAAGGCCGATTCTGAAGATTCAAATGAGGATGATGAGCCCGAGCAGCAGCGCTCAAGATCAGTGGCCGCCGTAATTCTAGGCGGATATTCAGTGAACTCGGGTGAAACAAAAAGATCTATGAAGCGGAAGTGGAAAGAGATTCTGAGCATAGTCTGCAACTCGAAAACCGCCAACCTATCCCACAGACCCCCACTAGCTTTCTCTAACCAGAACCTCCTAGATGGTAAGCCAAACAAATATATCCCACTCATTATCTCTTCCATCATGGTCGACGTCCAGGTCCTGAGAATCCTAGTGGACCACAGAAGCTCGACGGACATCTTGTTTCGAGACCTGCTCCCCAAGCTCAACATCTTCGAGGCCGAGCTCACTCCCTACGGAGGTTCGAAACTGCAAGATTTAATGGGGCAAAAACTACTCCACTCGGATACCTCGAACTCGTGGTCACTTACGGGGATAAGCTTTCCAGAACAGTGAAAACACAGTTCTTGGTCCTACCATGCAAATCCCCATACAACTGTGTTATAGGAAGACCAACCTTGGGCAGGCTCGGAGCCGTGGCCTCAATAGTTCTTCTGAAAATGAGATTTTACTCTACCAAAGACGAGATCATTATAATTGAAGCCGACTTGAAATATGCCAAGAAGTGCCACTACCTCTCGATTAAAAAGGATAATGAATCCGACAAGAATGAAAAAGGCCACAACGGCAAGAAGGTCGTGTCTGAGATCAACCTCATCGAGGTCGGGAGTCAGGACGACCCCGAGTCAAAACTTGAACACAACGTTCCAGCTTAAAAAACCAAAGATGCCTCATCAAAGTATCTCGGGGTGAGCGAAAGGTAACTCACCCCGACCCTCCCCCCCACCCCCCAAATAAATAAAAATAAAAAAAAGCCTTGGACTCATGCCTTGTTTCTAAGATCCACCGAATGGCCGACCTCCGACCTCAGGCATCAAGAACTGCTCATTCCATCACCATTTCCACTGAATGCCTTGTTTCTTCTTGCAATGATTTGTTGCTCTAGTGTCTTTGCTTAAGAACTTAACTCCTTTTCTTTAAAGATTTTCGCATAACTCCAGACTCCGAGTCCCACATCTAATAATGATTGTACTCATGCTGGACCTAGGTCCCCATCAAAAAAGTGATTGATTTTTCAGGTGTTCATCTGCTCAACACTAATCAGGGTCAAAACTGAGCCCCTGCACCCAACCTGTGCTCACTTCAGAGCTTCGCGCTTGGCGAAACTGATCAAATCAAGTCCTAGCTGACCTCGCGGCCTCGAAATTGCATCCTTCTCACAAGATCGTTCCGACATGGCGCCGACGGACCTCTACAACGAGGTCGAGCCTATCGTGGCTCACTGACCTCTACCACGAAGTTGAGCCTATCGTGGCTCACTGACCTCTACCATGAGGTCGAGCCTATCGTGGCTCACTAACCTCTACCACGAGGTCAAGGCTATCGTGGCTCGCCAACCTCTGCGATGAGGAAAAGACCATGGTGGCATGCCACAAGGTCAGGCCCATCAAAAGACTATGGCTTGCTGGCTCAACTAGGTCCCTCGAGACCAAAGCCTTAGCGCCGAGCTCCGTGAACCCACTTCGCAGATCCCGAGCTTCGTAAACAGCGAGTACGAAAAGCAAAGGCACGGTGCAAAAGCAAAAATCAAAACACACGAACATGTTGAAAGACGATAATTTAAACACAGGCCGGAAAGGACAGTGCCATCAATGTACATTACAAACAAAATGCGACCCCGGGTACAACCGGGGCCATTAATGGGACCCCAAGTGCACCAGCCGGGCTAAGGCTTTGGAGCATAGATGACCTCAGGCCCGCCCTCTCCCTCCTCAGACATTTGAGGCCGCACAATCTTCCCCGCAGAAACCATTTGGCAAAGATGAACCAAAGAGACATCGAGCCCGGGATGCAGCACCGCAACCTGGGCCAGGGCGTTGGAAAAAGAGGCAGTGGCCAGAGCTTCCCCATCAGACCTTTGGTTAAAAAGAAGAGCCTTATCTCGCTCCTCTTTAAACCTCTTCTTCTCTTCTCTAGCTGCGGCCAGCTCCGCCTCCAGGCATAACACCTCCGCTCCCAAACTAGGAGCCACAGCCTCAGCTACCTCTATCTCCTCTTTCAGTTTCGGAACCCTTTCGGCAGGTTCGATCATCTTCCCGAGCTCCGATATTTCCTCTCTTATGGCCTCAACGTCGACCTCGGCTAGACGGTCCGAGCGAGTCTGGAGTTCCTTCTTCTCCTTCTCAAATCTTTCAGCGTCCTCGCGAGCTTCTGAAAGGAATTCCAAGCAAGCTGTTAATTTATCAGATTTGTCCTGCAATTCACCTTCAAGCCACAAATTTTTAGCTTCAGAGCAGAGGTTACCTTCCTCCATCAGGGAGAGCTTTAAACTCCACAGACTGAGCGTCCGCTAACCGAGTCCCCCAACTCGGAGGCAAGCCTCGAAGTCGGTAGAAGAGACTCCACCTTCAGAATCCAAAGGATTGCAAGTTTTTAACATGTTCGTCACACAAGGAAGAGTCAGAGGGTTACACTCCTTGCGCTTTCCGGTCAAACTTTGCAAAGTAGCAACGGCTATTGGAGTCGGGGCCGAAGAAGGGCCGACTCCTGTGTCAACATTCTCGCCGACTCGGGCAGAAGCCAGAAACTCAGCCAAGCTTGCCGGCTTGGTAAACCAATCTGTAAAAAGAAAAGAGAAACAGCAGTCAGAACATAGACTCCAGAAAGTCAGAAAGAAACTCAAGGCAGAGTTCGCAAAACTTACCCAGAGTCTTAGTCAGGTCGGCGGGAGACTTCACGTCCGAGATCTCCTTGCACTCAATCTCCCACTCTTGTTCATAAATGCCTGAACCCAATCAGACAGCAACTTCAAGGTCGAAGCCTTTTTTCGGGTCAGATCCGTTTCTTTAAAGGAATAGGACCCCGTCTGCAAGTCATAATGCTCACGAAACCAAGATAGTGGGAAGAAATTCTTCAGAATGTTACCCCTCTCATCGAGCTGGACAACCTCCTACCTGCAGAATCCTCAACACCCTCCTCTGAAACTCCGTAAACGGGATCCTCATCCCCATCTTCTCAAAGAAAGCAGAGTAAACAAAAAACCTCACGCCGTCCACCTTGGAGCACGCTGCATGTAACACCCCCTTTTACTAATTATAAATAAACACGCAATTATCAGAGTCACCACGAGGGCGCTACATTTTTCACCACATAAAAACTCCAAATTGATTTAAATCAAATCCTCAAAAATATAGTTAATAAATCTCTAAGCAGCGGAATCATAAACTCATTTAACATCTTCAAAAATAATTAAACATTAAACCAAAACTCCAAAAATAAATAATAATAGTTTGACAACGGTAACTAAGACCCTCCCCGGTGCTACGCATCAGAGCTGACACAGACCCAACAAGAAGGAAACTACACCTAGCAATCCTCCACGAGTGCTAACGATCACCTGCAGCGTTGCCACATAAAAGCAACATTCCAAGCAGAAGGGGTGAGCTTAACAGAAATAATAAGTTAATGATAGCAGTATATAAGCAGCGGGTAAATCACGGGAACACAGAAAGTCAACACATCATAGCTATACCATCATATCTCATTACAAATCATTTCATAAATATATCACGTGTTGTACCATCACAGCTACCTCGAAAATCAATACATCATAGCACCACACAAGACACAAATTCCATCAGAACGGAACACCAAAACACGTTACATATATATATATATATATATATATATATATATATATATATATATATGGACTATGCAACAATGCAACCCCTCTGGGCATATGCATGCGGTACCGATCTTGTAAAAGGCCACGACGGGCATACCACCAAAATAATCACGTGTTGTAGCATCACAGCTACCTCGAAGATGCATATGACAATGCGACTCATGATTCATGCATAGATACACATACTCAGAGCATTTAATTAATAAATACCGTACCACCAAAATTATTATCACACAGAAATACCACGTGTCGTAGCATCACAGCTACCTCATAACTCTCACCTGTTTACAGCATCACAGCTGCCACATATCACCTGTACACATCACGCCAAACAGCACGCACAACCAAAACACACACACAGCACAGAAATTGGCGCACAGCACCACCGGACAACACCAGCACGACAGACACACGCAACACCACAAATTGGTGCACAACACCACTAGACAATGCCTGAACTTACGCACTAGGCGCGCCCACACACAGGACACAAGGTCAGCGACAATAACCAGCACAACATCCTATTCGTTCGACCATTTTTCTAAACAGCTAAGGAGCAGTATTTCTCAGCAACTGTGCACGAACTCCGACAATTAATTTAGCATATCAAACGATGTCGGAATTTTGCAAACGAATATCCTCTGGAAAGCTTGAGATGTCTAGTTTCTAGAAATAATTTTTATTTATTTGTTTAGGTACCCAAATAGTACAGTTTTGCAAAATACCTCTCAGGGTACAGAAGTTCGACAGCTTCTGTTAGCTAAATTGTAACCCAGCTTTCTCTCTGAATTCTCAACCAAATGAAACGAAATCCGTGTCTAAATTGAAGCCCCGTGAGTCTGGTTTACAATGAGATAAAAATCATCCGAAACCGAGTTTGGTGGAAAGAGTTATGAACAAAACATTGAACCTATACCCATACGGTTTCATGCAGTTTTTCATATTCTTTTACCCATTTTGTAAAAATGTTTTCTCCAGTTATACTGACTCAAATTTAGCGAAACCAGTGCCTAAAGTGAAGGAAATCGTGTCTACTTCCCAATGAAACAAATCCCACGCAATTCGGGCCAATAATGAAGTCACAATCACAGAAATACTGGACACCTATCAAAACGACTTCAAAACGAAATTTCAGCACATCAATTCCCTCTTTGCACAACAACCACTAGAAACCAGGTTTTTAACGAATCCACATCACGATATGATCGACAACCACAACCCACCCGCCATTATCAAGAATCATCATCAACATCATATATCATCAAAATCAATCATCACATAAAGACAAACACCATTGAAGACTTAATAACAACACATCATGCGAAATAACAACAATAGCAACATCGCACCATCATCAATTTCAATCCAACATCGCAAATAATTCAACCAAACCCTAACTACCCATATACCCTCATCATAACCCATTATTAGTGTTAAAACCCACCCTTACCTTAAATTTTGATGAACACCAACGCCCCCTTGAGCAAGTCACCAACAAAATTCAGCAACAAGGCTCCTCCCTCCTCTTGAAATCGCGAACCTTCTTCTCTTTTTCCTCTTGGGAGGCGCTGAATTCTTCCATCTTTTCTCTTCTCTCTATTCGCAACTCCCTTCTATTTTTGCCTTAGGGTTTGTGCTAATGACAAGCCAACCCTAACTCCCATCTAGTCTAGGCGCCTAACCCATGGACATGGGTCATGGGCTCTCCTCCAACTTAAGCCCTATTACTATTCTCCACACCCCTCTCTAATATTATTATTCCTATTAATTCCAACATTAGGATAGGTCCATAAAATAATATATTTTCATTCCAATATTATTTTCTACACTTATTCCCCAATTAATTAAATCCATTAATTAATTAATTAAACAAATGACTAAATAAATATCTAATCATTTTTGGGGTGTTACACTGCATCGTCGCCCGAGACTAGATCCAAGCTCCACTCTTTCCCCTCGGCTCCTACAAACTTCTCAAACCTTTTGAGCATGCTCGGCTCACCTTTGTAACACCCCGAATAATTCTATCATATAGAATTACCGAAATGCACTAAATGGCATACATCAGAGTAACTTCTTGCTATTGAAATATTGAACACATCTAAAACTTTGGATAATACATACTAATGGTTCTCAGAATCTTATAAACTTCCTGAAAATGCTTAAGTTTCAAAACTTAAGACTTGTACACAATCCTGGTGTTCAATATTCAAAACATAAAGTTGCGGAAACGATTTTACAACTTAAACAACGAAAGTTATACAATCGGAACATAGAAACAATAAATGAGGCAAAGATCTAAAACATGAAATTAGGTCTTCAATGACTCCAAGAGTCACACCAGCTAACCGTGCTTTGTCGCCTTTGCTTTCCCCTGTTTCTCTGTAAAAACCACAAATATGAAGGGTGAGATAAACATTATCTCTGTGAGTCCTATCGAGACCCCTTACTAACTCTAGCGGTTCATTATGCCTTGCTTTGAACTCGTGGCCCTAAAAGCAACCACGTGGAAATATATTAAGTTCCTGTAACCTTTATGCTCATGGCCCTCCTAAGCGACACATGAAGCATACAATCTTTTGTTCCATGTTTTTAGCATAACACCTCAGTCTACCTATTTTATAGGTACTTCTTTGACTTTGGTGAACCCATCCCGCTATTTCTAGCGGGTGAAACAGTCTTGAGTCTAGGTTTTGGGGCTCATGACTTCCCCTCCCCTAGTATGCTAACCTCTAAGGGTCGTCACCCTTTTTCCTCTTGTATTTCTTATACATTATATATCCATGTACCCGCAATGGGCTATCAGTCATTTCAGTCAAGTACCATGTATAATATCAGTCAAGTACCGTGTACAATTATTGGCATATGTTCTCTCGCGTTCTCTAAGTATGGTTTTCCATTTCTTTCATAATACACAAGTTCTCTATCGAACATGTTCAATCTCATGCCGTCGGTATCTTTACATCGTTGGGGGACCTTGGGAAATGGATTAGAAGAGAATTGGAATCATTTGGAATGGAGAAAAATGTACTTTGAATTTGAAGGTCAGAAAGTCTCACACGACCCGTGCGTGTAGGCGCACGACCCGTGCGTGGTTGAACAATTTGTAGAAGATTTCCAGAAAGATACGCACGACCCGTGCGACTAAGCGCACGATCCGGGCGTTATCCAATAAAATCGTAGAAAGTTCCAGAAACATACGCACGACCTGTGCGACTAGGCGCACGATCCGTGCGTGTTTAAAAATCCAATTCTTGTAGTATCAGATGGAGGCGCACGACCCGTGCTCGTAGGCACACGATCCGTGCGTCTCTATCAGTTTTCCAGAAAACAGACTTTTCATGAGTTTTTCCATTCCGTTCCGATTCCAAAATCCCTTCCGATCGAGACCCAAACTCAAACACACATTGAAATAATATATTATAGCAATCCCAAACAATCAATCAAACGATATATGATTTAAGTCACAATCTTTTTGAGAAAACGGTTTTCGAATAATTTCCTTTCGTTACCGGAAATACGTGACAAGAGTTTTCGAAGAGTAAAGACTCAAACACAAACACATTCCCTAAGCGAGTTATAGAACTCACCTATCGTGATGAAAATCACGCAAACACCGAGGCTCCGAGAACTCAACCGCTCCAACAACGAACTTAGCTACTCCAAATCGCTTGGACAACAGCTGATTCCGAATCCTAGCTACCCAAACAACTTCAAACAGCAACTGTGTCTTGAAGGTGAGCCTTGGTACTGAATAATGGGCTATAACAAGGACATGCAAAAGATTTGGAGCATCAACACTCCATTTTTGAGCTTGGAGCTTCAAGGGTGCACAAATGGTGATTTGTGATGAAGAGGGTTGATGGGAGATTTCTGGGCATTAGTGTATAGAGGAAGAAGAATGATGAACAATGGTGGTTTTAGATTCAACATGCATCCAGGAATGAATGGGCTGTCTTCCCTTCCCTCCTCCCCCTTCCCTCTCGCAATTCTCCCCTCCCCTCCTTTCTCTTGTTTGATTTTTCTGAAAATGGTAGAAGTGTGGCTGTGTGTGTTTGGCATAAGTTCAGCTGGGCTTATTTAATGATGGGAAATGACTAAATCGCCCCTCCCTCCTTCACTCTCACTTAAGCTACTTATAACTCAACAATTATTCTATAATTCACTTATTTAACATAATGTACCAATTATGCATAATCAATAAGTCATTTATTTATTTTATCCATGATACCATTTCATAACTAACATAATTATGCTCACTAATCAACTTAACCTCGTGCTAATTTAATTAAATCTAATTAGCTAATTAGGGGATGTTACAATCACCCCAACTTTTAAAATTTGGTCCTCAAAATTGACAAAACGTACCTTACTCGAATAAATAAGGATATTTTGTAACACCCCCTTTCTACCCTTTTATTTTAGTTAAGAAAATCAGAGTTCAAAAATAATTTTTGATATCCACCACGAGGGTGTTACACATACGTCAAAATAAAACCTCGAGTCTCAATAAAATAGTACGTCGTCAAAGGTGCAAATACATAGCACTCCTCAATAGGGAGATCTCAAACATCAAACCAGCGTCATCAACTCAACATCAACGCAGCGGAAAAGTTAATCATATCCATCAACAGTATAAAAATCTAAGTACATCAGCAAAACATTCAAATTACATTTCCCCCCAGGTGCTACGTATCAGAGCATGACTACTCGACTCAAGAAGTGAAGCTAAAGGCCTTCACTGGGAATCACCTGCACGTTACCAACATGGGGGTAACATTCAAACAGGAAAGGGTGAGCATCATTCAATCCATATAATAGAAAATATGATAAGTACTAATCGCAGGCTACGCACTAGAACAATCAGCATCCAAAACACTAAATATCCACATCACAGTCATCATTCACTTCACTTACAATAACTCATCTCATGACATGTAGGCTTATGAAATGCAACCCACTCGCGGGCATATGCATGAGGTACCTTTTCACAAACGTCGCTTAGCCCTTAAGGCCTCATCGTCACTTAGCCACTCAGGCCTCAAAACGTCACTGGGTTTATGCACATGGGCATGAGACACTATGACATGCACCACTCACAATACACAAACACACAATTACTCAATTCATAGTCAACTATGTGACCCGTCACTTACCGGTTTGCTCGCAAAGGGCACAGCACCTGTCAAATTCACAATCAGCACACAACGTCACTTGGCCATTTAGACCTTAACATCACTTAGCCTTTCGGGCCTCAAACGTCACTTAGCCTTGTGGGCCTCATTACATACACAACGTCGCTATTTATAAACATCATTAATTCAAACAATAGCCACTAAGGGCAAAAACGTCATTTGACTAGCCACCAAGGGCATCCTCGTCATTTACACATCATTATCTACAACTTTGGCCACTAGGGGCAAAACAGTCATTTGACTAGCCACCAAGGGCATCCTCGTCAAAATCATCATTTTTGACACTACCACGTTAAAACTGTTGTTTATACACCAAAAAAGGATTTTTAAAGAGCTCCATATAATTTTTCAATGTCACTGGGACGACCACCGGGGACGGCCACTTGGGCGCCCACAAACAATCAGAAAACAACAATTTTTCTTTTTAAAATTTCGACCCACAGATAGACAACGTAAAAAGCTTCACGACACTTTTCGAATCGATCAAAACGGACGTCTGAGTCAAAAGTTATGTTAAAAATAAGTTTGGGAAAAATCAAGCAACATTCTGAAAATTGGCGCCTTAGGCGCCCAGCGCCCAGGCGCAACACGCAGCGCGCCAGACACAACACACGGGCGCTCAGCGCCCAGCGCTGGCACCCAGCGCCTCAGCGCAACACGCAAACAACACACACGGGCGCTCAGCGCCCAGCGCCTGGCGCCCAGCGCCTTGGCGCAACACACACACACGCGCATGGGCGCTCAGCGCCCAGCGCTGGCACCCAGCGCCCAGCCACACAGAATCTGGCAACACCCAGCAACACACACAAGGCGCCTTAGGCGCCCTTGCAGCAACCAAAAATCACCATTTTTCCAGCAACTTTCCAAAACACCTAAAACTGATTTTTAGCAATTTAACTCATCAAAATCTTATATTTTTCAACACTCAAAATAACACTTAATTTAATCAATTAACAAAATTCCTTTGAGCACTATCATCACCATCACCTTGGCGCCCTAGGCGCCCATGCACACACTCACCCAAATAGCGAAACCTCAAGCATTCCAACATACCAAATCATAATTTCATGAACACACAAATGCCAAAATCATCAAAACAGACACATAGTTCGCATCATCTCAAGGTTCGAACACTAAGTCAATTTGCATATGGCATACACACACACATATATATATATATATATATATATATATATATATGAAAATCATCATCATGGGCAAAACAAGAACATCAAGAACACCAAAGAACATCAAGAAACACATGGTTCTAGTATAAACCCTAGATCTAGGACCTATCATGAGATCTATTTGATGTAAAGAAAGAGCTCCCCTAACCTCGAATTGGAGAGTAGGATCTCTAGGGATGATCATGAACGGAACTACGGCAACCGGATCACGCCTCCTCTTTTCTCCTTGAAGCCTGCGACTCTTCTCTTCTTCTCCTCTCCCATGGCGCGCCTCTCTTCTCTCCTCCCCTCTATTCTCAATTTCGCAAATGATCCCACAACCCTAGCCCCCTAGGCGCTTGTTCACTTCGCATGTGACTCGATTCGTGGGCTTGGGCTTCTCACTTAAGCCCAAGTCCATCTACTTTGGTGCCTCCACCTCCTAATACCACCTACACCTTTTTAAATATAATTTTAATTAATTAAATTATACCCAATAAATTAAATACATTCCTAAATACTTAATTAAATAAATTAATTAAATATTTTAGGGTGTTACAACTCTCCCCCACTTAGAATATTTCGTCCTCGAAATTCACCTGTCCACGCCAACACTCTCCCTCTAAGACCACCTAGACAACTAGTGCCATCTATCATGCTGATTATTATTGCTTTGATTACCGGCGGTAAGTGCTTGGGCGGCCGTCCCTCCTACTTGTTCAGCCAGGTAACTTCAAGCAGTAATAATTCGACCCACTCTCTACTCCGCTGCGCTACTCTGATAAACTAGCTCGCATTTTACCTCACTCATCTACTCTTAAGGATAACAAAATACGTCAATCATCACAGCATCAAGACGAAATTCACAAGGTGCATAACAGTCGTACAACAAGTCTCGTAATTTTAGTAACACGACAACAACATCCGCAAACAACTTTGCCACTCAGGCGACATCAACAATTACAACTGCCACTCAGGCGATATCAACAACTACAATTGCCACTCAGGCGACATCAACAATTACAATTGCCACTCAGGCGACATCAACAACTACAATTGCCACTCAGGCGACATCAACAACTACAATTGCCACTCAGGCGACACCAACAACTAAAAACCAACAACAGAGCAACATCATCAACAACGACAATATTAGCAACTCAGTCACACAATCGGGCACTAAGGCACCGGCAACGGTTAACAATCGAATTAGGCACAACTCATAAAAATAGGGGCAGCGCATAAGTTAGGAACAGTAACAGTACTTTTCGGTACAGTGAAAGTAATCTTTAAAGACAGCAACGATGATTTTTCAGGAACAACCACAATCATCTTAGGAGGACAGCAGCAGTAGTTTTCGGAAAAACAGTAGCAATATTTTTCAGAACACAGCCTCAATAATTTTCCAGAAAAACAGCAACAAAAGCAAAACAACGACAACAATAGCGTCAACAACATCACGAGAAAGTTTACCAAATGCGTAAATATAGTAAGACAGATCACAAAATCAGAGTGCTCGATCCTCAAATCAGTTTCAGAAAATTCAGAGAAATTAACAACTGAGTAATAGGACTTTATTATTTTCCAAGAGTTACAACATGCTGGTATGGCAATGACACCAAAAACAATTTAGTGGACCAATATCCATAAAACACTTAACCTAGAGCGCCAACATAAAAGTAAAAACATACTACAACAAAAGTGTTTACATAAAACTACACATCAACCGAACTAAATTAGTTTAAGTTTTCATATGGACGTCTAACAACAAAACTAACTTTAGGAAAACATATATCCATCCTCGGTAGACATTATCATTTTAATATTTTCAAAACCACTCAGGAAGAGGCAACCAAAAGGAAATTTATCATAACGACTCAAGCGCGCAATATCAAGCTTCGCGGGGTACATACTGGATTAGGATATAACTACTAACACAAAATCATGAAGACTCGGTACAGGCGATTTCATTCTATAGTTAAAGGCACATATACGAAATGTACAATCACACACATGCACAAAATACTTATTTAGAATTTTTCGACACGGAAAAATAAGGCACGTTATAGGAATTGATTTTCTCGTTATCTTAACCAGTTTGAATAGGGTATCCTCAAGAACATATGACAGTAAAAGTTAACTCAAGGAAGTGCAAAAATAGTGCCAGCGCACATTTTAAATGTCTAGGGCTCCTCAAAATCACGTAGCACAACTGCAAAGGGTATAACAATCAAGTAAAATCATGCAGAACTTAGTATTGGAAAATTTACAGTTCACGGTCACGAAACAATTCGCAAAGATTCGGCATGTTGAGGAAAACTAGAGAAAGGACCGAATGGGGTAAAGTACGTGGGATAATACTAACAACATAACATGTAGTCCACTTCTAAAATCACTTCATGGATTCGTACAAAAGAAGAAAACAATAGTCGTGATACCCAGACCAAAAATTTTATCGCTCGTTGCAGCCGAGGCAGTAAAAACATCCTAACGTAATCGGCAGGACCGTTTCACTAGGCACTTAGCGTGTAGCATCCTTGTGCAAATCAGGAGTGTACTATAGTAAAACTTTTCACAAAGTTAGAGTCCATTCAAAATAAATATTTGACGCCAATATTGACATTTAATAGTAAAATCTTTTTACACCAAGTTGAAATCCTTCGAAAAGAATCGAGGACAAACCATAGCACTCGAATGAAAACATTTCCTCTTGAAGTGGTCAAAACACTACGGCAGTTATTAGTGCGGCAACAGCTTGAGATAGTTTACAAAAATAATATTTTCACAACGCACTCGGTTTTTCAAAACATCAAACGTATTCACAGGGTTTTTCGTAAAAGCTCAACGTCGACCTCTTAAAATATTTCGGACATATCAACATAAGAAAGTACATGCGACTTAACAATCCACAGCAACAGCAATTAATTCGACATTTTATGTAAAACACACAGAGCTCAATATCAACTAAAACACATGTGAACATTTAAACAACATGACAATTCATTTAGAAGCACGCAGCAATAAGGTCAATAATAAGGATCACAACAGCAAAACACAGTTCTCACACTGAATACACAATAGGGCACACAGCACTAGTAGGGAAGTCTCCCCCACTAGTTCACTTACCAATAGAAACTTTCCGGTGTACCTGCAACACAAACAACGGTCAACACTGAAAAGACAACAGTTGGTAACTATCTGACACAACGACTCGACGACTCGGCCGGACAGACCAACCATTGCTTTGATACCACTAATGTAACACCCCCTTTCTACCCTTTTATTTTAGTTAAGAAAATCAGAGTTCAAAAATAATTTTTGATATCCACCACGAGGGTGTTACACATACGTCAAAATAAAACCTCGAGTCTCAATAAAATAGTACGTCGTCAAAGGTGCAAATACATAGCACTCCTCAATAGGGAGATCTCAAACATCAAACCAGCGTCATCAACTCAACATCAACGCAGCGGAAAAGTTAATCATATCCATCAACAGTATAAAAATCTAAGTACATCAGCAAAACATTCAAATTACATTTCCCCCCAGGTGCTACGTATCAGAGCATGACTACTCGACTCAAGAAGTGAAGCTAAAGGCCTTCACTGGGAATCACCTGCACGTTACCAACATGGGGGTAACATTCAAACAGGAAAGGGTGAGCATCATTCAATCCATATAATAGAAAATATGATAAGTACTAATCGCAGGCTACGCACTAGAACAATCAGCATCCAAAACACTAAATATCCACATCACAGTCATCATTCACTTCACTTACAATAACTCATCTCATGTCTTGTAGGCTTATGAAATGCAACCCACTCGCGGGCATATGCATGAGGTACCTTTTCACAAACGTCGCTTAGCCCTTAAGGCCTCATCGTCACTTAGCCACTCAGGCCTCAAAACGTCACTGGGTTTATGCACATGGGCATGAGACACTATGACATGCACCACTCACAATACACAAACACACAATTACTCAATTCATAGTCAACTATGTGACCCGTCACTTACCGGTTTGCTCGCAAAGGGCACAGCACCTGTCAAATTCACAATCAGCACACAACGTCACTTGGCCATTTAGACCTTAACATCACTTAGCCTTTCGGGCCTCAAACGTCACTTAGCCTTGTGGGCCTCATTACATACACAACGTCGCTATTTATAAACATCATTAATTCAAACAATAGCCACTAAGGGCAAAAACGTCATTTGACTAGCCACCAAGGGCATCCTCGTCATTTACACATCATTATCTACAACTTTGGCCACTAGGGGCAAAACAGTCATTTGACTAGCCACCAAGGGCATCCTCGTCAAAATCATCATTTTTGACACTACCACGTTAAAACTGTTGTTTATACACCAAAAAGGGATTTTTAAAGAGCTCCATATAATTTTTCAATGTCACTGGGACGACCACCGGGGACGGCCACTTGGGCGCCCACAAACAATCAGAAAACAACAATTTTTCTTTTTAAAACTTGGACCCACAGATAGACAACGTAAAAACTTCACGACACTTTTCGAATCGATCAAAACGGACGTCTGAGTCAAAAGTTATGTTAAAAATAAGTTTGGGAAAAATCAAGCAACATTCTGAAAATTGGCGCCTTAGGCGCCCAGCGCCCAGGCGCAACACGCAGCGCGCCAGACACAACACACGGGCGCTCAGCGCCCAGCGCTGGCACCCAGCGCCTCAGCGCAACACGCAAACAACACACACGGGCGCTCAGCGCGCAGCGCCTGGCGCCCAGCGCCTTGGCGCAACACACACACACGCGCATGGGCGCTCAGCGCCCAGCGCTGGCACCCAGCGCCCAGCCACACAGAATCTGGCAACACCCAGCAACACACACAAGGCGCCTTAGGCGCCCTTGCAGCAACCAAAAATCACCATTTTTCCAGCAACTTTCCAAAACACCTAAAACTGATTTTTAGCAATTTAACTCCTCAAAATCTTATATTTTTCAACACTCAAAATAACACTTAATTTAATCAATTAACAAAATTCCTTTGAGCACTATCATCACCATCACCTTGGCGCCCTAGGCGCCCATGCACACACTCACCCAAATAGCGAAACCTCAAGCATTCCAACATACCAAATCATAATTTCATGAACACACAAATGCCAAAATCATCAAAACAGACACATAGTTCGCATCATCTCAAGGTTCGAACACTAAGTCAATTCGCATATGGCATACACACACACACACACACACACACACACACACACACACATATATATATATATATATATATATATATATATATATATATATATATATATATATATATATATATATATATATATATATATATATATATATATGAAAATCATCATCATCATGGGCAAAACAAGAACATCAAGAACACCAAAGAACATCAAGAAACACATGGTTCTAGTATAAACCCTAGATCTAGGACTTATCATGAGATCTATTTGATGGAAAGAAAGAGCTCCCCTAACCTCGAATTGGAGAGTAGGATCTCTAGGGATGATCATGAACGGAACTACGGCAACCGGATCACGCCTCCTCTTTTCTCCTTGAAGCTTGCGACTCTTCTCTTCTTCTCCTCTCCCATGGCGCGCCTCTCTTCTCTCCTCCCCTCTATTCTCAATTTCGCAAATGATCCCACAACCCTAGCCCCCTAGGCGCTTGTTCACTTCGCATGTGACTAGATTCGTGGGCTTGGGCTTCTCACTTAAGCCCAAGTCCATCTACTTTGGTGCCTCCACCTCCTAATACCACCTACACCTTTTTAAATATAATTTTAATTAATTAAATTATACCCAATAAATTAAATAAATTCCTAAATACTTAATTAAATAAATTAATTAAATATTTTAGGGTGTTACATATTTCACCCGCATGCTCTCCTCTACTTCCCATGTCGCTTCGTCAGGTGACGCACCATCCCAAAGCACCTTGACAATAGGAATTGATCTCGTCCGGAGCGTTTTCTCACCACGTTCGATGATCCTGATTGGAGTAGGCTGATAAGATAAATCCGGTCTGATGTCAATCGCTTCATAACTTAATGGTTGATTTGGATCATGAATATATTTCCTTAGCTGAGATACATGAAACACATCATGTAATCTGGACAATTCCGGAGGTAATGCAATGCGATACGCTACCGGCCCAATTCGCTCGACAATCTGGAAGGGTCCGACATACCGAGGACTGAGCTTCTTCGCTCGCAAAGCAATACCGGTCCCGATGGTTGGAGAAAGTCTCAAAAAGACATGGTCTCCTTCTTCGATTTCTAACGGCCTTCTTCTCTTATCCGCGTAACTCTTTTGTCGACTCTGCGCGGCTTTCATCCTTTCTCTTATCTGACGGATCTTCTCCGTAGTCTCACGGACCAAATCCGGTCCCAACAATCTCTGCTCACCTACATCCCACCAACACAATGGTGTTCTGCACTTCCTTCCATACAATGCTTCATATGGAGCCATTCCGATGCTAGAATGGTAACTGTTGTTGTACGAAAACTCTACCAATGGAAGATGATCCTCCCATCTGCCTCCACTATCGAGTACACTAGCCCTCAACATATCCTCTAACGTCTGGATTGTCCTCTCAGTCTGCCCGTCTGTCTGTGGATGGTAAGCGGTGCTAACACATACTGTTGTTCCCAACGCCATATTCAATGCTCTCCAAAATCGAGATGTGAACTTGGGATCTCGATCACAGATGATACTTGTAGGGATTCCATGCAACTTCACAATATTCTTGAGATACTCATCTGCTAACTTAGCAACCTTGTGATTCGAACGCACTGGAATAAAATGAGCGGACTTGGTCAGGCGATCCACCACTACCCAAATAGAATCATTTCCGGCTTGAGACCGTGGCAATCCCATGACAAAATCCATAGATATGTGACCAAACGAGGGTTAATTTAGGAAAAAGAATATTAATCGCGAATGACCAAACAGATTAATAGTTTTAGTAAAGGGATTGGTAATTAAGTAAAATAAGGGAATTCAGGTAGGATTAGACATAGGGGGAATCGAAGCTTGCAAGTGAAACCGTGACCCTAGACCTCTCCTCATTTATTAAATCTAGTATTTTAATTCTTGTTATTTATTTTTTTTATTTGTTTTCGTACAACTCAATTATTCGTTCGTCTAAACAATAAAAAATCTTGATTAGTTTAGTACTTGTTAATTAATCCCTGTGGATACGATAATCTTTTATACTACTTCTGCGATAGAGTACACTTGCTCTAAGTGTGTTTTTAACGCAACAAGTTTTGGCAAAAATAAAGAGTAAAGTAAGTCACTTATTTAATTAAATGATACTAATTGCTCTAAAAATGGCCTAAAGATATCTTTAAAAATGCACTAAATTAGAGTTTATCAACTCCCCCACACTTAACTTTTGCTTGTCCTTAAGCAAATTTCCTGGCTCAATAAAATTTTCAAATAAATAATAGAGACTGTCAAATAAGGAACCCAAAATTAGAAGCACAATGACAGACAATAGACAATATAGCACATATGAGGTGTCAAAAGGTTGCCCAACTAGAGGCTCAAGTCCCTGAAGAATACATTTCTGTGAACGCACTCACTCACAATCTCTCTTAGTGTTTAGGGACTAGGGAAAATATACACTCAAGTTTCAACAAAATGCACATTACCATATGCTTGTAATTTGACCAAATCTCCACTAAATAGTTCACATGCATGCAAAAGATTGGGTGTTAAGGGTTGTAATGGGGCCAGGGTGAATTCATGCAGGGTAGGATATAAGAAGAAAGGGATAATCAAAGGGCAAAAAAAAATAAACAAGAAACAAATAGTAACCTTTGAAACCAAATATGGAGCTCCTATCTATTTTACAATTTTTGCCCAAACTCCAAATTAATTTCACTTCCTTCTTCACTCTTTTTCTATTGAGTCAACTCTTTTTGATTTTCTTTTTCTCTTGAGTAGACTCTTTTGTTGTTTTTTTTTTTTGGATTTGCCCTTTGGCTCTTTCATTCTTTTGATGTGCCTTTTCCTCCTTGCTTTCCTTTGTTCTTTTTTTTTTCTTTCCAACTTTTCATTTTTCTATATTTTTCTTAGGAGGAAAATGTACTTGTAACCACATTAGCCACTCCTATTTTGTTTTTATGTCCCGATGAGATAGACAATTGAAATACAGGACAAAATTGTAACTTTCAATAGTTGCTCCAAATTTAATTTCAAATGGTTACCACAAAAAAAATTATGTCTGGGTACCAAAGAAAAAATATAACAAATAGGCTCAAAGGGGGCAACTAATGGATAAATTCAACAAACAACTCTGAGGCCAGAAAAATACCTAAATTACCCAAATCTTTTTACATGATGCAAATCAATTTTCGCCTTGTAATGGTCAAAAGACAAATTCTAGAATGTAGCAAATTGGAAACACACTCATAGAAAGAAAAGGGGTAAAAATTTATGATTTAGTATCAATCCCCTTATGAAGGCTCAGATCTCACATTTAGAAGCTAGTTCACAAAAAGTACTCAACAGGCACAATGCTAATTATCAGCTTCCTAAGGACAACCTCACAGTTACAATTAAGCACAAGTCTGTCAAGTAAATTAATTATGGGATCCCCTAGAGGCAAAATCTCTATTTTTTTTTCAGTTTCTATATCCAAAACTAGCCAGAAAAAAATGCTATCAACATATGTAGTGGGTATATGCATTAATAGAGATGAATTGACAAAGTTAAACTCTCCTCCCCCTCACTAGCCTAAAGCATGGTCCTCAATGCAAAATATCAAATTGGCACAAAAATAAATAAATGAGAGAGTAAGAGTGACTTCCCTGAGAGAGCTTGCAGTCTGAGCTTATTCCTAAAAACAAAATGAAACAAATTAAAAGTAAAAATAACTGAAAATAAAACACAGGTTGCCTCCTACGAAGCGCTTGTTTAACGTCGTGAGCCTGACTATAGTTGATGCTCAATCTGGGGGCTCTCCAAGAGCAAATTTTACATCTAACGCAGTACACCTTCTTAGCTTTCTAACAATGTGGTTCACATTATTCTTTCTTTTCCCACGTGGTGGATGAACTTCAAAGGATGGTGAAATTTTTATTTTATCTCCATCCACCACTATGCTAGAATCCTGCAAGATAAGATTTTTTTTCAAAAGGTCCTGCATCTTTAATTCACAAAAAATGTTAGTTTCAACCACATCATCAAAATAAGGAGAAGTTAAAGAAGAGAAATTTTCATTGGAATTTAAAGCTTTAATAACATCATCTTCTTTACCACTCCTTAAAGTTACCTTTCCCCGGTGAACCTCAATCACAGAATCACCAATGGTTAAAACAATTTGCCCAAAAATGGGCGCTTTCTCCTCTTTCTCCAAATCTAGAACCAATGGATCTTTCTCATTCTCCTCACAACCGCTCTCATTAATAGGATCTTTTGTTTCAATATGACTCCCTTCAGTAGGAGCTACTATTTTGATTTGACTCCCTTCAGTAGGAGTCTCCTCATCTTTCTTGAGAGCTTCTTCCTCCAGATTATATTCCATGGAGACACCTTCATCTCTCGTAGGAATACTTTCTTTGTATTGCTCAGCTTCTTCATTTTGGGTAGACTTAGTTTGTGAAGGAGTTTCTTGGGCCTCTTGAGATAACAAAGCAATGAGAGTTGAGATTTGACCCTCCAGGCTTCCAAATTTGTTGTTCATGGCTCCAATTTGACCCTCCAAGGTTTCAAAATTTTCATTTGTCTGCTGTATAAAGTTGGCCAAGACCTCATTGACATCCGACTTTTCCTCCTCTTTCCTTTGCACTTGTAGTGACTCATAATTATCCCAGTGGGAGAAATAAGGAGGTGGCCCATAGTCATCCCAATAGTCCGAATAAGGTTCATAAGGAGGAGGAGAAATTTGAATCTGGCATTGAGAGATATACCAATATGACATCTCTAAATTTCTTTGTGCCTCTGCCTCTCTAATGTAGTCTCCAATTGTCTTAACCATGATTTAGACTTTTCTCTGCAAAACAAGGTGAACTGCAACGGTCTCTTCGGAAAGTATTAGCAGTTTTTTTTTTAATATTTTTTTAGTAGGATAATAAAAAACAAAATTAAAACTAAAGCATAAAATAAAGTCTAAAGCAATAAAAATCTTTTTCGTTTAATATTGCCAAATTAATCCCCGGCAACGGCGCCAAAAACTTGTTGCGTTAAAAACACACTTAGAGCAAGTGTACTCTATCGCAGAAGTAGTATAAAAGATTATCGTATCCACAGGGATTAATTAACAAGTACTAAACTAATCAAGATTTTTTATTGTTTAGACGAACGAATAATTGAGTTGTACGAAAACAAATAAAAAGAAATAAATAACAAGAATTAAAATACTAGATTTAATAAATGAGGAGAGGTCTAGGGTCACGGTTTCACTTGCAAGCTTCGATTCCCCCTATGTCTAATCCTACCTGAATTCCCTTATTTTACTTAATTACCAATCCCTTTACTAAAACTATTAATCCGTTTAGTCATTCGCGATTAATATTCTTTTTCCTAAATTAACCCCCGTTTGGTCATGCAAGAATTTAAATTCAGGAAAAGCATAAAGAGCAAAAAGGTTGAATGATTGGAAGACTAAATTATGGTTTGGTCATGCCCTAATTATAACCCCAATTATCCTATAGGTCCACCAACTAATTGCAGTACGGTCGCTGATCAACTAATTGATTATAAACATGCAAAGGGTAGCTAATCCTAATCATGTGATAAAAATAATAGGACAATATTAATTAAAATAAAAACAGGAATTCAAACAAGAAATTAGAACATAAAAAGGTCTCTAAACATGCAAGATCCACCTAAGACCCTAGAAGAGGATTTAGCTATCCATAGTGTTTGAGAACAATAAAATAAAATTAGGAGTCATAAATTACAGAGATAAAAATAACCCGAAATAGAGAAATTTTCGATCCTGAAAATTTAGTCTCCTTTTTCTGCTCCAGAGCTCTCTCACGGTGCCAAGAACGACCTGCTCCTCACTCTCCTGTGCGTTGCCGGCACTACTGTTTCTTTCGTGTGTGCGGCTTCTGTTGAATTCACGTTTTTTTTCTCTTCTTTTGATTATGAAAATATGTACGCGGCGGCTACTGTTCTTTTCTCCTCCTGGATCACGTTCGTTCCCCTCAATTCAATTGCCAAGGTTTCCTTTTATATTGTTTCTCTTCAATTTTTCTTCTGTGAAAAGTTTTTCCTTTCTTTCCAATAGCTCACTGTTGGGCTTTCTTTTCCATTCCTTCTAATTGCCAATTCTTTTCTATTTGCCAAGCCCACATTCATATATATATATATATATATATATATATATATATATATATATATATATATATATATATATATATATATATGTATATATATATATAACTTTATTTAGGACTTTATATTTTCTGCAAAAATAAAGAGTAAAGTAAGTCACTTATTTAATTAAATGATACTAATTGCTCTAAAAATGGCCTAAAGATATCTTTAAAAATGCACTAAATTAGAGTTTATCAATATGCTTTCCCATTTCCATTCAGGTACATTCAACGGCTGTAACTGGCCACCTGGCTTCTGGTGCTCTATCTTAACCTTTTGACAAGTCAAGCATCGAGACACAAACTCTGCAATATCTACTTTCATACCCGGCCACCAGTACAATTGCTTCAAATCTCGATACATCTTGGTAGACCCAGGATGTATTGAGAACTGACTCTTATGAGCCTCTTCTAGAACTTGCCTCTTTACATCCTCGTCACTGGCACACAGATGCTACCATCAAAACGAATTATGCCATCACCGTCTTCGGTGTAGTTCGGCAACCTCTTCTGTGCTTGCAGCTCTACATCATCCTCTTGGGCTGAGCGAATCCGATTTCTCAAGGAACTTGAAATCCGAATATGGCTCAACACCAACTTGTTCCTTCTTGACTTAACTCTCAAGTTGAGGTCTCTAAACGATTCCAACAAAGACATCTCGTGCATCATCAACTCTGCAGTGTGGATAGACTTTCTACTTAAATCATCGGCCAGAACATTAGCCTTACCAGGATGGTACTTCAATTCAAAATCATAATCCTTCAGGAATTCTACCCATCTCCTCTGTCTGTTGTTCAGCTCTTTTTGGTCAAACAAATACTTAAGGCTCTTGTGGTCACTAAAGACTTCGAAACGAGACCCATACAGGTAGTGTCTCCAAATCTTTAGGGCAAACACAATCGCCGCCAACTCCAATCATGAGTTGGGTAATTCTCTTCGTGCTGCTTCAACTGCCTGGAGGCATAGGCAACTACTTGTTGATTCTGCATCAGGACACATCCCAAACCCTTACCAGAGGCGTCGTAATAGATTTGGAATCCTACGGACGGATCTGGAAGAATCAGGATGGGTGCAGAAGTCAAACGACCCTTCAATTCCGTGAAACAATTTTCACAGTCTGAGTCCCAAACAAATGGCTGACCCTTGCGAGTTAACCGAGTGAGTGGAAGAACCAGCTGGGAAAATCCTTGAATGAATCTTCGATAATACCCAGCTAATCCCAAGAAACTTCTTACCTCAGTAACTGTAGACGGCTGTTCCCAGTCTACCACAGCTTCGATCTTACTGGGATCCACTACAACACCTGCCCTAGATATCACATGGCCCAGAAACTTAACTTCGGGCATCCAAAAATCACATTTGGACGGCTTAGCATACAACTTCTTTTCTCGGAGTACGTTCAGAACAATTCGGAGATGTTGCACATGCTCCTCAATCGTTTTAGAGAACACCAAGATATCATCAATGAACACTACCACAAACCGATCCTGATAAGGATTAAAAATCCGTTTCATATAATCCATGAATACGGCTGGAGCATTGGTCAAACCGAAGGGCATCACTACAAATTCATAGTGTCCATACCTCGTACGGAAAGCGGTCTTCGGGACGTCCAAAGCTCGAACCCTGATTTGGTGATAGCCGGACCTTAAATCAATTTTTGAAAATACAGAAGCTCCCCTCAACTGATCTAGCAAATCATCAATTCTCGGTAGAGGGTACTTGTTCTTGACAGTCACCTTATTCAACTGACGATAATCGATACACAACCTCATACTTCCGTCCTTCTTCCTGACAAGCAACACTGGAGCACCCCATGGTGAGGCACTCGGCCGGATGAACCGTTTGGAAATTTGCTCTTCCAGTTGAACTTTCAATTCCCTCAACTCTAACGGCGACATTCTATACGGGGCTATAGAAATAGGTCCAGTGCCCGGAACCAACTCTAAAGAAAATTCCACCTCACGATCCAGAGGAAATGAAGAAACTTCATTGGGAAACACATCAAGAAATTCATTAACAACTTGCACAGAAGATAAATCCTGACCTGTCTCAGTGGATGCAGACAGCATCATGACATAAGCTTCTGCGCCTTGGAACAGATAGTTACTGGCCGAAGTGAAAGAAATAACAGCTTCAGAATTGGGCGGTTGTAGCTCCACTGACTCGGAGGCGAAACCGATAGTTACATGGTTGGTCATCATCCAACTCATGCCTAGGACGACGTCCATGCCCTTCATTGATAAACAAGTGAAGTCCACTACAAAATTCCTGTCTCCAATGGATAGAAGACAATTTTCACATATCGCTTGGGTCTGAACACTACCTTCAGCAGCAGTCTTAATGGAGATTGGTTGAGGCAGAGGAGTTAAAGCCAATCCCAACCGTTCGACACAAACTTGAGATATAAAACAATGGGTCGCACCCGAATCATATAAAATACTAACGGAGTTATTAAAAAGAGATCCCATACCCCTTAGTAGATTATCTGACGGTGTGACTTTCTAAGCGTCCAAGGTGTAAACTCTTCCATGAGTTGTAGTAGCAGCAGGGTTACTTCCTTGACTCTTCTCCTTCTCTGGGCAGTCCCGTGCATAATGACCGTCTTTCTTGCAAAAATAACACTGGTTGGATCCCATCTGGCATTTACCCTGATGATACTTTCCACAGTTGGAACATGTACTGAACCTTGAGGAGTTCGACGACTGAACCTGTTTCCCTTTGTTGGAATTGTGCCTGGGACTCGTGTGATTGTTGGATGATCCAACATTCTTCTTATTCTGATGGAATACCTTCCTGCTTGCATATAACCTCTTCAAGTCACTCTCAGCTATGTGTGCTTGTTGAACTATGGCAGCATAGTTAGTATAGGCAAAAGAACTCAAACTCTGAGCAATGTCTTCCCTTAGCCCGTATTTGAACCTTTCGGTTTTCCACTTGTCATTGGGAGCATACCCGGCCAAACCGAAGAATTGATATAACTCTTCAAACTTAGCCGCGTACTGACCCACAGTTGAGCTTCCTTGAGTGAGAGTCAGAAACTCGTTCTCCTTGTCGAACCTCATGGAAGTTGGAAAGAACTGCTCCAAAAATACCTGCTTGAAATGTTCCCAAGTCTGGGGAGTATCCATAGTTACCATCATGGCTTTGGCATTAGTCCACCAATTGTTAGCTTCACTTTTCAGCATATGAGTTGCCAATCTCAGCTTGTCCTCATCAGGGACTTGCATAGCTACGAAAATCTTCTCTATATCATCTAGCCAATGCTGGGCTTCCATGACATCTGGTCCTCCTTTGAACTCGGACGGCTTCATTTTCAGAAATTTAGAGAAAACCCTCCTTGGGTCCACTGGAGGCTCAGGGACTTGCTGAGGCTGAGCTTGAGCATTCTGTTGCAGTTGCAACATATCTTCCATCATCTTCTGTTGTCTCTCGATCACGTTCTGCATCCATGCAGAATGCAGATCAATTGGTGGGCTATTCCTCGATCCTCCTGCCATAATTCTGCAAATGATACACCAAGTATTAAGTTGATAAGTCTCAATGTCTCTTAGCATCATAAGAAGCAAGATAGCAAATTACTCGAGGGACAAAACCACCCTAACTGTGTAAGCCCGACTAGGTCGAACTGCTCTGATACCATAATGTAACACCCCGAATAATTCTATCATATAGAATTACCGAAATGCACTAAATGGCATACATCAGAGTAACTTCCTGTTATTGAAATATTGAACACATCTAAAACTTTGGATAATACATACTAATGGTTCTCAGAATCTTATAAACTTCCTGAAAATGCTTAAGTTTCAAAACTTAAGACTTGTACACAATCCTGGTGTTCAATATTCAAAACATAAAGTAGCGGAAACGATTTTACAACTTAAACAACGAAAGTTATACAATCGGAACATAGAAACAATAAATGAGGCAAAGGTCTAAAACATGAAATTAGGTCTTCAATGACTCCAAAAGTCACACCAGCTAACCGTGCTTTGTCGCCTTTTCATTCCCCTGTTTCTCTGTAAAAACCACAAATATGAAGGGTGAGATAAACATTATCTCAGTGAGTCCTATCGAGACCCCTTACTAACTCTAGCGGTTCATTATGCCTTGCTTTGAACTCGTGGCCCTAAAAGCAACCACGTGGAAATATATTAAGTTCCTGTAACCTTTATGCTCATGGCCCTCCTAAGCGACACATGAAGCATACAATCTTTTGTTCCATGTTTTTAGCATAACACCTCAGTCTACCTATTTTATAGGTATTTCTTTGACTTTGGTGAACCCATCCCGCTATTTCTAGCGGGTGAAACAGTCTTGAGTCTAGGTTTTGGGGCTCATGACTTCCCCTCCCCTAGTATGCTAACCTCTAAGGGTCGTCACCCTTTTTCCTCTTGTATTTATTATACATTATATATCCATGTACCCGCAATGGGCTATCAGTCATTTCAGTCAAGTACCATGTATAATATCAGTCAAGTACCGTGTACAATTATTGGCATATGTTCTCTCGCGTTCTCTAAGTATGGTTTTCCATTTCTTTCATAATACACAAGTTCTCTATCGAACATGTTCAATCTCATGCCGTCGGTATCTTTACATCGTTGGGGGACCTTGGGAAATGGATTAGAAGAGAATTGGAATCATTTGGAATGGATAAAAATGTACTTTGAATTTGAAGGTCAGAAAGTCTCACACGACCCGTGCGTGTAGGCGCACGACCCGTGCGTGGTTGAACAATTTGTAGAAGATTTCCAGAAAGATACGCACGACCCGTGCGACTAAGCGCACGATCCGGGCGTTATCCAATAAAATCGTAGAAAGTTCCAGAAACATACGCACGACCCGTGCGACTAGGCGCACGATCCGTGCGTGTTTAAAAATCCAATTCTTGTAGTATCAGATGGAGGCGCACGACCCGTGCTCGTAGGCACACGATCCGTGCGTCTCTATCAGTTTTCCAGAAAACAGACTTTTCATGAGTTTTTCCATTCCGTTCCGATTCCAAAATCCCTTCCGATCGAGACCCAAACTCAAACACACATTGAAATAATATATTATAGCAATCCCAAACAATCAATCAAACGATATATGATTTAAGTCACAATCTTTTTGAGAAAACGGTTTTCGAATAATTTCCTTTCGTTACCGGAAATACGTGACAACAGTTTTCGAAGAGTAAAGACTCAGAAACACAAACACATTCCCTAAGCGAGTTATAAAACTCACCTATCGTGATGAAAATCACGCAAACACCGAGACTCCGAGAACTCAACCGCTCCAACAACGAACTTAGCTACTGCAAATCGCTTGGACAGCAGCTGATTCCGAATCCTAGCTACCCAAACAACTTCAAACAGCAACTGTGGCTTGAAGGTGAGCCTTGGTACTGAATAATGGGCTATAACAAGGACATGCAAAAGATTTGGAGCATCAACACTCCATTTTTGAGCTTGGAGCTTCAAGGGTGCACAAATGGTGATTTGTGATGAAGAGGGTTGATGGGAGATTTCTGGGCATCAGTGTATAGAGGAAGAAGAATGATGAACAATGGTGGTTTTAGATTCAACATGCATCCAGGAATGAATGGGCTGTCTTCCCTTCCCTCCTCCCCCTTCTCTCTCGCAATTCTCCCCTCCCCTCCTTTCTCTTGTTTGATTTTTCTGAAAATCGTAGAAGTGTGGCTGTGTGTGTTTGGCATAAGTTCAGCTGGGCTTATTTAATGATGGGAAAGGACTAAATCGCCCCTCCCTCCTTCACTCTCACTTAAGCTACTTATAACTCAACAATTATTCTATAATTCACTTATTTAACATAATGTACCAATTATGCATAATCAATAAGTCATTTATTTATTTTATCCATGATACCATTTCATAACTAAAATAATTATGCTCACTAATCAACTTAACCTCGTGCTAATTTAATTAAATCTAATTAGCTAATTAGGGGATGTTACAACCTCGGTCAGCTCGGTAATACGATCCCACTCTAAATATGTCGGTTGAAATCCACCAATACGGATCCGCTGCTTCGGGTTCCATCGCCTCCAGTGCCGCCACCTCAGCGGCCTACCCTGCTGACTCCCAGGCTTGGGTGGAAAGATGGAAGTTCAACACCGCGTTATCAGAAGTAGAAGCCTCCCCCGCAGGCTCGGGGGTCGGAGACTCCACAGGCGGCGGCGTTAAGACTGAGCCACTAGCCTCCGCCCGACCTGAAACCGCCCCAGAAGTCGACCACCGTTCATCGATAACTATGTTACCCTCGTCAGACCTCCTAAATGGCGGCTTGCCGGGGGCAACGAGGTTTGATCTATCGGTCTACCTTATCTTCGCCATTTTTCCAGAACAAGTGCTGCAATTTTTGGGAGATCGGATGCAACCCGGTGTGAGATATTCGAAGAACCTCGCCGAAGACCTCAACGTCGGCAGAACCACGAAGTGGAAGACAACACAAATCCCTCAACGTCGGAAACCGGGAACTCAGACTCGGATCGCCGGAGTTCTCATATGCATAACTTTTGACTATTATCATGTTTAATCATTCCAAATCTTGCAGCATTCGCAATCATTTGTTTGTGACTTTTGGTGCTTAACTGCATTTTCTCGAGTTCTGTTTAATAGACCAATTTTTTCAAACTTGAGTTCTGTTTACTAGACCAATGTTTTTAAACTTGCAAATAAAAACAACGCTGACACCACATATTTCTTCTTAAGCCCCAATCACTTGATGGGATAGATGGCACGAAAGAGACACAATGACTGAGAATAAAACATTTGTGGCTATAAAGAAAACTCTTGAAATGGTTTTTCTTGAATTTGGACATAATATTTACTTTCAATAGTGTATTTTCTTGTATGTTGGACCTCATCACTTCACATATGAAGAGGGTTTACAAATTTGATATATGAGCTGTTTGTATCTATGCACATTATATGGTAAAGGACTTGCCTGGAGATGAATTATTGTCTCTTGCAGAAATTTGCATCACGAGTTCTTCAATTCATAAACTAATTACATACTAATATGCTCAATTGATTCTCTTTTGGAATTGCAACAGATTATCTTTGTTAGTCTAACTATGTGAGCCAGAGAGTGTTTAATCATGTGCAGCACACCTAGAATCTAAAGGTCCATCCTCCATGAGAAAAGGTTTCTGAGAGCTGATGTAACAGCTCCAAGCATTTTAGTAATCATTACTACAAATGTTCTGTACCTTGCAGTGCTGGGTGGACTGCAGTTGGTAGGTCACCTGCTGTCTGGCCGAAGGTTAGTGCGAGCCCGGGAGGGGTACCTGCGAAGCCACTCCGACGCTCAAGTCAGTATTGAGAATAGATGAGTGATTTAGCTAGGAATGAGAATCTACCTCATTATGGCAATGTGAGCCAGTATTTATAGGGAACAATGCCCATGGTGGGCCGTTGGATCGGTAGAGTGAGTCTGAGCCATCCAAGTATGAGAATCATGAATGGGCTTGTGTATTGTGGATATGGATAAAAGTGATTGGGCCAATCCATGTCCAATTACTGAATGGGCCTTTTGATCCAATCTAGAACAGTTGCCCCCCAAGCCGAGATTATTCCGAAGGATGGTCTTTGTAGCGACCGAAAAATTCAGGTGAGGATTCCTCCAAGGTTCAGAAATGAAGCCGCCACCAAAGTTTAGTTTAAGGGCAAATAATGGAAAATCCCTTTGGGTTGGATAAGGGTCCTTGAGACCAGATAAGGGTTCGAGAGTCGATTATGCGTGGGGAAGGTGCTAGCACCCCACGACATCCTTCCTAAGGAAGGTTACCCGCTAATTAGTTGCAGAAAAAGAAAGTTAATTTTTAAAATGTTTACTTTACCCCTTTTATTTTGAATCAAAAAGAATAAAGACTTAATAAAAATTTTAGTTTTTTGTGCTTGACAGGAGTGGGCCCCGGCTCCTACGTATCTCCCGGTGCGATGGAGAAATCAAAACTACGTAGTTCTTGGGTAGAAAAAGTTTGTTGGTTGGTATTTTTTAATATATGGGTTTTAGAATTATTGAGCTGTTCAGCTCATTCGTCCTAGAACGATGACTAATCTGTGTGTACAGTCGACTTAGTCCCCTATTTTCTGAAAATAGAGTTTTTTGAAGTTTGAAAAACTGGTTTGATGTGTGGTGGTTCGCTTTTATTGGAATAGGGATTTTAGGACTTCTGAGCCGTACGGCTCATTCATCCTAGAACGCTGACTAATCCGACTATACAGTCGACTTAATCTCTTATTCATTTTTTTGGAAAAAAAATGATTTATTATTATTTTTTAGGGGTTCTAGGACTATTGAGCTGTAGAACTCATTCATCCTAGAACGCTGACTAACCCGACTGTACAGTCGACTTAATCCCCTATTTATATTTTTTGAAAATGAAATATTTATCTATTTATTTTTATAGGTGTTTTTGTAAAAGAAATTATTTTCGAAAAAGAAATAAATAAAAGCGAAAAAGGGGTGAAATAGTAAAATGGGGTGCAAGTTACAGGAGGGCTGTATTTAGAAAAAAAAGGGGGTGCAAAAGGTGGAAGAGCATACCATGCTATTTGGATCTGGCCTGCGAGAATGTGGGCTTGCAGGGGCGGCTATAGTAATGAAACGAGGGGGTGTGTTTAGTAAACTGAAATAAAAAAAATAAAAATTAAAATGAGATAAAATGGGAGAGGGTATAAAAGGGAAAATTAGGGTTTTTTGGAAAAACCTAATTCATATCCTTCTCTTCACTTGCTGCGCCGCAGCAGCCATCTTCTAGGGAGAGAGAGATTTTGCATACTTGAGAGAGAGAAAGAAAGGGAATTCAAAGAGAGAGAGAGAAATGATTTCGGAGTGAGAGAGAGATGGGGAAAAATGCGAAAAGGGAGAGGGTGAGAGTGAGAGAGGTCGACGGAAAGAGGACTATGGCCTCATGGCCACGCCGGACTTGCGACGGAGAGAGGAGAAGGAGGGAAACAACGTGGTGGCTGTGTCTGGTGACGTGCTTGTGAGGAAGAGCACGCGAACGACGGAGGAATCGTGACTGTCGGCGACGCGTTTGGAGGAAAACAGTGCTACGCGAACTCACAGTGGCGCGAAAGGAGAATGCGGTGTTCGTGGCGAGGGGAAGACGAGGGCAGTGCATTTGGGGGGAACAGCCACCGTCTACGGTGGTCGGAGCTAAAACGGTAATTTTCTGATTCTATTGTTTTATATCTTTTTCTCTTTATCTCCTCCCCTAGTCTATTTCTTCTACTGGTTCTTTTCTTTCATTTTTACGGATCTAAACTTGCACTATTTACATAGAAAAAAATTATGTTTGTTCATTATGCTTCTTGTAGCAGTGGAAATTTGTTCTTGCTCTTTTTTGTTTGTGATACTTTTTAGAAACCTAATATGTTCATAGTTCTAATTTGAATCCTAATTTGTTCATAGCACTAATATCCACTGCACCAACATTTCTAACAAAAAACATAAACCGAACCTATTCTAAGTTTTGTAACTATTGTTTTTTTTTTAAGAACTAATTCTGAAACAATAAATTTTTACAACTGAGCCTATTTCAAGTTGATAACTACTCCTACTAATGAAACAAAGGTAAAACGACCTTTAAAAGCAAACTGATTTGACCAACCTTTTTTCCAGCCTCTATTTGGTTTCTTGTTTCCTGCTGTTAGTACCTGCCTGTTGTTGTTATGCCTGCTACTGCTGTTCTTTGTTTCCTTACCTCTATGACTGCTGTCCCCTTCTTCTTTTTTAGAATCTTGGTGATTAGGGTTTCAGTATGAAACCCTAATTTTGCTATAAAACGTATGGTTTTCTGTATGAATTCCCTGAGAATTCTTTTTGTCTCCCTTTTGGGTGTGAATCAAGCTTGTTTTTATAGGCAAATTTTAGGTTTAGAAAATTGAAAACTTGATTCTGACTTGATTTTATTTCCTATTCTGCAGGTTTTGGGCTTGGGTTGGAGAAGGCTTAAATATCATTTACCCCCCTGCAAATATCACTGTTATCCATTTACCCCCCTGCAAAAAAAACTCTCCAAACAAACCCTGCAAAATGTAACTGTTTCCAGTTACCCCCCTGCTGTTAAATTTTCTGTTAAAACTTAACAGTGATGACGTCAGCACTGACGTCAGTGCCACATGTCACCATATTATTCGGCCTCTGTGACACGTGGCACTGACATGCCACGTCAGATTCTATGTCACCACTGCCACGTCAGCAACCAATGGATGGCTGCCACGTGGCAGTGTTGTTAATTCAAAATAAATCTTTAAAATGCCTAAATTGAGACTTGAACCCATGACCCCTTACTCACACCCACAACTCCTAACCATTGAGCCAAATTAGTACTCGTGATTATTAACTCATCTACTATTATATATTACATCATTGCCAATTAAATTAAAAAAAATCTGGGTTGTTCTTGATCATCATCATCATCATAAACAAACTTTCAAGTATCTCTTTAAACCGCCAAAAAGGGGATGAGGAATGGGATGACCCAAATTTCAATCAACACCTATTTCAACTAAATTTGATAAAAAAAAACTAAAACTAAAACCTGTGCATAGAGATCGAAAATCTACAACCAAAAACCCCAAAATCTATTCACATATAATCAAAAAAAGCAAGCACAACAATTACAGAATAAACAAAATAAGAAAGGAGGAAAGAAGAAAAGAAAACACTGACTGAGATTGGAATTGATTGAAGAAGACCCAGATCACAAAAGAACGCTATTGAGATTGGAATTGATCGATTTCGTCCCAAACCACAAACGCAAACGTTGTTTTATGCACATCGTGAATGTTTTCTGAAATCGAAACCAAAATGTGGTTTTCTGCACAGATCTGGAATTGGTTGTTGAATGTTTTCTTCCTTTTTAATGATTTCTGGAATTTTAGTTTTTCTGCACAAATCGTGAACGTGTTCTGCGCCGAAATGTTACAGATAGCTTGAATCGCTGTTGATAATTGTTCTGGAGTGAACCAAGTATCTCTTTAAACCGCCAAAAAGGGGATGAGGAATGGGATGACCCAGATAAAAAAAAATCTGGGTTGTTTATGATGATGATGATGATGATGAAGAACAACCCAGATTTTTTTTTTAATTTAACTGGCAATGATGTAATATATATTAGTAGAAGAGTTAATAATCACAAGTACTAATTTGGCTCAATGGTTAGGAGTTGTGGGTGTGAGTAAGGGGTCATGGGTTCAAGTCTCACTTTAGGCATTTTAAAGATTTATTTTGAATTAACAACACTGCCACGTGGCAGCCATCCATTGGTTGCTAACGTGGCAGTGGTGACATAGGATCTGACTTGGCATGTCAGTGCCAAGTGTCACAGAGGCCGAATAATATGGTGACACGTGGCACTGACGTCAGTGCTGACGTCATCACTGTTAAGTTTTAACAGAAAATTTAACAGCAGGGGGGTAACTGGAAACAGTTACATTTTGCAGGGTTTGTTTGGAGAGTTTTTTTTTGCAGGGGAGTAAATGGATAACAGTGATATTTGCAGGGGGGTAAATGATATTTAAACCTATTTTTTAATTCTGATTTTATTTTATTATTATTCTTTTTATGGCTTTTTGATCAAAAGGGCTAAATTAGGTCCAAAATATCAGGCACAGGCCCATTTATTAAAACTGGCCCAAAAGTTAGATGTAGGCCCAAATAGACAAACGACCCAAAACATTAGACATAAGCCCGCTTATTAAAGAAAAAGTAAAAAAATAAAGAAAATAAAATTTCAGTATAACCGGTTTCGAAAAACTTAATTAATATCACTGCCTCCCCGGCAACGGCGCCAAAAACTTGATAGCCTCGCAAGTGCACGAGTCGTATCGTGTAATAAAAGAGTTATCGATCCACAGGGAGAGCCTAAGTGATTACCAATTTAATTTTCCAAAGTTGGTTAGCTAGAAGGAATGTTTTTTAGGAGTTGTAAAATTTAGAAATAAAAACAAACAATCTCAGGTTTATAGTTTTAACACAACAATGAGGAACCAAAATAATTTCTTTAGACTATTCAACAAATTATAAGAGTAATATATTTCAAAGACAAGGCAGCGAATTTAACTAATGTCTCCTTTCGGAGTACAAGAGCGTGTTTTGAACTAACAATCAAGCCTATTCTCATGGTTGATTGTCACCAAAACCCATTAAGCATAACACCTTTTTAATGTCTCAAGAGTTTCAAAACTATTCTCATGTGTTGATTCTCTTGTCTAATTTCATAGATCCAACATCAATACTTCACCTTTCGGTTCTTCGTTTGATGTTTAAAATAAGATTTGAAGGACAATAAAATTAGATTGAAATATAAAACGATTTGGAGTGGAGAATAGCCTTTGGGAATTATTAGGGACCTATCATTGGATTACTCCCAACAACCCAAGAATTTGTATCTACTCACTCATATTAAATATGAGAGAAGAAGAAGAAGAAAAGACATGAATTTAAATAGCGAGAAATAAAAGAAAGCGGTAAATTGCAAAAAACAAAAATAGCGGAATTGTAAATGACAAGAAAATAAAAGTGCAAGAAAGTAAATAGCAAGGAAAGTAAATGACTTGAAAAATAAAAGGGCGAGAAAGTAAATAGCGAGAAAATAAAAGAGCGAGAAAGTAAATAGCAAGGAAAGTAAATGACTTGGAAAATAAAAGGGCAAGAAAGTAAATAGCAAGGAAAGTAAATGACTTGAAAAATAAAAGGGCGAGAAAGTAAATAGCGAGAAAATAAAAGAGCGAGAAAGTAAAAGAGCGAGAAAGTAAAAGAGCGAGAATTTAAAAGGGCAAGAAAGTAAATAGCATGGAAAGTAAATGACTTGGAAAATAAAAGGGCAAGAAAGTAAATAGCAAGGAAAGTAAATGACTTGGAAAATAAAAGGGCGAGAAAGTAAAAAGCGAGAAAGTAAAAAGCGAGAAAGTAAAAAGCGAGAAATTAAAGTGAAGTCATGAATCTTAGAGGAAACCTTGTCATGGATTTTTCTCACAAAATTTAAGCTTAGTACAAGTGAAGATCAAGCCTCTATTTATAGGAAAATATTAGGTCTAAGGCACTTGAGAGGAGGGGCAAAATGGTCATAAAAAAAGTGGCAAATCAAGTGGCAAGGAAAAGCCATCAGCAAGTGGGTGCAGCCAAAACTGAGTTGTCTGGTGCAAGGGTCGTGCGCCCATGTGCCTGGGTCGTGCGCCTTGGCCAGTCAATTTTGGCTGCTCTGCGCCAGTTTTGCACTAGGGTCGTGCGCCTATGGTGCCAGGGTCGTGCGCCTTGTGCTGGCAACAGCTGTACTGCGTTGCTGGCAAGCATGGGTCGTGCGCCCAGCTCTGCCAAAATGGGCCATCTTCAGTTGGAGACACGCACGGGTCGTGCGTGGTACACCCAGGGTCGTGCGCCTATGTGCCAGGGTCGTGCGCCAGTTTTGCACTAAGGTCGTGCGTGGTACACTCAGGGTCGTGCGTGTGCTGCTTGGCGCCCTTGGCGCCCTGTGTGCCTGTCTTGCGCCAGTTTTGCTGTTTTGGCGCCCTTGGCGCCCTGTGTGCCTGTCTTGCGCCAGTTTTGTTGCTGCTGTCTAAAAAATTGTTCCTCCTCAAATATTTTCTAAGTTTCTTCATTTTAGCTCATATTTTCGCTTTTGCTTCAAAATAAAACCTGGAAATAAAAAGTAAACATTTGCAGTAAAATAGCTCAAAAATATAATTAAAATACTAAAAAGACTTAATAAAATAACTATTAAAATGACTCTAAAAATAGACTCATCAAACTCCCCTATGCTTGAACCTTTGCTTGTCCTCAAGCAAAAACAGTGTAAATCTTTAGGCCAATTCTGAAGGAAAATTATTTTCATATCGAAACCTTAAGTGAACTGTGGGGCAATTCTAACACTTTGGTTTGAGAGCTACTATTTTGGGTCTCTTGTGGAATTGAGAGACAACTTTAAAGTATCAGTACTCTAGAGAGGATATCAATGTCATCATAGAACCGGTTCCCCAACATTCTTAAGCTTGGGTCCTCCATTTACTAAGACCGGGTCTCAAAGGAGGGTCTTTATACGTTGGGTATTCAAGCATTTTTCTTTTCTTTTTGATTTTATATGCTAACCATTTATTTTGACATTTAAAATGCACTAACTTTTGCATTTTTGAATTGCTTTTGCATATATATATATATATATATATATATATATATATATATATATATATATTTATTTTTATTTTTATTTATTTATTTATTTTTTGCTTGATACCCCAACTCAGACGTTTTTCTCCAGTAACCACGCATCTAGTAAATGTCACCAAGAGAACCAGGTTACTAGTTTCTTTTCAGTCCCTCTAATTGTATTAATAACTGAAAAGGGTCTCAATAGTGTGTGTGTGAAAAAGCCCTAGAAGTAGAAATCGAACCATGATACAATTTTGTTGTTCCCAACCAGTCCACCTAGATGATTGCTAATGAAAAATTGAAAAATTTATTTTTGTCCAGAAAAGGCTTATCTAAAACATGCTTAGGGTTCACAAAGTTTCGTGATGGAGGGAGCAGATACAACTCAAAGTACAAAAAGATAAAAAACTCGGCAAAGCAATAAAGACATTCCTAATAAAAGTAATAAAATACCCCCCATGCTTGGACTAGGCATTGTCCTCAATGATTTTTCAAATAAAACAAAAAGGGGTTTTAGGAGAGCTCACCTGGCTGTCTGGTTCAGGATACTCAGCCCTGGGGTATTTTAATTTTCAACAAATCGAAAAAGAAACATTAAGCCGTGGGTTGCCTCCCACGCAGCGCTCTTTTAACGTCACTAGCTTGACGATCAAAATTTCAATTGGGATCTTGCAGAACTAAACTAGTTTCTTTCTCAATTGGGTCACCAATTAAATATTTTTTCAACCTTTGACCATTGACTTTAAACGATCCGGTTTTCTCGCTCCAGATCTCTACAGATCCGAAGGGGTAAACCTTACGGATTTCAAAAGGACCGGACCATCTTGACTTTAATTTTCCCGGAAAATTTTTTAGCCTGGAATTAAACAATAACACCAGGTCACCCTCCTTGAATTCTCTACGAATAATACGCTTATCATGCCAATTTTTTGTTCTTTCTTTGTAAAGTTTGGCATTCTCATAAGCATCCATTCGCAGTTCTTCCAATTCGTTTAGTTGGAGTTTTCTTTTTTCTCTGGCTAATTCCATGTTCAGGTTAAGGCGTTTAATTGCCCAGTAAGCTTTGTGCTCTAGTTCTACCGGAAGGTGGCAAGACTTCCCATAAATTAATTTGAAAGGAGTCATTCCTATGGGAGTCTTGTAGGCAGTCCGATAAGCCCAGAGAGCATCATCGAGCTTTACCGACCAGTCCTTTCTTGAGGTCGAAACAGTTTTTTCTAAAATACTTTTAATTTCTCTGTTCGATACCTCAACCTGACCGCTTGTTTGAGGGTGATAAGGCGTTGCAATTTTGTGCCTTACTCCAAACTTTTGTAGCAACATTTCAAAATGTTTTGAGATGAAATGGGATCCTCCGTCGCTTATGACAACACGAGGGACCCCGAATCTTGGAAAAATTATTTTTTTGAAAAGTTTTATGACTACCTTTGCATCGTTTGTAGGAGAAGCAATGGCTTCGATCCATTTTGACACATAGTCAACGGCTACCAGAATATATTGGTTTCCAAAAGAAGAAGGAAACGGTCCCATGAAATCGACACCCCAGACGTCGAAAATTTCAACCTCTAAGATATTATTTAAGGGCATTTCATTTCTTTTTGAAATATTTCCGGTGCGTTGACACTGGTCGCATTTAGAAACGAATTGATGCGTGTCTTTAAAAAGGGACGGCCAATAAAAACCAGATTGAAGAATTTTCGTAGCAGTTTTTGAAGAACTGGCATGGCCGCCATAGGAAGAAGAATGACAATGGTATAGAATGTTACTTACCTCTTCTTCCGGAATGCATCTTCTGAACACCCCATCTGCTCCCCTTTTAAAAAGCAGTGGCTCGTCCCAGTAATACTGTTTAAGATCATGGAAGAATTTCTTCTTCTGCTGATAATTTAAATCTGGGGGGAGTACTCCTGCTGCAAGGTAGTTTACAAAATCTGCATACCATGGTGCTTCAGCTTTGCCCAATGAGAAGAGTTGATCATCCAAAAATGTATCATTAAGTGGCAACTCTTCTTCTTTTGTTCCTTGTAAACGGGACAAATGATCAGCCACAACATTTTCAACACCTTTTTTATCCCTTATTTCAAGATCAAATTCTTGTAGGAGTAAAACCCATTGGATCAATCTCGTCTTGGCATCTTTTTTGTTTAACAAATATTTTATGGCCGAGTGATCAGTAAAAATGATGATTTTTGAACCTACCAAATATGATCGAAACTTATCAACGGCAAAAACTACCGCCAAGAATTCTTTTTCAGTTGTGGCATAATTCATTTGTGCCTCGTCTAAGGTCCTGCTTGCATAGTATATGGCATGCAATTTTTTCTCTTTTCTTTGTCCCAGGACTGCCCCAACTGCATAGTCGCTTGCATCGCACATTATCTCGAACGGAAGATTCCAGTCTGGTGGCTGTATGATCGGGGCAGTAACTAAAGCCTTTTTCAACCTGTTAAAAGCTTCAAGACAAAGATCGTTAATAATAAATGCTGCATCCTTAAGGAGCAGACTTGTCATAGGTTTTGAAATTTTTGAGAAGTCTTTTATGAACCGGCGGTAGAAACCCGCATGGCCTAAAAAGCTTCTCACCTCTTTTACTGTGGTGGGAGGTAGCATTTTTTCAATCACCTCAATTTTTGCACGATCTACCTCAATACCTCTATGAGAAATTAAGTGCCCTAGGACAATTCCTTCATTAACCATGAAATGACACTTTTCCCAGTTTAGAACCAGGTTTACCTTCTCACACCTTTCTAAGACTTTTTCCAGATTGGCTAAACAGTTTTCAAAATTTGACCCATGGACGGAAAAATCATCCATAAATACTTCCATTATGTTTTCAACAAAGTCTGAGAATATGGACATCATACACCTTTGAAAGGTAGCAGGAGCATTACATAGACCAAAGGGCATCCTTCTATAGGAATAAGTGCCAAAAGGACATGTGAAAGTTGTTTTTTCTTGGTCGCTAGGGTGGACGGGAATTTGGAAAAATCCCGAATAACCATCCAAATAGCAGAAATGCGAGTGCTGTGCTAACCTTTCTAGCATTTGATCAATGAACGGGAGAGGGAAGTGATCTTTCCGGGTAGCTTTGTTAAGCTTTCTGTAATCGATACACATTCTCCATCCTGTAATTGTCCTTGTGGAAATGCTTTCATCCTTCTCATTTTTAATAACTGTTAAGCCTCCTTTCTTAGGTACTACTTGAACAGGACTAACCCACTTGCTATCGGAAATAGGATATATTATCCCAGCATCAAGGAGTTTTAAAACTTCCTTTTTAACAACCTCTTTCATGTTTGGGTTTAATCTTCTTTGATGCTCGATAGAAGGTTTATAGTCCTCTTCCAGTAGTATTCTGTGTATGCAGATTGACGGATTTATTCCTTTAATGTCCTCAATAGTATACCCAATGGCTTTGGGATACTTTTTGAGAACATTAAGCAATTTTTCGGTCTCATTTTGTTTCAAATTTGCATTTACAATTACTGGAAAAGTAGAATCAGGGCCAAGAAACTCATACCTGAGAGATGATTGTAAGGGCTTCAGTTCTATTTTTGGTGTTTCTTTCGGGAGAGGTCGAGGTTTCTCCTCACCCAAAGTTTCAGTACCCAATTCTTGTGATGGTGGATTTTCATCCAAAAGTTTTATGTAGATTTGGGTTTCCCCTGCCGCATTTGTATTTGTGTTGCATAAAAGGCAATCTTCCAGACTATCTTGTGAAGATGATGCTAAAGAGCAGTCTCGCACGCAATAGTCTACAATATCAATCCTGCAGCACGAGTCTTTTACAGATGGACTTTTCATGAAGTTTGAAACTTCAAACTCAACCTTTTCATCCCCCACATTAAAAACCAACTTACCGTTTTTAACGTCAATTATTGCCCCTGCAGTAGCTAAAAAAGGCCTCCCCAGAAGAATAGGAATTTGGGAGTCTTCTTCAATTTCCATTACAACAAAGTCCACTGGTATAAAAGTTTGCCCTACCTTGATAGGGATATCCTCTAAGATTCCAGTGGGGTATTTAACGGAACGATCTGCCAACTGTATTGTCATTTTTGTGGGTTTAAGTTCACCTATCCCTAGTCTATTGGAAAGAGAAAGAGGCATCAAACTTACACTGGCTCCTAGATCGCACATCGCTCTGTTTATAGTCTCACTTCCAATCACACAAGGTATGGAAAAACTACCTGGATCTTTGAGTTTTTGTGGCAGCTTGTTCTGGATAATTGCACTACATTCCTCTGTTAATGCAATCGTCTCATAGTCGTCTATTTTTCTTTTCTTGGATAAAATTTCTTTCAAAAATTTAGAGTAAGACGGCATTTGAGACAATGCATCAGTGAAAGGAACGTTGATGTAAAGCTTTTTAAGCAAGTCGACAAACCTTTTGAATTGCTCGTCGAGTTTGTTTTTTGCAAATCTTTGGGGAAAAGGAATGGGTGGTTTGTATGGTGGTGGGGGGATGTGTGGTTCTTCTTTTTCTTTTTCTGGTTCTTTCTCTTTTTGTTTCTTTTCTTGCTCTCCTGGTAAATTATGTTTTTCACTCACAATTTTTTCTTGGTTTGCTCTTGGTTCCTCTAATTGTTTTCCGCTTCTAAGGGTGACGGCATTTATTTGGCCTTTTGGATTTTGCCCTGGTTGCCCAGGAAATACCCCTGAAGGCTTAGAGGATGAAGCTACCTGTGTTGCCACTTGAGTTATTTGATTTTCAAGCATTTTATTATGAGTGGAAATAGAGTCGACTTTAGATACTAATTTGATAAGTGTGTCATTCAAATAACCAGTTTGATTTTTGAATTCTTCATTTTGTTTTGTTTGAGATGACATAAATTTTTCCATCAAAAATTCCAAGTTCGACTTTTGCGGGTTGTTTTGTGGGTTATTAAAAACCCTTTGATTTTGAAAGACAGGAGGGGGTCTAGGTGCTGGATTGGGTGGAGGATTTTTATAAGAAAAATTTGGATGATTCCTCCACCCAGGATTATAAGTATTTGAAAACGGATCTTCCTTTTGAGCATAGTTAATATGCTCGTTTCCAGCACCAGATGCCTCAAGCTGGCATTCAGCTCCAATATGGCCAACAACCCCACATAATTCACATGGTGGAGTAATAGGAGAAGAAGTTTGTGAGACGGCACTTACATTTAATTTTTCAAATTTTTGAAAGAGTGCGTCCACTTTTGAAGTAAGATGATCAACAACAGATATTTCATACTTACCTGGCTCTTTTGATGTGGCTGGTTTATTCGTTATGGCTCGCTCACTTGTCCACTGACAATGGTTTTGAGCCATATCTTCAACGAGTGCATAAGCTTCAGTAAAATTTTTGTTCATTAAAGCTCCACCTGCAGCTGCATCAACAGTCATTCTTGTTGCATATTGTAATCCATTATAAAAAGTGTGAACAACGAGCCATTTCTCTAGTCCATGATGGGGGCATAGCCTTAACATTTCTTTGAAACGTTCCCAAGCATCATAAAGAGATTCCCCGTCGTTTTGAGAAAATCGAGTAATTTGATTTCTCATTTGAGCTGTTTTACTCGGGGGAAAGAACTTAGCAAGAAAAGTTTGTTTTAACTGGCCCCAGCTGGTAATGGACTCCGAAGGCAAAGAATGTAGCCATGCTCTTGCTCTATCCCTTAATGAAAAAGGGAAGAGTTTTAGTCTTATGGCATCTGGAGGTACCCCGTTTAATTTGAGAGTTCCACAGTATTCTAGAAAAATTGAAATATGAAGATTTGGGTCCTCTGTGGGAGAACCAGAAAATTGGTTTTGTTGAACCATCGAAAGCAGAGATGTTTTGAGTTCAAAATTATTTGCTTCCACATTCGGATGTACAATGGCAGCCGATGGCTCTGCTGAAGGTGTTGCGTACTCTTTGAGAGCACGATTTTCATTAGCCGCCATTTGGTTATCAGGAATTTCTCTCCTCCTTCTATGTAAGAACCTTTCGATTTTGGGAATTTGTTGAACAGTTTCTCCGAAACTTCTGGTTTTTCGCATTCGAGGGACAAGAGAAGAAAAAGTAAAAAAATAAAGAAAATAAAATTTCAGTATAACCGGTTTCGAAAAACTTAATTAATATCACTGCCTCCCCGGCAACGACGCCAAAAACTTGATAGCCTCGCAAGTGCACGAGTCGTATCGCGTAATAAAAGAGTTATCGATCCACAGGGAGAGCCTAAGTGATTACCAATTTAATTTTCCAAAGTTGGTTAGCTAGAAGGAATGGTTTTTAGGAGTTGTAAAATTTAGAAATAAAAACAAACAATCTCAGGTTTATAGTTTTAACACAACAATGAGGAACCAAAATAATTTCTTTAGACTATTCAACAAATTATAAGAGTAATATATTTCAAAGACAAGGCAGCGAATTTAACTAATGTCTCCTTTCGGAGTACAAGAGCGTGTTTTGAACTAACAATCAAGCCTATTCTCATGGTTGATTGTCACCAAAACCCATTAAGCATAACACCTTTTTAATGTCTCAAGAGTTTCAAAACTATTCTCATGTGTTGATTCCCTTGTCTAATTTCAAAGATCCAACATCAATACTTCACCTTTCGATTCTTCGTTTGATGTTTAAAATAAGATTTGAAGGACAATAAAATTAGATTGAAATATAAAACAATTTGGAGTGGAGAATAGCCTTTGGGAATTATTAGGGACCTATCATTGGATTACTCCCAACAACCCAAGACTTTGTATCTACTCACTCATATTAAATATGAGAGAAGAAGAAGAAGAAAAGACATGAATTTAAATAGCGAGAAATAAAAGAAAGCGGTAAATTGCAAAAAACATAAATAGCGGAATTGTAAATGACAAGAAAATAAAAGTGCAAGAAAGTAAATAGCAAGGAAAGTAAATGACTTGAAAAATAAAAGGGCGAGAAAGTAAATAGCGAGAAAATAAAAGAGCGAGAAAGTAAATAGCAAGGAAAGTAAATGACTTGGAAAATAAAAGGGCAAGAAAGTAAATAGCAAGGAAAGTAAATGACTAGAAAAATAAAAGGGCGAGAAAGTAAATAGCGAGAAAATAAAAGAGCGAGAAAGTAAAAGAGCGAGAAAGTAAAAGAGCGAGAATTTAAAAGGGCAAGAAAGTAAATAGCAAGGAAAGTAAATGACTTGGAAAATAAAAGGGCAAGAAAGTAAATAGCAAGGAAAGTAAATGACTTGGAAAATAAAAGGGCGAGAAAGTAAAAAGCGAGAAAGTAAAAAGCGAGAAATTAAAGTGAAGTCATGAATCTTAGAGGAAACCTTGTCATGGATTTTTCTCACAAAATTTAAGCTTAGTACAAGTGAGGATCAAGCCTCTATTTATAGGAAAATATTAGGTCTAAGGCACTTGAGAGGAGGGGCAAAATGGTCATAAAAAAAGTGGCAAATCAAGTGGCAAGGTAAAGCCATCAGCAAGTTGATGCAGCCAAAACTGAGTTGTCTGGTGCCAGGGTCGTGCGCCCATGTGCCTGGGTCGTGCGCCCTGGCCAGTCAATTTTGGCTGCTCTGCGCCAGTTTTGCACTAGGGTCGTGCGCCTATGGTGCCAGGGTCGTGCGCCTTGTGCTGGCAACAGCTGTACTGCGTTGCTGGCAAGCATGGGTCGTGCGCCCAGCTCTGCCAAGATGGGCCATCTTCAGTTGGAGACACGCACGGCTCGTGCGTGGTACACCCAGGGTCGTGCGCAGGCTCTGTGCCAGTTTTTCCCCAGGGTCGTGCGCCTATGTGCCAGGGTCGTGCGCCAGTTTTGCACTAGGGTCGTGCGTGGTACACTCCGGGTCGTGCGTGTGCTGCTTGGCGCCCTTGGCGCCCTGTGTGCCTGTCTTGCGCCAGTTTTGCTGTTTTGGCGTCCTTGGCGCCCTGTGTGCCTGTCTTGCGCCAGTTTTGCTGTTTTGGCGCCCTTGGCGCCCTGTGTGCCCTGTCTTGCGCCAGTTTTGTTGCTGCTGTCTAAAAAATTGTTCCTCCTCAAATATTTTCTAAGTTTCTTCATTTTAGCTCATATTTTCGCTTTTGCTTCAAAATAAAACCTGGAAATAAAAAGTAAACATTTGCAGTAAAATAGCTCAAAAATATAATTAAAATACTAAAAAGACTTAATAAAATAACTATTAAAATGACTCTAAAAATAGACTCATCAAGGAGCACTGGGGATTTGAAGGACCACTTGGGGTCTGAGGGTCTAGAACTGATCAGGTCCAGAACTGATCACGAATGACGTCCACTATGTCTTAGGCTGGCACAGCTAGTCTGAAGGACCTGGGGTCGGATGATCCGTCAGTGATTGATGCCGACGTGCGATCTGGATTGATGGACCAATGGAGGTCTGAAGGAGCGCTGGGGCTCTGAAGGACCACTGGGGGTCTGAAGGATCGGTGCTAAATTCGGTGCTAACATTACGATCTGGTTTGCTGAGCTAAGATCAACGCTGGTCGCGTCGATTTTAAAAAAACTGAAAGGGCCGATACTTGAGGTCGGTATGCAACAGGTGTTATGCATATGACATGCGTGCAATGTATGCATTTGTAATGATTGATGCTGAGTGGGATGATAAATGAAATATGGAATGGTTTGCTCTTGCTTTCTTTTCTTTTCTCTTTTTTTCATTTTTTTTTTGCTTCTTTTTTGCTTTTCTTTTGGCTTTCTTTTTACTGGTCTCATCAACTCGTGGGACTTCCAGTGTGAGATATGAGGGTCGCCCCGAGTAATGGCATTGCCAGATTGAAGCGCGGGCTATTGGGATTCTTTGTTCGAAGTGATCATGCATGTATTCGTCCTTTTTGCAAGTTTATTTATGAGACATTATCTCCTTTCCGTAATTTTCAGAAATTTCGTAATGATTGTAATGCTGTTGATTATGCACACGCTTTGCAATTCAGTATCATATATCATAAAACATTTTTTAAAGTGAATAGGGAACAAGGAGGCGAAGCAAGTGTTTAATATTCAAATGGAGGCCAAGTGCGCAGAAGGTCACACTGACCGGAAATTACATTGAGGGCTTTAAACTAAAAACCAAGGTTCAATATTCAAATGGAAGCCAAGTGCGTAGAAGGTCACACCGACCGGAAATTACATTGAGAGTTTCTAAACTAAAAAAAAGAATGAAAAAGGAAGAGCAGATCTCTTAATTGTTTGCATCATTGGAGTAACGACGTCAATCGCCCATACACATAAACTTGACCACTCATCATTCAACTTTCGGAGGCGTGAACTGCCTTAGTATTTGTTCAAAGTCCAACTTTCTGACCCTAATTTTTGCTTGGATCGCTCTTTAGAGTTTTCAATTTATCAGATCTCTCTAATTTTTGCCTAGGCCGCCCTTTCGGGTTTTCAACCTAGCGAGCTCATTTTTGCTTGGATCATCTTTCTCTTTTTTCCATATATTTCTTTTAGGCATAGTACTTCTTGACTGCATCTGAGTTCACTGGGAGTGGGAGGTCATCACCATCCATTTTTGTGAGGATTAAGGCCCCTCCAGAGAATGCTTTCTTCACCACATAAGGTCCTTCATAGTTAGGGGTCCATTTCCCACGGGAGTCTTTTTGGATAGGCAGGATTTTCTTGAGCACTAGGTCTCCCTCCTGAAACTGTCGAGGACGAGCATTCTTCTTGAAAGCTTTCCTCATTCTTTGCTGGTACAACTGCCCATGACACAAAGCGACTACTCTCTTTTCCTCAATGAGATTCAACTGATCCAGACGAGCTTGAACCCATTCCGCTTCTTCTAATTTTGTTTCCATTAGCACTCAGAGAGGGTATTTCAATTTCGATGGGAAGAACTGCTTCCATCCCGTATACTACTGAAAATGGAGTTGCCCCTGTTGACGTGCGAACTGAGGTTCGGTACCCGTGCAGGGCGAAGGGAAGCATTTCATGCCAATCTTTGAAGGTCACCACCATCTTTTGCACGATCTTCTTTATATTCTTGTTTCCCGCTTCGACTGCCCCATTCATCTTTGGACGGTATGGAGAAGAGTTATGGTGCTGAATTTTGAAGTCCTCACACAACTCTTTCATCATTTTGTTATTCAGGTTGGTCCCGTTATCTGTGATGATCTTATTTCGAAGGCCATAACGACAGACCAAGTCTCTTTTTATGAACTTGACAACCACAGATTTCGTTACGCTGGTATAAGAAGTGGCTTCGACCCACTTGGTGAAATAATCAATAGTAACCAGGATGAAGCGATGACCGTTCGATGCTTTAGGTTCAATAGGACCGATGGCATCCAAGCCCCACATTGAGAACGGCCATGGTGCTGCTAAGACGTTCAAAGAAGTGGGCGACACATGAATGTTATTAGCATAGATTTGACATTTGTGGCACTTCCTCACATAGTTAAAGCAATCGGTCTCCATTGACAACCATTAGTAGCCATCCCTCAAGATCTTTCTTGCAATTGTATGCCCATTAGAATGAGTGCCGAACGAGCCTCCGTGGACGTCTTTCATAATCCTTTCTGTTTCCTCTTTTCCCAGACATCGGAGGAGGACCATATCGTGATTTCTTTTGTAAAGTACTTTCCCATTTAGGAAGAAACCCATTGACAATCTCCTGAGGGTATTCTCTGTGGCACCAGAAGGGTATTCTCTGCTTATTATATAATGCTTGATATCGTAATACCAAGGTTTACTGTCGGGTTCTTCTTCAATTTCAACACAGTGATGTGCCGACATATCTCGATGTTGAATTCAGATGAATGTCAGACTCTTATTGTCATTGATATTGAACATTGATGACAAAGTTGCTAAGGCGCCTGCCAACTGATTTTCTTCACGAGGGAAATTGTGGAAAGTGATCTCATCGAACTGTTCGATCATCTTTTGGACGTGATTGCGATAGGGGATCAACTTGGAATCTCTGGTCTCCCAGTCACCTTTTATTTGGTAAATGACCAAGGCCGAGTCTCCATATACATCGAATCTTTTAACTTTCCACTCGAGGGCCGCTTGGATGCCCAAAATACATGCTTCATATTCTGCGATGTTATTGGTGCAATAGAAACTCAATCTAGCAGTACATGGTATGAAGCGGTTATCTGGGGAAATCAATACAGCTCCGACCGACCCCATGCCCCCATAGATTGGAAGCGCCATCAAATGACATTCTCCACCTTTCGTCGTCTGGAGATTTTCCTTCTCCGAATAGAGCCATTATATCTTCATCTGGGAAATCACATTGCATTGATTGGTAATCCTCAATGGGTTGGTGCGCCAAGTATTAAGCCAATGCACTACCTTTGATTGCTTTTTGAGTGACATACAAGATGTCGTATTCAGATATTAGCATTTGCCAGCGAGCAATTCTCCCTGTGAGCGCAGGTTTTTCAAAGATGTATTTGATTGGATCCATTTTAGATACCAACCAAGTAGTATGGCTTAACATGTACTGCCTCAGACGGCGTGCAGCCCAGGCCAAAGCACAAGACGTTTTTTCCAACAACGAGTATCTTGTCTGGCATTCAGTGAACTTCTTGCTTAGATAGTAAATGACATGTTCTTTCCTACCGGACTCGTCATGTTGCCCCAGCATACAACCCATTGATTTGTCTAGCACTATTAAGTACAAGATGAGAGGTCTGCCAGATACAGGTGGCATTAGAACCGGTGGATTTTGGAGATACCTCTTGATCTTCTCAAAGGCTTCTTGGCAGTTATCATTCCACTTTGTTTCTTGGTTCTTGCACAATAATTTGAAGATACGCTCACAGGTGGATGTTAAATGGGATATGAATCTGAAAATGTAATTCAATCTTCCCAAGAATCCATGAACCTCTTTCTCGGTTTTAAGCGCCGACATTTCAATAATTGCTCGTACTTTGGCTGGATCTACCTCTATTCCCTTTTGACTGACTATGAAGCCCAACAGCCTTCCCGATCTTACACTGAAAGTGCATTTGGCAAGATTTTATCTGAGTTTGAACTTCCTCAGACGCTAGAAGAGTTTTTGCAGATTGACAATATGCTCTTCTTCAGCCTTGGATTTTGCAATCATGTCGTCCACGTAGACCTCTATTTCTTTATGCATCATATCATGGAATAGCGCTACCACTAGCCTTTGGTAAGTTGCACCAGCATTCTTTAGTCTGAATGGCATTACTTTGTAACAGAAGGTACCCCAGAGAGTGATGAAGGTGATTTTTTCCATGTCCTCAGGGGCCATCTTGATTTGGTTATATCCGGAATATCCATCCATGAATGAGAAGAGAGAGTGTTGTGCTATGCTATCTACCAGAACATCAATGTGAGGAAAGGGAAAATCATCCTTAGGGATGGCCTTGTTCAAGTCTCGATAATCGACACACATCTGAACCTTCCCATCTTTCTTTGGAACTGGAACAATGTTGGCTACCCATTGAGGGTATTTGACTACTGCTAAGAACCCAGCATCAAATTGCTTCTTAACCTCGTATCGGATTTTTAGTGACATATCCGGCTTCATTCTTCTTAATTTCTGTTTTACCAACAGGCATTCGGGTTTTACTGGCAGTTTGTGTTTGACTATGTTAGTGTCTAGTCCGGGCATGTCTTGATATGTCCATGTGAAGATGTCGACATATTCGAACAAAAGTCGTAATAGCTTCTCCCGTTCGCTGTCTTTCATTGTGGTGCCGATTTTGACCTCTCTCTTATCTTCTTCTGTGCCCAAGTTAATCGTTTCAGTCGATTCCTCGTGGGGCTGAATCACCTTATCTTCTTGTTCCATCATTCTCATCAGCTCTGGAGGGGTTTCCCAGTTATCTTCAACATCTTCCTTAGTTTGATTGATAGGGTGATCAAAGTTACAGCATGAGTTATCGGCGTCGTTATTTTCAAAGACTAATTTTTTAGATCTGCATTTAGCGGAAATTGATGGAATGAAAAATGAATAAAAGAAAAGGCAAAAAGCGAATGAAAAGAAAAAAAGGAAAACGGAAATTCATTGGAGAATTCAAAATAACGTTTCATTAATACTAATACTGAAAAGAAAACATGTGTGCCCTATTAAAATGTCCTAAGGCCTTGGGCAGAGCCAAAGGATGGCATTACAGGAAAATTACTTTGGACTAAAAACTATGGGGAAGTCAACAATCTCCCAATTATTAAGCTTTTCACTTGCAGGACAAGGGCGCACAAAACTGACGACGCCATCTTCAGCATTTAGATCATCTTCAATGGCTGCAATCTAATTTGGATTTAGCATTCCCGCACTCTGAAAGTTTAACTTGATGTCGCCGACGATGATCTTCTTCATACTTGCCTCTCTACCTTCAAGCTTGGCTAACCTCCGCTCCTTCTTTTCCTCTGCTATTCTTCTCTTGTCAGCGCGACCAGGCCAGTATCCTATCCCACGTCTGTCTTTGTTCCCCTTCAATTGTATCGATGTCAGTATTCCTTGTTTGGTCTTCCCTAAGCCGCTTCCAGCTTGGTAACCTTTGCCTACCATGACTTTAGCAATCATTATGGCAGTCTTAGACAGTTTAGGCTTCAGTGGAAGGATTCCCTCCCCCACAGAGGTGGCATTTGCAATTTCTAATGCTTGGAAGGCAGTCTCAAGCGATTATTCGGCAACCTCAATGTAGCGGGCAGCAGACAACCTATTCACTAGCATTTCCTCTTCACCGAAAATAACTACTAGCTTATTGTTCACTATGAATTTAAGCTTCTGATGTAGAGAGGAGGGGACAGCCCCAACAAAATGTATCCATGGTCTTCCCAAAAGACAACTGTAGGATGGGGTGATATCCATTATTTGGAAGGTCACTACGATGACTTCTGGACATACCTGTACAGGTAACTCTATCTCATGTATGAACAATCTACATGCAACTTTTCCTTGGTTGATCTGGGTAACACATTCGAGGATGATCCATTGTCAATGAGCACTCGAGTAAGTGAGTATTCTCCACATTTCACGGAGATGTGCAAGGCTCTGTTGTGCCCTCTCCCTTCGGCTGGAATCTCGTCATCAGTAAAGGTAAGGTAGTTACTTGAAACAATGTTCCCAACGATCCCATCAAACTGACCCACTGTGATATCGTGAGTGACATGGGCCTCGTTCAGCACCTTCATCAATGCTGCACGATGAGCTTCTGAGCTGAGCAATAATGATAACAGAGATATCTTGGCAGGGGTCTGATTCAGCTGATCAACCACCTTATACTCTCTCTTCCTCATAAGTTTCAAGAATTCACCGGCTTCCTGTTCAGATAGTGTCTTTTGGCCTGCATTCTTATCAACAGGTTCTACTTCTTTGTCTTTGCCCTTGCGGGCTCTTTCTTCTTCTTCTTCTCTTGATTTCCCTCCACCGAGTCTTTCGGGGGTATAGATACACTCACTACGAGTCATTCCACTAACCCCTGAGATGTTAATGACATCAGGGCTGTTTTGAGGACCTTTCACTTGAATTTTCACGCTGTAATTCCACGGGACTGCTTTGGTGTCCTTGTAGGGGAAGGGAGTTGGCACTTGAATAGTGATTGGTTTAGGCATACCCAGGGACAACTTCGAGTCCTTAGTATAGCGGATCTCTAGCGGCTTCCGGGTATCCTTGTTCTGGCCATTGCTCGATAGGAGAGTCGACATATGGTTCTCCCCCTTTTGAAAACCCACTTGTATTATATGTCGGTCCAGTAAGTCTTGAAGGACTGGCTTGAACGCTTCGCATGTCCTGGCACAGCGAGGGCCAGTACACGAATCTTTTCCGGCGCATCCCTTCATAACAATTCCGAAGTGGCACAATTCAGCATGGATAGTGTCTAGAGGTGTACTGATATCTTCCACCTTTCTGGTTAAGAACTCTCTGTAGCGACCGAAAAATCCGGATGAGGATTCCTCGAAGGTTCAAAAATGAAGCCGCCACCAAAGTTTAGTTTAAGGGCAAACATTGGAAAATCCCTTTTGGAATGGATAAGGGTCTTTGAGACCAGATAAGGGTTCGGGAGTCGGTTATGCGTGGGGAAGGTATTAGCACCCCACGACATCCTTCCTAATGAAGGTTACCTGCTAACTAGTTGTAGAAGTGAAAGTTAATTTTGAAAACATTTATTTTTACCCTTTTATTGTGAGTTAAAAAGAAAAAAGAAAATTGATATTTTATTTGAATTTAAGAAAGGGGTTATTTAGGAGAAAACTGAAAAAAGGTTTTTTATTAGTGCAATTGACAGAGGTCGGCCGCCCTCTGCTCCTACGTATCTCTTGGTAGAGAATCAAATCACACGTAGTTCTTGGTAGAAAAATGTTTGTTGGTTGGTATTTTTTAATATAGGGATCTTAGGACTCCTGAGTGATCAGTTCATTTGTCCTAAAACGATGACTAACCTGACTGTACAGTCGGCTTAGTCCCCTACTTTGTGAAAATAAAGTTTTTGGAGTTTGGAAAATGGTTTGAAGTGTGTTTGTTTGATTTTAATGGAATAGGGGTTTTAGGATTCCTGAGCCGTACGGCTCATTTATCCTAGAACGCTGACCAACCCGTCTGTACAGTCGGCTTAGTCCCCTAATTTGAGAATTTGATTTGTGGAAAGAAATGTGTTTGTGTTTATTTTGATTTAGAAATTGTTTGTTTTTAAATAGGGATTTTAGGACATGATCCGTAACGGTTCATTAGCGACCTAAAAAGCAGACTAACCCGACTGTACAGTCGACTTAGTTCCCTATTTATATTTTTTTGAAAATGAAATATTCATCTATTTATTTTTATAGGTTTTTCGTAAAAGAAAATAATACAAACGAAAACAGAGGGTGCAATAGTGAAATGGGGTGCAGTTTGTAGAAGGGGGTTGTATTATTAAAACTGGGTGTGAAAAGCAGCAGCCCAGTTTGTAGACTGGTCCACGAATTCCTGGGCCTTTCAGGGGGGAGGCGTATACAGGAAAATGGGAGTGTAAGTAGTATTATGAGTTAAAATGAAAAGACGAAAATATCCCTAGGTTTCCACACTATATAAGGCATTCTAAAAAACCTAAACCTAATTTCCTCATTTCTCTCGCGGCGCCGTCCTCTTCCCTCGAACCCTAATTTCTTCAATTCCCTTTTCCTCCGCCTCACTTTACGGGGCCGTGATCAACCACCTCCTCTCTTCTTCGCCCCACAGCCGTCTAATCCTTTCTTCCTCTCTATTTCCAGCGCCACACACACATACGTCGTGGGAGAGGGAGATTTTGAAGAGAGGAAAGAAAAAAAGAATGGAAGTTCGGAGTGAGAGAGAAGTGAGTTCAGAGTAAGAGAGAGAAACGGGGAAGACGTGAAGAGGGAGAAGGTAAATAGGAGGGGGAGAAGAGACGGTGGCGTCCCATCGCCCGCTGACGGTGGAGGGATGGTTGACGACGCTACGGAGGGTCAGACGCGATGATGAAGATGGTGGCGATGGCCACGTTGTTGTTCGGTTTTGGGAGATCGCAGGGAACGAGGAACGGTGACGGGATGACGACGGTGTCTGGAGCAAACGGCCACCGTCTACGGTGGCCGGAACTAGTAGGTAAGGCTTCGGTTCCTCTTTTTATATTTTTACTTTCTCCCTTCTCTTCACTCTTCTAATCTGATTATTTTTCTTTATATTTATTTTTGCTTCTCTTGGTGATTCACGGTGATGGAATGCAAACGACGCGGTGATGGAGCGACCGCGGGATTGGCGACGACGCGGAGGAGCACGATGGCCACGCCTTACAGTGATGACCTCCGCCGGTGAAAGCGATCTGAACCTGGGTATGTTTCTCTATATTTTTTTTCGTCTCTTATCTTTTCCTATTCTTCTGCTTTCTGATTGTTTTTCTTTACTGGTCTTTGTTGTTAAACTTGCTTGTATAACTCTAATTTTCCTAAAAAACTGAGTCTATTTCACACATTGCTAAAATTCTGGACAGATTACCTCGAACCCTAAATTTTAACTGAACCTGCATCAAGTTCTGTTCCCAACTTCGTTTTCCTAATCCTTTATTTTACTTAAACCATTTTAAGTTATTAATCATAAACCCTTATCTATTTACAGCACTAATATTCACAGCCAAAATTTCTAACTTAAAAAAACATAAACTGAACCCACTTGATTCTTTTTAGTTCATATAGACTATTTTGATACTGATTTCAGATTAATAACAATTACGGTTCTCTGCAAGAATGGCCTACTATGTATTGGATTTGATAAAACCCAAGAGAGCAAAACGAAAACATGAAGACCAACCTCTTTTCCAGCTTCTGAAAATTTTCCCGTTGCTTGTTCGTTACTGCTGTTCCTAGTTGCTGCTTCTAGTTCTCTTTGTTTGTCTCTGCTGCCACTCGTTCCTACCTCTGGATTTGTTGCCTTACGACTAGGGTTTCAGTGTGAAAACCCTAGTCTTTTGGGTTCTGAATTTCTGTCTGAATCTTGGGGTCTGTTCTTGTCTGCTCTTGAGTGTGTCTAGGCTTGTTTATATAGGTAAAAAATTAGGGTTTTTGCTGATCCTCCCTCATTTCTTTCCTTTTTCAGGTATTTGGACTTGTTGAGAAAACTTGCTCAGCAAGAACAGGCCCAAGGAAGCTAGGCAGCTGCTGTTTTATGTATTTTCGTTTCTTCTATTTTTGTATTTTTTTTATTATTTTCGGATTGCATTACTTTGTATTTTTTAATTTAAATTTTTTGGATTTTTGGATTGTTGTAAATATTTGTAAATTGATTTTTATTGATTTTTGATTACATTTGTTATCTTACTGTTGACAGATTCATTGTTTTTGGTCAAAATTGAAGAAAATAATTGAATTGGCCCAAGCCCAATCAAAACTAAACATAGGCCCAATTTAGACAAATGGCTATCACAGGTCCAATAGCCGCATAGGCTCAGAAGCAACACACAGGCCCAATTAGTCCCACGACTAAAACATTAGACATAAGCTCATTTATTTAAAAAACTGGTTTGAAACGCTAAGCGTAAGCCCAATTAGGCGGGTTGACAAAATCAGGCCCAAAAGGTTGGGAGTAGGCCCAATTGGACAAACCGGTCCGAACTAAAAGCAAAACAGCGTTCGAAACCCATGAGCTTGTGATACGGGACTAAAACAAGTACGATAGAAAGATCGGGCAAAATTGGGGTATAACAGCTGCCCCTCTTTATTTATATTTTACCAGAAAAGGTGAATGGTTTTCAGATTTTCGTAGTAGAAATAAAAATAAAGATAGTATAGACTCTAATTTTGCCCGTTGGGGGGAAGATGAGTTAGGGAAAAGAGGGACGATTAACACTTGGCGTGTTAACCGAGAACAATAAAGAAACGAACACTGGGGATCTGGCGGAGCACTGGGGCTCTAAAAGAGCATTTGGGCTCTAAGGGAGCACTGGGGCTCAAAGGGGTTGCCTAAACCCTAAAGGACCAATTGGGGTCCGAAAGTGCACTGGGGCTTTGAAGGACTGCCGGGGTCCGAGGGTGGCCTTTTTCGAGCGGCCGTTAATAAGATCAGGTCTAGAACTGACACAGCTAGTCTGAATGGCCTGGGGCCGGATGATCCGTCGGTGCTCGATGCCGACGTACGATCTGGATTGGATGACCGTTGGAGGTCTAAGGAGCGCTGGGGCTCGCGGTGTTAACATTACGATCTGGTTTGCTGAGTTAAGGTCAGCACTTATCGTGTTTAAATAATAATAAAATAAAAATAAAAATAAAACTGAAAGGGTCGACACTTGAGGTCGGTATGCAACATGTGTTATGCATATGACATGCATGCAATGTATGCATATGTAATGAAATATGGAATGGTTCACTCTTGCTTTCTTTTCTTTTCTCCCTTTTATTTATTTTTCTTTGCTTCTTTTTGCTTTTCTTTTTGGCTTTTTTTTTGGTCTCTTTTTTTGCTTTTCTTTTTGGGCTTCTCTTTTTACTGGTCCTTCAACTCGCAGGACTTCTGGCACGAGGCTATCAAGGGCATTCGTACTGCTAAGTCAATTGCGCATGACTGGGACTTATCATTTGAGATGATCGATTTATTGCTCTATTCCTGCGGTTCCTTTCTTCCTTATAGGTATTTTAATGAAAGACTATATCTCTTTTGTGATTCTCGGAAATTTCGTAATGATTGTAATGCTTTTGATTATGCCGCATGTTTCAGAATCCAGTATCAATTATCACAAAACATCATTTCAAAAGTAGACGGAAGTAAAAAGAAAGGAAAGTGTTTGATATTGACATTGGAGGCCAAATGTGCAGAAGGCACACCGACTTAAGATTACGTCAGGAATTTTATTGAAAGAATAGGAAAGCTGAAATACTAAGCAGACTTCTCGGTAGTTAGTGTCCTTGAAGTAACGGTGCTGGCCACCCATGTTCACGACCTTAATCACTCATCATCCGACTTTTGGAAGTGTTGATTGCCTCAATGTTGTTTAGTCCAACTTCCTGACCCTTAGTTTTTCCTGGATTGTCCCTTTTGGATTTTCAATCCACTAGGTCGCTCTAAGTTTTGCCTAGGTCGCCCTTTTGGGTTTTCAACCTAGCGAGCTTATTTGTGCTTGGCTCATCTTTCTCATTTTTCTATACTCCCCCTTTTTTTTAGGCAGCGTTCACTGGGAGTGGGAAGTCTTCCCCATCCATTTTTGTGAGAATTTAGGTTCTTCCAGAGAATGATTAGGTCCTTTATAGTTCGAGGTCCATCTCTTGTGGGAATCCTTTTGGGTATGACTTTCTTGGGCACCAAGTCTCCTTAAAATTGTTGAGGAAAGGTCCGCTTCTGTTAGGCCCTTTTTTATTATTTTCTGATATGACATAAGACAACCGTTCTTGTATTTGGTGAGGTTTAACGGAAGTACTACTCCCATCGAACGGGGTTGCCCCTGTTGAAGTATGAACAAGGTCTGATCTCCATGTAAGGTGAAATGTCACTATCATCTCTGATATTCTTCATCTGTTGCTGTAACTGCCCCATTTTTTTTTGGGCGGTATGGAAGGGATCATGATGCTCGACTTGGAATCCTTGCGTAGCCCTTTCACAACTGTCCGTGACGATCTTTTTAGGAAAGCCGTAACGGCAGACCATGTTTCTTGACAATCACGAATTTGTTACATCAGTGGGCGTCGAACTTTCTTGATTTGCTGTCCTTTTGGTGTGATGTTAATTTTAAACGCCTTTTTATCTTCTTCTGTGCCCCAGTTGATCATTTCGTTTGATTCCACAAGAGGCTGGGTCACTTTATCCTTTTGTTCCATTATTCTCATCACCTCTGAAAGAGTTTCCCAGTTATCTTCAACATCTTCCTTGGTTTGATTAATGGGGCGATCAACGTTATGACATGAGGTACCGACGTTGTTATTTTCAAGGACAAGTTATTTAGGTCTGCGTTAGTAGAAATTGAAGAAGGATAAAAAGAAAAAGTAAAGCGAGCAAATGAGTAAAGAAGGAATTTGTTGGAGAATTCAAAAATGCTGTTTTATTAATATTGATACCGGAAAGAAACATGCGTACCCTTATTGAAATGTCCTAAGGCTTTGGGCGGAGCCATAGGATTTGCATTACATAACATTACTTTGAACTGAAAATCACAAGAAAATCAACAATCTCCCATTTCATAAGTGCTTTGGTTGTAGGAAAAAGGTGCACAAGGTTGATGATGCCGTTTTTAACCGTTGATCGCCTTCAAAAGCATTGACAGATGACTTCTCATGCCCCTGGCAAAGGGTTAGCGCCTCCGTTCGGAGCATCCTCATTGAAGCTCAACCATTTGGATTCGATCAGATCCTGAACCACATGTTTCAGTGCCTTGCAGTTTTCTACTGAATGCCCAATTGCGCCTGCGTGAAATTCGCATGTGGCATTCGGGTCATAGCCTCTCGGGAAAGGAGGTTCAACGGGCCTCATCAGGCGGGGGGAGATTAGGTTGTGACTAGTGAGGTGGTCGAACAGATCTGAGTAGGATGCGGGAATTGGATCAAACTGTACATGTCTCCTTTCTGGGTAGTTTGGTGGTTTATGGCTTTTAGTGGTTTGGGTAGAGAAGTGCAGGGCTTGAGGATGGTTTTTGGAAGTGTAAGAGGCTTTCACTGATCCTGTTATGGAATTGGTTTCCCCTCTAACAAATCCTGCGAAGGGCTTCATTGGGTTATTGGTTTCGGCTGAACCGTAAGATATTTTCCCGTTTCTCATTCCGTTTTCCAGCCTTTCCCCTAGGGTGATCATGTCTGAGAAGTTAGAGGATACGCTCCCAATTAATCTGTCATAGAGGGGTGATTGCAACGTATGTATGAACATGGATACCATCTCTTTCTCTAATAGAGGCGGGGCTACCTGCGCTGCCGACCCTCTCCAACGCTGGGCATACTCCTTGAATGATTCTTTGTTTCTTTTCACCATATTTTGCAACTGTGCTCTATCGGGAGCCATATCGATGTTGTATTTGTACTGCTTTAAGAAAGCATCAGCCAGATCTTTTCAGCATTGAATGTGGGTGCGTTCCAACTGCATGTACCAGCTTGAGGCTGCCCCAGTCAAGCTGTCTTGAAAGTAATGGACGAGCAGTTTGTCGTCGTATGCAAATGCGGCCATTCTTCTACGATACATAGTCAGATGGCTAGCGGGACAAGTTACCCCTCTGTATTTGTCAAAGTCAGACACTTTGAACTTGGGTAGGATAATCACATTAGGGACAAGACACAGATCATATGCCTCCCTTGCGCCGACATTGGATCCTTCAATTGCTCTCAGGCGCTCTTCTAGCATCTGATATTTGTCCTTGGGCTGAGAGTCCTCCATTGAGTAGTTATGAGTGGGTCCTCTCATGTTGTAGTGGGGAGGAACCATTGGCATTGCAGCGGAGTTCGGTGTAGGAACATGATGAACTACTACTGGTGACGCAGTATAACCCTGCGGAATGTCCTGTGGAGCAGTCGTAATACTTGAGAAGTGAACTCGCGGTATTTCTGCATTTGTATTTTGAGCTGAAGGTCCAGCGACTCCCGAAGGTCCTTCCTCTTGATTGGCTTCCAAGGTAGGAGGAGCGTAACCGACTGGGAGACCGTAAGGGGGCCATTGGTAGCTCTGGATGTTCACTCCAGCGGTGTGTGGAGTTTCGGAGCTGGGAGGAGGAGGAAGGTTTGAAGCATTGTTCTCAGTATTCCCTGCCGAAGCACTTTCATCTGCATTTCTTCTCTCGAGGAGTTTCACGAATTCATACATTTGATCTTTCAACGCCATCATCTCGGTCATTTGATCTCTCAATACCATCATGTTGCTCATTTGAGCCTTCAGCTTTGCAATGTCTTCTCTGAGTCTGATTATCCTCTTCGGCCATTTTTCTTGTTTGAGAACGAGTCCGGTAGCGATGTTGATGAACCAGCTTGCCCTTTTACTCTCTGTTTATTTTTTCAATTTTTCTTTTTTCGTAAGTACATGAATGGACTGATGAATGTGCATGAAATGCAAATGTATGATTTCGTGTTACGCTGGGGAAATTGTAAGTTTCTGTTTGACGCAGAACTGAAAGAAACTTATTTTATTAATGCAAATGTTTGATCCATCTTGTCAGAAAGAAAGTCCTACAATTCCCTGGCGGTTATAGAAATGTATGAAAAATGAAATGCTAATGTAAAAAAAAACTTCTCTTTTTTTCTTTTTTTTTATGCCATGCAAAAGGGAAAGGTAAAAATGCATGAGTTATGCTAAAAAATAATTTGCCAAAACAACATATGATTTTGAAATTTTTTCTTTGAAGAAGACCCGAAAAAATGTATCAATGTTTGTTTGAATGCAGGGGTATGAGGCTCCTTTGTGTCCTACGAGGGTTCCTTAGAGAATAGGTCTAGGGCTTGTCTATTAAGTGAACCTTTCAAAGGGTAGCTCTAAAGAGTCCTACATAAGGTTCCTAGAGCCAACGACCCCAATTAAAAACACTAATCAACAACAATAGGCAAGCTATTAGAAGTGCCAGCATTCTCAAGAGGGACCAAACTCTAGGTGAGACTTTCGTGACCACCCAACAGGACGCACATCCAGTAGGCCATCACTACGCAGTCTCGTTCTAACTTAGGTTATTCTCCAGTCCGGGCATAGGACTATTCGTGTGTGCAAAAAGTGTGATCGTGGAGTGTGTAAAGGAGCAAAATATCAAGAATGCCCCCCAAGCTGCAAAACAAACAAACATACATACAGAAAAGTGGTCTTCTATCCTAGGGTTTTCATATCAATATAATATGCGATAAAATAAAGGACAGAAAGGGAAGGGTAAAAAGAAACATTAAATTAACAACTGATCCAACAACTAATTAGACTAGGTTTGACTCTCTAAAATGTCCCCAGTGAAGTCGCCAGCTGTAGCGACCGAAAAATCCGGATGAGGATTCCTCGAAGGTTCAAAAATGAAGCCGCCACCAAAGTTTTGTTTAAGGGCAAACATTGGAAAATCCCTTTTGGAATGGATAAGGGTCTTTGAGACTAGATAAGGGTTCGGGAGTCGGTTAGGCGTGGGGAAGGTATTAGCACCCCACGACATCCTTCCTAATGAAGGTTACCTGCTAACTAGTTGTAGAAGCGAAAGTTAATTTTGAAAACATTTATTTTTACCCTTTTATTGTGAGTTAAAAAGAAAGAAGAAAATTGATATTTTATTTGAATTTAAGAAAGGGGTTATTTAGGAGAAAACTGAAAAAAGCTTTTTTATTAGTGCAATTGACAGAGGTCGGCCGCCCTCTGCTCCTACGTATCTCTTGGTAGAGAATCAAATCACACGTAGCTCTTGGTAGAAAAATGTTTGTTGGTTGGTATTTTTTAATATAGGGATCTTAGGACTCCTGAGTGATCAGTTCATTTGTCCTAAAACGATGACTAACCTGACTGTACAGTCGGCTTAGTCCCCTACTTTGTGAAAATAAAGTTTTTGGAGTTTGGAAAATGGTTTGAAGTGTGTTTGTTTGATTTTATTGGAATAGGGGTTTTAGGAATCCTGAGCCGTACGGCTCATTTATCCTAGAACGCTGACGAACCCGTCTGTACAGTCGGCTTAGTCCCCTAATTTGAGAATTTGATTTGTGGAAAGAAATGTGTTTGTGTTTATTTTGATTTAGAAATTGTTTGTTTTTAAATAGGGATTTTAGGACATGATTCGTAACGGTTCATTAGCGACCTAAAAAGCAGACTAACCCGACTGTACAGTCGACTTAGTCCCCTATTTACATTTTTTTGAAAATGAAATATTCATCTATTTATTTTTATAGGTTTTTCGTAAAACAAAATAATACAAACGAAAACAGAGGGTGCAATAGTGAAATGGGGTGCAGTTTGTAGAAGGGGGTTGTATTATTAAAACTGGGTGTGAAAAGCAGCAGCCCAGTTTGTAGACTGGTCCACGAATTCCTGGGCCTTTCAGGGGGGAGGCGTATACAGAAAAATGGGAGTGTAAGTAGTATTCTGAGTTAAAATGAAAAGACGAAAATATCCCTAGGTTTCCACACTATATAAGGCATTCTAAAAAACCTAAACCTAATTTCCTCATTTCTCTCGCGGCGCCGTCCTCTTCCCTCGAACCCTAATTTCTTCAATTCCCTTTTCCTCCGCCTCACTTTACGGGGCCGTGATCCACCACCTCCTCTCTTCTTCGCCCCACCGCCGTCTAATCCTTTCTTCCTCTCTATTTCCAGCGCCACACACACATACGTCGTGGGAGAGGGAGATTTTGAAGAGAGGAAAGAAAAAAAGAATGGAAGTTCGGAGTGAGAGAGAAGTGAGTTTGGAGTAAGAGAGAGAAACGGGGAAGACGTGAAGAGGGAGAAGGTAAATAGGAGGGGGAGAAGAGACAGTGGCGACGGCGGCGTCCCATCGCCCGCTGACGGTGGAGGGATGGTTGACGACGCTACGGAGGGTCAGACGCGATGATGAAGATGGTGGCGATGGCCACGTTGTTGTTCGGTTTTGGGAGATCGCAGGGGACGAGGAACGGTGACGGGCTGACGACGGTGTCTGGAGCAAACGGCCACCGTCTACGGTGGCCGGAACTAGTAGGTAAGGCTTCGGTTCCTCTTTTTATATTTTTACTTTCTCCCTTCTCTTCACTCTTCTAATCTGATTATTTTTCTTTATAGTTATTTTTGCTTCTCTGGGTGATTCACGGTGATGGAATGAAAACGACGCGGTGATGGAGCGACCGCGGGATTGGCGACGACGCGGAGGAGCACGATGACCACGCCTTACGGCGATGACCTCCGCCGGTGAAGGCGATCTGAACCTGGGTATGTTTATCTATATTTTTTTTCGTCTCTTATCTTTTCCTATTCTTCTACTTTCTGATTGTTTTTCTTTACTGGTCTTTTTTGTTAAACTTGCTTGTATAACTCTAATTTTCCTAAAAAACTGAGTCTATTTCACACATTGCTAAAATTTTGGACAGATTACCTCGAACCCTAAATTTTAACTGAACCTGCATCAAGTTCTGTTCCCAACTTCGTTTTCCTAATCCTTTATTTTACTTAAACCATTTTAAGTTATTAATCATAAACCCTTATCTATTTACAGCACTAATATTCACAGCCAAAATTTCTAACTTAAAAAAACATAAACTGAACCCACTTGATTCTTTTTAGTTCATATACACTATTTTGATACTGATTTCAGATTAATAACAATTACGGTTCTCTGCAAGAATGGCCTACTATGTATTGGATTTGATAAAACCTAAGAGAGCAAAACGAAAACATGAAGACCAACCTCTTTTCCAGCTTCTGAAAAATTTCCTGTTGCTTGTTCGTTACTGCTGTTCCTAGTTGCTGCTTCTAGTTCTCTTTGTTTGTCTCTGCTGCCACTCGTTCCTACCTCTGGATTTGTTGCCTTACGACTAGGGTTTCAGTGTGAAAACCCTAGTCTTTTGGGTTCTGAATTTCTGTCTGAATCTTGGGGTCTGTTCTTGTCTGCTCTTGAGTGTGTCTAGGCTTGTTTATATAGGTAAAAAATTAGGGTTTTTGCTGATCCTCCCTCATTTCTTTCCTTTTTCAGGTATTTGGACTTGTTGAGAAAACTTGCTCAGCAAGAACAGGCCCAAGGAAGCTAGGCAGCTGCTGTTTTATGTATTTTCGTTTCTTCTATTTTTGTATTTTTTTTATTATTTTCGGATTGCATTACTTTGTATTTTTTAATTTAAATTTTTTGGATTTTTGGATTGTTGTAAATATTTGTAAATTGATTTTTATTGATTTTTGATTACATTTGTTATCTTACTGTTGACAGATTCATTGTTTTTGGTCAAAATTGAAGAAAACAATTGAATTGGCCCAAGCCCAATCAAAACTAAACATAGGCCCAATTTAGACAAATGGCTATCACAGGTCCAATAGCCGCATAGGCTCAGAAGCAACACACAGGCCCAATTAGTCCCACGACTAAAACATTAGACATAAGCTCATTTATTTAAAAAACTGGTTTGAAACGCTAAGCGTAAGCCCAATTAGGCGGGTTGACAAAATCAGGCCCAAAAGGTTGGGAGTAGGCCCAATTGGACAAACCGGTCCGAACTAAAAGCAAAACAGCGTTCGAAACCCATGAGCTTGTGATACGGGACTAAAACAAGTACGATAGAAAGATCGGGCAAAATTGGGGTATAACACTCTCCTTCAAAATTTCCAACAGCATTAACAGAGGAGTTCCCGTGCCCTGGTAGAGGGTTAGTGGCAACATTTGGGCCGTCTTCTTCGAAATTCAGTCATTTGGATTCAATCAGGCCTTGTACCACATATTTCAAAGCTTTGCAGTTTTCAGTGGAATGGCCGGCTGCTCCAGCGTGGAACCCACAGGTAGCATTCGGGTCGTAGCCTTTGGGGAAAGGAGGCTGAAGAGGTCTCATCGGATGAGGAGTGATTAGGTTGTGACCGACAAGATGGTTGAACAGGTCTGTGTATGACATGGGTATTGGGTCAAAATTGACGGGCTTTCTCTTTGGGTAATTTTGTGGTATGTAGCTGGGAATGGTTTGGTGAGGTGAAGCTGGTGGTGTTTGAGTAGGGAATTGGTAGGTTTGTGGCGGTTTATTATAGGGGGGTTTTCCGGATCTAGTGATTGCGTTAGTTTCCCCATCTTTTCTTTTGGGAAAACCAGCGAAAGGCTTTTTCTGGCTATTGGTTCCAGTGAAGCTGTGTGCAATCTTTCCATTCCTTAAACCATTCTCTAACCTTTCCCCTATGATGATCATATCCGAGAAGCTCGAGGATACACTCCCTACCAATCTATCGTAGAAGGGCGACTGCAAAGTATCCATGAACATTGATACCATTTATTTTTCCAGCAAATGTGGTACTATTTGCGCTGCTAACCCTCTCCAGCGTTTTCCGTATTCCTTAAAGGACTCATTATCCCGTTTCGCCATATTCTGTAGCCGTGTCCTATCGGGAGCCATATCAGTGTTTTACTTATAGTGCTTTAGAAAAGCGTCTGCTAGGTCTTTCCAACATTGAACGTGGGCACGTTCCAACTGCATGTACCAACTCGAAGCTGACCCAGCTAGGCTGTCTTGAAAGTACTGGATGAGCAGTTTGTCATCATGTGCGAATGCGGCCATTTTCCTGCAGTACATGGTTAGATGGCTTGCTGGACAGGTTGACCCTCTATATTTGTCGAAGTCTGGCACCTTGAATTTAGGAGGGATGACCACATTTGGGACAAGACATAGGTCGTACGCGTCCCTTGCGCCGACATTGGATCCTTAAATTTCTCTCAGGCGCTCTTCGAGCATTTGATATTTTTCTTTAGGCTGAGAGTCCTCCATTGAGCAGTTATGAGTGGGTCCTCTCATGTTGTAGTGGGGAGGAACCTTTGGCATTGCAGTGGAGTTCGCATTCAAGATGTGCGAATTGGGTGTAGGAGCATGATGAATTACTACTGGTGACGGAGTATAACCCTGTGGAATGACCTGTGGTGCAGTCGCAAGACTTGAGAAGTGATATGGCGATATTTCTACATTTGTATTTTGATCTGAAGGTCCAGCGACTCCCGAAGGTCCCTCCTTTGGACTGGCTTCCATGGTAGGAGGAGCATAATCAGCTGGGAGACCGTAAGGGGGCCATTGGTAGCTCTGGACGTTCACTCCAGCGGTGTATGGAGTCTCGGAGCTGGGAGGAGGAGGAAGGCTCGAACCATTGTTCTCAGTATTCCCCGCCGAGGCCTTTTCATCTGCATTTCTTCTCTCGAGGAGTTTCATGAGCTCGGCCATTTGATCTTTCAATACCATCATCTCGCTCATTTGATCCTTCAGCTTTGCAATGTCTTCTCTCAGAGCCTGATTATCCTCTTCGGCCATTTTCTTTGCTTGAGAACGAGTCCAGTAGCGATGCTGATGAACCAGCTTGCCCTTTCACTCTGTTTTTTTTTCAAGTTTTTCGACGTGAGTACATGAATGAATGAATGAATGAATGTGCATGAAATGCAAGTGTATGCTTTCGTGTTACGCCAGGAGAATTGTAAGTTTCTAATCGACACAAAATAGATTGAAAATTCGAAACAGAACAAACGAGTCTTTTATTTAAAAAAAATCAAGCAAACTGGCGGACTACATCCTTTTCCATGAAACCAGGGTAACATCCTTTAATTTTTAACACAGTAACAAGACTTTTACAAAAATCAATGAATCTTGTAATCTCGATTGGCATGTCTTCATCCCTGGCAAAGTCCGCTGCTATTAGGCATATGGGAACCTCTCTGACAGCTTCATTTGCTAGCCCAGCTAATAGTGAGAATCTGTTCCTCCAGTACTCATAGTCGTCATCATAGATCTTGTCTTGATATTCAGCACAGGCCTTCAGGTTGACGGTTTTCTTGCATTCTTCCTACAAAGCTTCCTGATACTCCTCAAGCTTCTTTTGTATCACCTCTCTGGCCTTTCTTTCAATTACCAGCCTACTCTCACATTCAGCAGTCATTCCCTCTAGTCGAGATTTCATGTCTTCGAGTTGACTTCGTAGTTCTCTCTCAATCGCTGCAGACTTGGTCAACTATTTTTCCCATACATATGCATTGTCTATAACCCGGTCCCTCTCTCGGTTGCGCACTTTAAGCTCTTCATTTGCACCCATGAGACTTTCTTGCAGACAGCGTGTTTTTTCTTTCCCGGCCCGTTCCCTTTCATCATATTCAGCAAGGCGCTTTCTTTTCATGGCACTTTCTCGTTGCAAATCAGCATTCTCTTGGAGCACTTTCTCTAAGTTAGCTTGCAACTCTGCCTTTTCTTGTTCTGATTTGGACACGACGATTTGGAGTCTTTCTAGATCTTCATTGAGTATAGGGATAGGCGGAGGAACCTCGGGGTCGACTGGAACTGCAAGACGGAATGGTAGCCCAACTTCTTGGACTCTGAGTTTGACCCACTGAATGTAACTTTCTTTGGCATCAATACCTATGGGTCCTAGTTCATGACCTTTCCTGGATATTTTTCCCCAAGCCCGACTAATCTTTCTTAGCATATCAGGATCTTCTGAGCCCCTCTTCTCTATCACAAATGAGAATAAAGATTCTTCCGGGGTGGATTCATCATAGGATAACCCATCTGCCTCAAAGCAATGACGGGATTATAGTTAATGCAGCCTTTAGTCCCTATGAGAGGAACATTTGGGAAATCACCACACTAATAGACAATTCCTTCTATATTTTGGTCCTGAGAATACTAGGAAATGTCACTCCCTTTGAGGCCGGCGATGTATTGGGCCCATTCTGTCTTGCCCTTGACCTCTATATGATGATTTTTATTGAAGATGTGAGAGGTGAACCAGCGATACAATACAAGCAAACAGCATAGAATCAAACCTGACCGTTTTTTTGTGACGTTGGTGAATAGTGTAATATACGTCGGCAAGAACGACTGAGGCGGGACTTTGTCCTCGAAGCTTGAATGCCAGGAAGACATCAATCGCAGCGTAATTAATATAGCCGTCGTCATTTGGGAATAGAACGACCCCATAGATGATGAGAGCGAAGACGTCCATGAATGTAGCCCAATTTTCTTTACCATCCCAGAATGAGGCTTCTTTCTCCAAGTACCACCTTGTCAAACCTTCTACACCCTTCTTTACAATTACCTTCTTGGCCAAGTATGGTGTTGGAACTTTTAATATTTTCGATAGTTTTTCGGCTATAAGATAATTTTCCACGTATCGGTATGGCTTTTGGTTCTCTGGAGGGAAGCATATTATATTTTCAAACTCTTCTAAGGTCGGGGCCAGCTGATAGTCTTGAAAGGTGAAACACCGTAACAGTGGATCATAATACTGGCCTAATGCAGTGAGAGCTTCGACCCGTACCTTGATATTCAGAAGACTTAAAAGATTCCCATACTTGGCGGTGAAGGAGTCACGAAGCCATGGCGCCATTTTATTTCTTAGATCTCGCAGACTTCTTAGGTTCGATTGCTTGATTTTCAAATGTATGGTTTGCCTTAATGTTTGATCCATCTTGTCAGAAAGAAAACCTTACAATTCCCTGGCAGTGCATGAAATGTTGATGTAAAAAAATTTATGCCATGCAAAAGGAAAAAAGTAAAAATGCATGAGGTATGCTAAAAATAATTTGCCAAAATAACATAATTTTTTTGTTTTTGGGAAGACCGGAAAATGTATCAGTGTTTGTTTGAATGCAGGGGTATGAGGCTCCTTTGTATCCTACGAGGGTTCCTTAGAGAATAGGTCTAGGGCTTGTCTGTTGAGTGAACCTTTCAAAGGGTAGCTCTAAAGAGTCCTACATAAGGTTCCTAGAGCCAACGACCCCAATTAAGAACACTGATCACAACAATAGGCAAGCTATTAGGAGTGCCAGCATTCTCAAGAGGGACCAAACTGTAGGTGAGACTTTTGTGACCACCCAACAGGACTCACATCCATGAGGCCATCACTACGCAGTCTCGTTCTAGCTTAGGTTATTCTCCAGTCCGGGTATAGGACTATTCTCACGTGTGTGCAAAAGTGTCATAGTGGAGTGTGTGAAGGAGACAAATATCAAGAATACCCCCCAAGCTGCAAAACAAACAAACATATACACAAACAAGTGGTCTTCTATCCTAGGGTTTTCATATCACAAAAGAATAATATGCAATGAAAATAAAAGACAAAAAGGGAAGGGTAAAAATAAACATTAAATTAACAACTAATCCTACAACTAATTAGACTAGGTTTGACTCTCTAAATTGTCCCTAGTGAAGTCGCCAGCTGTAGCGACCGAAAAATCCGGGTGAGGATTCCTCGAAGGTTCAGAAATGAAGCCGCCACCAAAGTTTAGTTTAAGTGCCAATATTGGAAAATCCCTTTGGGTTGGATAAGGGTCCTTGAGACCAGATAAGGGTTCGGGAGTCGATTATGCGTGGGGAAGGTGCTAGCACCCCACGACATCCTTCCTAAGGAAGGTTACCTGCTAATTAGTTGTATAAAAAGAAAGTTAATTTTTAAAATGTTTACTTTACCCCTTTTATTTTGAATCAAAAAGAAAAAAGACTTAATAAAAATTTTAGTTTTTTGTGCTTGACAGGAGTGGGCCCCTGCTCCTACGTATTTCCCGGTGCGATGGAGAAATCAAAGCTACGTAGTTCTTGGGTAGAAAAAGTTTGTTTGTTGGTATTTTTTAATATAGGGGTTTTAGGATTATTGAGCTGTACAGCTCATTCGTCCTAGAACGATGACTAACCCGTCTGTACAGTCGACTTAGTCCCCTATTTTCTGAAAAATAGAGATTTTTGAAGTTTGAAAAAATGGTTTGATGAGTGGTGGTTCGCTTTTATTGGAATAGGGATTTTAGGACTCTTGAGTCGTACGGCTCATTCATCCTAGAACACTAACTAATCCGATTGTACAGTCGACTTAATCCCCTATTCGTTTTTTTAGAAAAAAAAACGGTTTTTTTAGGGGTTCTAGGACTATTGAGCTTTACAGCTCATTCATCCTAGAACGCTGACTAACCCGGCTATACAGTCGACTTAATCCCCTATTTATATTTTTTGAAAATGAAATATTTATCTATTTATTTTTATAGGTTTTTTTGTAAAAGAAATTATTTTCGAAAAAGAAATAAATAAAAACGAAAAAGGGGTGAAATAGTAAAATGGGGTGCAAGTTACAGGAGGGCTGTATTTAGAAAAAAAAGGGGGTGCAAAAGGTGGAAGCACAGTCCATGCTATTTGGATCTGGCCTGCGAGAATGCGACCTTGCAGGGGAGGCTATAGTAATGAAACGAGGGGGTGTGTTTAGTAAACTGAAATAAATAAAAAATAAAAATAAAAATGAGATAAAATGGGAGAGGGTATAAAAGGGAAAATTAGGGTTTTTTTGGAAAAACCTAATTCATATCCTTCTCTTTACTTGCTGCGCCGCAGCAGCCATCTTCTAAGGAGAGAGAGATTTTGCAAACTTGAGAGAGAGAAAGAAAGGGATTTCAGAGAGAGAGAAATGATTTCAGAGTGAGAGAGAGATGGGGAAAACGCGAAAAGGGAGAGGGTGAGAGTGAGAGAGGTCGAAGGACTTGCGATGGAGAGAGGAGAAGGAGGGAAACAATGTGGTGGCTGTGTCTGGTGACCGGTGGAGGTTCGCGGTGGTGCGGAGAGGCTCACGGCGGCGGCGACGTGCTTGTGGTGCGGAAGAGCACGCGAACGACGAAGGAACCGTGACTACCGGCGACGCATTTGGAGGACAACAGTGCTATGCGAACTCACGGTGGCGCGAAAGGAGCATGCGGTGTTCGTGGCGAGGGGAAGACGAAGGCGGTGCATTTGGGGGGAACGGCCACCGTCTACGGTGGTCGGAGCTAAAACGGTAATTTTCTGATTCTATTTTTTTTATTTCTTTTTCTCTTTATCTCCTCCCCTAGTCTATTTCTTCTACTGGTTCTTTTCTTTCATTTTTACGGGTCTAAACTTGCACTATTTACATAGAGAAAAAAAATTATGTTTGTTCATTATGCTTCTTGTAGCAGTGGAAACTTGTTCTTGCTCTTTTTTGTTTATGGTCCTTTTTAGAAACCTAATCTGTTCATAGTTCTAATTTGAATCCTAATTTGTTCATAGAACTAATATCCACAGCACCAACATTTCTAACAAAAAACATAAACTGAACCTATTCTACGTTTTATAACTATTGTTATTTTCGTTTTTTTAAGAACTAATTCTGAAACAATAAATTTTTACAACTGAGCCTATTTCAAGTTGATAACTACTCCTACTAATGAAACAAAGGTAAAACGACCTTTAAAAGCAAACTGATTTGGCCAACCTTTTTTCCAGCCTCTGTTTGGTTTCTTGTTGCCTGCTGCTAGTACCTGCCTGTTGTTGTTAAGCCTGCTACTGATGTTCTTTGTTTCCTTACCGCTATGGTTGTTGTCCCCTTCTTCTCTTTTAGAATTTTGGTGATTAGGGTTTCAGTATGAAACCCTAATTTTGATATAAAACGTATGGTTTTCTGTATGAATTCCCTGAGAATTCTTTGTGTCTCCCTTTTGGGTGTGATTCAAGCTTGTTTTTATAGGAAAATTTTAGGTTTAGAAAATTGAAAACTTGATTCTGACCTGGTTTTATTTCCTATTCTGCAGGTTTTGGGCTTGGGTTGGAGAAGGTGGGTGCTTGGTGAGCAAGAAAAGGAATTAGGGTTCAGCTGCTGCTTTTCTTTGGACTGAGGCGCCCCCTTTTTGTCTTTTTTTCTATTTTTATGTATTTTCGGATTTTATGTTTTTTTTTGTATTTTTGGGTTATTATTTTTTGTGTTTTTGGACTTTTTGTATATATTAATATTGTAATATTTTTTAATTGTGATTTTATTTTATTATTATTCTTTTTATGGCTTTTTGATTAAAAGGGCTAAATTAGGTCCAAAATATCGGGCACAGGCCCATTTATTAAAACTGGCCTAAAAGTTAGATGTAGGCCCAAATAGACAAACGACCCAAAACATTAGAAATAAGCCCGCTTATTAAAGACTGGCTCAAAAAGTTGAGCGTAAGCCCAATTAGACAAGCTAACAAAATCAGGCCCAAAAGGTTGGACATAGGCCCAATTGGAAAAATCACTAAAAATCTAGCCCAAAATGTTGGGCATAGGCCCAATTGGACAATCCGGTCCAAATTAAAACAAAGCAGCGTTCGAAATGCCATCCTCGTAATGATATGGACTTGTGTCACGGGGTTAAAACAATTGCGATAAAAAGATCAGACAAAATTGGGGTATAAGAGTCTTGGCTTGAAGGATTTTTGTCGATCTGCCTGAAGCGTTACATCGTCTGTCTTGTCGGGTCGAGTAAGATCTCTTCACCTCGTCAGCCAGGCACCAAGCCAAGGTGTCGTGTCTCTGATGTTGGCGCCTCCAAGGTGCCTTGACCCAGGCGCCTTGTGTTGTCTTTGTTCTTGGCGCCTCCAAGTTCCGTGTGGAAGGCGCCAGGGTGCCAGGTCGTTGTTTGTTGTTGGCGCCTCTAGGGTGCCGGATGTCGTAGGCGCCTCGGTGCCAGTTTGTGTTTTGTGTAGTTGGCGCCTCGTAGACGTCCGAATTGGATTTTGAGCTTAACAAAAGAATTGTAGCTCTGCTTCTTAGCTTTCTAAATCATGCTCACATTCCTCCATTGGATAAGCATGGACAAAGTTATGGTCTGTAGACTAGAGCACCTTCCTGGGTGCCGGGTGTCAGGCACCTTGCCATGGTGCCCTGCCTGGGTGCCGGAGACGTCGGAATTGGATTTTGTGCTTACGGGAAGAATTGTAGCTCTGCTTCTTAGCTTTCCAACGCATGCTCACACGCCTCCATCGGATAAGTTATGGACGACGTTATAGTCTGCAGACTAGAGCACCTTCCTGGGTGCCGGGTGCCAGGCACCTTGCCATGGTGCCGTCAGCTTGGTGCCCTGATTGGGTGCCGGAGACATCCGAATTGGACTTTGATATTCCCAGTAGAATTGTAGCTCTGCTTCTTAGCTTTCCAAATCATGCTCACATGCCTCCATCGGATAAGCATGGACAAAGTTATGGTCTGCATACTAGAGCACCTTCCTGGGTGCCGGGTGTCAGACACCTTGCCATGGTGCCGTCAGCTTGGTGCCCTGCCTGGGTGCCGGAGATGTCCGAATTAGATTTTACACTTAACAGAAGAATTGTAGCTCTGCTTCTTAGCTTTCCAACGCATGCTCACACACCTACATCGGATAAGCATGGACGGAGTTATGGTCTGCAGACTAGAGCACCTTCATGGGTGCCGGGTGGCAGGCACCTTGCCATGGTGCCGTCAGCTTGGTGCCCTGTCTGGGTGCCGTAGACGTCCGTATTCGACCTTAAGCTTAACACAACAATTGTATCTCTGCTTTTTAGCTTTCTAACGCATGCTCACACGCCTCCATCGGATAAGCATGGACGAAGTTATGGTCTGCAGACTAGAGCACCTTCCTGGGTGCCGGGTGCCAGGCACCTTCTATAGTGCCGGGTCCTTCTTGTTGTTGGCGCCTTGGTGCTGGGCGCCCTATGGGTGCCTTGTGTCTGGCTGCCTGTCTCATGACACTGGCGCCCCAGTTGGCGCCCTGTGGGTGCCTTGACCTTGAATCTCTGTTGAGCGGGCGTCGTGACCTTGGTTGCTTTGTGTAACATCCCCTATTTTTGCTATTTAATATATATTGGCGTAATATTAATTGTTAGTGATTTATTTAATTGATTGAAATTATTTAAATTGAAAATGACTTGTTTGATTTGTTAAGTATGGAATTGTGTGTGATTGAGTATTTAATTATGTTAAGTTAGGGTGATTAGGGTTGAGAGGAGTCATATGGAATAGAGTTAGTAAGTGAGGGGTAAATTAGTCATTGTACCCTACACCTTGTAAAAAACCCCCAGCTGAGCCATATGCATAAACACTTCATTTCCTCATTTTCTGAAAATCTGGAAAACAGAAGCAAGATAGAGAGTGTAGAGAGAGAGAGAGGTCACGAAGGAGAGAAGAGGAAGAGGGAAGTGATAGGTCGCAAGTGCACGGTCTTGTCGCGTAATAAAAGAGTTATCGATCCACAGGGAGAGCCTAGGTGAATACCAATTTAATTTTTCAAAGTTAATTAACTGAAAAGAAAGTGTTTTTAGAAAGAAGGAATGTTTTAGTAAAGTCTACTCACTCATGATCATTGTAGACAAAAGAGGAGAAAAGAAAATAAGAGAAGAAAACATAAAGTTTAAATAGCGAGAAAATAAAAGAAAGCGGTAAATTGCAAAATCATAAATAGCGGAATTGTAAATAACAAGAAAATAAAAGTGCAAGAAAGTAAATAGCAAGGAATTGTAAATGACTTGGAAAGTAAAAGGGCAAAAAAGTAAATAACAAGGAAAATAAAAGAGCGGGAAAGTAAAGGACCGAAAAAGTAAAGAGCGAGAAAGTAAAGAGCGAGAAATTAAATAGCAATGAAAGTAAATGACTAGGAAAATGAAAGGGGCAAGAAAGTAAATAGCAAGGAAAATAAAAGAGCGAGAAAGTAAAGAGCGAAAAGTAAAGAGCGAAAAGTAAAGAGCGAGAAATTAAATAGCAATGAAAGTAAATGACTTGGAAAATGAAAGGGGCAAGAAAGTAAATAGCAAGGAAAATAAAAGAGCGAAAAAGTAAAGAGCAAAAAGTAAAGAGCGAGAAAGTAAAGAGCAAAAAAGTAAAGAGCGAGAAAGTAAAGAGCGAGAAATTAAAGGGGCAATAAAGTAAATAAACAAGAATCATAAAAACATGAAGAGTAAATTGAAGTCATGAATCTTTAGAGAGCCTTTGTCATTGATTTTCTAACAAAATTCAAGCTTGGTTACAAGTGAGGATCAAGCCTCTATTTATAGGAAAATATGAGGGGCAAAATGGTCCAAAAGAGGAAAAAGTGGCAAATCAAGTTGGCCAAGGTAGTCATCAAAAAGCCATCCTCAAGTGGACAAAGCACATGAGCAAGTGGGCATAGCACTTGAGTGGAGGGGCAAAATAGTCAAAAAGAAGTGAAAAAATCAAGTTGGCAAAGATAGCCACCAACAAGTGGCCGCAGCCAATTTTGACTGCATTTTGGCGCCCTTGGCGCCCATGGTGCCCTGTCCTGCGCCAGTTCTGCGCCAGTTTGCGTTGTGCTGTCGAATCTGGGAGACAGATGTTGTCGAATTCTGGGAGACAGATGCTGTCGAATTCTGACCTGCTGAGACAGAAGCAGTCGAAATCTGGAAGACATATGCAGTCGAATTCTGGGAGACAGATGCTGTCGAATTCTGACCTGCTGAGACAGAAGCAGTCGAAATCTGGAAGACAGATGCAGTCGAATTCTGGGAGACAGATGCTGTCGAATTCTGAAAGACAGATGCAGTCGAATTCTGACAGATGCAGTCGAAATCTGGAAGACAGATGCAGTCGAATTCTGACAGATGCAGTCGAATTCTAACCTGCTGAGTCAGAAGCAGTCGAAATTGCTTCAAAATAAAACCTGAAGATAAAAAGTAAACATTTGCAGTAAAATAGATCAAAAATATAATTAAAATACTAAAAAGACTTAATAAAATAACTATTAAAAAGACTCTAAAAATAGACTTATCAGGAAGGCTCAATCTGAATGCATGTCCTGTTTCTCACCACCATCCTTCATCATTTCCCTTCCTCTTCCCATTGACACCACTTTTGCAAGCTGCAACCCATCCATCTCCAATTCACCATTGATGAACCTCAATCTCAAAATGGAAGTGAAGAGTGTTGCATGTGAAGTTTGAGTTTTACACTCTGCACTAGAAACCTTAGCAAGCATTAGGGAAATCATTTGATTGCTAGATTCGAAGTGGGGTGAAGCTAGGTTCGATCAGCCCATCCTTGCAGCTTTGGAGCGATTCCGGAGAAAGTTCGTGAGTCGGTGTTGTGGTCGAGTCCGAGGGGAGTTCGTGGTTCTCGGGAACGATCGAATCCTTGAAGTTTCGGCAAATAGGTGAGTTCTATACTCACTAGGGTGTTCTGGTCATGTGTGTTATGCTCTGAGTTTTGGTCTCGCGTTTTATGAAAACCGGTATTGAACCGTTTTATGAAAACATGGACGAATCGTTAAATTATGTGATTGGTTAAGTTTAATCGTTGATTGTTGTTATGATTGTTGATTGCTATGTGATGATTGATTGGTTTCCATGAATGTTTTGATGTATTATTAAGTTCGGATGTGAATCAGAATGGATACGGGGACGATCAGAATGGACAAGAAAACACGAAAACTGACTTTTCTGAAATACGGGTAGCCACGCACGGATCGTGGGCGCCTGGGCACGGATCGTGCGTGGGGTTCTGGTACTCAAGGTGGATTTTCTGAAAACTGAGCACGGATCGTACGCCAAGGCGCACGGATCATGCGTCCCTTGCTGATACCCAATTTTAAACTATGTCCTAAGTCATCCCGATTGGTCCTAAGTCCCTTCTAATCCACTCCTCAAGGTTTCCCAAGGATCGAAACATATTAGTATCATGAAATCAAGTACGATCGAAGTAATTTTATGTTATGTTCATGTCTTTGCTTATGTGATGGCCCGATGTGGTATTTATGAGATCGATTATGACTAAGTTAAGTTATCATAATGTTGAGTATGGGCGATACATTATGATGTGGACTAGGTAATGAATAGTTATAAGTTAAATTAGCAACGTTAGTAATTCCGTGTGAGATCACCTAATGACAAGATTATGATAAGTATAAGATTAGGTTAAGATTAAGATCATGTTAAGTATAAGCTCATTGTTATGTTCACAGATCACTGTTCACTGCTCATTGTTCAAGGTTTATTAAAATATATACATCAGGTTAGCGTCACGACCCTATTTCAGTTTAGTGTGGTAGGGGAGGGGAAGTCATGAGCCCTATGAACCTAGGCCCCTTGAGGTTTTCCCACTAGCGATTAGTGGATTGGGTTCACCGGGAGCTTATTTTGCCAAGTGACCGGTGACATGCTAAAAATCATTGTTCATTGTTCATGTGTTGCCTCTTGTAACTGCTTATGAGGGTTATGAGGACAACGTTTATGTTAGCCACATAGTATACTATTAAGACTATGAATTATGAATCAAGAATAACGAATCAAGCATAATTGAACCGAGAGAGTTAGTAAGGGGTCTCGATAGAACTCACTGAGACAAGTTGTCTCACCCAATCCATGTTGTTGTTTTTCAGAATTGCAGGCTAAGTTGAAGATGATGAGGCATGGTCATGGAGACGCTTGAGAAGTTGCTGACGCTTTTGTTGGTTTTGTCATTTTATGTATCTCTGTATTTAAGTTTCCTTTGTATCTTAAGACTATTCGATTGTACGACTTATGTCTTTCAAGTTGTAAATCGCTTCCGCAGACTTTCTATTTTGGTACTGAACACTAGTTGAGTGGTGTAAGAACCGACTTTATGTATTTTATGTTAAGTTATGTAAGCGAACTTGATGGGTTTTTAGCATCGAGTATTAGTATATGTTCAGTATTTAAAAAGGAAGTTACTCTGATGTATGCCAGTCGTGCGCTTCGGTAATTTCTGCAAGATAGAAATTAACGGGGTGTTACACTTTGTGCCACTATCCTTTCAAACTTTCCACCAGCTTTTGTGCTGCTTCTACTTTTCTAATGTAATTTTGCTTGGCTTTTGGATTTTGAGTAGATAGTTGCTAAGTTTGTCTTGCTTTAAGCAGATGAGTTTGTCGACGTAAGTCGGGACAATTTGTAATGAAGTATACCCTTAGCACAGTTTACCAAGACTCGGCCTGGATAGAATTCGCCCAAGGGGTTGTGACCACCAAGGCCAGCTTGAAGTATACCCTTGGCACAGTTTACCAGGACTCAGCCCTGATAGAACTCGCCCAAGGGGTTGTTACCACTAAGGCCAGCTTGAAGTATACCCTTGGCAAAGTTTACTAGGACTCGGCCCAGATAGAACTCGCCCAAGGGGTTGTGACCAACAAGGTCAGCTTGAAGTATACCCTTGGCACAGTGTACCAGGACTCCACCCAGATAGAACTCGCCCAAGGGGTTGTGACCACCAAGGTCACTTATTTGTTTTGGCGTGCCATGGCACTCTTGACTCCATTACTAGGATTCCAAGAAGTATATTTAAAAACACCGCATTGGGAAGATGGTCTTGGCTTTGAGCTAATGTTGAGGTTGCCCTTGCGATCCAGAAAGCCCCTCCCTGCAGGATATGTCGGGTCTCAAACCTGTCTCGCTTCGCACCTAACTATGGAGTTGGACCCTTTTTCTTTTTTGATCTTAAGGTATTTTCTTTGGAATAAGTTTTAATGCTAGTGAGCTAGGGTAAAAACTGTAATTACAAAATGAACTTTTGTTAATCATTCATATCGAGCTTTACATTCTGCATTTGCGCATAAACAACAAAATTTTTTAACTAGGCCTAGCTCTAGGTTTAGGTCCTGATGCCCTGCTCTATATTCAGAGTCGCGGGTCTCATCCTCTTCCTCATTCACGTACTGGGCGAGTTTCCCTTCGCGGATCAGCTCTTCAATATCATCCCTGAGGGTGTTGCATTTGTTGGTATTGTGCCTATAACTTTTGTGATAACGACAGTACTTATTTGAGGTTCGGCCTTTCCTTTGCACGAGAGGTTCGGGCTGTTTGATGTCCCGAAACTCCGTGTCGGCGCATTCGACAAGAATCTCACCCTGTGATGTGTTCAGTAGGGTTTACTCTAAGAAGCAACCTTGTCGGGGTCCGGACTCCCGATGAGTTCTCTCATCTCGGGCTCCCTTCTGCCATGGTTCTTCAATGGCCTTGTAGGCCAGCTCGTCCTCCTTGTTGCCAACCATGTTTTCCTCTTGGTACGCCATGTTTTCTTCTTCATAGTCCATGTATTTTTGTGCCTTCTGAAGGAACTCATCCAAGCTTCGGGGTTTGTTAACCCTCACGTCCCTTTGAAACAGGCTTCCTTTCTTGAAGTCATCCTTCATCCAAAAGAGTATCCTCTTGTCTTCAAGGTTCCTGACGTTGGCAGCCTCCTTGTTGAACCTTTCCAGATATTCTCTAAGTGTTTCTTTCCCTCCCTGCCTGATTGCCCTAAGAACCTCTTCATATTTTGGCTTCAAGCGGGAGGCGGCAAAACGAGTCGTGAACATGGTAGCTAGTTGCCCCCAGGATGAGACTGAGTTTGGCTTCAAATCCTGGAACTAAGCTAGTGCTGAATCCGTGAGAGTGAGGGGAAAGATCATGCAGTGGACAGGTTCTTTTGCCCCCCGGTAACGCATCATGACCGAGAAATAGGCCATATGTCTGTCAGGGCCCCCAGTCCCGTCATACGTTTTGAGGGCTGGGAGCTTCTCTAAGGTCCTCAGAATTGGGCAGTCGTCAACCTTCCTAGTGAAAGGTCCTTCATTGGAGGTCCATCGTGAGTTGTGAGGTGACCTGTCCTCGAGATCTATGTCTCGACGGTCACGTCGGGCTGGAGATCTCCTCGAGGTAGACATGTACCATCAGGCCAGCATGTACCATCAGGCGAGGTTGGAGGGGTGCTTGGAGGTGAACCTGATCCTTGGTGCATGCCACGTCGAGGAGGAGAGTGGCGAGCTCGCTTCCGTCTAGGTGGAGAGCGATGATTCTAATGACGCCTGGGTGGAGATCTACGGTGCCTGGAGCTCATTGTCCTTGAGGAAGGAGTGTTCCAGCGAGGATGGGGTTGCTCAGGCATGGCTACCATTCGCCTCTCGATCTGCCTGAGGCGCTCTTCTTGGTGCAACATAGTCTGGGTGCGGTTGCACAGCAGGTCCAAGAGCTGGCGGATGGTCGCCGCATCCTCAGGTTGGACGGTGATCTGAATTGAGGCTGGCAGGGGTGTCGGGACCTGAATGTCTTGGTTCGGCATGGAAACAGTGATGCCTTCGGGAGTGCCCTCTGGCTGGGGTTGCGGAGAGACAACGCTTTGGACTTTGGGTCTACCTCTGGGTGTCATGGGAAAGCAGGAGAAAATTCAAAAAGTTGAGATGGTGTGAAAGATAGATATCTCCCACTGTGCTCGCCAATGTTTTGTACCTTGCAGTGCTGGGTGGACTACAGTTGGTAGGTCACCGACTGTCTGGCCGAAGGTTAGTGCTAGCCCGGGAGGGGTACCTGCGAAGCCACTCCGACGCTCAAGTCAGTATTGAGAATAGATGAGTGATTTAGCTAGGAATGAGAATCTATCTCATTATGGCAATGTGAGCCAGTATTTATAGGGAACTGTGCCTGTGGTGGGCCGTTGGATCGGTAGAGTGAGTCTGAGCCATCCAAGTATGAGAATCATGAATGGGCTTGTGTATTTTGGATATGGATCAAAGTGATTGGGTCAATCCATGTCCAATTGCTGAATGGGCCTCTTGGTCCAATCTAGAACAGTTGTACTGTTCTGGACTGGGCCAAGAGGCCCATTCAACAATTGTACATGGATTGGCCCAATCACTTTGATTCATATCCACGATGCACAAGCCCATTCATGATTTTCATACTTGATGGCTCAGATCACTTCTACCGATCTAATGGCTTACCACGGGCACAGTTCCCTATAAGTACTGGCACGCATTGCCATAAAGAGGTAGATTCTCATTCTTAGCTAATTCACTCATCTATTCTCAATACTGATTTGAGCGTCGGAGTGGCTTCGCAGGTACTCCTTCCGGGCTCTCACCAACTTCTGGCCAGATAGCAAGATACCTACCAACCGCAGTTCACCCAACACTGCTAGGTACAGAACATTGGCGACCACAGTGGGAGGTGTCTATCTTTCACATCATTACTACTCCTTGAACTTTTCTCTTGCTTCTCCATGGCACCCAGAGGTAGACCCCGAATTCGAAGAAATGTTGTACCGGCACCCCAACCAGAGGGTACTCTTGAGGGCAATGTTACCAGCCAGCCTGACGAGGGTACCATCCAGATCCCACAAACAAACTCCCTTCTAGAGCCTGCCAAGCCTCTGAATGTCAACCAACTCTTGGATCTCCTGTGCAATCGAACTCAAACCATGCTACAGCAGGAAGCACACCTAAGGCAGATTGAAAGGCGTGTGGCTTTCATGCCTGAGCAACCACCACCCTACTGAGGAACCCCCCTTAGACAACCGTGGTTTCAAGGCACCATTGATTTCCCCCTCGCCGGCATCACGTCCATCGCCCCCCAAGACGAAGGCACTTGCACCGCTCTCCTCCTCGACGTGACAAGCATAGAGGGTCAGGCTAACCTCCAAAGACCCTTCCGTCCCCTCCCGATGGTACTTACTGGCCTGGTGACTCCCACTCCAAGACCTCTTCACCCGCCTCCGGGGGTCGCCATCGAGTAGATCCCCCGATCAGTGCATGTACCGAGATTCGGACTACGAGGACGTCTCCTCTCGCAACTCAAAGAGGTTCTCCGATGAAGGACCTTTCACCCGGAAGGTGGATGAGTGCTCAATACCAAGGACAATGGAGAAACTGCCAGCTCTCAAGATGTATGATGGGACTGGAGACCCAGACCGCCATTTGGCACACTTCTCCCTGATGATGCGCTATAGAGGCGCCAGGGAGCCTGTTCAGTGTTAAATCTTTCCCCTCACTCTCAAAAATTCCGCATTAGAGTGGTTTCAAGAGCTAAAGCCAAACTCCATCTCCTCATGGAGTCAGCTGGCAAGAATGTTCATAGCCCGTTTCACTGCCTCCCGGTTGAAGCCCAAGTTGGAAGAGGTGCTGAGGGCCGTCAGACAGCGTGACGATGAGACACTAAGAGAATACATAGAGCATTTCAATAAGGAGTCTTTTCCAAATTGACGTGGGGGTCAACAAAGGTTATTTTGGATGAATGACGGCCTAAAAAAAGGAAGTCTTTTCCAAATTGACGCGGGGGTCAACAAACCTAGGAACTTGGGCGAATTCCTTCAAAGGTCACAAAAGTACATGGATTATGAAGATGACGATATGGCCTACCGTGAGGCAGTTAAGGTTGGTGACGACAAGGGGGACGCTCGAGAAACCCGACAGCGTAAGGAATCAGGAGGTGGGCATCGTGAGCTGCGACCCCGCAGGTTCGCCGAACATACCCCCCTCAACGCATCTCGGGCCAAGATCCTAGATGAATGCGCTAATACTGAGTTTAAGAGCGTCAAGAGACCAGAGCCTTTGGGGCTGAGGGAATACCTGAATCCCTCGAAGAAATGGTGCCGCTATCACCGAAGCGCAGGTCAGGACACCAATGGTTACCGAGCTCTTAAAGACGACATTGAGGAAATGATTCAGAAAGGGAAACTCTTGCAATACGTAAAGCAGGAGGGAGAACCAAATAGCTCGCGCAAAAGACCCCGATCCCCCACGAGAAGGTCCAGGTCCCCTAGGAAGGGTAAGGCCCCAACCGGTGAAGTGGTTAAAGCGGCAAAAGATGACGACAGTGAATCTACTGAGAAGGAAGACACCCGAAAGCCCAAAGGGAGGCCAGTGGCCATGGTAATTCATGGAAGTAACCCCCTTGATGATTGGGAATCGAATAAGTCAATGAAGAGAAAATGGAAAGAAATCCTGAACGTTGCATCAACCTCAGCCCCTAGGGATGGACCGGCCAGGCCACCCTTATCCTTTGATGATAAGGATTTGCTTGATGGAAAACCAAATAAACACATCCCGCTGCTCATCACTACTATTATGGCCAACATTGAAGTAAGAAGAATCCTGGTCGACCAGGGTAGCTCAGTGGACATCATTTTTGAAGACTTATTGCAAGTTTTGAACATCTCCCCTATGACCTAACTCCCTATCGAGGGGGGGACTTGACCGGATTCAATGGATCAAAAACCAAGCCACTGGGCCACTTGGAGTTGATGGTCACCTATGGAGACCCCGATGGCGAACAACCTCTATTCAGAACTGTCAAAACAGCCTTCCTGGTTCTCCCATGTAAGTCCGTCTACCAGTGCATTATCGCGAGGCCCACATTGGGCAGGTTGGAGGCAGTAACCTCAACGGTTCACCTAAAGATGAAATTCTGCAGTTTGGAGAGCAAGATTGTGACCCTTCAGGCGGACCTAGGCGTAGCGCGCAGGTGTTTTTACATGAGTATTATGGAGGAAAAAGAAACTACTGAAGTAAGTGACCCAGACAAGGGATCTGGGAAGGAAGCTGAGGTAAATTTGGCAGACTTAGATGCCAGGTATGATCCAGACAGTGAGGAAGTGGAGGAGGATTCCATCCTCACTAAGGAGCTCAAGAAGCGTATGAAGAGGCCGAACCAGATGGCGAGTTCATCTCCATCCAATTGGTAGAAGACCCCACTAAGACTGTCAATATAGGCTCCGACCTCCCCGAGGAGGTCAAGGAGAAACTTACCATCTCTCTGAGGGAGAATGCTGACCTATTTGCCTTGTCAGCAGCCGACATGCCAGGGATACCACCCGAGGTAGCTTGCCACTATCTTGTTGTTAATCCCAACACCAAGTGGGTTGCCCCGAAGAGGAGAGTCCAGAAAGGGGAGAAAACCGAAGCTGCTGCTAAGGCTGTGAAAGACCTCATAGAGGCGAACTTTGTAAAAGAGATTAAGTATACCACCTGGCTGTCCAATGTAGTCCTTGTTAAGAAATTCAATGAGAAATGGAGGATGTGTGTTGATTATACTGATCTTAACAAGGCATGTCCAAAAGATGCCTTCCCCGTCCCTAGCATAGATAAATTAGTTGATAGCGCCTCAGGCTTTCATTTATTATCTTTCATGGACGCATACTCGGGATATAACCAAATCCCAATGTCCCCGCCTGATCAAGAGAAAACGGCATTCATGACTAAGCAAGGAAATTATTGCTATCGCGTAATGCCTTTTGGGCTCAAAAACACTGGGGGAACGTACCAAAGAATGATGAACAAGATCTTTAAAAATCAAATCGGTCGGTTAATCGAAGTGTATCTTGACGACATGATAATTAAAAGTAAAATGATCTTGACCATCTCAAAGATGTGACAGAAGTATTTTTGGAAATCGGAAAGAACAATATGAGATTGAACCCGGAGAAATGCACCTTCGGAGTTCGAGCAGGAAAATTCCTCGGTTTCTATCTCATTGAGAGAGGTATTGAGGCCAACCCTGACAACTGTAGGGCTCTGACCCAGATGCCTTCACCAACTATAAAGAAAAAATTTAAAAACTCACCGGGATGATAGCAGCACTGTCCCGTTTCATTTCAAAAGCAGCCCACAAGTCCCTACCTTTGTTCAAACTGCTGAAGAAAGAAACAAAGTTTGATTGGACCGTCGAGCAAGAGCAGGCGTTGACCCTTTTAAAAGAGACCTCTCAGAACCACCCATCTTAACACTCCCCGAAGTGGGAGAAACTTTGTATTTGTATATCGCTAATGCCGATGAAGCGTTAAGTGCTGTACTCGTCAGAGAAACCAACACTGACCAAAAACCGGTATACTTCATAAGTATGGCGTTGCAGGGACCGGAGTTGAGGTACCAAAAGGTTGAAAAGGTTGCTTTGGCAGTGGTAATTGCAACTAGGCGCCTCAGACCATATTTTGTGGCACATCAAGTGGTAGTTCGAACCAACCAAACAATCAGACAAATCCTCCATCGCCTCAACTTGGCTGGAAGAATGATCAAATGGGCAGTCGAGCTCTGAGTTTGGGATCAAGTACGAGACAAGGCCAGCCATGAAGGCTCAAATATTGGAAGACTTCGTAGCCGAAATGACAACGACGCCACAAGGGGACGGCGTAGCCGAAATGACAACGACGCCACAAGGGGACGGAGTGGAAACGGAATGGACCCTCCACGTGGATGGGTCCTCAAACAGGAAAGGAAGTGGAGCTGGTCTGATACTTGAAACCTCAGAAGGACTAATGGTTGAAGTATCCCTGACATTTTCATTCTCCACATCCAACAATCAAGCCAAATATGAGGTGTCATACCCTAATTTTGTCCGATCAATTAAAATAAAAAATAATTCTTATTTTCATTGCATCGCATATCATTTTAAACGTGCGTGTCTTTGGCACTCCCGTACAATGATTGTTCGATACTCGTTTTATTTTATTTCATTGTTGTCTATCGTTATCGGTGCAAGAAAATAATAATGATAAATAGAAAGCTGAATAGTCAAAGCTTTTATATATAATACAGTTTTCTTTACAAATATGAGCCAAAAAAATAGCAAAAATAATACAAAAATAATACAAAAAAATTCAAAAAAAGAGAAGAGAAGGGCGCAGTAGCTGGCTGCCTGCCCTAGATGCTTGGCTGTCCTTTTGATTCCCTTTTTCTTTCCCTTGTCCTTCCTTTGACTGTCGTTGGTGCCAGCTCTTGTCCTTTTTATTCCTCCTCAAAGATGTTGTCCTTTTGGTGCCATTTTGCCCTAATTGCTGACTTCCCTTTTAGCCCCTCAGCACGTCATGAATCCACCTATAAAACAGCAAACACAGCTACAGAAAAGCAGTTAGAGGACACAAAATTGACACCAAAAACAATTGAGAAAAAATACCCTAATCAACAAACACTCAAAATTCTGCAGTAGGCATCGGTAGCAGCAACACACAAAGCAGTAAGCAACAGGAGCAACTTAGGAGCAATTTTCAGAAGCTAGAATTTAGGTTGGTTTTTGCGTTATTAGTTTTGAAACATAGAAAACATATGTAATCTGTTGATGCATTGGTATTAAAAAAAATGAAATATCTTAGTTTGTTAAAAATGCTAGGTCTGAACTGTGCATATGTGTTGACAGAATTTGTTTAAATATTGAAGTAAGGCTCTAAAGGGTTTCTTAAAAACTAGGACTTGGGGTGTTGGAACCAGAAGTAGGTTAAGCAAAGGAATTTGTTGAGGAGAAGAAGTTTGAAACAAAATAAAAACAATATATACAAACACATAACAAATCTCACCTCTTACCGGCCACCGTACGGTGGTCATCGTCCCCTACGCCGCTGTGACACCTCCATGGCCGGAAGTGACCTTTGCCGGCAAACAGGTACGATCGCACGTCTCCATCACGTCGTTGTGCGTCCTCTTTCAGCGTCACGCGAGCCTCGTCGACGACACCGCACCACCACCTGCGGTCGTTTCCCCCTCCGGTGAGACCTCCACCGCCGTACGCCTTCTTCCCTCTCTCCCTTTCCGTTCTTTTTCCTTCTCCTTTCTCACCCTCCCCTTCATTCTCTCTGTCCCCCTCCTTGTTCCTGTGTTCAGAATGGCATACGCAGCAATGAAACCCACTAAGCCTGGTTTAGAGGAATCTCAAGAACAGATCCACAAGATAAGGATCACCTTGTCCTCAAAGCATGTCAAAAATCTCGAAAAGGTTTGTGGGGATTTGGTTCGCGATGCAAAGGACAAGAGAGTGAACCCTCCGTGAGAGAGGAGAAGAGGATTAGGAAGAGAGGGGGACGAAAACGAAGCTTGAGGGAGAGAGAGAGAGAGAGCATTCGGCGGATAGGAGAGGAGATTGGAAGGCGAAGTCTGGGTGAGGAGGAGAAAACGGAGGAGAAGAGAGAGATATGTTATGGCTTGGTGGAGAGAGGAGGAGAGTGGAACGGCCGTGGATAAAAATTGAAATTAGGGTCAGGGATGGGAGGATGCGGCGCTGAGAGAGTGTGGATAGTGAATTAGGGTTCCATTTTCCTTTTCATTCGCTTATATAGTCTAGTTTTTTTATTTATTTTTTATTATTCAGATTACAACCTACACGCTCTCATTCTAATCATCACCCCCTAGGAAAGCCCACATTTCGTGGGTTAGCCACTCTAATACTGGGTTGCTGCTCAATGCACCCCTTCTTTTTACTCATACAACCCCTGTTTCTAAACGCACTCCTCGCTTTAATAGCTTGCACCCCCTGCGCAAGCCCACCTTTTAGAATGCAACCCAGTTCACAAAAAACGAACTGGGCTTGTTTTTCTACACCCACTACTTTAAAATACAGCCCTTTTCTGTTAATCACACCCCATTTTACTACTACACCCCCTGTTTCTCTTTTTTAGAAAATTTTTTTCCATAAATAAACATTTTCTTTCACAAACCTCTTTTTTCCCAAACAACGAATAAATATTTTCCTAAACATAAAAATGGTTTGTTTCCCAAACAACGAATAAATATATTCCTAAACATAAAAATGGTTTCTTTCACAAACCTCTTTTTTCCCATAATCACCATTTTCAACCATGAAGCCCACGACAACATTCAGCTTGTTTGACCGTTAATAACAGCTTTAGTTTTCAAACGAGCTATGAGTGATGACCACTCTGAGTTTTATTTGTTTGGTCATTACGAATACTTCTCCCAATTTCAAAAACAAATACAAAACACCAAACACACAAACATTTTTTACCCAAGAACTATGTAGCTTTGATTTCTCCATCGCACCGGGAGATACGTAGGAGCAGGGGCCCACTCATGTCAAGCACGAAAAACTACAATTTTTATTATGTCTTCCTCTCTTAATTTTACAAATAATAAAAAGGGTAAATTAAAGTACTTTTCTTTTAATTCACTTATTCTCTACACATTAACTTAAATGGTAACCTTTCTTTTAAAAGGATGTTGTGGGGTGCTAATACCTTCCCCACGCATAATCAACCCCCGAACCCAAAAATAAAGGTTTTTTCAATGTTTTCCTATTTAATAAATATTGATGGCGGCTTCATTGCAAAAATGATGAAGAATCCCTTCCTTCGGATTTTTCGGTCGCTACATGAGGCTTGCATAGCCGGCCTAAAGTTGGCCAAAGACTTTGGTGCTACACAACTTGAGCTCCACATAGATTCACTGTTGGTTGTCTCACAGATCAACGCGGCGTTTGGTGCTTATGACCCGGTACTACAGAAGAACCTTGCTAAAGTACGCAAGCTCCTAGGATTGTTTAATAGGGCGGAGATAAACTACACAGCCAAAAGCGAATGAACTGAAAGAAATGATCAGGGGGAAATTCAAACTGGACATTCTTGAGCGGACTTGGAGCTCCTCCACTCTCTTCACGTACTCGTTCCTCTCAATATAGGCCTCCTCTCGATCTTTCTGATGTTGACAAGCAGACTCCTTAGCTTGGCGTGCGGATTCTAGGGCTCCGTCTAGCTCCACCTGAAGACTGTTCTTATCCAACATGAGTCGATCCACTTCCGCGCTCGCACCTACATAAGAGGGGAAATAGCACAACAAGGTTAAAAACCAGCTCAACAACATGGGTCAAATACTCAAAGAAATAACTCCAAAAAAGGACTACCTGAACCAGAACCATACCCCCTCTCCGCTCCCCACTTGACCCAACCTTGACCATGCGCATGGCAAGTTCGAGAGGGTGCTCCCAGAAATGATCACGCTCATCAGCGGAAAAGCTAATTTCGGCTTCATAATCAGGCATAAGAGGGGGACACCTAACAGGGGAAGGACAATCAGCAGGAGGAGGACGCCGGACACAACTTTTCTTGCGCTTAGACTTACTTTGGGCCCCTGGGGTGGTAGAGACCCCTCCCTCACAAACTCCTTTCTCACGTATGTCAACTGGAATCACCGGCGCTCCAGAGAGATCTCTCCCAGCCCGACTAGGTGTTCCTAGGCTTAAGCGAGATCCCATGGAGGGACGGGCAGCAGCAAATACCGCGGGCACCAGACTGCTTTCCTCATTAAGTTCAACACCTAAAGGCTTCCTCCTCCCAGCCATAGAAGCCACTTCGTCAAAAGAAAGGGGGGCAGCCATCTTGTCTGCAAGGCAACAATTAAACAAGTCAGCAACATAAAAGAAGAATAAAGCGAAGAAGAAAATAAAGGTGCACAAAACCTAACAAACAACCTAAGAGCTCAACAGCTTCATGAATATTTGAAGCCTTAGATAGCTCACTACACAAAATCTTTTTTGGCGTAGTAGACAAACGATTGACGATGCCCTTAAGCATACTTAATGTCCTCAGCTCGGACACTGATAACTCGATCGGGAGAACACGATAAGACCGAGAAGTACGATCGGCATCAGCATTACACCATCCAAAATGAAACTTATCCCCAATCAAACACCCCTGCTCATCAAAGAAACCCATGCTGTTCACAGCCTTCTGGCTCGACAGGACGAGATAAAAGTACTTAAATAGAAACCCGTATTCTATGAATAACGCTGTGAAACATCATGAATTTCCTACCGTCAGGAATCCTACAGACTCTGTCATTTGGGTCAACCTACTCAACCCGCAAATCATCTCCAAGTGCCTCCTGTATATAACGGGGGGCTCTTTCCCAGGAAGGTAGAAACTCCTGGTAGATCGAACAGTACGAGCAACCCATTCATAATTAAACCCATCAATCTCTACCACTTCAAACTCAAATGGAAGCTCATCATCATCATCAGAAGAGGTAACAATAAAGCCAGGCACACCCGCTTTCTCCAAAGGCACAATATCATCACGTACCACAGATGGTCCTCCCCCTATAGAATAACCAGCCTGCCTTATGGTAGGAATGGGACATGGATACGACCCATACGTCCTGGGTCTCTTTCGTCCTTGCCATCACTCAAAACCTACAGGACAGGGGGGGCAGAACAAGTGATTACGAGACAGACAAAAACTTGTTGGAAACCCCCCCTCCTGAGGTCGTCCGCTGAAATATAAACTAAAGGTCATCCAAAATTACCTCAGGGAATGAGAAGCAGTAAAGCTCGTGGAAATGTTTAATGGAATGTGGCGAGAACAGAGGAGGCAATTCCCCTTGGCGCCAAGCAAGCCCTGGAATTTCAACAAAGAAAAACAAGGAGTAAAAACGGGATGATCAACAACAAATAAACACAAACAGGAACCCAGGCGCCTAGGAGGGCGCCACAATTCGAAGTAAAAACAGCACCCAGGAGAGCTCCTAGGTGGGTGCCAAACATCCACGCAAAACGGCACCCAGAAGGGCGCCTAGGTGGGCGCCAAACATCTACACAAAACGGCACCCAGGAGGGCGCCTAGGTGGGCGCCAAACATCCATGCAAAACGGCACCCAGGAGGGCGCCTAGGTGGGCGCCAAACATCCACGCAAAACGGCACCCAGACGGACGCCCAGGAGGGCGCCAACTCTTGAAGACAAACCGACACCCAGGCACTCGCAAGCCGTCACCCAGGCGCCCAGGAGGGCGCCAAATCTTAAAGCAAACCGGAACCCAGGCACTCGCAAGCAGGCACCCAGGCGCCAAGGAGGGCGCCAAATCTTAAAGCACACCGGCATCCAGGCACCTCCCAAGCCGGCACCCAGGCGCCCAGGAGGGCGCCAAATCTTAAAGCAAACCGGCACCCATGCACCTCGCAAGCCGGCACCCAGGCGCCCAGGAGGGCGCCAAATCTTAAAGCAAACCGGCACCCAGGCACCTCGCAAGCTGGCACCCAGGCGCCCTGGAGGGCGCCAAATCTTAAAGCAAACCGGCACCTAGGCGCCTCGCAAGCCCGCCCACAGGCGCCCAGGAGGGCGCCAAATCTTAAAGCTAACCGGCACCCACGCACCTCGCAAGCCCGCCCACAGGCGCCCAGGAGGGCGCCAAATCTTAAAGCAAACCGGCACCCAGGCACCTCGCAAGCTGGTTAACCGGCACCCAGGCACCTCGCAAGCCGGCACCCCCGCGCCTGGAGGACGCCAAATCTTAAAGAAATCTAGCACCCAGGCACCTCACAAGCCGGGACCCAGGCGCCCAGGAGGGCCCCAAATCTTAAAGCAAACTGGCACCCAGGGACCTCGCAAGCCCGCCCACAGGCGCCCAGTAGGGCGCCAAATCTTAAAGCAAACCGGCAACCAGGCACCTCGCAAGCAGGCACCCAGGCTCCCTGGAGGGCGCCAAATCTTAAAGCAAACCGGCACCCAGGCACCTCGCAAGCCCGCCCACAGGCGCCCAGGAGGGCGCTAAATCTTAAAGCAAATCGGCACCCAGGCACTTCGCAAGCCGGCACCCAGGCGCCCTGGAGGGCGCCAAATCTTAAAACAAACCGGCACCCAGGCACCTCGCAAGCCCGCCCACAGTCGCCCAGGAGGGCGCCAAATCTTAAAGCAAACCGGCACCCAGGCACCTCGCAAGCTGGCAAACCGGCACCTAGGCACCTCGCAAGCCGGCACCCCCGCGCCTGGAGGACGCCAGATCTTAAAGAAATCTGGCACCCAGGCACCCCTCAAGCCGGGACCCAGGCGCCCAGGAGGGCCCCAAATCTTAAAGCAAACCGGCACCCAGGCACCTCGCAAGCCGGCACCCAGGCGCTCAGGAGGGGGAAAAATCTTAAAGCAAACCGGGACCCGGGCACCTCGCAAGCCGGCACCCAGGCGCCTAGGAGGGCACCAAATCTTAAAGAAAACCGGCACCCAGGCACCTCGCAAGCCGGCACCCAGGCGCCCAGGAGGCCGCCAAATCTTAAAGCAAACCGGCACCCAGGCTCCTCGCTAGCCGACACCCAGGAAACTCGCAAGCCAGAACCCAAGCGCCCAGGAGGGCGCCAAATCTTAAAGCAAACCGACACCCAGGCAACTCACAAGCCGGCACCCAGGCGCCCAGGAGGGCGCCAAATCTTAAAGCAAACCGGCACCCATGCACCTCGCAATCCGGCACCCACGCGCCCTGAGGGTGCGAAATCTTAAAGCAAACCGGCACCCAGGCACCTCGCAAGCCGGCACCAAGGCGCCGAGGAGGGCGCCAAATCTTAAAGCAAACCGGCACCCAGACACCTCGCAAGCCAGCGCCCACGCCACTCGCAAGCCGGCACCCAGGCGCCCGGGAAGTGTTAACAATTCAGCAAGTGCACTGATTGCATTGCAAGTAGTAAAATTACGGTAAGTACCGGTCGATTCCACAGGGATTGCGTGTTGTAACAATAGCAAAGCTAATTAATTCTAGGTTGTGAAAATTGGTTGATTTGTAATTGTGTAGCGCGAAAGTAAGAACTATTGTTGAATTGATGAGAAAAAAGGATTAGGTGTCGAATCCTCTCCCTTCACCTATGTTATGAACCTTCAGCTAATTACAGATTAATTGTTTGAACTACCAGATTCAATTCACTTTAGTAGGTTAAGGACAATTCCTTGCCTCAGAACCCCTTTTACCTAATTGAGTTACCCTAATTCCTTAGGTGAATCATGCCAATCGGTAAAGCAATAAACTTAAGAAATAAAGAATTCATGCATCCAACCCCATATTCGTATGGTGATCACAAGTACATGATCTAATACCCCATATCCAGCATGCAACCCATATCCCTATGCGATCACATAACCTAAATCATTATAATTATCATATGTAACTATAAAGCATTACGATCAGAGGCATAGACTTATGATAATTCAAACAACTAATTGTATTAACCATAACAAAGTATCCATAACATAGGTTCGGGGAGAATCATCTCTCCCTAGGCTTAGAAAATTAGTTACACATGGTGAATAGAGACATAACTAGGGTAAAGAAAGCAATACAAGTAAAGATAGACATAGGAACCTTCAACCCTCGTTCCCAAGTGGTGAAAAGCTCCCAGAATTTGACTTTCCTCTGCTCCCAAAACAACTGTTGCGCTCCAAATGACCAAACTCCCTCAAAAAAACGCAAAACTGAATTAAAAACCCTAATTTCAGCAAACCATCGCGTCGCAACACGAGCCCGTCGCGACGCGATATTGGACAGAATTGTAGGTTGCTCATGCATCAGGCTTCCATCGCGACGCGAACCCTCTTGGTCGCGACGCGATATTGAACAGAAACTTGAGTCTTCCCAATTGTGCTGCATCATCGGGAAAGTGTCTGGTTCGCCGAATGATAACACACAAATTGGAGGTCTTCAAGTACAAAATAACTCCAACAATGCAGGGATGGATTACAAAAAGACTTCCTACTACAAATTTCTAATACTAAGCTAAATCCCCAGATAATGACTATAATACACTCAAAAACCTGCACAATTGGTCCTGAAATTGGACAACTTACATCATATGACAGAGAGTCAACACAACCCCAAACTTAAACTTTTGTTTGTCCTCAAGCAAACATTCAATTCAGGCTGTGGCTACTTTTTTATTTAGCTGTCACACATTCTACACAAACCAATAACTACGCAGTATATCAAAAGTCATCATCAACCTAATGCAGTAGCAAGACAACTGAATCGGTAAGACACAAGATCATAAGCAGGCAAGCATTCTCAAGTTATCTCTTTTTCACACATCTCACCGGTGTTTCTCTCTTTGAGGTGTTTAGGGTATTCACTCCATTCACAGTACCTGCATCATCATTTCATAGGCTTGAACAAGTACTATACAAATCAATACACAAGAAATACATACACACTTTTTGAGTGCTTTCAAAGGTTGTAATGGGGCTTAGGTAAGGGTGGATACATTTGGATAAGTAGGTTACAACTTGGAGTTAGGCCTACTTCTCTCTATGTCAATTTCAACAATCTCACTCACTTACCCATTTTCCCAAAGCATTCCACAAGAGAAGGAACTATTCACTTGTTTATTTATAACCTCTTTTTTTTTTAATATGAACAGGAAAAGCATAATCCTACTTATCTGATTTGACCCCCTCTTGGTATCAGAGCCAGATGGTGGAAGTAGGAATGTAGATATTAACTCTGAACTATGGTTACTTATCTGAGTTATGTTTTGCACTTAATCATATTTTGTTCTTAATCATATAAGTGCCATTTATGGATATTCATTCTAATGTTAATTAATTCTAAAGTGTTATACTATTAGTATACTCCTTGACTATAGCTAAATAGCCAAATACGTACGTCAATACAGGCGTCAGGCAAGGGCAGTTTATCTGCTGTATTTACTCAGTTACACCACTGGGGGGCCCACTAACATGGGTATGACCATGGTTCTGAGCAATCCTATAGTCAATTAGTCTACTATTTTATAATTAATAAATGTAAATGATAAATTTGCATAAGATAATTATTCATCTATGTCTATACCTTGCAGTACTTACCAGAGTTCTTAATTCAATTATTTAAAGTACTTTGCTATATATTTTACTAAGATACATTGTACTTCTATGTAATATCTTGTAATAGAAATTTGGTTATACCACTCCAGAGTATAAAAATAGAAAATAATTCTTTTATTCAAAGTCTTAATATCCAGCAACATGGCATTATACTGATCACTGAAACAAACATGGTTAGATCCTCAGAATACTCCAGAAGGTAATCTCTAGTTCAATTTTAATACTTATGTTTCTGCAGAACCAAATGAAGGCAATGATGCTTACGGGTGAGGAAAATATTGTTTTCATATGTTTAAAGCTTTTTCCTCACTTTTCTCTTGTAGCTCAAGTAGACCTTCGTCTTCATCTCAATCTCCTTCGTTTAACGAAGACCAATCAAGACAATCTCTTTCAAACAAGATTTTCAAAGAAGAAATTCATTTTGAAAATATTAATCAAGATTTAGATAATTGGGATATTCCCAAAATATCCCACAAAGATCTTTATAAACCAAAAACGTCCTTTTTCACCAAATCTGATTACATCATCAGAACAGTTGAACAAAAAATCATACTTCGGAAAGATGATGAAGAACTTCACCTTCTCTCTGAGAAAAGTATGAAAGGTCATCAACTAGACAATTTTAACTACCTGCACATAGGAAGTGTCCAAGTAGGTATGAAACCCTTGACTAGAGAATCCCTTAACGTAGTAGTATTACTATGTCTAAGAGATGCTCGTCACAATCAATTTCATGATTCCTTATTAGGAACTGTTGAAACCAGCCTTATACATGGACCTATCTTTTTCAATTGTTTTCCTGACCTAACTGTTAGTTTAGATGATAAGAACATCCTTGATGTTCTCTTCCTTAATGTCAAATGCCATGGCTATGACATGAAGGAAGGATCTGTTCATATCACTCTCATCTATAGGGTCCAATACAAAGTGATGAACTCCATCAGATCTAATTTTTTAAAAACTAAATGTCACAAATCAGGAGAAACAACCCTGTTTCTTACTGACAATAGCAAAGCCAATATTATTGTGCCTAAAACCATCCAATGGAGTGATATCACCTTACCAGAAATCTGGACCCTAGAGAAAGCTGCTCCTACAGCTCCTAGGTTAACACCGGAATTCCAAGATGTCATCCACTACCAATCTAGAAAAGTGGACCTCGTCTTCAATAGAAGAAACTCCTTTTCCATTTCTAGGTCTCTGCATTCTGAAGAAGATTTCAGAATTTCTATGTCAAGGAGAATTTTGTCTAAGAGGTCCTTTTCGATAGAACCTTCCAAACCTGATGTTGGAACATCCCATGATGGTTCCACTATCCATTTGCAGGGATTCAAGACCACAACCCTTGTAACAACTTCTTATCAAAAGGATGATGAAGAACCCAGCTCTATCCAATCTCCAACCTACTCTTCCCTTAATGAACCTTGTGATGTTATCTGAGTTCATTATTGATAAGAAAACCCTTAAGAAAGACTTATATTCTGAGGAATGGTCTCCTCAAAGAGAATGGTTCTTTCTGCATTATCAAGGTCTCAAAAGTAAGAAAATCCAAGAGAAATTCTATAGATTTCTCAGAAAAACCAAACCTAATGTTCCTTTCTTTTACTGGTTTCGCAAGTATACCATCAAGAAAGGTATTGACTACCCCTTCCAATCTAAAATAATTGGTAAAGAACAGGATGTCCCTGTTAACACTACCAATTATCCTATTACTATCAAGGATTCCATAGATACCTTAGAACAAAACAGGTATCTTCATGCCTTAGGTATTCCTACCCAGATAGGAAACCCTACTACCAAGAAGGTCCTTCAACAAACTAACAATCATGAAGAACTCTTAACCAGAATCAATGAGCAGCTTGACCTTCTTAAGGCAACGGCTCTTGATCCTTCACCTGGTAAAGAAAATTCCATCAAAATGGTTAAGTATAGCTCCTCTGATGATGCCAATCTTGCTACCTTTAATGCCAGAGTCATCTGCTTCAAATGTGGTACCCTTGGCCACATCAGCAGGCGTTGCCCTAACCAACCCCAGCCTGGCTACAAACCCAAACGTACCAAAAGGAAGCAGGCCAAGAAATCTGATGTCCAGATTGCACCCCAAACTACTCTTGGCATTCACGGTACTTGTGGTAAGTGCATTTGTGGTAAAAATAAACCTAAACCCAAACCCAGGTCTCAGCATGATAGCACCAAAAGATCTATCATTTGCTTCACTTGTGGTAGAACCGGTCACAGGAGCACGACCTGTAGGATCAAAAGGAAACTTAAAGCCCTAACATCACAAACAATATCATTATCCACTGTAGAGCTAACAAACCCAGTAGGTATGATGATATCCAGAATTATCTCAAAACCCGTAATCTTGATCCCAGAACAAGCAGCAAAACACGTAAATGGTTATGTCAATCTTTTGAAAAACCTTGCTCTGATTCTTATCTTACCAACCTTTCAACTGCCATTAATAGTTTCAATATTAAAATATTGTCTCTTATTAAGAATATTGAAAATAGAATTATCTGGGAATCCCCGGCTCCACATTTCTCCTTTCAATTTTCTATCAATGGCATCTATATCTACTGTATGGGGCAACCCACTAGGTTTAATTATCTGACTGATATCTTTATTGGTTTTAATCCTGTCAAAACCAATATTGGTACCAGTAATTATAATACTAGTATTCTTGTCACCTATAATAGTTCACAAACTATTAATTCTGTTAAAACCTCTTTAAACAAAAGAAAAGTTTTAACTATCAATTTTCTTATTCCAGAAAATCAATTTAGATTGTCTTTTAAATGTAAACTAGTAACTATCAATTCAAGTAATACTTTCCCTGTCTAACTCTTTTATAATTAATTACAGGGCTACAATCACTATGGCTTCCAGGGCCTCCTCCTCCAGAGGAAGAGGTAGGGGTAAGGGTAAGATTAATCCAGATATCTTACCAGTTACTACGGGTACCTCCATTTTACCAGTTACTACAGGATCCCCCTTACCAATCACCACATGATCCTCCACCAAAAAACAAACAGGGTCTTCCTCCCAGAATACCCATCCAATCTTACCCCAAAACCAATCTATACAAACTAAGCAGGATTATGCTTTTCCTGTTCAAACTCTCCTTGCTCTTCAGGAACATGGAGCTATCAATCTCCCCAGGAGAACTTGGGCCAGCATTGCCGAGGATGGCAGTGACCAAGATATTCCTTCCCTGGACATGGCTATCCAAGCCCAAAAGAAACTGGTAACCCAGAACAAACCTGGATCATCCCAGATCACCATAATCAAAACTCAAACAGCCCAGGTTCAGTACATATGTAATATCCCCAATTTTCGCTATTTAAATTATTTGGCGTGAAATGATTTTTATTGATTTAAATGAGTTGCTTGAAAAATAATTTGTGTGGATTGTCAATTAATTTAATTGGGTGCCAAATTGAGTTAATTGCATCATATTTAGTTTATTAGGAGTGAGGGAGTCATTAGGAAAGAAATGTTTAAGTGAGGGGCATAGTGGTATTTTTTCCTAGTATATATATATTTATATATATACATGTCTACCCTTCCAGCTGAAACAACAAACAATTCATTTTTGTGAAAATCTGAAATAGAGAAGTTGAGAGGGGAGAGGGCGTGAGGAAGGGAAGAGGAGAGATCTTCTCAAAAGATTCATGCATGTGCAATCACTTGTCACCATAGTGTTCAGCTTACTTTCCCCTTCCCATTTATCCTAATTTCGACATCATCCTCCTCCTCCACCACAAATCACCATTGAAGACCACCTTGAGCTCCACTTGGCCAAACATCATGTATGTCACTTCCATGTTCACCTAGAGTGCATAAGAACCAAACTCTGAAGCTTGATTACGAATTTGGAACAACCTAGGGACTTATTCAGTAGCTGGGTTCGAAGTTCAAGTCTTAAGGAAAACTGGGTTTTTGGTTTGAGTCGTTTGAAGCGCACCGGGAAGTTCGTGAGTGACCGTGTTCTTGAGTATTGGTGTGAATCGTTTGCTGTCTTCAAAGAGGTGAGTTCTATAACTCACTAGGAAAAACATGAATATGTGTTCTTGAGTTTGAATGTGAATCGGGATGGACATGGGAACGATCGAAATAGAAAAGAAAACGTGAAAAACTGTTTTTCTGAAATACTGTTAGTCACGCACGGATCGTGTGTATGGGCGCACGGGTCGTGCGTGAGATTCTGGAACCACTGGTGCTGTTTTTGAAAACGCGCACGGGTCGTGTGCCAAGGCGCACGGACCGTGCGTATCTCTCTGATGCGACATTTTGAAATACGTCCTAAGTCGTTCTGATTGGTCCTAAGTCCCTTCCCATCCACTCCCCAAGGTTCCCCTGGTATGGGAACACTGTAATCCTACATGTTTGGCTTTGACTGAAGTGGTAGTGTCGATCGGGGAGTAATTAGGGATCGAAACGGAATGATACGATAAATGATAGTCACGCACGGATCGTGTGTATGGGCGCACGGGTCGTGCGTGGTCTTCGGGTTGCCTATTTTAAAAAGTGTTTTAAATCATTCCAAACGATTCCAATTGCTTTCTAATCCCTCCTTCCACCTTCCCCAATGTTACCATAATTGAATTGCCCTGAATTGAGTGGTAATTGACTGTGATTGGATCTAAGTTATGTTAGTACCATATGATTGGTTGTGTTTGGATTACGTTCAGGTTAAGTGAATGCTCATGTGATTGACTATTGATTTCATGTTATGAATTTGTGTTTGATGTATTTGTGCTGGATTGACTGGTTTAGTAAGATTGATAAGATAAGTCAGCAAACCTTAGTAATCCATGAGAGATCACTTAATAATTAGACTTAGTTAGTAATTAGATCACCTTAGTAATAAGTTTATGTTCAGTTCAGTTCATTGTTCAGTTAAGTTATTGTTATGTTTAAGTTCAGTGTTGAGTTCAGTTCAGGTATATCATCATATATACCTTTTAGTCGGGGTGACGACCCTATTCAGTTTAGTGTCCTAGGGGAGAGGCAGTCATGAGCCTTATGAACCTAGGCCCCATTAGGGACCCAGCCGATTAGTGGGGACGGGTTCACCGGAAGCTTATTATGCCAAGTGACCGGTGACACGCTATAACTTTAGTTAGTGTTGTTTCTTGTAACCGGCTTGAGGGTTATGAGGACAACGTTTAGTTTAGTTTATGAGTTGCGTCTTGTAACCGGCTTAAGGGTTATAAGGACAACTTCAGTTAGTTAGCCACATAGTCAATTTTGAGGACTATGAGTTAGAATCAGAATAATGAATCAAGCAAAATTGAACCGAGAGGTTTAGTAAGGGGTCGCGATAGAATTCACTGAGACAAGTTGTCTCACCCAATCCATTGTTGTTGTTTTTCAGTTAAGCAGGGAAAGATGAAGATCGTGGGGCACGGCTATGAAGATGCTTGAGGAGCAGCCGCTATCTTTATTTCTTTATGTCTTGTATTTCAGTTTTCCTTGTATCTCTGTATTTTGCATTCAGTTTCTTAGATGTACGATGGTATGACTTAAGTTTTTAAGTTGTAAATCGCTTCCGCAGATTTTCGGTTTTTGAGTACTGAACACTAGTTGAGGGTGTAAGGACCGCTTTATGTATTTTATGTTAAGTTATGTAAGCGAACTTGATGGGTTTTTAGCATCGAGTATTAGCATGTGTTCAGTATTTAAAAAGGAAGTCACTCTGATGTATGCCAGTGGTGCGCTTCGGTAATTTCTACAAGATAGAAATTAACGGGGTGTTACAATTGGTATCAGAGCAGTTCGACCTAGTCGGACTTAGAATCATGAGTCTCTTAAATCCTCTAAGTGTGATTCCTCTTAGTATGCTATTAGACGTTTAGCCTGATCAACTAAACACTTTGTGCATATTTCGCAGAATCATGGCTGGTGGAAGTAGGAGAAGCGTCCCTGTTGATCCAAATACCGAATGGATGCAGAATGTCATCGAGACGCAACAGAAGATGATGAATGACATGATGCAAATACAGCAGCAGCAGATGGCTCAAATGGCCTAGATGCATCATGAGAGGATGAATCAGCAACAACCGAATGTTCAACAACCTCCTCTGGAAGACCCGAATAGGACTTACTTTCGTTTTCAGAAGATGAATCATCAAAGTTTCAAAGGAGGACCGAAGGTAATGGTATCACATTTCTGGTTGGATTCGATGGAGAAGATTTTTAGGACTCTTCAATGCAGCGAAGAAGAGAAGGTTCTCTTTGCCGCCCATATGCTCGAGGAAGATGCTCAAACCTGGTGGACCAATGCTCATGATTTGATGGTGAACCAGGGAACTCCTGTTACCTTGGTTAACTTCAAGGAGATGTTTATTGGTCACTTTTTCCCTCCGGTGATGAAGTTAAGCAAGCAAGTCGAGTTTATCAACCTGAGACAAGGAGAGATGTAGGTAGGTGAGTTCACCGCCAAGTTCGAAAGGTTGTCGCAATTCTATCAGTTGGCAAAGCATGCTCCGAATGATGAGTGGAAGATGCAGATGTATAGGGCAAGTCTTCGTGCTGATGTGGCCCAAGGTCTTAGCTCTTATGCTATGACTAGTTATGCTGGATTGGTGCAGCAAGCTTATGTTGTAGAGGCAGATCTCAACAGGATGTATGAAGAAAGGAAAGTGTATCGGAAAGAGAAGAAGAAAGCATTGGAATTGCCAACCCCAAGTGAGGATCCAAAGGGTAACTCCAACAAAGGAAAGCAAGCTACAGCATCCGAACTACTAAGGTCCGGTAAGTGTCCGAAATGCGGGAGGCCTCACACTGGAGAGTGTCGTCTGGGATCCACTGTGTGTTACTACTGCAAGGAAGAAGGGCATTATGCTAACGAGTGTCCGGCAAAGAAGAGGAATCGAGAGGAAAATTCTACCCCCGCGCGAGGAAGAATCTATGTGTTGGACGCTCAGAAGGGCAAAGCGGATGACAGTTCGGCGAAAGGTATTTCTTAGTCCAATTTTGAGGACAAAATTTTTAAAAGTTGGGGTGATTGTAATATCCCCAATTTTCGCTATTTAAATTATTTTGCGTGAAATGATTTTTATTGATTTAAATGAGTTGCTTGAAAAATAATTTGTGTGGATTGTCAATTAATTTAATTGGGTGCCAAATTGAGTTAATTGCATCATATTTAGTTTATTAGGAGTGAGGGAGTCATTAGGAAAGAAATGTTTAAGTGAGGGGCATAGTGGTACTTTTTCCTAGTATATATATATATATATATATATATATATATATATATATATATATATATATATATATATATATATATATATACATGTCTACCCTTCCAGCTGAAACAACAAACAATTCATTTTTTTGAAAATCTGAAATAGAGAAGTTGAGAGGGGAGAGGGCGTGAGGAAGGGAAGAGGAGAGATCTTCTCAAAAGATTCATGCATGTGCAATCACTTGTCACCATAGTGTTCAGCTTACCTTCCCCTTCCCATTGATCCTAATTTTGACATCATCCTCCTCCTCCACCACAAATCACCATTGAAGACCACCTTGAGCTCCACTGGGCCAAACATCATGTATGTCACTTGCATGTTCACCTAGAGTGCATAAGAACCAAACTCTGAAGCTTGATTACGAATTTGGAACAACCTAGGGACTTATTTATTAGCTGGGTTCGAAGTTCAAGTCTTAAGGAAAACTGGGTTTTTGGTTTGAGTCGTTTGAAGCGCACCGGGAAGTTCGTGAGTGACCGTGCTCTTGAGTATTGGTGTGAATCGTTTGCTGTCTTCAAAGAGGTGAGTTCTATAACTCACTAGGAAAAACATGAATATGTGTTCTTGAGTTTGAATGTGAATCGGGATGGACATGGGAACGATCGGAATAGAAAAGAAAACGTGAAAAACTGTTTTTCTGAAATACTGTTAGTCACGCACGGATCGTGTGTATGGGCGCACGGGTCGTGCGTGAGATTCTGGAACCACTGGTGCTGTTTTTGAAAACGCGCACGGGTCGTGTGCCAAGGCACACGGACCGTGCGTATCTCTCTGATGCCACATTTTGAAATACGTCCTAAGTCGTTCCGATTGGTCCTAAGTCCCTTCCCATCCACTCCCCAAGGTTCCCCTGGTATGGGAACACTGTAATCCTACATGTTTGGCTTTGACTGAAGTGGTAGTGTCGATCGGGGAGTAATTAGGGATCGAAACGGAATGATACGATAAATGATAGTCACGCACGGATCGTGTGTACGGGCGCACGGGTCGTGCGTGGTCTTCGGGTTGCCTATTTTAAAAAGTGTTTTAAATCATTCCAAACGATTCCAATTGCTTTCTAATCCCTCCTTCCACCTTCCCCAATGTTACCATAGTTGAATTGCCCTGAATTGAGTGGTAATTGACTGTGACTGGATCTAAGTTATGTTAGTACCATATGATTGGTTGTGTTTGGATTACGTTCAGGTTAAGTGAATGCTCATGTGATTGACTATTGATTTCATGTTATGAATTTGTGTTTGATGTATTTGTGCTGGATTGACTGGTTTAGTAAGATTGATAAGATAAGTCAGCAAACCTTAGTAATCCATGAGAGATCACTTAATAATTAGACTTAGTTAGTAATTAGATCACCTTAGTAATAAGTTTATGTTCAGTTCAGTTCATTGTTCAGTTAAGTTATTGTTATGTTTAAGTCCAGTGTTGAGTTCAGTTCAGGTATATCATCATATATACCTTTTAGTCGGGGTGACGACCCTATTCAGTTTAGTGTGCTAGGGGAGAGGAAGTCATGAGCCTTATGAACCTTGGCCCCATTAGGGACCCAGCCGATTAGTGGGGACGGGTTCACCGGAAGCTTATTATGCCAAGTGACCGGTGACACGCTATAACTTTAGTTAGTGTTGTTTCTTGTAACCGGCTTGAGGGTTATGAGGACAACGTTTAGTTTAGTTTATGAGTTGCGTCTTGTAACCGGCTTAAGGGTTATAAGGACAACTTCAGTTAGTTAGCCACATAGTCAATTTTGAGGACTATGAGTTAGAATCAGAATAATGAATCAAGCATAATTGAACCGAGAGGTTTAGTAAGGGGTCGCGATAGAACTCACTGAGACAAGTTGTCTCACCCAATCCATTGTTGTTGTTTTTCAGTTAAGCAGGGAAAGATGAAGATCGTGAGGCACGGTTATGAAGATGCTTGAGGAGCAGCCGCTATCTTTATTTCTTTATGTCTTGTATTTCAGTTTCCCTTGTATCTCTGTATTTTGCATTCAGTTTCTTAGATGTACGATGGTATGACTTAAGTTTTTAAGTTGTAAATCGCTTCCGCAGACTTTCGGTTTTTGAGTACTGAACACTAGTTGAGGGTGTAAGGACCGCTTTATGTATTTTATGTTAAGTTATGTAAGCGAACTTGATGGGTTTTTAGCATCGAGTATTAGCATGTGTTCAGTATTTAAAAAGGAAGTCACTCTGATGTATGCCAGTAGTGCGCTTCGGTAATTTCTACAAGATAGAAATTAACGGGGTGTTACAACATACCTAAAGAAAATTACTTCTTCTTGACCCATCTTGAACCTGAGTTCATGGATAAAAGTCCAAACAGAATCTCATCAAAAATCTTCCCATCTCAATCCCATTTTATCCCTTTGAGTTCAAACAAAACCCAGATATTCTATGAGTTTATCCTCATAGATACAGAGTCTGTGTCTATCAAACACTACAGGGACCCAAAAGACCAATCTTTTATCACCCACTCAACCTTCCAAATTCTAAAGGTTTTAACACCCACAGACTTTGGCCAAAACCCAAACAAAGCCAGGAAATTTTCCCAGAGTTTTGATCCTATAGGGTACAACTACTGGGACTATGTCAAAGCTTGGGATTACGCTATCCTTGGCTTACAGAACCAGACTTTTAAACATTCTTGGTTAATCTACTTCAAAAGAGCAACCAAGTATTCCTTCCTCAACTGGTTCCTTCAATGGTGGAACTTCTTTGGGCCAATCCCTGAAATTCTTCCTGTTGAAGTCCATGAAGGATTTCAGACTTTTTCAAAGAGATTCAATAAGGATCTTAACAATTACCCAATCTTTTTAAACTTTTTTACTACTTTCTCATTGTCATGGATTTTCTCATGGCAGTACAAGACTGGTGATTTTCACCTTAAAAATCTTTTATCTTTCTACAAACAATCTTTTGTCAAATGGTGGCCTAAGTTTGATGCTTCAATGGCATCTTCCCTTAGCGTGACCAATTGGTTCAAAAGCAATCCTAGATCTCTGCAGGTTGCTGACCCAGAAACTTGCAAGTTCCTCAATCAAAAGGCTAGAATCTCTGCAGCCCTTGCAGGTTCTACCTCTGAGGAGGATGTTCTGAAAAAACTACAGAACATTATGAATCTCCTTCAGGAACAAACTATTAAAAAAATACCCCTTCTTCTACTACGGATAAAAACAGAGGAAAGGAGCAAGTTCAAACAGTATCCTCTTCATCCTCTTCCCTAGATTCATTCTATCAGAATGAGGAAGGTTGTTGTGACGATTATTCTCCTGATGATCTTCATTGAAGATCTTCAAAGAACTTTAAATTTCAATCCTTTTCAAAATTTGTCCTTGAACAAGACAACTGTACCACCCTGGGTGGGAAAAAACTGTTCAAACACCCTTGAACATGGTGATCGTAGTGCCAGCAGTGGCATGAAAAACTGTTCAAACACCCTTGAACATGGTGACCGTAGTGCCAGCAGTGGCATGAAAAATTGTTCAAACACCCTTGAACATGGTGATCGTAGTGCCAGCAGTGGCATGAAAAACTATTCAAAACACCCTTGAACATGGTGATCGTAGTGTCAGTGATGACATGAAAAACTGTTCAAATTATTATTTCACTAACCAATTATTGTTTCTTGTTTACGTGGCCCCTCTAGTCAAAGCCACAACGATCATGGCAGACAAAGAGCATCTCTGCTTTTGTCCCCCACCAATTCAAATCATCACAAGCAGACAAGAGGAATCTGCTTTCATCATATCATTCCTTGCCACCTGGCAAAGGCATCAATCATGGCAGACAAGAGGAATCCACTTTTGTCACCTTTTTGACTCCACGATTCAAGACCTTGGATACCAAACAGTACCGGTTACCTGTCCACTGTTCTAGTGCATAGTACCGGTCAATACTTCAAGACTCAAGTGCACAGTGCAGGTCACTTAAGTGCACAGTCCAAGTCAACAGTCATTGGATTCCAAACAGTAGCCCATTACTGTTCCTCTCGGTTAGTAACCGGTTACTATTTCAATTTCAATCTATATATACGTGCTTAGGTTTATGTTAGAAGGCACGCACACATTACACACTGCAATCACTTATCTCTCTAGTTCTAGTAAGAGGTCAGAGCAACTTGTAAGCTCTCCTTCTCTTCTTCTACTTCAATTTCTTCCTCAATCTGGTACTCAATCTGTAACTCATAGACAGTTCTCTGTCTCAAACATGGAAGGCTTTGCCTCCTAATTATGTTATTTTAATTCTGCACTTGTTTATTTATTTATTTTGTTGCATTCCGTATGCTACCTTCTTCCCCTCTGTCTCTTTAAATTAATTAACTTCTGATTCCGATCCCCTCTTGGTATCAGAGCGAGATGGTGGAAGTAGGAATGTAGATATTAACTCTGAACTATGGTTACTTATCTGAGTTATGTTTTGCACTTAATCGTATTTTGTTCTTAATCATATAAGTGCCATTTATGGATATCAATTCTAAATGTTAATTAATTATAAAGTGTTATACTATTAGTATACTCTTTGACTATAGCTAAATAGCCAGATACGTACGTCAATACAGGCGTCAGGCAAGGGCAGTTTATCTGCTGTATTTACTCAGTTACACCACTGGGGGGCCCACTAACGTGGGTATGACCATGGTTCTGAGCAATCCTATAGTCAATTAGCCTACTATTTTATAACTAATAAACGAAAATGGTAAAATTGCATAAGATAATTATTCATCTATGTTTATACCTTGTATAACAAAGTACTTTAAATAATTGAGTTAAGAACTCTGGTAAGTACTGCAAGGTATAAACATAGATGAATAATTATCTTATGCAATTTTACCATTTTCGTTTATTAGTTATAAAATAGTAGGCTAATTGACTATAGGATTGCTCAGAACCATGGTCATACCCACGTTAGTGGGCCCCCCAGTGGTGTAACAGAGTAAATACAGGAGATAAACTACCCTTGCCTGACGCCTGTATTGACGTACGTATTTGGCTATTTAGCTATAGTCAAAGAGTATACTAATAGTATAACACTTTATAATTAATTAACATTTAGAATTAATATCCATAAATGGCACTTATATGATTAAGAACAAAATATGATTAAGTGCAAAACATAACTCAGATAAGTAACCATAGTTTAGAGTTAATATCTACATTCCTACTTCCACCATCTGGCTTTGATACCAAGAGGGGATCGGAATCATAAGTTAATTAGTTTAAAGAGACAGAGGGGAAGAAGGTAGCATACGGAATGCAACAAAATAAATAAATAAACAAGTGCAGAATTAAAATAACATAATTAGGAGGCAAAGCCTTCCATGTTTGAGACAGAGAACTGTCTATGAGTTACAGATTGAGTACCAGATTGAGGAACAAATTGAAGTAGAAGAAGAGAAGAAGAGCTTACAAGTTGCTCTGATCTCTTACTAGAACTAGAGAGATAAGTGATTGCAGTGTGTAATGTGTGCGTGCCTTCTAACACAGACCTAAGCACGAATTTATAATTGAAAAATGAATAGTAACCAGTTACTAACCGGTAGGAACAGTGAAGGATTACTATTTGGAATCCAAAGACTGTTGACCGGTACTATGCACTTGCAACGGATTGTTGACCGGAACTGTAGGGCATCCGATGAAGATATGCCGTGTCTTGAGAAGAAATGGAGGAAGGCTCATAATTGAGGAGACAAAGGTGGGACCCTGATGTCTGCCACGTTCCAAACAATTTGACAAAAGGTGGAGCATCTCCATGATGAAAGCAAAAGGGCACATTTGACTCAGGAGGTGCAAATAAATGGTAACATCAAAGAAAACAAAGGGTTAGTAAGATATTAATAATTAATTTGAAATTAGAACAGTTTTTCGTGTCATTGCTGACACTACAATCACCATGTTCAAGGGTGTAAGTGGAACAGTTTTTCGTACCATTGCTGGTACTACAATCACCATGAACCAGGGTGTTAAAAGAACAGTTTTTCGTACCATTACTGGTACTACTATTACCATGTTGCAGGGTAGATAAGCAGTTTTTCTCACAAAAAGTGATACAATCGTCATACTTTAAGGACGTTTTTCTTTTGAAGAAGGTATGAATCTTCTTTGAGAAGAAGAAATTAATTGTCTCCCTGTAAGTATTCACGAGTGAGATAGTCAGGGAGGGCATTGTCAAATCCTTTAAGATATTCAATGTCAAAATCAAATACACTTAAAATTGCTTGCCACCTGGCAAAAATATGTTTTGATGGAAGATTCTTAACATCCTTTTGTAAGATGTCTTTTGCAGACTTGCAATCAATGCGCACCAGAAATCTTTGGTTTAGTAAATCAGATTGAAATTTTGAACTAGATAAAACAATAGCCAAAACTTCCTTTTTAACAGTGGAGTAATTTTGTTGAGCAGGGTTCCAATGTTTGGAAGTAAAGGCGATAACCTGTTCTTTTCCGGAAATTTTCTGTTTTAAAATGCTGCCATAGCCGATGTCAGAGGCATCAGTTTCGACAATTTTAAAAGCTTCAGGATTGGGGAGGTAAAGACAAGGAAGTTCTTTAACCTGGGATTTGATCTGTTTGACCACATTGGTATGGATATCCGTCCAAGGAGGAGGATCCTTTTTGAGGCGGTCATGGAGGGGTTTGATTAAGTTGCTGAGTTGGGGAAAGAAATCTGAGACATAATTGAGACAACCCAGAAACCTTTGTAATTGAGTTTTATCAATGATTTGATTGGGAAATTTATCAGAAAATTCAATAGCCCTACTGATGGGATTAATGGTCCTTTGGTGAATATTGTGACCAAGAAACCTGATTTTTGTTTGGAATAGGCTAATTTTTGTTTTGGAGATAGCAAGACCATTTCTTTTGACAATAGAGATAAACTTACTGATATGTTTGATATGCTGATCAAAAGATTGTGAGTAAATCAACACATCATCGATATAGACAATGGCGAATTTCGAATAATCATTGAAAATATCATTCATGATCCTTTGAAATTCAGAAGGAGCGTTTTTTAAGCCAAAAGGCATAACGTTCCATTCATATTGACCAAAGGGGACAGTGAAAGCAGTTTTATATCTGTCCTCTTCTTTTATTTGGAATTTCCAAAAACCAGACTTCATGTCGAATTTAGAAAAGATTTTTGCGTCATGAAGTCTTTTGAGAAGATCCTTTTTGTTGGGGATAGGATACCTGATCCAGCAAAGTGCTTGGTTGAGAGGTTTGTAGTTGATAACGAGCCTGGGAGTTCCTCTTTCAATTTCAGCCTGTTTATTGACATAAAAAGCAGAACAAGACCATGGACTCTTACTTTTGCGGATAAGACCCTTTTTTAAGAGATCATTAACCTCTTTTTGGCAAACAAGAAGGAGGTCTTGATTCATTTGAATAGGCCTAGCTTTGGTGGGAATTGGCCTATCTTGAAAATCCTTTTCATAAGGAAGTTCAACGATATGGTGTTTTCTTTCTCAGAAGGCATTGGGTAAGTCAGAACAAATAGTTGTTTGAATTTGTTCTAAGATATCTTTGATTTTGAGCTGATTATCCCTTTTAATTAATTGATAATCAATATTTTTAAAAGAGATTTCGTCTTTGAGAAAATTATTTTGATTTTCTTTATAGGAAATAGGATTTAAGTTCCTGGAAAAGGGCTTTCTAAGAAACTTGAAAATGATTGGTTGACCCAGATGCTGGGCTATTATACCATCTTTGGTAATTTGAAAGGGAAAAAGAGATCTTATAAAAGGAGTTCCCAAGATAACTTTATTTTCCAAATCCTTAACAAGAAGAAAAGAGGTATTAATTTTGAAATTCTTATTTTCAATGATGGCCGAAGATAATTTGTAATTGATTTTTAGTCTAGAACCGTTAGCAGTGCTAAGTTGCTCAGAGGTTTTTTCAAAATACTTGGTAGGGATGAGCCCTTCTAAGATGCAATTGGAATCAGCCCCGGTGTCAAATAAAGCAACAGTTTCAAGGGCGAAGTCATTTATGACAATTTTGATGTTTATATAAAAATTTTGGATTTTGACATGATTGATGAGGCCGAGGAGATCTTCATCTGAGCTTTCCTCAGTATTGGGAATTTCAGAGGATGAACTTTTATCATGAGTCTTCCATTGATCGATGATAGACTGGTGATCGGCCTGTTTCTTTTTTAGATCCTTGACCTCGATTTTTAAGTTGTTAATCTCAGAGTGAAGATCATGGATAGTAACAGGTTTGATACTGGTTTTTTCTAATCTTTTGAGGGTATCCCTAAGGTTAAACCTATTTGTGACTATGGGATTTCTGGGAGGTTTACCTTCGAGGGTCGTCCTAAGTTTACTGAGATATTTTTCTTTCTCCTGTGGATCAGGAATGGCATTTATGGCTTCGAAGAGGAGATCTTGTTCTCGGGTGAGGACATTGATATGATTAGAGGAGTGACCAGAGGAATCAGTTAAATCATCATCCTGGACTTGATTAAGGTCCGCAGAAGGATGATCAGAAGAGTCCTCAGAGGATTGGTTTAATAAACTATTAATTTTGTCCTCAATACTAGGATCCAGGTTTAGGGCTTTGAGTTTTCCCATCACTCTGCAATTTTTGCTTATGTGGCCTGGTTTACCACATTTGAAGCAGACAATAGGGTTTTTAGGTTTATCATTATTCTCATAATGATTTTTTGTGGTCTGATTGGTAGGTCTAGGCCTGGGTCATCCAAAGCGTTTTTCTTTGTAATAGTCAGGTCTTGGTAGGCCATTGTTGGTTTTATGTTTGGTTTTGGACCTAGCTTTATCAGCACAGGGGAGACCAAATTGTTCACAGAAAGTTCCAAGGTCCCTGCGGTTCTAGGCCTTTTCTTTGGATAGTTGTTGCTGGATTTTGTCGTCTTGACAAATTTTTAAAGCAACTATTTGATAATGGCAATAAGCTGTCCATAGCTTAATTGCTGATAGGGGATAGTACCATTGGGGTCGTGACCACGAAGTTTATCTCTAACTTTATCCCCTAGGGATTTGGGAAGGCCTGCTAAAAACTTTTCCATCCAAAAGGCCTGTTGGCTGTCTTCTCTGGTGTAGACCCTGGTCAGGAAGGTGTCTTTGTACCACCTAAAGTCACCAAGGGTTTTGCACCAAAGATTAGATAATAATTAGGCAAACCTATCTTTTATGAGAGAGGGGTCTCCGATGAAGTGCTGAGCTATGGTGAAGATTAAGGTGTTGACAGCATCAGGGATGAGGGCGTCCTCATCCAGAATGGGCTCACCATTGGGTTCACTTTTGACACCAGTGAGGATAGACTGTCTGGATTCCTCAGTGAGGTAGTTATCGCACCAACCTTTGAGTTGACCACAGAATCCTGCAACAAGGATTTCTACGATCATATTTTCAGGGCAATTGTTAGTGGTTTCATAAGCAGTGGCAACCATTGTCATGTTCTGTAGAATCTTGGTTATGCCGTACTCATTTTCACCGTCTATGTTCCATTCATAGATGTTGTTTGCACTGAAGCCCTTTATATTGGTCTCTCTTTCTTCGAGAAGGAGATCAGGAGCAGTGGCTCTAGGGTAGTATAGTTTGGTCTCTCTACGCCATTGGTTGTTGGGATTGTGGATAACAGGATTGATAATATCATTGTTAGGTCTGCTTTCTTCTGAGTAATCAGAAGAGGTTTCATCAATCATCTTGATGGTCTTGGTACCTTTAGGGGGAGGGGTACCAGGGGAAGGTGTTTCAGGGATGGTCATTTTGAGGAGGGCTATCTGTTCATTGACTTTGAACAGAAGTTCGTCCTTGGCACCATCAATTTCTCTTTTGATGTGATTCTTTGGATCAATTTGTTGGGTTTTTTTGAAGTTTTTGGAGATTCTGTAAGGGTTAAAAAGAGGTCTTTCAATTTTAGTGGAAGAAGATGGCTCAGATTTGAGATCCTTGTTCTTTCCTTTTTTAGAATCTCCCAGAGCCTGAAGATACTTGTTAGTATAATTGGATTGTTCCATAAGATCTTTGATGTCTTTGGCCGTGATAGGTTCTCCTTCAGCTTTGGTTTTAAAAGGGGAAGCCATAACAGGGACGGTTTGTTCCTTGCTGTTTAGGGCAAAAGGTATTTTGGGGGGAAGCTCAGATTGGACCATTTGGCCATCTTTAAGGTGCCAAATAGTTGTGACGTTTAAGGTTTTTCTACCGACAAGGTCATCTTGGAAGGGGTAATTGATGTCTTTCTTGATGGTATAGGCATGAAACCAATCAAAGAAGGGAATATTGTATTTGACCTTTTCAAGGAATTTGTAGAATTTCTTTTGGATAGTTTTTCCTTTGTTTCCTCGATAGTGTTGGAAGAACCATTCTCTTTGAAGAGACCATTCTTCAGAATTGAAATCCTTTTTAAGGGATTTTTTATCTATGATAAAAGTAGACATAGAAGATTGTTTGGAAAGATTTTGATTGATTGTACTGAAAGATTGATTCTGGTAATTACTATTAGAAGATGAAGGTATAGGAAAAAGAGGGGACAGGTTTGTAGGAGTCATATCAGAAAGATGTGAGGAAAAGCTTTGTTTTAAGAGAGTTGTATAAATTTCCTCACCCGTAAGCATCATTGCCTTCATTTGGTTCTGCAGAAATATAAGTATTAAAATTGAACTAGAGATTACCTTCTGGAGTATGCTGAGGATTTAACCATGTTTGTTACAGTGATCAGTATAATGCCATGTTGCTGGATATTAAGACTTTGAATAAAAGAATTATTTTCTATTTTTATACTTTGGAGTGGTATAACCAAATTTCAGAAAACAATATTTAAAGCAATTTATATTAAACTAGATTTAAACATTAGTATTCTAAATTATTTCTTGTATTTAACTTGTATATGATCAAAAGATAAAGAATTTTCGCAAAATTTTCTTCTAAAAGGTTAAGAATAATTAAGAATAATAAATCTCAAATAGTGGTATGTGACCGCCCTATTCAACAACTTCAGGGGCTTACATGCTCGTCTACCATTCGTTCATTAGTGAGATGTCAAGATATTCTTAAGAAAATTCTTAGGTCCTTCAGAGTTATAATGAAAATATTTGATGAAGATCTTAAAAAGGTATTTTGATCATAAACACTTAAATCTTTACAAGATATAACATAGAAGTACAATGTATCTTAGTAAAATATATAGCAAAGTACCTTAAATAATTGAATTAAGAACTCTGGTAAGTACTGCAAGGTATAAACATAGATGAATAATTATTTTATGCAATTTTACCATTTTCGTTTATTAGTTATAAAATAGTAGGCTAATTGACTATAGGATTGTTCGGAACCATGGTCATACCCACGTTAGTGGGCCCCCCAGTGGTGTAACTGAGTAAATACAGCAGATAAACTGCTCTTGCCTGACGCCTGTATTGACGTACGTATTTGGCTATTTAGCTATAGTCAAAGAGTATACTAATAGTATAACACTTTATAATTAATTAACAATTAGAATTAATATTCATAAATGGCACTTATATGATTAAGAACAAAATATGATTAAGTGCAAAACATAACTCAGATAAGTAACCATAGTTCAGAGTTAATATCTACATTCATACTTCCACCATCTGGCTCTGATACCAAGAGGGGATATTAACTTCCAATCTTGGGTAATGTTGCATCAATATCACAGGATAAGTTGTAATAATGTAGTACAGACCAAAGTGCAACAAATAAATCAAAAAGAAAACAAAGTACATAAAGGCTAAAAAAAATAGTAAAGATCACCAATAGGTTGCGCTTCTTTAACGTCACTAGCTTGACGTCTTTGAGATCTCATGGATCTCTCAGCATTAGAACCATTCGAGCCTCTTCTACAGTGTTCCCAAGGTATGGCTTGAGTCTTTGTCCGTTGACCTTAAAAGATCTTTTACTCTGGCTTTTCTACTTCAATCGCCCCATATGGTGTCACTTCTTTAACCAGAAAGGGCCCCGACCACTTGGATTTCAATTTTCCTGGAAATAATCTGAGCCTTGAGTTAAGCAGCAACACTTGTTGCCCAGGTTGAAATTCCTTTCTTGAAATGTGCTTGTCATGGTACCTCTTCATTTTGTCTTTGTAAATACAGTTGTTCTCATATGCATGAAGGCGCATCTCATCCAACCCATGTAGTTGTAAGATCCTCTTCTCTCCACTTGCTGCAGGGTCAAAATTTAGGAATTTCAACGCCCAATAAGCTTTGTGTTCCAGCTCAACCGGCAAATGACAAGATTTTCCATAGACCAATTGGTAGGGAGACATTCCTAATGGTGTCTTGTATGCTGTTCTGTATGCCCATAGCGTATCATCTATCTTCACAGCCCAATCTTTCCTTGAGTTCCCCACAGTTTTTTCCGGAATTTTCTTTAATTCTCTGTTTGAGACTTCAACCTGACCATTGCACTGAGGGTGATAGGGGGTGGATACTTTATGCTTCACACTATATTTAGACAGCACATTGTTCCGTTGAGTGTTACAGAAGTGGCTACCCCCATCACTGATCAAGACTCTTGGTACACCGAATCTTGCGAAGATATTCTGCTTGACAAATTTGACCACCGTTTGGGAGTCATTCTTAGGGGTTGCAATGGCTTCCACCCATTTCGAAACATAATCCACCGCCACCAGTATGTACTGACAAGAATGAGATGGCGGAAAGGGACCCATGAAGTCAATTCCCCAACAATCAAAAACCTCTATTTCCAGTATAGGGTTCAATGGCATCTCCCCCTTACGAGAAATATTGCCAGTCCTTTGGCATCTGTCACAGCTCTTTACATAATTATGTGCATCCTTAAATATGGATGGCCAATAAAAATCTGATTGGAGAACCTTTGCTGCTATGCGTTCCCCATTGTAATGCCCTCCACATGGGGAATCGTGACAATGCCACAAGATCTGCTGACTCTCACTCCCCCAGACACATCTTCTAAGAAGTCCATCGGCACCAACCTTAAAGAGAAATGGGTCGTCCCAAAGGTATTGTTTGACCTCACGGAGGAACTTCTTCTTTTGCTGCCATGTGAAATCTTCTGGCACCGTTCCCCCTGCCTTGTAGTTTGCTATGTCAGCAAACCACGGTATCTCTTCAATAGCTAACAATTTCTCATCGGGGAATTCTTCTAGAATTTCTGCTTCCCGAATAGTCACCTCTTTGTTTTCCAGTCGTGACAAGTGATCAGCCACCACGTTCTCGCTCCCTTTTTTATCCTTGATTTCCAAATCGAATTCTTGCAAAAGCAAAATCCATCTAAGGAGTCGAGGCTTAGACTCGCCCTTCGTTAGCAGGTATTTGATTGCTGCATGGTCAGTAAATACAATAACTTTGGACCCAACCAGATAGGAGCGAAATTTTTCCAGTGCAAATACTATGGCTAGCAATTCCTTTTCCGTCGTGGCATAGTTTACCTGACTTTCATTCAAAACCTTGCTACCATAGTATATAGCATGAAAGAATTTCTCTGATCGTTGCCCCAGCATAGCGCCCACTGCATAATCACTAGCATCACACATTAGTTCAAAGGGTATATCCCAATTAGGGGCTACAATGACTGGGGCCGAAGTCAATTGTTTCTTTAATATATTGAAAGCATGCAGACATTCATTATCAAAAACAAAATCATTTTCCTTAACAAGCAGATTGCTTAAGGGTTTTGCAATCTTTGAGAAGTCTTTTATGAAACGCCGATAGAATCCGGCGTGTCCTAAGAAACTCCTCACTCCCTTTACATTCGTAGGGGGAGGCAGCTTTTCTATAACTTCGATTTTTGCTGGGTCGACCTCGATACCTTTTGCTGAGATCTTAGGGCCAAGAATAATTCCTTCTTGAACCATAAAGTGACACTTCTCCTAATTCAGAACTAAATTGGTTTCGGTGCATCTCTTCAAAACGGTATTCAGGTTTGCCAAACAAGAATCGTAACAAATGCCAAACACAGAAAAATCATCCATAAATACCTCGATTGTGTTTTCCATCATGTCAGAGAAAATGGACAACATACACCTTTGAAAAGTTGCAGGGGCATAGCACAAGCCGAAGGGAATCCTCCGATAGGCGAACACACCAAACAGACATGTGAAGGCAATCTTCTCTTGATCTTCGGGATCCACAGCTATTTGATTGTCCCCAGAATACCCATCCGGGAAGCAATAAAAGGCTTGTCCCGCCAGTCTTTCTAGCATCTGATCCATGAATGGTAGAGGGAAGTGATCCTTCCGAGTGGCTTGATTCAATCTCCGATAGTCAATACACATTCTCCACCCAGTGAGTGTGCGAGTAGGGATAAGCTCATTCTTCTCGTTTTTCACCACAGTCATACCACCCTTCTTGGGCACCACATGCACCGGACTCACCCATGAACTGTCTGAAATGGGGTAGATCATTCCCGCATCTAAAAGCTTCAGTACTTCTTTCCTCACTACCTCTTTCATGGTCGGGTTCAACCTTCGCTGCGGTTGTATCACAGGTTTGAACTCTTCCTTGAGCTTTATTTTGTGCATGCAAAAAGCTGGGCTAATCCCCTTAAGATCTGAGATAACCCAACCTAAAGCAGTTTTATTTGCTCTCAACACTGTTATCAATTTTTCTTCTTCCACCTGAGTTAAGGAACTACTTATGATGGTTGGGTGTTGATCGTTGCCCCCGAGGAATACATACTTCAAATGAGGGGGAAGTTGTTTCAATTCAAGATTTCATTTTTCTGGATTTTCCCCCCTACTCAACCCTTCTCTTTTCTTAAAAATCCTTTCTACCTGTGAAGCTTCAAACTGACGAATACAGTCCTCGGCCTCGCTGTCCAATTCTCCCTCTACCCCCTCAATGGAGTTCACAATCACTTTCTCCAAGGGAAGATAAGGTATATTATGTCTAAATGCTTCTTTTACCGAGTCTTCAACCACATCCACCCTAAAACATTTCTCTTGATCGTCCGTGTGACGCATAGCCTCGAAGACATTAAAAGTTACTTTCTCGTCTTGGAATCTCAACATTAGTTTCCCTTGTTGAACGTCTACCAGAGCTCGCCTAGTGGCAAGGAATGGTCGACCGAGGAGAATTGGCACCTCTACATCTTCTTCCATATCCAGAACTACGAAATCAACCGGAAACAAAAATTTGTCAATCCTTACCACGACATCTTCCATAATCCCATAAGGATGTTTGATTGATTTATCGGCGAGCTGTAGAGTTATCCTAGTGGGCTTCACTTCACCCCCACCAAGCTTCTTCAACATGGATAAGGGCATCAAGTTGATGCTCGCCCCTAAATCACAAAGGGCCTTCCCTATTTTCAAGTTACCTATGGTGCAGGGTATTGTGAAACTTCCCAGATCTTTTAACTTCAGGGGGAGTTTCCTCTGAATGATGGCACTGCATTCTTCGGTCAGCGCCACAGTCTCGTCGTCTTTGAACCTCCTTTTTTTAGTCAACAATTCTTTCATAAACTTTGCATAGACCGGCATCTGCTCTAAGGCTTCTGCAAACGGAATGTTGATTTGGAGGTTGGAGAAGATATCCATAAACTTTGAGAATTGCTCATCCTGTTGATTCTTCTTCTTTCTTTGAGGGTATGGCAGCTTCATGTATGAGGGAATTCCTTTAGGCTTCTCTTCAACCTGCAAATTGTTAGAAAAAACATTTTTTATTGGGTTAGACTTCACTGCTCCCTCAGTTTTTCTCCCACGCTCATGTTCAACTCCTTCATTTTTATCTTGCAACTCCTCCTTTAGAACCTCGGCTTCACTATTTTCCTCCCTAGGTTGGGATTTGGTCCCCTCTAAAGGTTTCAGCTCTTTACCGCTTCTCAGAGAAACCGCTTTACAACTCTCCTTCCTCGGGTTATCCACGGGCTCAGAATCACTATTAGATGCATCAACAAATTGCTTTGACAACTGACTAATCTGCATTTCCAAGTTCTTCATTGAAGTTTCGTGATTCTTCCCCATACTTTGTATGACTTGTTCTTGGCATTGCAATGTGGTCTGAGTCGTTTGCATACTTTGGGATAGTGCATCGTCCAACTGAGTTTCCTGGTTATAACGTTGCTCTACTTGAGTAATTGTTGGGTGAGAAGTTGCTCTACTCTCCAGGGCAGCAGCCACTTGTTTGGCGAGAGATTCGATTTGAAGAGACATTAGCTTTTGTTGAGCTAACACTGCGCTGTTAGAGTCCAGTTCCAACATATTCTTTTTCTGTACAACCATACACTCATTCGGCATTCTATATTCATTTGATGTTGTAACAGCCCAGGTCCAACGCATTGGCCACCCCGGCACTATTACCTCACGGTCTTCTCTACCCCTCTTGTAGAATTTTTGCCTTCCGTGGGAATCGAACCATGCACCTGAGGCATAAGTGCAAGTTAAACACACCTCCCACTACCAATTGAGCGCGCGCTCAATTGGTAGTGGGAGGTGTGTTTAACTTTCACTTATGCCTCAGGTGCAAGGTTCGATTCCCACGGAAGGCAAAAATTCTACAAGAGGGGTAGAGAAGACCGTGAGGTAATAGTGCCGGGCTGTAACACCCCATTTCTACCCGGTATTTAAATAAAAATTATCAGAGTTCAAAAATTATTTTTCAACACATCCAAAGGGATGCTACATTTTCTTCGCACAAAACAACAACATTATAGTAACAAGGTTCTCTTAAAAATTAATACAATTACGCAACACACAGCTATGGAATGGAATCCTCAAAGATATATTATTGTTTCAGTTCACTTAACGGGAACTTTCAACGTCTCGCAGCGGAATAAAAATAATATCTTATAAAACATAATACCGTCTCAACAATAATATAATAATCTCGATAAAATTATTCGACAAGACAAATAAACAAAGACAAATAAGACTAGCGCCCCATCCCCTGAGTGTTACGTATCAGAGCATATGGACCGACTCAGGAATGAAGACTAACAGCCTTCACTCATGGTTACCTCTAGTAATGAACAACAAAGGGGTGAGTCTAAACCGCATAATAAGGCTTATAACAAGCAGTATGCTAGAATGTAGAACTACACCCATCACAGCAACATTATTATATTTTTAATTATATATCTATATATATGTATAGCAACTTTCATAGTATATATATATATATATATATATATATATATATATATATATATACGACTCTCAACAGTTTATATATTTATTTATGTATATGCACATATAATAGCTTCAACAATATATATATATATATTTTCCTACACATACCAACTTCAGCGGCATATATATTTATATGTATATAAATATACATTATACTTATAACAATATACAGAAACTTATACATATATATAACAACACTCATCAACTTGTACATATATATATATATATATATATATATAATGACATTCAGTAACTTATATATATATATATATATATATATATATATATATATATTACATTCAGCAACTTGCTTATACATATACTTGTATATTGTACACATACCACTCCCACAATTTATATACAGGAACATCCACAGCGTATAAATATATATATTTATATATACACATATATATATACCAACATCCACAATATAAATATAAAACTACTCACAGTTTATATACATGTATTGTCACGCAGTCATATCACGCAACAAAATTATTAATGATGAGCATGCTTGTATGAGGTGCAGAATGCATGTGGTACCATCATCACTTCTCATTAGCCAATTGGGCACGTCACGACCGCAGCCGAAAAATAACGTCAAGACCGCAGCCTGCATCGTCAAGACCGCAGCCTAATGTATGCATGTGACTCCATGAACAATCAACACGCATAATTTTTCACAACCACAAGTCACACACATCATCATTATCAATCACAACGTCAAGACCGCAGCCTAAAATCATCACCAAAATTCGTTCCATAGACCCATCAACACTCAACAACAACATTGGCACATAAAGTGTGCCAGCACCAGCTCACAGCACCAAAACAGCACATAAACACAATTAGACAGCACCCAGACACAAACAGGCAGCACACAGGGCGCAGCACCAGGCACCCAGCACACGCACACACTGCACGGGTGCACCACTGGGCGCCCTGGGCAGCCAACCTTGGCGCCCTGCACTAAAACACGCACGCACACTGTCATATCCCAATTTTGTCCGGCTTATGTCAAAATCCTAATTTTCCACAAAAATAAATAAATTGAAGAGTGAGGAGCATTATGCATTGCATTTTGGGTCCTAAAAGTCATTCCACAGCTTTTAAGATCATTTTTAGGGTCGAAATGCATTTTGGAGCAAAATTAGGGTTTTTGGAGCAAAAAGGGTATTTTGGTCATTTCCAAAATTAAGGAATTTCTCACCAAAAATCATTATTCAATATCAGAAGAATGCATTTGGATCAAAATGAGTTGGGTCATATTTTTTATGCGCATGCATTGATAAATTTTTGCATAAAAAGTCAAACTTCAAAGAAAATGGCAAAATGGGAATTTCCTTCAAGGTGAGGTATCAAATCAATTTTGGGAATGGTGATATCATGGAATTTTGGGCCCAATGATTGATTCATAGGATATGGCCCAAAGTGGCATGAATAATGTGGAATTATCATGAAAAGAATAATCAAAAATGGTAAAATAAGGAAGTGTCCTCATATAAGACAAAATGTACTATCTTTTGGCAAGCTTGCACAAACTTGGGCACCAAGGCCTCATTTGCTCCGAATTTTCCAGCTATTTTTCACCTCATTTTGTGTTTCTTCATGCACTTGATCCATGTGATTTGTATTCCTAGCCATTGATTAAAATTCTAGATCAAATCCTAGGCTATAACTTTGTGTACAAAACCCTATTTGCCCTTAACAATTTTTGTGCAACAAAAAGCTCCTAATTTTCGTGTATGACCCCATTCCCTCTGCATTTTGTGTTTTCTCTCCACCCTCAATCCATGTGATAAGTGATCTCAACCCTCCATTCAAAATCAAAGTTCAATCCTAGAGCACTTAGTAAGGCCAATGACCCAATTGCCCCAAAACCTAAAATAGCTCTATAAATACTCCCTCATTCCCACACCTAAGGATCTTTTGGCCTCTCATTAAAACCCTAGCACACCAAAAACACCTCCTCTTCCTCTCTTCCACGAAATCTCTCTCACTCCCTCACTTCATTCTTTTCATCTTTCACCATCAAATCTTCCATTTCTTGCTAGATCATCATCATCCCTTCCATTCTCTTCAAGGTTGCATCATCAAATTTCTAAGAGCTAGCAATCTTTGTGGGTTCAAGGGTAGATCCAAGTTCATTTTGAGTCTATATCATCTCCTTCTTCATTTCTTTGTGATTTTGAGGTAAGTCTTGAAACCTTGCATCTCATATTTAGTTCTTCTTGCATAATCTCTCTTCTACTCCCAACTCCTTCTTGATTGCTTGTTGTTGTTGCTTTGAGGATCCATTTCAAACATTTTGACAAGGACTTAGGGAGCCTTGGGTGTTTGAGATGGGTCCTTGGCCTTGAAGGAGTTGTTCTTCTACTTGAATAATTTCCCTTGCATCTTTACATATTTTACACTAGATTTCATAAATAAAATTGCTGTTTATGGGCTTTAGCATTTCGCATATCATAAAAGTTAGGGTTGATATGATTTTGTTGCACTTCCTTGCTTAATCATATGAATCCTTGCAAAAAAAAATAGATCTATGTTGCTTTGTGTTAATTTTGGTTTTTTTATTAAATAAAATGTGGATCTATGTTTCCTTTGGATCGCATGCTTATAGATCTAAAAATATTTCCAAGTTGATTTTGTTGTTTTTCTTTGTTTGAAGATGTTTGATCTTGTTGTTAATATTTTATTTTAGTGTTAGATGTTATTGGTTGATGATCTAGCAATATGATTCCCACTAGTGCCTAGTGCACCTTGACCTAAGTGGTGAGGATAGCTAGAAATGACCCAATTTAGTTTGTGTGTTCACTTATTCTTGTGTCTTAGTTTGCTTATTGTAAATTGTTGATGATAGGTAAGTTGATTCTCACTAGTGCCTAGTGCACTTTTTTCAAAGTGAGAGGATTGCTCTATGTGATTCAACTTGGTTTTAGTGTTTATTTACTTTTTACCTTTTTACTTTACCATTCATTAACTTTTTACCAAAACATAAAAATATTTTACTACTTTGGTTTTTACCACTTCCCATTTACCTCATGCATTTTTACTTTACCATCTCATTAAATAATTACCATTTACCTCATGCATTTTTACTTTACCATCTCATTAAATAATTACTATTTACCTCATGCATTTTTACTAGCATCTCATTAAATAATTACCATTTACTTCATGCATTTTTACTTTACTTTTCACTAGGTTCTTACTTAAAGTTTTACAACTTATCAACTTGCAAAAATACCCAAAACATTTTCACATTCATGCATCTTCATTCATACTTAGTTTATGTGACACTCTCATGCATCCTCATATGCTTATATCTCTTGCATCCTCTTATGCATCCTTGTATGCCATCCATTCATAAATAAAGTGCTATGCATCCATTCCTTGTACACTCATGCACTTACATGCTTACCTAATCATGCATCCTTGCTTACATATTCAATCATTTAACTTAGAATACTCTATGTTTACAATCAATTGTATTCACTTGTTCTTGATGCCATGTAAATGTCTTCACTTGATTGTGTGCCCTCCTCTCCACTTGTATGACCTCCTAATGGAGACGTAAGTCTACATGCATGTTGTAGCATAGAGCCATTAGGGTAAATACAATCCTTCTTGCACACACACAATCACTTTGAGAACTTTGTTTTGCATCTTTAATAATTGAATCATTTGATTGTATGGGCATGTTTAATCTTGGTTAATGAATGATATGTTCATGTTTGCTTGAGTATTATTCATTCATTTGCATTTGGTTATGGATTTAGAACTGACTTGAAATGTTCTACTCCTTTTCTAAAACCCATTTCCTAAAATCATTTCAAAACAAAAAGAAACTTTTTCTTTCGAAACAAAAATAAATCAATCGTCATTAAACACCAATCGCGCCGTTGCCGATTAGGTTGTTAATGATGATATTGTTTTCAAAAGGAGTTGGAAGCGAGACCATTCTAACCGTTGTTGTTCGGTCTTCGCAAAAGCTCTATCCCATTTTCGAAAACTTATTCATTTCTCATAAATAAACCAATTGTCATTAAACACCAATCGCGCCGTTGCCGATTAGGTCATTAATGATGATTTCATTTTCAAAAGGAGTTAGTAGCGAGACCATTCTAACCGTTGTTGTTCGGTCTTCGCAAAAGCTCTATCCCATTTTCGAAAACTTATTCATTTCTCAAAAATAAACCAATTGTCATTAAACACCAATCGCGCCGTTGCCGATTAGGTCATTAATGATGATTTCATTTTCAAAAGGAGTTAGTAGCGAGACCATTCTAACCGTTGTTGTTCGGTCTTCGCGAAAGCTCAATCCTTTTTCAAAACCAAAAACCGAGAACTACGAAGCTTTGATCCCTCTTCCAGTGAGGGTACGTAGGAGCGGGGTCCTGTCCTGTCAAGCACACTCTTAAAAAATCTTTGTTTTGTCCTGCTTTTCAAAGATACCAAAAATATCCCTTTCCCCCTCGTTTTCAATAAACAAACCTTGAAGAAAAGAAAAGAAAAGAAGTAGAATAAATTGCTTTCAAACTCAAACTTTTGTCCAAATCACACATCAAGTTAATGGTTCCCTTTCGGTAGAAAGGAGGTGCGGGGTGCTAATACCTTCCCCGTACCTAACCGACCCCCGAACCTACATCTCTAGTTTTCAAAAGACCATCCGCCTTGTTTAAAAGACCTTTTTTCAAAGTTTTGGTCTTAAAATTAAAATATTGGTGGCGGCTCCAAACTTTTTCCACGTTGTCAAACGAAAAGTCCCAAACCGGATTTTTCGGGCGCAACAGCTGGCGACTCCACTGGGGACCATTTTTTTAAAAAAAGACGAGGGTCAAGCCTAGTTAACTTGATGTGTGGTTTAAAATTAATCGAGTTGAAAGCTTTGTTTTACTTCTTTTATATTTGTTCATAATGCCTTGTTCATGCATTCCTCAGTTCCCGTGTCCCCTATTCTCTGCTCCCTTTCTCAAGGTAAAAACATGCATTTCCTCCCATTCTATTATGATCCCTTCTTCTCTGCTCCATTTCTTGAGGTAAGCAGTTCATATGACTGTTGCTGAAACCTAGGTTGGATTATTGATATTGTGATATTGAACCCTAGGGTAGACGACATGTTATTGCCTGCTATTGTTTGGGTTCTGGGTTTTCCTTTGCAGGTGGGGTATATGTGGGTAGTTTTAGGCGGTATGCCCTTGCTGCACACACCCACACCTTATGCTTATTATGCTTTGAGAGGGGCCTAAAACCCAAGGTCTGACAAAACTTAGGAGAGTGGAAACGAGTAGTGAGTGGCAATTGGACTGTTGTCCTTCCGACTCTCACGAAAGTTTCAGCCAGAGTATGCTCTTTCATGAGGCCTCACACCAAATGGCGTTCCATCGTTGTGGGTGCTATTGTGAGAAAGAATTAGCTCTGGTAACCTGGTGAGGAAGTGACTAGAACCCACATGGGAGGAACATTTGAGTTGTCCTAGAACTTAGGTCCCCACCTTCGTAGGACACAAGGGGCATACCAGATTGTGTGTTGCATCGTAATATAGACATGTTTTCAAAAAAGAGTAGGAGGTTTTTCAAATAAAAAGTAGAGAAAGAGCTGTCGTTGTAGCCTTTCTTCTGCCGGTCCGTACGAAGTGACATATGGCCCACTCTTTTCAAAAAAAAAAAGAGAGAACAAGCTGCCGTTGTAGCCTTTCTCTTACTTGGTCCATATGAAACCACGTACGGCCCGCATTTTTCAAAAAAAAAAAGAAAAAAACTTGAACTAATGCCAATAAAGGTTTTGCCCTAATCTGCATATGCATAAAACATCATCATCATTTTGCATGCATCCTCGCATTGCATCCAACATAAGCTTTTACAGCTCATGCATGCATCCTTGCATTTCATCAAAGTTTGTTTGCCGAGAATCCCAAAGTGACAAAGAATCTTGCCATAGGTACAGTATGGAATCAAGAAGTGAGACAGTGCACCCCTCGAGATAGTCCTTGTTTGAATTTGAATGTATGGGGCGTGTTTGTTTCATTTGTTGATTCCACTCTTGTTATGTTCTAAACAAATCAAAATTCACTGTTAAATCTATGGCAAGATATGACACGTTGGGGTTCACCGCATAAGACAAACTAAAACTAACACTCATCTGCATTGCACGCATTGCATTCATTAATTTGCTCCTTCACTTAATAAAAATGTTCTACCAACAGAAGCGAGAGGCAAGCTGGTTCTCCGCCACCGATACTTCACCCGGTTACAAGCAAAACTGATGGCTGATCCTCAAGAGCATCCAGAGATTGAAACTGAAAGTAATCCAGAACATGAAGATTTGGGCGTACAAATTCTGAATCCTGAGCAGCTGGCTCAGGAGAACCAAGTGCTTAAGGATAAGGTTGGGGCAATGGAGGCCCAGGTGCATGAGATGATGGTCATGCTGCAAAGTTTAAAGAGTGGGACAGCTGCTGAAGGTGTCGCCGTCGTGGGTCCAGATGGTGTCACTTCTTTCGTTCCTCCTCCAATATCAGCCACAGTTCCTCCGGGATCCGGGGTCAGTTATCTCGTCTTTGCTTCAGGAATGAATGGGCCGAATCAATACACTTCACAAAGATATCCTTGGGGTATGCCTGCTGGGTACATGCCGCGAACTATCAGACCTATCCCCGTCAATATGGTTGCGCCTAATCAGAAATGGCGAAGCCTAGCCGCCCAGGTCCAACCTCCTTTGACTGAAAAAGAAATGGTGTACACGTTCTTGGAAACTCTGCCAGCAATTTACTATGACCGGCTGATTACAAGTGTTTCAACTAGCTTCTCCGATATGATAGTCTTCGGGGAAAGACTTGAGCATGGTCTCCGAAGTGGGAAGATTTCGAATCACCTCAGTAATGCAGGAAGCTCTGGTGGTTCAAGCAATCAGAAGAAGCCTCACTCCCATTTCCCGAAGAAGAAGGAAGGGGAAACAAATGTAATCTCGGGAGGAAGTTCATCCTTTGGTACCCCTCCACCACAAACTGTTCCATTTTCTACTCCTGTGCCATCCCAGCAAGGCAGTGACAGTCACAGGGCAAAGGGTTATCAGTACAAGAAACGGACCAGTTTTGATCCAATACCAATGACATACACTGAATTGTTTGATCACTTGACTTCCAAGAACTTGATCAACACTCGGCCAATGAAGGCCCTGCAGCCGCCATTTCCCAGAAGTTACAACGCTAATGCTACCTGCAGTTTCCACGAAAACGGGGTCGGTCATACTGTGGAGGAATGTAAAGCCTTCAAGCATGTCGTGCAAGACCTAGTAGATGCTGGGTGGATCTCGTTCAAGCAGAGCAGCCCGAATACAACAACTAATCCATTGCCAGGTCATCAGAGGCCAGCTACCAATGCTATAGAAAGTTTCGTTGGGCAATTGGTAAAGGATGTGCAGAAGATCAAGACCCCGTTGGGTGTTATCTACTCTGAGTTATGCCATGTTGGGGTGGTTAAGAAGGGGTGTTGCCATGAAGAGGGGTGTGCTGACTCCACGTGCGTGGGGAATTGTGAAAGCTTTGAGATGATCCTGCAAGACCTGATGGATCAGTGTGTGGTCCAGATAGGAACCCATGATGTTGAAAAAGAAGTGTTGACTCTACCAATTGCCCATCAAGTTGCTGTCATCAAGGATGGTTCTGAGTCTGAAGAGGGTGGTGCAAGTTTGGTTCGACGCTGCGGTGCTAGTGAAAAATTAAAGAATTGGAAGACTGCTGATCTTCGTGTGACTTTTAATTTAAAGTAATCATTTGTAATGCAACCCTGTGGCTCTGCCCAAGGCCATAGGACAAGTTGTTAGGGGCGAGCATGTTTTTATTTTCAGAATCATCATCATTAATAAAAACGTTGTTTTTGAATTTCAATCAATAAAAATCAATCCTTTTCATTTCATGTGTCTTTTCCTCGCTTTATTATTGTTTGCTTGCTTGTCTCGCCTTTCATTCTGCTTTTTCGCTTCGGCAAAATGCAGATCCACAGCAATTGTCTCCCAAAATAACAGTGCCTACAGTCCATATTTTGACTTTGATCACCCTATTAATCAAGCTGAGGGGGATGTTGAGGAAGACTGGGAAGCTCCTCCAAAACTCATGAGGTTAATGAAACAGGAAGAAAGGGTAATTCAGCCACACGGAGAATCTACTGAAGTGATCAACTTGGGTACAGCTGAGAGCAAGAAAGAGGTCAAAGTGGGTTTCGCCATTAATGACGAGGATCGTATGAAGTTGGTTCAGCTGTTGCACGATTATATGGATGTGTTTTCATGGTCCTACCAAGATATGCCTGGGTTGGATACTGACATTGTGATGCATAAGTTGCCAGTCAAACCTGAATGCCCGCCTGTGAAGCAGAAACTTAGAAGGATGAAGCCTGAGATGTCCCTAAAGATTAGGGATGAGGTAAAAAAGCAGTTTGACGCCAGATTCCTAGCGGTGGCCAAATACCCACAGTGGGTTGCCAATATTGTCCCGGTTCCGAAGAAGGACGGGAAGGTCAGAATGTGCATTGACTACCGAGATCTGAATCGTGCTAGTCCTAAAGACGATTTTCCTTTGCCCCACATTGATGTCTTAGTGGATAGTACAGCTCAACACTCTTTATTCTCCTTCATGGATGGATATTCGGGATATAATCAGATCAAGATGGACCCCGAAGATATGGAAAAGACAACTTTCATAACGCTTTGGGGAACGTTCTGTTACAAGGTCATGCCATTCGGGTTAAAGAACGCTGGTGCAACCTACCAAAGGGCCATGGTCACGCTGTTTCACGACATGATGCATAACGAGATTGAGGTTTATGTGGATGATATGATCGCAAAATCTAAAACCGACGAGGAGCATATTGTCAATCTGCAGAAGCTCTTTGAACGGTTGAGGAAATATAAACTCAAGTTAAACCCGGCCAAGTGCACGTTTGGGGTGAGATCAGGGAAGTTATTAGGCTTCATTGTCAGCCAGAAGGGAATCGAGGTGGATCCAAACAAAGTAAAAGCCATCCTCGAGATGCTGGTGCCCAGAACAGAGAAAGAAGTCCGTGGTTTCCTCGGAAGGTTGAATTACATCTCCCGATTCATCTTCCAGTTGACTGCTACTTGTGAGCTGATCTTCAAACTGCTGTGCAAAAATCAAGAGTTGAAGTGGAATGACCAGTGTCAAGCTTCCTTTGAGAAAATCAAGGTGTACTTGCAGAATCCACCAGTCTTAATGCCACCTGTGTCAGGCAGGCCTCTCATCTTATACCTTACAGTGCTAGATAACTCAATGGGCTGTGTGTTGGGGCAGCATGATGAATCCGGGAAAAAGGAGCATGCCATATACTATCTTAGCATAACGTTCACTGATTGTGAGACAAGATATTCTATGCTGGAAAAGACTTGTTGTGCTCTAGTTTGGGCTGCTCACCGTTTAAGGCAGTACATGCTGAGTCACACCACTTGGTTGGTGTCAAAAATGGATCCAATCAAGTACATATTTGAGAAGCCAGCCCTTACAGGACGAATTGCCCGTTGGCAGATGCAATTATCAGAATACAATATCCTGTATGTCACACAAAAAGCAGTTAAAGGTAGTGCACTTGCTGAGTATTTGGCATGTCAGCCGATTCCAGACTACCAACCAATGCAGCATGATTTTCCTGATGAAGATATCATGGCACTGTTTGATGAGGGGAAGTCCCAAGAAAGTGAAAGGTGGAGAATGATCTTCGACGGTGCGTCAAATGTATGGGGGCATGGGGCAGGTGCTGTGTTAATATCTCCTGACAATCGCTTCGTTCCTGTCACTGCAAGGTTGAGCTTCTATGTCACAAACAACATGGCAGAGTATGAAGCGTGCATCTTGGGTATTCAAGCAGCCCTAGAATGGAAAGTTAAAAGGCTAGATGTGTATGGAGATTCAGCCCTGGTTATTCATCAAGTAAGAGGCGATTGGGAGACCAGAGATCCCAAACTGATTCCCTATTGTGTTTATGTGCAAGAGTTGATGGAGTCTTTTGACGAAATCACTTTCAAACACATCCCTCGAAGCGAAAACGAGCTGGCTGATGCATTGGCAACTTTATCATCCATGTTCAATATCAATTGTGATAAAAGCCAGACTCATGTCACAATCCAGCACCGGAGTCTACCTGCGCATCACTACTGCACAGCCATAGATGAAGAGCCGGATGACAAGCCTTGGTATCATGATATCAAACAGTACATCATCAGCAGAGAATACCCTCCTGGGGCATCTGAAAATGATAAGAGAACTCTTCGGCGACTGTCAAGGAATTTCTTCCTCAGCGGTGAGGTTCTCTACAAAAGGAATTATGACATGGTCCTCTTAAGGTGTGTTGCTAAAGAAGAAGCTGAAAGAATCATGAAAGATGTACACGAGGGCTCATTCGGAACTCATTCCAGTGCGCATACTATGGCTAGACAGATTTTAAGGGCGGGCTATTACTGGTTGCAGATGGAAGGTGACTGCTACAGCTTTGTCCGAAAGTGCCACAAGTGCCAAATCTACGCTGACCACATTCATGTGCCGCCTGCCAAATTGAATGTTCTGACTGCATCCTGGCCGTTTTCAATGTGGGGAATGGATGTCATCGGTCCCATTGAACCCAAAGCATCAAATGGGCATCGCTTCATCTTGGTCGCCATTGACTATTTCACGAAGTGGGTTGAAGCTGCCTCATACTCCAGTGTAACCAGTTCAGTGGTTGCCAAATTTGTGAAGAAGGATCTAATTTGCCGTTATGGTCTTCCTAACAAGATCATCACTGATAACGGCAGCAATCTGAATAGCAAAATGATGAAGGACCTGTGCGCAGAGTTCAAAATTCAGCATCATAATTCTTCCCCCTATCGGCCCAAGATGAATGGAGCAGTGGAGGCAGCTAACAAGAACATCAAAAAGATTGTGCAAAAAATGGTGGTCACATACAAGGATTGGCATGAAATGCTTCCCTTTGCTTTGCATGGCTATCGTACTTCAGTACGTACCTCAACTGGGGCAACTCCTTTCTCTCTGGTATACGGGTCAGAGGCGGTCCTCCCAATCGAGGCTGAGATACCATCCCTACGGGTACTCATGGAAGCTAAACTGGAAGAAGCAGAGTGGGTGCAGGCTCGTCTGGATCAGCTAAACCTCATTGAGGAAAAAAGAATTGCAGCTTTGTGTCATGGGCAGCTGTACCAACAGAGAATGAGAACAGCTTTTGACAAGAAAGTCCGGCACCGTGAATTCAAGCAGGGAGATTTGGTGCTTAAGAAGATCTTGCCCATCCAGACTGATCCCCGAGGGAAATGGACACCCACTTATGAAGGCCCGTATGTGGTCAAGAAAGCCTTTTCTGGAGGAGCACTGATACTCACGAACATGGACGGAGAGGATTTAAGGAACCCAGTCAATTCCGATCAAGTGAAGAAGTATTATGCCTGAAAGAAATAGACGAAAAAAGAGAAAGACAAGCCAAGTAAGAGTTAGCTCGCTAGGTTGAAAACCCGAAAGGGCGGCCTAGGCAAAATCAGAGCGACCCGGTGGATTGAAAACCCGCAAAGGGCGATCCAGGCAAAAATTAGGGTCAGAAAACTTGGGCATGAAAAGTAAAGAAAGGCATACAACCCCCCTGAAGACTTGGATGAGGGAGTGATCAAGGTCAAGGACATAAATGTTTAGCACTGTTCCACAGAGACGGACAGTCAGAATTTAACTTCTCTCTTTTTTCGTGTCTTTTTATAGTTTAAACTTTCAAGTGTAATAAACAATCGGCGTAACTTCTTGTGCGACCGGTTTCCACATTAATAAAGTTCAACTTTCTCATATCTGTTCACTCTTTTATTTTCTGCTTTTTTTGCTCAAAATAAACGTTTTATAATGATGGTGATGATGACCTGTAAAACATGTGCATAAATCATGGAGCATTACAATTATGGCAAAGTCCCTAAAGGTCGCGGAAAAAAGCAATTTCCCAAAACCAGTTAATCATGCAAAAGAAAACGATTGCACTCACGATTGCTTCAAGCGGCGAAGTCAAAGCCAACATGCACTCGGCCCATGAGCCCCGCAATTCCAGTGGGTTCCTCAGTCTCGTGCCATGAGTGTCGCGGGTTGGCTGAACCAGCAAAAATAAGCCAAAAGAGCAAAAGAGCAAAAGAAAAAACAAACGATCAGAAAAAGAAAGCTGATCAAAGAATGAAAAGCCAAGAAAAATCAAACAGTCAAAAAAAAGAAAGCTGACAAAATAAACGAAGAATCAAGAATAGCATCCCATTGCATTCATCATTCCACTAAATCATCACATCGCATGCACTCACATGACATGCATTCGCATAACGGACTTTGCATAGCATGCATTCATATTCCATGCACCATGTCTTGCATCTGCTAACGTGTGCAGGTGTCCTGGATCAGTGCAATGGCAATGATCATCAATCAGAGAAAGCTGAAGAAAGGTCCGCTAACCTGAGCAGACATCCTGGATCAGTGCAATGGCATTGATCATCAATCAGAGCAAGCTGAAGAAAGGTCCGCTAACTTGAGCAGACATCCTGGATCAGTGCAATGGCACTGATCATCAATCAGAGCAAGCTGAAGAACGGCCCGCTAACCTGAGCAGACATCCCGAATCAGTGCAATGGCACTGATCATCAATCAGAGCAAGCTGAAGAAAGGTCCGCTAGCCTGAGCAGACATCCTGGATCAGTGCAATGGCATTGATCATCAATCAGAGAAAGCTGAAGAAAAGTCCGCTAACTTGAGCAGGCATCCTGGATCGGTGTGGAAGCATTGACCGACTAAAGGAAACCAACTGGATTTTGGAATCCCCTCTGGACCCGCGTGTCCCCAGCAAGATTGACTTCACCTTGCACTAGTGGAAAAAATGTCTTTTATAACTGTCATTTATATCGGTTAAAAACGGCCTGATATTAAAAGTGGCGCGGTGGCAGTTTTGTAATTAAAATTACAATTTTTATATCGGTTGCCACTGGAACCGATATAGAAAGTGCAAAAACCATCTTTCATATCGGTTCCCTTGCATAACCGTTATAGAAAGTCCAAAAATTTAGGATTCCATAACGGGTCACAAAACCACCCGTTATTAAAAAAGTTAGGCTTTTCTACTTCCCTCTATTCGCTCCCTCTCACTCTCATTCGCACGTTCTCACCCCTCGCGAAGAGTAGCTTCCAATAACCCTAACATTCGCTAATCACTCTCACTCTTCTCACGAAATCAGAAATTGAAGAAATTGATTTGGTTTTGTTTTCCGTAAGTTCCAGAAAACGAATCACTAGGTGAACCTTCGTCTTCTTCAACAGATCCAGAAAACGAATAACACGTCGTCTCCGTCCCGGTTCGTGGTCGTCGTTCTCCGAAAGTTCCTTTCTCTGCGTTTTCCTTGAAACAATTGATTTGGTTTTGTTTTCTATACTTTATATTGAAACAATTTGTGTTGCTTCATAGCTGTTTCTTCAGATTCATTATATGATTTATGGCTTCAATTTTGAAATTTTAGGGCTTAGTTTACAATTTCTCTAGTTGTGCCTAACCTCGTCTCATCATTGATTATTTGTTGCTGACATAGCTTATTCTCTTGAATCCACAGGCTCTTGAGGGTTATGGTACGGTCCATGAGCCAAATTTCCGGTGAGTGCAACTTCTGCTTGTTGGTTATTTTCTTGAATCCACAGGCTCTTTTTCAGTTTAGTTCACTGGGATCGATTTGCTTAATTCTTCTTGATTTTTTATGTTTAAAGTTCTGAAACATATGCAGTGCTTTTTGTGCTTAAGCTTAGGCGCTTAGTTTTTGTAATATGGAGCTTGTTGCAAATTTGCAATAATGAGTGATAAGTTTGTTGTAATTGATAATTGTACTGTTTTAATTTAACTGCAAATAGTTTGAACAACTTGACAAGTAATTGTTTTGATGGCAAGTGTTACATTTATAGTGACACAACTACAAGTCAAAAGTAAAGAGTGGAAAATGTGAGATGAAGTATAAAAGGAGAAGCAGTTTTTATTTATTTGAAACACCATAACTGAATTTGTTGCTAAAACTTGTGCTACGTTTGAAGGCTGATTGCTGTTTATCATGTCGAGGAGGCCGGTAAATCCTTCACGTCGGTTAGGTGATGGTGGAAGTATACCATTTGTTGCCTCTATGCAGTCTAAATCTCAAAACTCTCCCCTACTATCTATTGGACTTGTTATCGTGGTACATTTTCTTTGAAAAATGGATCTCAATTTAGAAATAGTTTGCCATAATTAGATTTGATTTGAAATTTTCTAAGTGCTAGTTTTATGTACTTCCTGCATTTATGGTTATTTTTGGAGTTGTTCTCTCCATGGCTCCTAATTCAGTATATAGTTTTCTCAGTTTACTTTGTTTGGTACTGTTTGCTATTAACTTGCATTGTTAGAATACAGAGAATTGTAAAAATGAATCTCTCTATTTATTCATTGTTACCAATTTGGAATATATACATCAGAGCTGCAGAGCTGCTGTACAGAGAGCAAGGCTTAGACTAAACTGGAAAAGGAAAATAAAAATAATGTTACATTGGAACTTAGCTAACTAAGCTGTACAGATTAAAATTATATTCACAATTTTATCATCTAACAGCCCCCCTCAAGCTAAACCATGAATGTCCTTCATGTTTAGCTTGGATAACAAAATCTGAAATTGTGAAGGCTGCAAAGGCTTGGTATATATGTCTGCAACTTGAGCTTTGGTTGGAATTGGCATGAGGTGAATGACTCCTTCTTGAACCTTGTCACGAACCAAATGACAATCCAACTCAATGTGTTTAGTACGCTCATGGAAAATAGGATTTTGTGCTATATGAATAGCAGACTTGCTGTCACAAAATAGAGAAACAGGATTGGTCATAGGGCAATGCAGATCCTGTAGCAGAAATAAAAGCCATTGGGTTTCAGAGGTTGTCAGGGCTAGAGCACGATATTCAGCCTCTGAAGATGAACGAGACACAACAGATTGCTTCTTTGACTTCCAGCTAATCAAAGAGGAACCATAGAATATGCAGAAACCAGTAGTTGATCTTCTGCTATCAACACAAGCTGCCCAGTCTGCATCACTGAATGCAATGAGCTTCCTATCAGATTCTGATGCGAAAAAAATGCCACGACCAGGACTGGACTTGATGTATTTCAATACATGTAAGGCTGCATCCATGTGAGGAGTGAGAGGATTAGCAATGAACTGACTTAACTTGTTCACTGCATAGCAAATATCTGGTCGTGTATTTGTCAAGTAGATAAGCCTGCCAAGCAAACGACGATAAGGTGTGGGATCAGAAAGAGGAGAGCCAGTGTGAGCACTGAGTTTCAGATTGGGAATCATGGGAGTAGAGACAGGTTTGCAGCCAAGAAGACCTGCCTCCTCTATTAACTCAAGGGCATATTTCCTTTGAGATAAAATGACACCAGCTGTGGAACGGGCAACTTCAATCCCTAAAAAGAATTTGAGGGCACCCAAATCCTTTATTTTGAATTCAGTATCCAACATAGATTTGATATGAAGAATATCATCAATATTGTTGCCAGTGAGGACCACATCATCAACATAGATCAAGAGCACTGTAAAGCTGGAACCAGTATGCTTCACCAGAAGGGAATAGTCATGTTTTGACTGAACAAATCCCAAAGGAAGCAGAAAAGAAATTAATTTGGCATTCCACTGTCTGCTTGCCTGCTTCAGTCCATACAAGGACTTCTGTAACTTGCAAACCTGATTCGGATCAGTAGTAGGAAAGCCAGGAGGTATTTTCATGTATACTTCTTCATGAAGATCACCATGAAGAAAGGCGTTATTGACATCTAATTGTTGTAGATGCCAATTAAAAGTAGAAGCCATAGCAAGGACAAGTCTGACTGTAGTCATTTTTACTACAGGAGAGAAAGTTTCTGAAAAATCAACACCCTCAAGCTGGGTAAAACCTTTAGCAACTAACCTTGCCTTGTATCTTTCAATGGAACCATCAGACTTCAATTTGACTTTATACACCCACTTGCAACCAATGGGTTGCTTCCCTGGTGGCAACTCAGTGATAATCCAAGTGGAGTTTTCATTCAAGGCTTGAATTTCCTTATCCATAGCATCAATCCAACATTGATGCTTGGAAGCTTGAGAATAAGTCTTAGGCTCAGAGGTAGTGCTCAAGGAAGCAATGAAAGTTCTATGTGAAGAAGAAATATTATCATATGATAAAAAATCAGTTAAAGGATAAAGAGTACCTGAGTGTGACTGACCACTTCCAGGATCAACAGAAACCAGTCCACAATGAAAGTCTTGGAGGTAGGATGGTTTGTATTTGACTCGGGTAGAAACTCTTAAGGGTGCAGGGTTAGGAGGAGAGGTGTTTGGAGGTACAGGGGAAGGTGAACCAGCTGATATGGGAAAGCTGGAAGTAGTTACAGGAGGTGGGGTAAGAGAGAGATCATTTGTAGTAGGGGAAGATGGTGACAGAGAAGGTGAATGGGCTGCAAAAAAATCAGTGAGATGAACTTTGGATGGAGAAAAAAAAGGAGTAGATGAAACAGCTTGAGAGGGAAGAAGACTTGTGTCAGAAACATATGGAAAAATGGTCTCATAAAATGAGACATTCCTTGAAGTAAAAACTTCATGACTGTGCAGATTGAATAGAACATAGCCTTTGGCACTGTGAGAAAAGCCAAGGTGGATGCATTTTCTAGCTCTAGGCAAGAACTTGGTCCTATGAGCAGTTAAAGTAGTGGCATAGCAAAGAGATCCAAAAACCCTAAGGGTAGATAAGTCAGGAAGTTTATTATGTAGAATTTGATAAGGTGATTTTGACTGAAGAGTAACAGAGGGCAGTCTATTAATGATATGAATGGCATGGCAAATGGCAAAATCCCAAAAAATTAAAGGAAGATGGGATTGAAACATAAGAGCACGAGCAACATTGAGGAGATGTTGGTGTTTTCTCTCCACAACTCCATTCTGTTGTGGAGTTTCAACACAAGAAGTTTGATGAACAATCCCTTTTGATAGGTAAAGTTCTGTGAGATTAAACTCAACACCATTGTCTGAACGTATGACTTTGATGTTGTGACCAAATTGAGTAGTAGCATATGTAATGAAATGAGTAAGGTGACTTTTGGTCTCAGACTTGGATCTCATGAATTTGATCCAAGTAAACCTAGATTTGTCATCTACAATTGTTAAAAAATATTTATTTCCATTCATTGAAGGGGTGGCAAAAGGCCCCCAAATATCAACATGAATGATATCAAAGATATTAAGGGAAGTGGAAGTATGGATAGGGAAGGGAAGTTTCTTTTGTTTTGCAAAGTGACAAATGTCACAATTTTCATTAATATTGGGAGGTATATTACAGTGATGTTTTTGAATTGTAGTATAACATTGGGGGGAGGGATGACCTAGGCGGCTATGCCATAAATGGGTGCTAGAAGTGGATACAGAAACATTGTTACAGTGAGGCTGGTTGGCTTTATCAGAGGTGACAGTGTGCAAGACTTTCATCATGTAGAGCTTTCCATGTCTCCTAGCTTGGCCAATCACCCTCCTCGAGTGGATATCCTGTAAAATAGCACAAGTGCCATCAAATAAGGTTTGACAATTGATAGTATCAGCAAGCTGTCCTACAGAGATGATATTGGAATTGAAACCAGGCACATAATACACATCATAGAGTGTGATGGTTGGGGTGAGCACAATTGTGCCTTTGAAGTGAGTATATCTTGTATCACCAGAGGGTAAATTTATCAGCAGAGGCTTAATTGCATAGTACGTAGTGAACAAATCAATGCAAGAGCATATATGGTCTGTAGCACCAGTGTCCACAAGCCAAGAGATAATTAATTGAACAAAAGAGTTACCTGCAGGCATATAATTGCCACTGGTGACACTAACTAGATTAGCAGAGGGATTAACAGTGGCAGAAGTATTATCAGTAGGAGGAGTGCTAGGAATCAAAGCCAACAGGCTTTGTAACTGGTCTGCAGTGAGAGAAACAGGAGAGGAACCATGAGTTGCAGATGTTGCATTTGAAGCAGAAGCACCTTCAACAGCTATGTTGTTCACAGATTTCTTGAAAGAAGAAAATCCAGGTGGAAATCCATGCTTCTTGAAGCAGGTGTCCACAGTGTGATTAGTACGATTACAGAAAGTGCAGAAGCGAGAACCACGTGAATGTGAAGGTTTGCCACGACCACGAGGAACATTGCTAGGCATAGCAGAAGCAGTTTGAACTGCAGCAACAGATACATCTGGAAGAGCAGGAGTGTTTAATTGACGCTCCTGTTGAAGAATCATAGAATAAGCCTCTGCAAGAGAAGGAAGAGGCTTCATCATCAAGATTTGAGCGCGTGCAGCAGCGAAATTGTCGTTTAAGCCTTGAAGGAAAGACATCACTGCATCACGTTCACGATACGATAGAACAGTGCGCAAACCAGAGCAACAACACGTTCCAGGAAGTGCGAGGCAAGTAGGAATTGGCGTGTAGTTGCCCAATTCGTCCCAGAGAATACGCAATTTTGTAAAATGCGAAGTTACAGAAGCCTCGCCTTGATTAATTGAGAAGATGTCACGCTGCAAATTCGCGATTCGCGTATTATCGCCTTGCGAAAAGCGATTGCGCAATTCGATCCATACCGCAGAAGCATCAGTAATCCACAAAATACTGGATGAAATTTCAGTCGAAACAGCGTGATTAATCCAAGAGAGAGTGAGCATATTGCATCGTTTCCATTGAAGAAATTTCGAATCAGAGGTTGGAGGACGCGGAAGCGATCCATCAACGAACGCGAACTTGTTCTTCATTTCTAAAGCCATTGTCATGGCCTGGATCCAACAATGATAGTTAGGTCCTTCAAGCACAGGTTTGACGAGAATCAGAGAAGGATTCTCGCTAGGATGTATGTAATAAGGATCTGAATAATTCTGTGTTCGTCGCGAGCCACGACGCGAAGAACGAACAGAAGAGTGATCAGAATCATCACCGGAAGAAGAATTGGAGGCCATGGAAGCAAACGAAGAAAGCTTCACGAAAGAGGAGGAAGAAGAACGCGTGTAACAGAAGACGGTTACACGGTTAGAGAGAGAGATTGGAGAGAAAAAATTCCACTGATACCATGTTAGAATACAGAGAATTGTAAAAATGAATCTCTCTATTTATTCATTGTTACCAATTTGGAATATATACATCAGAGCTGCAGAGCTGCTGTACAGAGAGCAAGGCTTAGACTAAACTGGAAAAGGAAAATAAAAATAATGTTACATTGGAACTTAGCTAACTAAGCTGTACAGATTAAAATTATATTCACAATTTTATCATCTAACATGCATCATGTTTAATGAACTGAATATTTGCAAAATTTCAGGGTGCAATCCTTCTGATTGGTTATTGTTACAGCAGTTCAGGTTTGTAATTAATCTGTTAACTTCAATTCTTGAAGTCTGCACTCTGCAGCCCTCCTAAAGAAAAGGATCTCTTATCAATGAATAAAATAAGAACTTTGAATTGCATACTCTCCAAGTAACTTTAATTCTCAGATATCATTCAGTAAACTGTTGACTTTGGATATGATCTTTTAGAACTGAATAGTTAACAACTTCATCGGGTTTAATAAACTTGGATCCATTTTTTAAATGAAAAGAAAAACGTGGCAGGCATTGCTGCATAAACTAACAATAAACATGACTGTTTCATGAATTGGCATTTGCTTCAAAGTTTTAATAATTTTGATGCTGACACTGATTTGTTTGGTCACATGGCAGGTGGAGCTAGCAATGGTTGAAATTAATTTGTTTGGTCATTTTTTACAATTTGAAATTAATTTGTCTTATAACTTCATGAGGAAATAGAAGATGGAAAGCAGGTGACTCTTGTGTGTGCGTGCATGCCAGAATTTACTCAACAAGAGCGCAAATATTTTAGTGGGGATGTCTTCCTTAGAGAATTATGAAATAAAGCTAGCTGTGTGGGGGAAATGAGTATAAGGACTCCATTTGCCTAACCTCGTCTCATCATTGATTATTTGTTGCTGACATAGCTTATTCTCTTGAATCCACAGGCTCTTGAGGGTTATGGTGCGGTCCATGAGCCAAATTTCCGGTGAGTGCAACTTCTGCTTGTTGGTTATTCTCTTGAATCCACAGGCTCTTTTTCAGTTTAGTTCACTGGGATCGATTTCCTTAATTCTTCTTGATTTTTTATGTTTAAAGTTCTGAAACATATGCAGTGCTTTTTGTGCTTAAGCTTAGGCACTTAGTTTTTGTAATATGGAGCTTGTTGCAAATTTGCAATAATGAGTGATAAGTTTGTTGTAATTGATAATTGTACTGTTTTAATTTAACTGCAAATAGTTTGAACAACTTGACAAGTAATTGTTTTGATGGCAAGTGTTACATTTATAGTGACACAACTACAAGTCAAAAGTAGAGAGAACCGGGTGACCACTGTTCAGTACTTGTTTGGTACTGGTTCATTAAGAGTTGGGGGTGAATTTTTGGCTAAACACTATCACCAAGTAAAATGTCTCTCCTTGACTTCTTGTTCCCCCTTTATCCTTTTTAATTGTTGTTATTATATACAGTTCAGTCATCAGTGTACCTTGTTTTATTGTTGTCTTGATTTTTTCAGCAGATTATATACTTGCCACAACTAACATGGGGAAATCATACAAAGGTTTTCACATTGGCAGGGCTATCTGTTAAAACATATCGTTACTATGCTCCAACAACACGAGGGCTTGACTTTCATGGTTAGTTATTATTCTATTAAGTTGTGAAGTGTTTGTTTCTTATTTTCTAATTTGTGTCATTGTTCATTTAATGTTACTTTTTCCCATCTTGTTCCTTACAGGACTTCTAGAAGATCTTGGTTCTGCCCCATCTGGCCAGATCTGGTGTTTTGCTACATGCATGGGGAAGATTAGGCAAAATACAACCAAAATCAAAATACAACCCTCGAGCAATGGGAGCAGATTAGGCAGCTGATAAGATCAAAATATTTGTTACCTATGTTTGAAAGTGCTTATTAGGCAAGTATTTTTACATGCAACCTACATTGAGCTTCTAACTTTTTACGGTTGAGAATTTTTGTGTGGACATAATCTACCACTAATTAGTTGAAATCACAAAGCGGTCCACTTGAAATCTCTTTCATCCTGGATATATGAACTCGCCTTGTATTTTGTTCTATTTTATCTGATTCTTTTTCTCGGATTATGTTTTGAATCTTCCTATCTTTTTAGATAAGATAATGTGATTTATAAATTTGTATTTGCTTTCTTAAAGGTTGATCACAGAAAGGTTCTTACATTTTTTTATTAGTCTGCCTTATGTTTCTTTTCTACAATGGAAACTCTTCTAGGTCTGCAAGTCAGCAGATGTTGCAAGCAGAGTTGAGAGCCAGCTGAAACTCGTGATTAGAATTTGTTAAATGTTTAGAATTTGTTATTTGCCATTTGCTTCGAGTTAGATCTAAGACTTGAAGGCCGCAAGCCATGTTGGACATTTGACTTGTTTTGTTGTTTTAAAATGTAAATGTAGGTTCTGTTTGGTTGATGAAAAATTCACTTGTTCTTGGTTTTTTTTGAAGGATCTAATAATTACTTGGAATTTTTTTTTATTTAAATTGGCTTGCAGATTTGAGGGAAGACAGACAGTATCTGATTGATCATCCTGGAGCCACACCTATAACTACTGCCCAGGTAAGTCACTTCTAAATATATGCTCATGTACTATCCATTTCAATTTCAACTTTCCTGCTTTACTTCTTTGGACAGTACCCATGTACTATCCATTAGAAAAAGACAGCAACTCATTTTAATACCCATTAGAAAAAGACAGCAACCAACTCTATTACCCATTAGTTTTTTCCATAATCTCCTAAAACAAACTTTATCCAGCTGCTAGCTAACAAGCGAAAGTACTACAAGCAGCAACAACTCATAGGAGACCAAATCTGTGTCACCAAAGGTGCCTGAGTTCAAGTAAGTATCCTTTTTGTTGACAGTATCCTCCATTTCTAAAGGTACCATAATAGCAAACAATGACTGAGAGTGGCTCCATATAGTCTAATGTCTCTAATTTGTTTCTTTTGATTTCAAAGGTTTTTCATATTTAGAGTTGAATACACTCCAGTCAGCAGTGTATGAAGTACAAATCAGCTGATCTGTATGACCTCAACAGCAAGTATGTGTAAACATTGTGCTTACTTGATGTATCAATTTACGCCCTTAATTTGTTTTAGATGGATTACTATTTTACATTGTGCTTACTTGATGTATCACTCAAGTTCTACCTCTTATGCATTCTTTAGTAACCCAAATCAACATGGCATAGTGAAGAAGAACATGGCAGAGTCTTACAAATTTCTGTGCAATTTTGCAGGTTGGCTAGATTACCGGATATTAAGGTACCTGAATGAAAGTTCTCATATATACAATAAACTACTCATTCTTTTCTTCCCTTTATAACTTTATTCTGTACCTACTATAACAGTTCTAGTAATTTTCTTATGCATATAATCTGATAGGTTGCAACTGACCTCCTTTGTTGCGCCTTTGTCTACGACATTTTTTGGGTGTTCATGTCTCCATTGATATTCAATCTGATAGGTTGCTTTCTATTTATTTCTATTATTTTACACTTGTCCTGATTTTCTTCAAACTTTCAGAATCGAAATGGAAAATTCAGACAACGAGGGTCCCGACAAGAAGAGACCTCATCTCACTTCTGAAATGCAGCATAGATATGGTCCCTACAGCTATGCACATCTTCACCCTTCAAATTTTCATGTCAGTACTACTTACTTGTTCAATTCAATTAGTTTCTGTTTTAGCATCAATTCAAACTTATGAGTTACTAGTAATTAATTAGCTTAATTATGAATTAATCAGGTATCTAACAGCAGCAGCAGCAGCAATGGAGGAGGGAGGCATATAGGGAGTGATTTATCATTATAAGGAAAGATGCTGCTACCTTTGGTTCTTCCTTATTAGGGCAGTATCAAGCAATGGATGTATTATGGAAAACTACTAAGTTGTATTTTGTTGTTATCAAGTTTTTGGAATATATCCCAATTATATGATCTTGTTTTGAGTATTTGGGATTATGCTAGATATATAGATTTGGTACTATGTATTTGAGATTGTGATTGCATCTTTTGAGTATTTGGGATTATGCTAGATATATAGATACTAATGATGAGTCTGTTCAGGTTACTATTTGTTAAAATTCATTTTTTTAAAAAAAAAAATAGATTTTTCATATCGGTTTTCTATGGGAACCGATATGAAAAGTCCCTTTTTTTTAAAAAAAGAGACTTTTCATATCGGTTTTCTATGGGAACCGATATGAAAAGTCCTTTTTTTTTAAAAAAAAGATACTTTTCATATCAGTTTTCTATGGGAACCGATATGAAAGTCTATTTTTTTTTAAAAAGAAACTTTTCATATCGGTTCTAAGGGCAACCGATATAAAAACAACTTTTCATAACGGTTCAAGAACCGATATGAAATGTCCCTATTTTTTATATCTCCTTTTTCGGCATCGGTTCGGGAACCGATATGAAATGTCAATTTTAACCGATATAAAAATCCTTTTTTCCATTAGTGTTGTATTCGAGCTGCAGGTAAGTCCCCCTGACCTCAATAGGTCCAGTCGAAGAGGATAGCTGTGTTAGCCTAAAACATGGCGCAGTCCTAGGGAAATATCGAGATCCAGACTTGATATAGTACCCTCCCCTGGTCGCTCGCAAGACCACCCCTTTGGAGCCCACGTGCTCCCAGGCCCAAGTGCAAGCTCGGATCATTCGCGATTCGTTAAAAGGCTTTAGGCAGCCTCCGTCGCGGCTTATCGAGGGTCGGCACCCTTTTTGCTTCCCTTTTTATTGCTTTCTTTATTGCTTTCCGCTAGCTTATTGAGGGCTGGCACCATTTAGTTTCCTGCTTACTGAGAGTTGACGATTCATCTGTTGCATTCACCTCGGGCTAACACCCAATAAAAATAGAAAAAGAAAAAAAGAGGAAAATTCGGGTTTCCCTAAGTAGACAAAATCGGTATAATTTCTGAATTCTTTATCTTCATTTTGCCTTGGAATATGTTTCGGCCAATTCATATTCCTCGTTAAAGTTCAGATAAAGAGGGGCAGCTGTCATACCCTAATTTTGTCCGGCTTAGGTCAAAACCCTAATTTTCCACAAAAAATAAATAAATTGAAGAATGAAGAGCATCATGCATTGCATTTTGGGTCCTAGAAGTCATTCCAAGGTCTTTAAAATCATTTTTAGGGTTGGAATGCACTTTTTTAGGCAAATTAGGGTTTTAGGGTCAAAAAGGGCATTTTGGTCATTTTTCGCAAAAAGATGATTTTCTCGCCAAAAATGCACATCCACAAAGAGTACATTTTTATTCTATCACTGATAATTTGTGTACAATTTTTTAGAAAGAAAACCCTAGTCAAAAATAATTAAAAATGTATTTTTCCATTTTTAGTGCATAGAAAAATAAAAAAGGACCATTAAATATTCCTCAATTCTTAAGTGACAATTTTTATTGTCATAAGTGACTAGAGGGAATATTTTATGGTGCCCAAAAAACATGTGACACATTTCCAATAGGTGCACTTTTATTCCCATGACCAAAATTCAAACTCAAAAGAAGGAAGTGTCCTCAATAAGACAAAAAGACAAAAAAAACAAGTTTTTTGTTCCTCCTTATCCCCTCAAATTCGCCCCCTCTCTCTCTCTCTCTCCAAACCCTTCCACACTCTTCCATTTTGTAATCATTATACCCTCTTTGGTAAATTACTTCACTCACTTACACTAACCTACTCCTATGAAAACACAAATTTCCCTCTTTGGTAACAATCCATCCCTAAAATGCCCTTAACCCTACCTCACATACAATATCTCTTCTAAAATAAGAAAATTCATTTTTCTTTTCCTTTTTTTCCTTCTTAATTTTCGCCCCCCCTCTCCCTCACTCTTATTTTGTGCTTCTTCAATACCCTTGATCCATGTGAGGATTAATCTCAACCATTGATTCAAAATTGACACTCAATCCTAGAGCACATTAAAAGCACAAAGACTACACTACCCTTAGACCTAGTTTCATCCTATAAATACTCCCTCATTCCCACACCTAAGGGTCCTCTCTTTTTTTTGGCTTCTCATTTGATCCTTTAGCCTCTCCTTCTCCTACACAAAACCCTAGCACACCAAAGCTTCTCCCTTCTCCTCTCTTCTTGCGAAACCATCCTCTTCTCCCTCACCCATTTTTCTTCCATCAAATCCTCCACTTCTTGTTAGATCACCATCATTCCTTCCATTCTCTCCAGGGTTGCATCATCAAGTTGCTAAGAGCTAGCAATTTTTGAGCTTACCATCTCCTTCTTCATTTCTTTGTAGTTTTGAGGTAATCCTTGAAGCTTTGCACCTTATATTTAATTTTCTTGCATAATCTCTCCTCTACTCCAAACTCCTTCTTGATTGTTTGTTTGCTTTGAGGATCCATTTCAAACATTTTGACAAAGACTTAGGGAGCTTTGGGTGTTTGAGATGGGTCCTTGGCCTTGAAGGAGTTATTCTTCTACTTGAATAATTTCCCTTGCATCTTTACATATTTTGCACTAGATTTCATAAATAAAATTGTTGTTTATGGGCTTTAGCATTTCGCATATCATAAAAAGTTAGGGTTGATATGATTTTGTTGCACTTCCTTGCTTAATCATATGAATCCTTGCAAAAAAAATAGATCTATGTTGCTTTGTGTTAATTTTGGTGTTTTTTTTATTAAATAAAATGTGGATCTATGTTTCCTTTGGTTCGCATGCTTATAGATCTAAAATATTTCCAAGTTGATTTTGTTGTTGTTCTTTGTTTGGTGATGTTTGATCTTGTTGTTGGTATTTCATTTTAGTGTTAAAAGTTACTTTTGGTTGTTTGATGATCTAGCAATATGATTCCCACTAGTGCCTAGTGCACCTTGACCTAAGTGGTGAAGATTGCTAGAAATGACTCAATTTAGTTTGTGTGTCCACTTATTCTTGTGTCTTAGTTTGCTTATTGTAAATTGTTGATGATAGGCAAGTTGATTCTCACTAGTGCCTAGTGCACTTTTCTCAAAGTGAGAGGATTGCTCTATGTGATTCAACTTGGTTTTAGTGTTTATTTACTTTTTACCATTTTACTTTACCACTTCATTAACTTTTTACCAAAAACATAAAAATATTTTACTATTTTGGTTTTTACCACTTCATTAATTTTTTACTAAAACATAAAAAGATTTTACCACTTCCCATTTACCTCATGCATTTTTACTTTACCATTTCATTAAATAATTACCATTTACTTCATGCATTTTTACTTTACTTTTCACTAACTTCTTACTTAAAGTTTTACAACTTATCAACTTGCAAAAATACCCAAAACATTTTCACATTCATGCATCTTCATTCATACTTAGTTTATGTGACACTCTCATGCATCCTCATATGCTTATATCTCTTGCATCCTCTTATGCATCCTTGTATGCCATCCATTCATAAATAAAGTGTTATGCATCCATTCCTTGTACACTCATGCACTTACATGCTTACCTAATCATGCATCCTTGCTTACATATTCAATCATTTAACTTAGAATACTCTATGTTTACAACCAATTATATTCTTTTGTTCTTGATGCCATGTAAATGTCTTGACTTGATTGTGTGCCCTCCTCTCCACTTGTATGACCTCCTAATGGAGACGTAAGTCTACATGCATGTTGTAGCATAGAGCCATTAGGGTAAATACAATCCTTCTTGCACACACACAATTACTTTGAGAACTTTGTTTTGCATCTTTAATAATTGAACCCTTTGATTGTATGGGCATGTTTAATCTTGGTTAATGAATGATATGTTCATGTTTGCTTGAGTATTATTCATTCATTTGCATTTTGTTATGGATTTAGAATTGACTTGAAATGTTCTACTCCTTTTCTAAAACCCATTTCCTAAAATCATTTCAAAACAAAAAGAAACTTTTACTTTCAAAACAAAAATAAATCAATTGTCATTAAACACCAATCGCGCCGTTTCCGATTAGGTTGTTAATGATGATATTGTTTTCAAAAGGAGTTAGAAGCGAGACCATTCTAACCGTTGTTGTTCGGTCTTCGCAAAAGCTCTATCCCATTTTCGAAAACTTATTCATTTCTCAAAAATAAACCAATTGTCATTAAACACCAATCGCGCCGTTGCCGTTTAGGTCATTAATGATGATTTCATTTTCAAAGGAGTTAGTAGCGAGACCATTCTAACTGTTGTTGTTCAGTCTTCGCGAAAGCTCAATCCTTTTTCAAAACCAAAAAGCCGAGAACTACGTAGCTTTGATCCCTCTTCCAGTGAGGGTACGTAGGAGCAGGGTCTTGTCCTGTCAAGCACACTTTTAAAAAAAAAATTTGTTTTGTTCCCCGAGAACTACGTAGCTTTGATCCCTCTTCCAGTGAGGGTACATAGGAGCGGGGTCCTATCCTGTCAAGCACACTTTTAAAAAAAAAACTTTGTTTTGTTCCCCGAGAACTACGTAGCTTTGATCCCTCTTCCGGTGAGGGTACGTAGGAGCGGGGTCCTGTCCTGTCAAGCACACTTTTAAAAAATTTTTGTTTTGTCCTGATTTTCAAAGATACCAAAAATATCCCTTTCCCCCTCGTTTTCAATAAAACAAACCTTAAAGAAAAGAAAAGAAAAGAAGTAGAATAAACCGCTTTCAAACTCAAACTTTTGTCCAAACCACACATCAAGTTAATGGTTCCCTTTCGGTAGAAAAGAGGTGCGGGGTGCTAATACCTTCCCCGTACCTAACCGACCCCCGAACCTACATCTCTAGTTTTCAAAAGACCATCCGCCTTGTTTAAAAGACCTTTTTTAAATGTTTTGGTCTTAAAATTAAAATATTGGTGGCGGCTCCAAACTTTTTCCACGTTGTCAAACGAAAAGTCCCAAACCGGATTTTTCGGGCGCAACACTCTCGTAACCGGCTTGAGGGTTATGAGGACAACGTTAGTTCAACCACATAGTCAATTTTGAAGACTATGATTTTTTGAATCTCGAATAATGAATCAAGCATAATTGAACCGAGAGGGTTAGTAAGGGGTCTCGATAGAACTCACGGAGACAAGTTGTCTCACCTTTCATATGTTGTTGTTTTTCAGAGTACAATTGGTATCAGAGCCAGGTTTCGATACTGGGACCTACTGGCTTTTTCTTGCAAAATCTGCCAAACGTAGAATGTACTCACCGGATAGAACCTGCACATATAATATTAGTTGCTATCATCAAAGGGAAGAACATATTACATAGGTGATAAACAGAATAAAACACTGAAGATAAATTATGCATGCATACTGTGTTTGTTATGAAAACACTTCCTGTTGAATTTACTGATTCGAGTAGATCACGGTTCAGCTTATTGCCATTATCTTCAGAGTTTGGGGGAGGCCAAAAGAACATCATTAAGATTAGCAATGTCAAAGAAAAAAAGAAATTACATTGAAAAATTCACTTAGTGGGGTATCCTTGTGGGCCTGCGGCTTAGGAACGAAGTCCCATATCTGCAGAGGAAAAATAAATAAAGCAAGGTCAGAAAAAAATTAAACACCAATTTAACAAACATCATATAAAGATGAAAGCACAACTTTACCTTCTGGATATCTTCTCGCAAAACAGGTTCTAAATTTTCAAGTGGTGTCTATAAAAGGAAAAGGTTAATCACACCAACAAATAGAAATACATAACATTACAAGTTAAAAACTGTAAAATAATTAGAAAATAAATTTTTTTCTTACACACCCTTGTTTTATCACGTATGACAAACAACAATGTTGTCTTGCGTGGACTAAACAATCTCATCATGACCTGAAAGCATACAATCAGTTAACTGACAAGTTTTGATATTCAAGATAACTGTTTGTGGACAACACACTACCTGGAAGACAGTTTTCAAAAGAGGCTTATTTGCAGCTTGCTCGCGACCAATATCATGGCACCACCTTTACAAGCATGGCATACAGAGAAAAATTAGTTTCATAACGAAAGAAGATTCAAATTCAGCTAAAAAACACAAAAACAAGAAGTACAAACAATTAAACAGACTTTAACTTTTTAAAAATTAGCCTGAATTGAATATACTTCAATAGGGGTAAAAACTAAAAACTCACATGTTTATTAGCACTATATCTGAGACAGCAAGAGCAAACAGAGCACTCTGCTTTTCAATTGAAGTATCATCCTAACAGAAAGGCAATTTCAGTATACAAGGAAACAACCAAAGAACTATCCATTCCTAATTCTTTGTTCAAATTTTTGTCAGTGGTAGATATTTCTGGTATAGATAATCATACCAAAACTTAAATGGATGTATAACTTAAATCTTGAATAATAGGACATTAGATACTACACAAACTTTTATCATAAACAAATTAATGTACCACAGGGACTAGAGACACATTGCCACATATGCATTCCCAATTCAAAAATGTAAATGCAAATGTTAATTGGATACAGGCAATAGACACTAAATCAATATCACTATTAGCATCGAAGTTTAGGTATAAGTTAGTATAACAAAAGTAATCATAACATTTTCCCATTAGGTGGGGTCAATTAGTGGATCAAACATAACCATAGTTCTCAAGTGTACAAGGCTCTATGCCAGCACATTTAGCCATCCAGATTCCTTTGGTAGTTTGAGACCTGAAAACAAGCACATAACCTCAGGTCACCACCCTGTTAGCTGAGCAAGGCTTGTGTGACATGTCAGTATTACAAGAACCTACCTTCCCTTAAAAGCATCCATCTCTCTGAAATTGGTACCGAACAAATTATTTAATAATGTACTCTTTGCCTGCCCAGAGCAAGGAAAACAACAGATTAGACGATATAAAGACCCATTTATTTTGAAGTAGTCTGCATTTTATTATACTAATAGATTAAAGAATATGAAAAATAATGTATTAAATTAAAATGGAAGAAGAAATAAACAATGATAAAATCATATTTCCCATAAGAATTAAGAAAAGGGCTAAAAGAGACTAAACATCAGAAATGACCCTTCACATAGATAATGAATTTATAACACATGTCAAATTTAAATAGATTTTACTGCTCATTGTTTCACCGGGTATAAATTCGATTTAACTTTTCCATGAATCCGAAATAACAATCACTGTCACCTCCCTCATTCAGAATCAAGTAAATTATCTTTAGTTACATAAAGATCATCAAGTGCAAAAACTAGTATAAGCAATTCATGAAATCCAATTAGCTTGTGAAGGGAAGAACTAATAATAAAAAATATGAAGGCGAGAAATCATACCATTACTCTGTGGACCCATTATAGAAACCACGGCATATGAAAGCCCACATTCACTCAATTTCACCTCCTTCATAAACTTTTCAATCCCAGAAACATTGAATCCGCCATCTCCATCAATAAGCTGAGTTGAACAGCAAGTCTCACTATTTGCTTGATCAGCAAATACTCACAATGTTAGTTGGGGTTAAAATAAAGACACAAAAAAAACTATCACAAATTGGAAGTAAGGCACTAATTAAGACCCACAAGCAAATCAGGAATCTTAGGTGTGATTGCTTTGCAGCACTATACTGTGATATATGAAAATTGAGAAAAACACTTAATCAGGAGACAAACTCTAAATCACCATCCAGCCCCAGTTATGACAATGCTTTTGGTTCTAATAGGTAAGAGTACTCCATAAGCAGTGAAATAAAACACTTCCTTAGCACAACACAAATGCAACAACGTACATAACAAAAAATGTGAAGTAACACAAGCCTCAGCCATTTTTGGTAGCATCATCAATGGCTCGAAAATGATAACTGGAAGTGTCACCATTGATGTGATATCAAAGCCAACATACTTTTGCATCGTTTTCCAGTAACTATCCCTTTTCTGTAACACACAAAAGAAAGAGTTGAGGATACTAAGCAGAAATAAATCATTGGAAATATGAAGATTTGTTTCTCCTCCAAAATCTACCATGAGATAAATTTGAACTTTTATTCAGGTAATCAAGGAGGCCATTGGTTTACATGACAAGTTATCTGTTCACCATGGCATGTCTTATGAAGAGGTTTGCTTTAACATGCAGACCAGACCCGATAGTTTGACTATAGTATAAAGTGGGCAACATCAAATATCAATATGCACATAACAAAAATGGCAGTAGTTTTGTGTCTATGATCCAATCTAGGTTGCTTCAAGTTCAACCCCCATTTCGCCACACAGTAACAACTTCCTCACATAATCTAGGTGGTTATTTTCTTCATTGTACCATACAACATAGAGATTATGATAAGTAGTACTGGTATACCTCATCATTCCATCTTCCCTTCTTAGCCTCCTCTTCAGCATCTTCAGTTCCACCTTCTGGATTAATATCCTCCAATCCCTCATGAAATTTTATCAGCAACACAAAGTTATCAACAAAATAAATCTTATCAGCTCATGAAACTGAATCACACCAACGCAAGCTTCAACAAAACTAATCAATTGATTAAAAATCACATAACAATCAACAAACTCTCATTAAATCATACATCAAACAGTGTAAAAACAACTATAACCTAATACAGTAAAGATAATATATCATAATACATCAATTAATCAAACGAATAAATTCAAAATAGAACGATGATAATCCGAAACATATTAGAAAAGGTTAGATCGATGATCTTGAGTCAAACACTCATAACCGAATTGCAAAAAAGTAACATGAAAAGAGATAAATTTAACAACAAAACTGATACAATCTAGGGCAGAAATTGTAACACCCCATTTCTACCCGACAATTTAAATCATAAATATCAGAGTTCAAAAATTATTTTTCAATTCATCCAAACGGGATGCTACATTTACCTCAATTCCAACACACACAATTGATAACAAAATTCATCATTTCAAAACATAATACGTAGCTCCTCAATAACTTGGGCGAATCCCTCAAGTAACTCAATCTACAAAGTATAATCCATCAACACGCCGCGGATTACAAGAAATAGTTCAAACATAGTTGTAACAACATCAATACAAAATCCATCAGTGTCACACAAGTTTAAAACAAGATAACTACTATTCGCCCCCCAGGTGCTACGTATCAGAGCGTGACTGACTCGGCTACTAAAAGACCCTTGGTCTTCAATTGCGACTACCTGCACGTTACCCACGTAGAGGTAACATTCAAACAGAAGGGGTGAGTCCAACAGTATAAAAGAACGAATGATGAGTAGTATGTCAGAGACTCAGACAACCACATTTACCATAAAACAACCACAACAGGATTCAACCAGCGGCAATCATCAGTCATACGAAACCAACAAGCAACAGCATAAGCAAACGACAAGCAACAACAATTTTGGGTACGACGTATCATTACACCACAACATAATTACACCTCAACATCCTCACATCAACCAAGTAACAACACTAGCGAACAACATAACAAGCAACCCCAAGGAGCAACAACACCATGACATGAATGTATGTATGAAATGCAACCCGCAACACGGGCATATGCATGTGGTACCAATCAACGTAAGCAGCCTCTGTGGCTTCAACAACAACGTGGTGAGCAGAGCTCTAAGACCGCAGCCTACAACAACGTGGTGAGCAGAGCTCTAAGACCGCATCCTACAACAACGTGGTATGCATATGCAATGCATGAGACACCATGTACGACGCAACGGGACAACCAACAACATAATCAACAACATACATTATGCACAACAACGTCATCAACATCAACATTAGTCATATTCGACCCAACTACACCATCATCAACGCTTTGGTCATATTCGACCCAACAACAACAACAACAACAACGTGATTTGGTCATATCGACCCAACAACAACAACAACAACAAGGGTTAATCATATTTGACTCACAATAGCAACCTCAACAGTTTAGCCTTATGGACTCACAACGACAACATCAACAGTTTTGGTCTTATTGACTCACAACAACATCAACATGTATTTGATCATTATTTGACACTACGAAACGTCACAACACCGGGCAGCACAGTGTGGCGCCCCTCAACAACACAATCAGCAACATAGACAAGCCTGGGCGCCCAACAGCAGGCAAACTGGCGCAGCACAGCACTAGTGCAGAATTTCCTACAGCAGTACACCTACTTCGGCGAATTAATTAAAATATTAAACGACATCGGATTTCAACAAACGACCACTCATTGGAAAGCTCTCTGAGTATAGTTTCTGCCTATGATTTTCATTTTTCGAAATAAGCATCCAGTTGGTACAGTTTTTCAAAATACTACACTGCGGTACCAAACTTGGACAGAATTTCTTACACAACTTGCAACCAAATTTTCTTCCTCATTTCTTAATGAAATTTGATGAAACCAGTGCCTATTTTGTAGGGAATTAAGTCTACTTTCCAACTAAACAATAATCATTCAAAACGGAGTTCATTTGGTGACGCAAAACCATGAAAAACCGAAGCTACTCACAGTTTGGTTCCAGAAATTTGACCTAACTTAAAACAATCATAACTTGAGCTACACAACTCTAAGTCTAACGAAACCAGCGCCAAAACGACCGGCGTTAAGTCTATTTTCAAAAACAATCAGCCACATAATTTTTGGATCAACTAAACAGTACCAGTTCTCGAAAAACCGAACAGTGCCCAGAAAATGCACAAAACCGTAAATAAGTAAAACTCATTGTGTTCAATCACCAAGCAACAATTTCAAACAACACATACTTATACATTTCGTCAAACACCACATAAGCATAGTAACTTCACCTTCAAAACTCATAGGGTAATATCATCAAACTCCTAGCATGCGATTTAAAATTCACTTACACATTCTATCAAACACCTTATGTGCAACGTTTTACTAACAATCCAATCAAGCCAATAACACTCAAAATAACACTAACAACATACATATAATCATAAAACCAATCCAACACAAGGTCAAATAAGTCATAAACATGGTAGGTCCCTATTCCCACATACAATCCATCATGCATCCCATTATACAATTTAACCCACCCTTACCTTAACAATTTGATGGAGATGAAATCCTTCCAAGAAATCACCAAAAATGCAGCAACAGTTCTCCCCTTCCCTTTCTCCCTTGCGCGATCCCTTCTTCTCTCCTCTCCCCTCACGTCGCACGCCCTCTTCTCTTCTTTCTTTCTTTTTCCTCTTTTCTTCTCTTCTTTTCCTCCTCACGGCATTGATGCCTTTCTTTTTCTCTCTAAGTCAATAAAACACTAACCTAGACTTCTGCAATGTGGGCTCATGGGCCTTGGGCCCTTTTTACACCCCTTTCATTTACTTCCACTACTCCCTTCATAATAAAATACCACTCCCCTATTTACTAACCACCACTTCTTAGCTAAATTAAATACCCTCTTATTATTTTAATATAACTAACCACTATAACACCTAATTAAATTAATTAAATAAATACTTGAATTATTTTGGGGCGTTACAGAAATTAGGGGAAATTGGAAATAGAGAAGAGAATGTCACTAACCAGTGGGTAGTAGAGGCACGATGGTCGTAGGGAGAGAGAAGTACGACGGCGAAGAACGATTGCAAGGTGCGTACTTCTGATTTCACAAAACAAATTTCAGAAAACAAATTTCACAAAACTCAGAGTCAGAAAGGATTTGTTGTTTACCTTTCAGAAAAATCAGAAGAAAGCCAACCAATGAAGTTGACGGTGAGAGGAAGAGAGCGTGGAGGAAGACGACGGCAATAAGGAGGGAGCGATGGAGGAAGACGACGGCAAAGAGGAGAGAGCGATGGAGGAAGACGACGGCAAAGAGGAGAAAGACAGCAAAGAGTTTGTGTGCTGTTAACAGGGTGGATCCAATAGCGTGTTTTTGGGCGTGTTTTGTTTTTAGGGTTCAGTAATTAGAATTAATGCTCGCGCGAGAGTTTGTGTGCTGTTTGCAAAAAATAGATTACACATTTAAAGTCGGACGTAAGAATCGCCTGACTTAAAAGGGTGACCGCCAGAGTTTTTTCGCGTGTTTATTACAAAATAGCCACCGCCTCCACATTTTAAGTCGGATATTTGGGAGTCCGACTTAAAATGACCAATTCTTTTCTTGTTTTTGCACTAGTGATTGTTGAGCATTGGATGATGAATGAAACAAGAATAAAAGAATAATGACATCTTTTTGTTTTTATTTAGAAAATGATGCATGCATTGAGAAATAATGAATTTGAACTAGGATGATAATAAGAGTGAAATGATGCATGAAAGTTATGGTTTTTTCTATTGTGTAGCATGATGATGTTATTTACCGTTTTTGCTATATGTAAGAAATAAGACAAAGTTCATAGAATATGCTCCTAGTGCCCTCCCAAAAATCAATGAGTTTTTATTATGTGCACTGTTCCAAGGATAGCTCTATATGATTCTAAATACGGTTCCTAGAGCCAAGGATCTCATTTAAGAATGTCGATCGCAACAATATGTAAACTATTGGAAGTGATAGTATCCTTAAAAGGAAGGCTAAATTACACCAGAGGACCAACAAGTTACTTAAAGGACCAACTTGTTACAATTAAATAACTTAAAGGACTTCTGGTGTAATTTAACCTAAAAGGAATAAAACTCAAGGTGAGATTTTCAAGACCACCAAACATGGTGTACATCTTGAAGGCTATCACTACGTAATCTCGTACTAATCTTAAGATGCACTCAATGTTCGGGTATAAGACCGCACTCATGTGTGTGATATAACGTGTAAGGCATAAATCATAAAACAAACAATGCATATAAAATATATACATGATCAAATATAAGATATGATTGTCTAACATAAGATTTAAGCATCACAAACATATACAATAAATAATTGGTAAAGATGAAGGGGAAGTATATAAAGAAAAAGTTTAGTGTTTTCATAACTAACCATGTTAGCCGTTAGGCTTGACCCTCTAAAAAATCTGAAGAGGATTCCTTGTGGTCAATGAAGTCGCCATCAATACTTAATTATCAGGGAAAATATTGAAAAATCTATTTGAAAAAGAAAATGGTATGGAAAACCAAATTTGGGTTCGGGACTCAGTTATGCATGGGGAATGTATTAGCACTCCAAGACATCGTTTTGAAAATTATTACCTCCGAGTAGTTGTGCAAAATTATATTAACTTTAAGAATATTTATTTCCCTTTATTATGAATATAAAAATGAGTGAAAAGACTTGATAAAAATTATTTATTTTTTCACTTGACGAGGGAGAAATGGCTTGTGGTGGTCAGAGCAACGGAGACGCGGGGCAAGGGTGACAGTGCTCTCCCCCTATATTGTGTATTCACTCCTGTAAATTTTTGGTGTTCAGTTCTCCTCTCTATTTTGTACATTGTGTTCTCCCCCTATACTGTTCTTGGGGATCCATTCCGTTTAAGTTTTTGGGGATCCCGGTGGGGGCTAATCCGAGGAGGGCGTCAACTTGGAAACCGGTGCTTGACATGCTTCGAAAAAGACTTTCTTCTTGGAAGGGTCGTAATCTTTCTATTGGTGGCCGGGTTACTCGCATCAACTCAGTATTGAATAGCATCCCTCTTTACTTCGTCTCTTTTTATAAAGTTCCTAAGGGTATCATTAATACTATGATTAAAATCCAAAGAGACTTTTTGTGGGGTATTAATGAGGGAGAGCGGGGTATGTATTGGATAGCGTGGGAGAAGATTTGTAAGCCAAAGAAGGAGGGTGGTCTTGGCATAAAAAACTTAGAGGAGTTCAATGTGGCTTTGCTTTCCAAATGGAAGTGGAGGAGTTTGATGGATGATGACGCTTTTTGGAAGGGGTTGTTGAGGCATAGGTATGGTGATTTCGCATCAATATTTGTTCACGGCTCTCAACTTGCTTTTAGTAGGGGGCTTAAAGGATCTATTTGGTGGTGGGATTTGATTAATTTGGATGCTCATGAATTCGTTGGTCGGTTCAACTCTTGCATTAGGAGAAAATTGGGAAGTGGTGATTTTTTTGATTTTTGGAAAGAGCATTGGTTAGGACATGCTCCTTTATCGTTGGTATTTCCGAATCTTTTTGCAGGTTGCGGCTATCAATCCGTGAAGGTTGCTGATCTTGGCGTTTGGATCGGAGATGCTTGGTCTTGGAACCTCCCCTGGTCGCCTTTCGGACAGCTTGCTGCTGCTGTCACTGCTCTCGGCCAGGCCACTGTGACAACAACCTCTGATACTGCTCTCGGCCAGCAAGCAGCAGTAGTGGAGGCTGATGATGTTTCAGCTATTTTGCAGGATGTTTCACCCTCTAAGGGATTGCCGGATTGTTGGATATGGCTGCTGGATTCATCGAAGTCTTATACTGTTAAATCTTGCTATAATTGACTTGTCAATTTGAGAAAAAATAATGGGATGGAGGATGATTTAAAGAAGCTTCTTGAGTCTATTTGGAAGTGCGCTACTCCTTCCAAAGTGTCTATTTTTGGTTGGCGCTTGTTCCGCAATTCTTTGCCCACCCGCGGTCTTCTCCTTCACCGTAAGGGCTAATAAATGTGGCTGATGCGTGTTGCCCCTTTTGTAAGTTGCATTGTGAAGATTCTCATCATTTATTTTTGGATTGCTTATTCGTGGCTGGGTATTGCCTTCGATGCTCCTAATACCTTGCCCGATCATTTTCTTTGGATGGGTACTCTTGTTGTTGGGAGAAAGGCAAAGAAAACAAAGCATTTGATTTGGTTGACAACTTGTTGGTGTTTATGGTTGGCCCGGAATGGGATTATTTTCAAGAATGAGGAAGCTAGTATTGACTCTATTTTCACGCGTATCAAAAACTTATATTGGAGTTGGCTAGTCTATAGAGTGGGTTGTAATTCTAATTTAGTTATTTCCTCTTGGTGGAGTAATCCACTTCATTGCCTAAACAATATGTAACTTTGTTGTTTGGGCTTGAGCACCCCTAGTGCTCCGTTAAATGAAGTGTTACTTATCGAAAAAAAACCAAAAGGTGTAGGGTAGTGCCGGTAAAGCTGAAACGTCAAAAGCAAATTGGGAAAAAATTCAAAGGAACAAAAAGAAGGTGGTTTCATTAAATTGACCACTATCACAATAGCTACTTGCTTGTATTTTTATTTAATGATTTGTAACAATCAAGTAAGAATGAATTAGTCAGACAAAATTAGAGTACAACAATGGGGACCAAAAGTGAAAGAAAGTTTACCGAGTACTAAAAATGAAAATCTCCTATTTTACATGGAATAAAACCATATTTTAACTCATTTCATAAATGTCTTTATTTATTTTTTGACAAAAATGTCTTTATTATTTATAAATCTTTTTTTTTTGCTTTTGTGCCCTGACAGGATAACATTATATATTGTCGATATAATTTTATTGACTTTGAGCACATACAATGTTATAAATGTCCATCCCGTCAAAAAAATGTTATAAATGTCCATAAATGAATATTTTTCTCTAGTCCTAGTAGAAAATAATACATGTTATCGATATAATTTCGAAGTGTTTGATCACGTATCAAATTAACATGTCTTTACTACTATTGATTAATTTACTTTTTAAGGTCGTGATAGAAAAACATTATATAGGTTCACTATAATTCATTATATTTGAGCATATATCAAATTCATAAATGGCATTATTATTTAAGAATGATTATTACTTTTGATTTCAAATGGGAAAACCTTGCACGTGGTCGATATAATTTTAGTATCATTGATCCCATGTCAATTTTATAGATATCTTTATTTAAAAAAATGAGTATTTTACCCGAGCTTTCTTTGAGGGTGTGAGGCGAGATTGGTCGTTGGCTGAATGTTCAAGTGTCTTACCTATCTACTTTAATTGATCATTTTCTACGCTATGACGACCTTTGTACTGGTAAGAAAGCGAAAAAGATCAAACATCTTATTTGGTTGACAACTTTTTGGTGTCTTTGGCTATCTCGTAACGGTGTTTGTTTTAGAGGGGTAGAGCCAAATGTAGACTCCATAGTTGCCCAGGTGAAGTTCTTATCTTGGGGCTGGTTCATTTACGGGGCGGGAAGGAATTCTTGTTGTATTCCATCACTATGGTGGAATAATGCACTTTCATGTATAAACAATTTGTGATCTCATCCTTGTATTTGTGGCACTTCACCGGCAGTCCTGATCTTGGCCACCAGTGGCGTATTCAGGACGAGTATCATGGTGTCAGATTATTTAACTTAATAAAATTTTAATTATAATATATATAAAAATAAAAATATATTTGTTCAAATCATAAAACTAAGATGTAACAAAAATATCATCATAAGACTAAAAGAGACTAAATCTTCTCATAGAATTTCTAATTTTTCTTTTGAGGAAATTTGTGTTAAGTAGATTGGCATGGTCTTTTTTGTAAATATGTTCCCCATATCCTCCCTCGATCTTTATGTGCGGCTATTTTAATCTTATTTCCCAGATCTAATGACAACTCTAGTAAATTCATTTCAACGTGTTGCTTGACTAGTTTTTACTATCTCTAAAAAACTGAAAAATAATAATTCAACAAATTAACAGTAGCACAATGAAATATTAACAATTAATTACACAACAACAAATTAATCGTTTTTGTCATAAATAAATAAATTTATAATTAAACAAGTGTTGGCACATTAAGTTGTGAATGCTAACTTCACATAATCACATTGTGGCGTACAATGTATTATATATTTTCTAAAGTCTTTTCTTTGTTTTTTTGTTACAAAAATTTCAGGGCGAGGGGATGGCGCCCTAGTCCAAGGTAGGGAAGACCTTCGAACTTTTTGGGCACTTATGAAAGTAATTACATTTATCTTCCCCTAAGGGGACTAGTAGAGATTTGAATCCAGGACCTCCCAAATACAAATCCTGTCATACTCCACTAAGCCAACCTTGGGGTTAAAATCTTTTGTTTGTAAATAGAAACTATTAAGGAAAGGGTTTTGTAAAGAAAAGAGAATCAGGGAAAGGCGATGGCCAAAGGGGGAAAGGGAATTAGTAGGGAAATGGGAATGGGGAGATAGAAATTAGGAAAGAGATATGGGAATGGGGATCTATATCTCTGTAACACAGCCAACAGCAACACAACAATGTTACACAATAGACGAGAGCAGGAGAGAGGAGCTCACAGAGGGCGGCGTGAAGAAGACCGAGACGGGGGAGGTTTTATCCTCTTCACCTGACACTCTTAGTTGTGGGCTCCATGCTGCTACTCATACATTTCCTTTCTCCTATTTGACCCCCTCCTTTGACCACTAGACCCCTTCCTAGGAGAATGTTTCTCGACCCTCATAGCCAACCCCGATGTTGGAGTTCCCTGGGTACGAACCCCACTACTTTTCTATAGAGGGAAGAGGAAAAAGTGCTAGGGTGGTGTAGTTTGTCAATCACCATGACATTGTGATGATACCTAGTTATAAGACCATCTTATAACAAGGGGCCAAAATCTTAAAACTAACTTTTCATTATGGTCCAATGTAGTTCTATTTTTGCCCCTATTTATAAGTTATTGACAAAAAACAAGTTAGTTTCCAATGCATACCTCTTGAGGGCTTTCGAATTCCTAAATGGAGGGTTAGTTGAGGGTTTCCAAAAAACAAGTTGTGATGATGAAGGGTTTTAGGTTGAAATGTCGGCAGTCGTAAGGAGTGTCGGGTGGCAATAATATAATATGAGACGAGAACAATGAAAGGTTATAAACAACTATAGATAAAAACAACAAGAAGAAAACAAAAGCGGAAAAACTCCATTATTCTTGTTTTCTCTTTCTAAAAAGTTAAGAAAATACATGTTTAGATTACAATTAATTACAACAAACCTCACCAATTCAAACAAATTTTCATGTTTTGTTTTTATTTTAGAAAACAAAACAGTCCTAAAACTACAATAGTGAAATTAATAGGTTCTCAATTTTCCTTTCTTCTATTCTCTTCTTCTAATGAGCCAAGAAGGTCTTCTAACACCTTGTTATCCAAATACTCAAACTCAAAGACTTCCTTCTGTTGTGTAGAAGAAGAACTTCCAATAGTGGAATTAGAAGGTAGTTTTTGTAAAGAAGAGGGGTGAGAATAGAATTCATCGGGAAAGTTAAGAATTGCAAAAGTACCCCTCAAAGCAATGGCAGCACGATCATAAGCTCTAGCTGCTTCTTCAGCTGTATCAAATGTCCCTAACCATTGCCTTCCTGTAGGCTTTGATGGGTCTCTAATCTCTGCCCCATACTTACCCCATGGCCTTCTCCTTACACCCCTGTATTTTACTTCTTCCCCTCCCTTCTCTTTCTCTGCCTCCCCTTTAGGTGCCTCCTCCATGCTATCTTTTTATTATTGATTGAAACTTAGGATCCTGTTTCTAGAATTTAATTTATTTGCACGATTTTCCGCAACATTAATTTGGTTTACTTTTTGCCTTGCAAATTGCACGTGTATATATAGGCTGCCTTTACTTTTTGCCTTGCAAATTGCACGTGTATATATAGGCTGCATGGAATTTTTTTTTTGCACTAAACACCCTATATAAATAGCCTAAATCTCCTGAAATTTTAATTTTGACACCTCTGAAAATTTGAAATTGTACTAGTAGACCAAGTTTTGCACCCATTTGACACCGGCTTTAAAAAATTTGACACCCCTGACCCCGGGGTCCTTGGTCCGCCACTGGCTGCCACTTTATGAATATATATATATATTGACTAGATTCTTAGAATTGTTATAGAAGTTTGATTCTTCGATTGTGTTGTTTGAAGGCTTATATAATATGGAATGAACTAGAATGAAAATAAGTGGACAGGATAAATGGATGACATTTGTGGTATATATATATATTGTTTGTGACTTTTGCATTGAGGGCTCTTTTTCCGTTTAGGTACATCTGGTGTGGAGAGATAGAGAGATAGCTTAATGCGCGTATCGATTACTAACATGAATTATATAATTCATATATATCAGCCTTAACCTGATGTAGACCGGAGTTGAGCTAAATGACGAATAGTAAGTTAGTAACATAATAACTAATTTCTTGTATGTTTTTTTTTTTTTTATAAAATTGGGTCATTCTAAGTTTAGTCACTATATTAATGAAATAGGCATTTTGGTCCCCACCTCATTTTGTCGTTTTCAATATTAGACCCTGCAGTTAATTATTGTTATGAAGTTTATTGAAATTACTTATGAGAAGGGACCTAAGCTTTGGATAGAATGTGATTTTGCTCTTGTAGTGGCAGCTTTTAAGTCCTTTGGTTTAGTTCTTTGGAGACTCAAATAGATGGTGTAATTGCATCACTATAACCAATAGGATGAATCTGCTTATTTCTCAAGAAGGTAACTCTTGCACAGATAAGATAGCTAACTATGGCTTTATTAGTCATGGTTTCAATTGGTGGGATGTGCTACCTAGTTTTGTTTTAGAGGACTTTACCCGTAATATGTTAGGTCTTTTGTTTTACCGTTTTCGACGACATTTTTTTCTGCCAAGGCTATTGGTCTACTCCCCATTGATTTCTCTTCTATTCTCATTCTTTTTTCTCTTTTTAATGAAAACATGGGGAGTACTCTTTTTCTTTTTAGATGATTTTTTCCTAACGAAGGTTTGCATCAAAAAAAATTAATAACGCTCCCTTCCTTTATCAAAAAAATAGAGATAACCATGTATAAAATGGAAGTGCAACGTGAAACTATAAGTGTAGCAAGAAACATTTTAGAAGTATCGAACCTTCTCTCTGTTGTGCTAGGGCTTTAGATCAGTGAACCATCGTGATGGGAGGGGCGGGTGCTTCTCGCTGCCTTCAAGCTCCCCTTCCTCTCCATCTTTCCCCTTCTTTGGTTCGTCCTCCACCCCCTTTTTCCTCCCCACCCCTTACTAGTTTATGTGAACAACATTTCGATTTGGAGTATAGTTGTGCTTCCCCCTTCCCTCTAACTCCTCACCACCCGTGTGTGCCATTTACCCGCTAACTGTCTTATCTTCCACCATCATCACCCTCTGCCTTTCCCTTCCTCTATCTGGTATAAGGGTTTGGTTCTGCCTCACCCGATACTTTGTTTTGGGTGTTCAAACATGATTAGGTGTTCTGCAAGTGAACGATGAGGATGAAGCAGAGTTGTGATGTCTGTTTCTTGATTGGTTTTGGAAGTACGTGCTCTTAGTGTTGGTTCAGTGTAGATCGCTTCTTAGGTGTTGTTTCATTGCCCCTTGCGTGTTGTCATACGTTGTTGGTTCATTTTCATCTTGGGGCAAGAGATTTTTCGAGGGATTGCAGGAAGTTGTTTGCCGAGGTTCTTTGCTCTGTCGTGTTGGGGATGTTCAGGGGTTTGGAGTGGGCAGCTTGGAGGTGGCCGCTGCAGGCTAGGGTGAGTGTAGGAAGCTGGGACTAGTTCCACTTTTTAATAACGCTCCCAAAAGATTGGGCAAAGAAAAACTTTTTCGTGTTTAAATGTTAATATCACGAAGATTAAATTAACACGTAGTGAAATGGGGCAACACCTTATGACCAAGAAGTGAATTTCTCTAAAACTAAGTGGACTCAAGGTGAGACCCCCACAACACACACTTTTGTCTTTAAAATTGTGAGAGCTCCACGATAAATTATTTACACAATAATTGAGGCCCATATATACCTTGGGTAGCTCATGAGTGCTCTAGAAAGATTGCCTAAGTCTTTCATGGAAGGTGGCCTTCGCCTTCACACTCACGTAGGTAGATACATTAATTGCGTCTCTATAGCACTAGCCAAGTCAAAGTGTGTCTCTATAGCACTATCCATGTCAAAGTGCGTCTCTATAGCACTAGTCATGTCAAAGGCTGTGTATCTATTAAGAGCTCGTGGCTCAACCTCACATCAAGCACTACTACACGCCATAGGGATGAGAAATGCAGTGCATATAGAAGTATTCATATGGCTTCGTTTGACCACAAATGGGTGTGAACCATATTTTCCTCCACTCAAGGCTTAAACCTTATCCCCCTAGACGTTTCCAATACAACTTTCTTGGGAAATCTTTTCACATAAAGATCACAAAAATTTATTTTTCACTTTTCACATACTCAAGTGAAGCAAACCTCATTTCAAAGACAACTTTCTTGGCTAATCTTTTCACAAAAAGATCAAAAAATTTCATTTTTCACTTTTCACATACTCAAGTGAAATAACATCAATTTAATTAGGCGTCTCTAAACAGTGTCTCATTTTAAGTGTCTCACACTACTAGCTCGTACACATCGATTGATGTTTGTGAATCATCTCAAAATGCTTTAGGTCTCTTCACAATGGTGCATTAGCCACTAGGCCTCACAACTATTATGCTTATTAACAACAAGTTCAATAGCTATGAATTTCAATACCATTATAGACCACATGTTGTGAATAAGGAAATCAGGATGTTTGTAAATAGTAGATTTAGTTATATATGTATTCGGCCCAGGCCCATTAGGTTTTCACATAGAATAGCCTATTTAAACTCTTTAGCGTTTGTACTCAAGGATGATCGAAATATAATCAATAAAACAGAACTACAGCTGCTCTGTAGTCGCAGACGTAGGCAAAGTTTGGCCGAACTGCGTGATCAATATCGTGTCTCATCTTGTGACATGGTATCAAACTAGGTCTTGATTCCTTGGTTCCTGCTTCTTGTTGCGAAATTGTTCTGTGCGATTTACCCTTTCTTGGTGTGCGCATCTCCTTGGTTCGTGTTTCTCGCTGTGCGCATCTTGTGTTTGCTGTGCGCATCTTGTGTTTGTTTTTCGCTGGTGGTGTGCGCATCTTGTGCGCATCTTCTTCGCCGTTCGCTGCCTGCTATTCCTTCCTTGGGTTTGGTTGCCGTTCGCGAGTGGCTTCTTGTGCCGTTCGTTGCCGTTGGGATTCTTGTTGGGCTTCTTGTTGAGTTTCGTTGCTTCTTGTTGGGTTCACGTGTGCGATTTGACTGGTTCTTTTTGTTCGTGGTTCCTGGTCGCACCTGCGTGTGGTTCTTGTTCGCTGTTCGCATTCCCTGGTTCACTGATTTCGCTGATTTCACTAGTTTGCTGGCTCTCATTGGTTCGTGGTTTCCGCTTGTGCGCCCTGTTGGTACTTGCTTCCTGTTAGTTCTCCAGCTTCAGTGCCAATTCGCAAGTTGTTGTTGGTAACGTCAGTTGGGATTTCGTTTACATTTTCTGTTCGTTACTTTTATTGATTCGCTATTGGTCAAAACTTATTGGCTTCAATTCGTTGCCTGTTGCTTGTTGGCTTCAATAAGAGTGGTATTCTGATCTTGGCTTGGTGTTGTGATATATTTGCGTGCTTCTCCGTGGTTTGCTTGGCTACGTGTTGGTTGTTGATTTTGTAAGTGTTGTTCTCATTATCAATTTTTTTTTAGTAATTTCTCAATGGCTTCGGAGAAAGAAAGGGATAATTTTTGTGTTCGTTTTACCGGTAAGAATTATGCTACTTGGGAATTTCAATTCAAGATGTATGTCAAAGGCAAAGGATTATGGAATCAACTTGTTGGAGTTTCTAAGGCGCCGGAAGATAAAATTGCCTTAGACGCATAGGAAGTCAAAGATGCTCAGATTATTTCTTGGATCATCAGTACTATTGATCCTCAGATGATCAATAATTTGCGATCCTTTTCAACTGCTCAGGAAATGTGGAATTATTTACAGCGTATTTACAACCAGGACAATACAGCCAAGTGTTTTCAAATGGAGTTAGAAATCGCAAATTACAAACAAGGTAATTTGTCGATTCAAGAATATTATTCTGGTTTTCTGAATTTATGGACAGAACACTCTGCTATTATCTATGCCGTTGTTCCCAAGCCATCACTTTCGGTCGTCCTAGATGTTTATGATACTAGTAAACAGGATCAATTTCTCATGAAACTTCGTCCGGAATTTGAGGCTGTTCGAGGTGCTTTGCTGAATAGGAACCCTGTTCCTTTCTTGGATATCTGTGTTGGTGAACTGCTCCGGGAAGAACAACGTCTCCATACTCAAGGAACCATGTCTCATGATCCCGTCCTTTCTGAACCTGTGACAGTTGCATATGCTGGGCACAATAGAGGCCCAACCCGTGATATGCGACAAACTCAATGCTTCTCTTGTAAACAATTTGGACATGTTGCCCGTGGTTGTCCTAAGAAGTTTCGCAATTACTGCAAGAAACAGGGTCATATCATCTCTGCATGTCCTACACGTCCTCCACGACCGACTAAGCGTCCGGTGCAGGCATTCCATGCTACTACTAGCTCTACAGCTGGTCCTTCCATCACTTGTGTATCTAGCTCTGCCACTGGTTCTTCCACCACTGTTGCATCTGATGGTGGTGCTCCACAGCTTGAATTAATTCAACAAATGGTACTATCTTCTCTTTCTGCCTTGGGCATTACTGGTAAGTCTTCTTTCATATTATGGTTACTTGAGTCTGGTGCATCGAATCACATGACGGGTTCCTCTGAACTCTTGCACAATTTACGTTCTTATATTGGTAATCAGAAAATTCAAATTGCTAATGGCAGTACCCTTCCTATAACTAATATTGGTGACATAAATTCTAACTTTCGAAACGTGCTGGTAGCACCTGGGCTTGCCTCAAATTTATTATCTGTTGTTCAATTAGTTGATGAAGGTTGTGATGTTAATCTTACTCAGGATGGTTGTCTTGTGCAGGAGCGGGTGTTGGGGAAGGTGATCGCAAAGGGGCCTAAAGTTGGACGAGTGTTTCCACTCCAGTTTATTCCAAATCATTTATCTCTTGCTTGTACTAGTTTTTTGAATGCATGTGAGGATTGGCATAGGAAATTGGGCCATCCAAACTCTGTTGTTTTGTCTCACTTATTTAAGACTGGCTTGTTAGGTACTAAACCGATGGATTCTAGTGCCTCTATTTTATGTTCTGTTTGCAAATTAGCTAAAAGTAAAACACTTCCTTTTCCGTCTGGTGCTCATCGTGCTTCTACTTGTTTTGAGATGATTCATAGTGATGTGTGGGGAATCTCACCTGTCGCTTCTCATGCTCACTATAAATATTTTGTCACCTTTATCGATGATTATAGTCGTTTTACTTGGATTTATTTTCTTAAATCTAAATCTGAAGTGTTTTCTATGTTTAAGAAATTTCTGATGTATGTTGAAAATCAATTTCAAACCAGTATTAAATTCTTCGGTCTGATTCTGGTAGTGAGTATATGTCTCATGAGTTTCAGGAGTTCTTACAGCAAAAAGGTGTATTGTCTCAACGATCTTGTCCCAATACTCCTCAGCAAAATGGTGTTGCAGAATGTAAGAATCGTCACTTGTTAGATGTGACACGTACCTTACTTCTCCAGGCTTCTGTTCCATCCAAATTTTGGGTGGAGGCTCTTTCCACAGCTGTCTTTTTGATCAACCGTCTTCCTTCCACGGTGATTGGGTTTGATTCTCCTTACTTTCTCCTTTTTAAAACTCAGCCTGATTACCATCAACTGAAAGACATAAGCTTGGAGCACAATCTGTCCAATGTGAATTTATGGGGTATAGTCATTTTCATAAGGGTTTTGTGTGTTATGATGTCTCTAACCATCGTTTTCGCATTTCTAGAAATGTGACATTTTTTGATAATCAGTTTATGTTTCCTTGCTCTTCTCCTGGTCTGCATGATATTGCTATACTTCCCCAATTTTCTACCCCACGTTCACCTATAGAATGTTTTACACCAGGACTCGTTCCCACTTCCCCTTCCGACGCTGATCCGCCACCTGATCCAGATCCTGTACCGCCTGCACCACAGCGTTCTGGTAGAACGTCTCGAGCACCTGATAGATATTCCCCACTCACCGCTTTGTCACTGGTTGGTGCATGTTTCTTGGTTCTTAGTTGATCTGATGGAAAAGTAAGAAGCAAGAAAGAGTCTCTAAGTCCTCAACTGAATCGGAGTATCATGCTATGTCTACGTCATGCTCCGAAATTCTATGGCTTCGTGGTCTTTCATGAGCGTACTAAGAATGCATTTCCTCAAACCGAACCGACATCTCTCTATGCTGACAATACAAGTGCCATTCAAATTGTTGCAAATCCGGTCTTTCATGAGCGTACTAAGCATATTGAAGTTGATTGTCATGCTATTCGTGAAGCCTATGATAATCATGTTATCTCCATCCCTCATATCAATACTCAGTTTCAAGTTGCAGATATTTTGACCAAAGCTCTTCCTTGTCCACGCCATAAGTTTCTTGTTAGCAAATCGATGCTCCTTGATGACCCGAATCAATTTGAGGGGGGATGTGAATAAGGAAATCAGGATGTTTGTAAATAGTAGATTTAGTTATATATGTTTTCGGCCCAGGCCCGTTAGGTTTTCACATAGAATATCCTATTTAAACTCCTTAGTGTTTGTACTCAAGGACGATCGAAATATAATCAATAAAACGGAACTACAGCTGCTCTGTAGTCACAGACGTAGGCAAAGTTTGGCCGAACTGCGTGATCAATATCGTGTCTCATCTTGTGACACATGTCTCCTTTTATAATTTCCATGATATTATATCATCTTCTAAAGTAAACACGTACCCAGTTGTCCTCGTCATTTTATTGCCAAAGTCTCATCACAATACCCTTCTCATTGCTCTTTTACTAAATTAGAGTCAATTTATTTTTATTACTTTCTCATAAGTTTCAGGGTACTTTTCTAACATATAGGCATAAAGAGTTTTCTCAATAACTTAATCAACTGCTTCTATTTATACTAAGAAAATAAAGAAATTAGACAAAACTTTATTTCTTGTCTAATTCTCATACTACAATTTTTTTTTTCTCGTTCACCACTATAAAAATTTTGAACTCACTGGAGAAAGTAGTAATAGAAGCATAAATAGTTTACTTTTATTTTTCAACTACACCTCCCACATCTTGTCAAATAAAGTAATTCCCCATGAAAGATATTATTTGGTGTATATAAAATGCAATCAATATTTATCTCCCCACATGTATATGAAAATTAGCCATCAATTATATGGTTCATAAACACTTTTTTTTATACAAATGGTTCATAAACACTAATTTGGAGCATATAAATTCACCAAGACACAACTCAAAATTAGCCATTTGATTTATCTATTTGATGATAAAACTTGACTCCAAAAATAATGACACTATTATATAAAATCAATAGCATTTACAAAACCATGCCTCTAGTTTTGTTTTAATTTTGAGTTATCACCAACAAGTCCAAAAAATCCATAACAACATAAAAGTTCTTAAAAAGACACAGATTGTTCAAATAACATGTATAAACATGAAATTGTTCATAGACTGTTTTGAAATATTAACAAAATATTTCTAACACATAGAAGACTAAAGTCATGCACATACTTTTCATATAATCCTCTCTTAAATTGTTCTAAAAATTTCAAATAAAATCATAACAACATGTAGCTTTCAATAAACTCTCAATTTGAAACCACGTATTAGCATATCAAATCTTCACAATAAATCATGAAAATTTTTCTACCACTTTATCACCTCTTCATGATAATCATAGGAACATTTTAATAATTTTTCACCAATAAGAAAATTTTAGATACTTCTATGCAACCAAAATAATAAGATCACATCTCTAACTTTAAAATCAATATGCGTAAATATTTTGAGTTTATGGCACTTACTTGGACTCCAAGCTCATCTCAAGATGAGATATTAATACATCAGATTTAAAAAGTTTCTGACTTGTTGTGTATCCTCCAATGGACTTGACTATTCCTTTGATAAATCAATCGACGAATAATTCTTTGTAGATTCTCCAAACTACTACAATGGAGAGAAATCACAAACAAATATCAATATTTCCAAAAGATAAAATATAATAAGGATTTGCTTTCAAATTGTTGGAAATATTGGATTAAAGTAAATATTGTTGAGAATAAAAGGAGAAGAATAATTAGAAGCTGAGAGGTGGCAAAAGTCACTGCCTTGAAAGCAAATTCCGGTGCAACCCAATATCTGGTTTACTCCCCAAGGTTTTCACAGCAGTGTCTGAACTCGTGCACTCGAGGCCAGTATCAATTTGGAGTCTCACAAACATTGCCCAAAAAATAAAACCAAGAGGAAGAAAAGTTCACAAAACCATAAAAAATAAAATCATTTTAGTTTTTCTATCTCTTTCTCAAATGCCAACCAAAGTTCTATATATTATATAAAGGTATGAAGGTAATATATGATAGCAACGTTGTCTAGCTCTTCTGCGTCGAACCAAATATATATATATATATATATATATATATATATATATATATATATATATATATATATATATATATATATATATATATATATATATATGAAAGTATGATATGCTAGCTTGCTTATTAACCAACTTTAATAGCAATTACATTCTCATAAAACCCAAACGGTTATATACACATATATAATCAACGTAGGTTATTGTATTATCATAAATAATTATTAAGTTTATTAAACCAAAACTTTAATATCAAAATGTTTATTATTAATTATTGATAAAAAACACTTTGTAACTCCCACACACTTGAATGTCATTATTCCAACAGAAACTTGATACTATTATGGATAAATATAACAAATCACACGTTTTTTATTAACTTTTTTATTTTCGGGCTACCCAAAGCATGATCGGACTAGCTCGACACAAGCTCGACTTTAACAAACTAAACAGTCACTTTTTTAAGACGATTTGATCGGGCAGGCCCATTTTACCATCTCTAACTACACTAAACTATTTTTTTTGCTTCTGTATATTTTCTTTAGTATATTCTATTTATTTTGGTGATCTACATATCAGTATTTTAAAATTATTATATTGTACATATATAAAGCATTAATTTATAGCGGGTAACCTAGCAGATAGTAGATAAACTAGCTCATAACTGATAACAAATAAGGTAGCGGATTTAAAGTACTTGGTAAAATAATTAGTGATTAAACTATTTTATAAATATAAAATTATATAAATGGATATTTGTAATTAATGCATAAAATAGAGAGAGAATGTATTCATTTAATAAAGCATAAATGATGATTTTAACTAAAGTAATAAGGATAGAAACGAGGGGAAAAAATGAAAAGTTGTAAGCTATAAGCTTAAATAGTACTTCAAGTAGCATCTAAAAAAATATTATAAGCTAGTGAAAAAACACTATAAATTAGTAGTACCAAACACGTACCAGAGTCCACATGCTTATCCGCTATAAATTATTTACTAAACACTAGTTGTTTGGTCTTGGTAAACAGAGTCTTAAGTTAAGTTATCATCTAATCGCTACTTTTTACCAATAGTGTCGTACAATCGCGGCCATTTTTTGTGAGCAATATATAGCTATATATTAAATAACATTATTAAAAAAAAGTAGCATATTGATTAAATGAACTTTTATAGCATTGAATTACATAAATCCAAAGGTTGGGTCGTGTGAGTACACGTTGAGTAGCAAGATTTAAAGGTGGGGTTGCAATGGTCGTGGTGGCTATCATTGTGATTCTGGTAAACTGGGTCCGATCAAGTCCTTTCAATTCAATAACGGTAAAGGATGGATGCATGTGGTTGCTGAGTTTGATTCAGAGAGGAGAAATAAATACAGTTTAATTAACATGAGTTAGGATCATAAACTAGCTTGAACCAGAATAGGCAGGAATTCTTTCTGGGTCTAAGGGGCTGCTTTCAAATCTCATAGTATGCTTTGTTTACTTCTGGAATTTTCAATTGCGGCGGTTGTTCCTTAATTATGCATAATGGATTAGAGATTAAAAGCTTTTCTTTGAATTTTTTTAAGAGTTAAATATGTTTGTTTTGTTTTTAGTCCCTCAAAAAATATTCAACTACTTTTTTTTACAACAATATTCAACTACTTTTGGTCCCTATAAAATTTGAGTTTTTTGATTTTAGTCTTTCATGACTTTTCATAACAACTCATGACTTTCAATAGTGTTTTTTTGACCTTTTATAAGCGCTATTAAAAGTCGTGAAACGTTTGGTTTGAGGCACGGAGATGCAGCAAGAATTGTTTAGTCAGGTAGCAAGTTTTTTAATGAATGGTTTGAGGCTCGTTCATTGGGCATGCATTCCTCTGGTCTTGTGCAGCGTTCTCCTCATCTGCAGGCTGCTGATTCATGGGTCAAACCGCCAAATAGTTATGTGAAGTGCAACGTCGATACATCTTTTTCCTCGGTTGAGAATAAAGTGGGCATTGGTTATTTGTGCTCGAACTCATTGGTTCCCTCCTCTTCTGGATGTGCTTTTAGGAGAAACAATCGGTTTGTATCTAGCAATCCATTGGGTCCGTGAGCTGGGTTACAAGGATGTGATATTTGAGTTGGACGCCAAGTGTGTCGGTGATGTCTTCAATTCCAATCCCGTAGCTATCTCAGAGTTTGGCTTTTTAATTACTGTTAGTAAGGAGCTTTTTTCTTTTTTAATTCCAACTCTCATGTCGAGTTTACTAGGAGGAATGCTAATAAGGTTGCTCATTCTCTTGCAGGAATGGTCTTCTTATCAGCTAGTCCTCATGATTACTTTGATATTCCCTCATGTATTTTCAATTTGTTTACGAATGAAATGCACTGAGTGCTTCTTGTAAAAAAACCGTGAATCGCTATTAAAAGTCATTATAGTTCTTGAATGTATCAAAATTATAAATAAGTCCTTTTTTAGTAATTTTAGGGACTAAATTGACTAATAAAAAATAAATTTGAGTACCAAAATGACTAACAAAAAACAGATTTGAGGACCAAAAAGACTCATTAAAAAGACACTAGATGATGTATTTGCAATTTTGATACATTCAGTGACTATAATGACAACGCTACACACATTCAGAGACCAAAATGATTGTTTACCCTAAGTAAAATTCAAGGTGATATAATGCACAGCCTTGTACAGGACAAAACTGAGGACAAGAGACTAAACAAAAACCTAAGTTATTGTACCTCATAAAACCATAGTACAACTTCCTATCCTGTAGTACAACTTGCTGATCACCCCCAAAAAATACCAAAATATTGTTTCTCTCGCTCCTCTATTCTTCTTCTTCTCTCTCTCTCTCTCTCTCTCTCTCTCTCTCTCTCTCCCCTATCTCATTCTTCTCTCTCTACCTCTCTGATAAGTCTGCATTGCATATAGTTTTGTTGGTCCGAAACTAAGGGTTTTTAAACTGAATTTGAGAAATTATATTGATCTTCGACCACAAATTGCCACATTTGTCATTACCATTTTTTTCAGGTGCAAATTGATGTTTTGGATCATGTTAAAGCTTGAAAGAATGAGTTGAGTTGCTAAAAGTTCTGCCATGCGCCCAAGAATGCGTCTGCCTAGAATTTGGAGCGCCTACTACTTCAAAGAACTGCTACAAAGCGCCCAAGCGCTTCTGCATGCATTTGGGGCGCTTTCCTATCTGATGCTTCTGCTTGTCGTGCGCCCAAGTACTTCTGTCAAGCGCTTGGGGCGCTTCTGCATCGGATGCTGCTGTCTGTCATGCGCCCAAGCGCTTCTGTCGTGCGCTTGGGCGCTTTTGCTCTGCGATTTAGTTTAAAGTTGTGAATTTTATCCAACTTAGGGATCTTTTGCCATATTCTTGACCTAGCTTTGAGAGAGAGAGGGCAGGGGTTGTGACCAAGGATCATCACCTTCCATCACTATGGAAGATTCAAGGCTTGGGAACAAGATTTTGAAGCTTCAATGTGGTCAATCTATCCCTTAAGTTTCATTTTTTGTTTGATTTCTTTTTCCTCTATGTCTAGCTAAAACCCTTTTGGGTTAGGGATGAATGAACATTGATGAATCACTATTGTAACTAGTTTTGATTGTTTTAAATGTCATATTCCTTCTTGCTTTATGTGTTTAATCTCTATCATTAATGTTTCTCATTATTTGATCACACCCATGGAATGATTTATGGTTCATCTATGGAATGGAAGTTTTGTATTTGAATGCTTGAGAATGAATGCCTTCAATTCTTAGTCTAGGAATAGTCTTGGAGTTGTTGTATCTTGAAAACCATTTTTTGTTATGCTTGTTCTCAACTAGAATCACCTAAGGAATTAAGGTTTTTAGTTGTTCACATAGGATTAGTCATCTAAGGAATTAGGGATTAGTTAAAGTTGTGGGTTTGATAACAAATTTAAAGAGGGAGTAATTTTCTATAACAAATCATTTTGCAATAGTGTGGAATCAATAGAAGTTCATACCTAACTTATTTTATCATCTTTTAAACTTTGCGTTCTTCGGTTCTTTATCAAAAATACAAAAACATTTTATTATCTTTACTTTAAAAGTTCTTGTTACTTTACCATATCACTCAAATTTCGGTTCATTTGTGTTCATTTAGTTGTTGTCAATGTTTATTGGTATTTGCATTCGATCCTTGAGTTCGACACTCGGTCTTACCGTTTTATTATTACTTGCAACGATTTTGTACACTTGCCAATTCCGCATCACTCTCTTCTCTCACATCTCTTATATCTTTTCATCTCATAACCTCTCTGCCTCTCTCTACTTCTTTAACCTCATCTCTCTTATATCTTCCCATATCATGAACTCTCTCCCTCATTTCTCTCTCTCTCTCTCTCTCTCTCCTATCTTCTTCATCGCACATTTTTCTTTATTAATTTTTATTATATTATAACTATGTTATAAAAAATCATTATAAATATTAGAAAGGGAATTAAAGTAAATTTTACATATTTTTGCTTGTATTGTCTATTGTTCACCGAACAGTGTACAAGACAAAAAGTTGTCCAGTACTGTATTGTCCGGTACTTACATGTTTGCAAATCAAATGGATAGTAAAGTATTGGATGACATTTAATTTTCTAATAGAGTTTTGCTAACTCTTTGATGACTTTAAGGTATTAGCTGGTAATATGACGCATGGAGTTTTGCTTCCCCTCTAGGATTTCCATTGCTTGCTTATGTGTTCTTGGCATATTTAATCAAATTCATTTCCAATCATATATGACAATATTGTTTACTATATTTTTCTCTGTTTCAATTCAAAACTAGAAATACCTGAGATTTATCAAGGCGCTATTAGAATCACAGTTTGGGGGCTATGCGATTTACCTGCTGAACAAAATAGAAGAAATCATCAAATCGTTTTTACTGTTTTGTCCAAAATGTTCAACAAGTGAACAAAGATAAAGCCAGGCTAATGTTTTTTTAGGTTGTAGGCAAAGTATAAATGCCTTGACAAAGAGGATAAAAATCTTCTGTCTCAGTTTTCCTGTGCCAAACACTGTCGCACCAATAAAAATTTGACAAGTCAGTTAAAATTCCATGTCATTCTTAACTTTACCGAAAAATGTTAACCAAACGTTTGCTTCTCTTTTTTTTTCCACAAAATGTTCCCTTCTTCAATAACCCTCACTTCCAATATCACCTTCAGTTCCCGCTGTTGGAGCTTTCTTTCTCAAGGACTTGTCTAAAGCATTATCTCTAAACTAGCGTTTTGACCTGAGCGATGTACGGGGCCAATGCTCTAGTTAACATAAAATTATCGGGATACCGAATTAAATGTAATTTGCATAAACATTAAAACGGGGAAGTATAATCTAATGCTAATCAAAATTATCAAAAGTTGAACTACAAACTGTCTCCAATGTAATTTATTTTTCAAGGAAGGACATCATGGTAAACATCGTAAAAGGTCTTGAAAAGCTTGATAAATCCTATTAAGAATGATGGAGTGAGAATATCAATCACCACAAAGAAACAATTTGAGTACATGAAATCTACAATACGCCTATAAAAATTCAAATCATGATAACAATTATGCATTATAATTGCCTCAGGCCAAAACACACAAACATGTGCGCACACTGCCATAAGTTCAGCAGCACTGTATCAGAATTCTCCATAAACACAAGAAAACTTCATTTACATTCATTGAAAGCATAGAAAATAAAGATGTTCTTCAAAGTTCAACATCAGCATACTAATTAGAAGGTTACAACCCAGAAAATTCTAGAAACGTTGGTGACACAAAAGCAACCTCAAAAAGCTACATTCCAACAACAATCACTTGAAAGTAGTTAGAAGCAGTGTCACCCTCATTGTCATCCACGGAAGGTGCTCCACCAATTAATATCAGCCTGATCAATGTGTATATCCTCTGCATCACCATGAACATGACAATATATGGAATGACATGGGGGATATAAACAGCATTGTTAACAGGGGCCTCAACATCATTTTCAGCAGGATGGTCAATATGACCTTCAACATCATTCTCATCAAGTTGTTCACCCGCAAATGGCCCATGTTCAGCAAAATATGAATGATGCATCTCACAACCATGCCTTGTTATAATGATTATATTAGATTAGTAGCCATTACAAACACAACCGTGGATTCATTGGTATTTTTCTCATATGTGTCTGCATATCTTTCCACATAACTCGGCAAGCAAACATATAAGTTGACTGCACACCCAAGCAACAAAATCATATAGTGGCAGCCAATAACTACAAAATAGCAAGGGAAAGCTTATCCTAATGAAGACAAAATAAATCCATCCAATAAAAAAGATGAAGACAGAAAAAAATTAGATGTTTTTCTAGAGCATATAGTTCATATCAGCTCAATTGCAGATCTCATTAATTTATTTAGTAGGTGTCAGTGCTACTATGAAATTGTCTTCATAAAATCTACCCTTTCCACCAAATTTGTACTAATGATTGGAGCTGTTACATCAGCTCTCAAACCTTTTCTCATGTAGGATGGACCTTTAGATTCTAGGTGTGCTGCACATGATTAAACACTCTCTGACTCACATAGTTAGACTGTTCTGTACCTGGCAGTGTTGGGTGAACTGCGGTTGATAGGTCTCTTGCTATCTGACCAGAAGTCGGTGAGAGCCCGAGAGGGGTACCTGCGAAGCCACTCCGACGCTCAAGTCAGTATTGAGAATAGATGAGTGATTTACCTAGGAATTAGAATCTACCTCTTTATGGCAATGCGTGCCAGTATTTATAGGGAACTGTTCCCGTGGTAAGCCGTTGGATCGGTAGAAGTGATATGAGTCATCAAGTATGAAAATCATGAATGGGCTTGTGCATCGTGGATATGGATCAAAGTGATTGGGCCAATCCATGTACAATTGTTGAATGGGCCTCTTGGCCCAATCCAGAACAGTTGCCCCCCAAGCCGAGATTATTCCGAAGGGTGGTCATGGTTTGAAGAATTTTAATCACTTCGTCTGTCTTGTGAGGTCGTGTGAGAGACTCTCTTTGTAACGAATGTGTTTAGGTTTTTATTCTAGAGTTTAAAAATAATATCATTTTACCCACTATAAATAGGCGAGTCACATTTGGAAATTTGTGGAAGAGTGAGTCTTGAAATTTTTAGTGGAGAGAGTGAGGATAAGGTTGTTTTGAACCACACACTTGGAGAGGAGAAGGGATCTAGGATCTACCTACTTCATCATCTTTCTTCCTTGGTAAGTGTTTTGATGCTGTTTGTGTTGTTTGTGTTGTTAATGGTGCCTTCATGGGTGTCTGGGTGCCTGGTTGCGACGCGCTGAATGCTGGTTAACGCGTGTAAAGTTGGCGCCCTCCAAGGCGCCTAGGTGCTGGCTTGCGAGGTGCTTGGGTGCCGAATTGCTTTAAGATTTGGCGCCCTCATGGGCGCCTGCGTGCCGGCTTGCAAAGTGTCTGGGTGCCGGTTTGTCTTCAAGATTTGGCACCCTCCTGGGCACCCATGGGTGCCGCCTTGTGAGGTGCCTAGGAGCCGGTTTGCTTTAAGATTTGGCGCCCTCCCGGGCGCCTGGGTGCCGGCTTGCGAGGTGCCGGTTTGCTTTAAGATTTAGCGCACTCCTGAGCGCCTGGGTGCCGGTTTGCTTTATGATTTGGCGCCCTCTTGGGCGCCTAGGTGTCGGCTTGCGAGGTGCCTGGGTGCCGGTTTGCTTTAAGATTTGGCGCCCTCCAGGGCGCCTGGGTGCCGGCTTGCGTGGTGCTTGGGTGCCGGTTTGCTTTAAAATTTAGCGCCCTCCTCGGCGCTTGGGTGCCGGCTTGCGAGGTGCCTGGGTGCCAGTTTGCTTTAAAATTTGGCGCCCTTCAGGGCGCGTGGGTGCCGGCTTGCAAGGTGCCTACGTGCCGGTTTACTTTAAGATTTGGCGCCCTCCTGGGCGCTTGGGTGCCGGCTTGCGAGGGGCCTGGGTACCGGTTTGCTTTAAGATTTGGTGCCCACTACAAGAATAAGCTCTGTTTCCTGCGAAACTTTCCGACGAACTCTTGTCCGTCGCAATTTCCGACGGATTTCCGACGAAAAAGCCGTCACAAATGTTCAGCAAAAGAGGCGCTAAAATTCCATCTTACGTTTCCGACGACATCGTGGTTCGTCGCAAATTTTCGACGGCTATTTTCGTCGGAAAGTGCTAAAAGTCCGTCGCAAACATAAAAACCCAATTAAAAGGCAAGTCTCTTCCTTCGAACCCTCTCAATTCTCATAACCAGCGCCTGTTCTCTCCCTCGAACCCTCTCACTCACCGAAATGCGTCCCTCACTCTCCATCGCCCTCCTCCGCCCTCCACTGCCCTCCACCGCCCTCTTCACGCAGTACTCACTCTCTCCCTCCGTCTCCTTCTCCTTCTTTCAACGCCTCAAGCCTCACACCTCAAACCCCCAAATCCCTCCTTCTCTCATCAACCGTAACCAGCGCCTGTTCTCAACGTAATTTCTTTTTCTCTTTACTTCTCAATTGTAATTTCGTTATCTGATTCTTCTTCTCAAAGTTCCCAAATCTTTGCACCCTAATTTGATGCCATGAGGAAGAAACCCTAATTTCATTTTTCTTTACAGATTCTTGAATTTTTCATAAAAAAATTTCAAACTATGTTCTCTTGGTTCTGGTCAGCACCAAAAAATTCCCATTTCTTGTTTATCTTTTTTCTCAACTCTTGATTGTTCTCATCTTTTGATTTCCCTTTCTCAAAAAATTTCAACGGTTCACATTTAGGGTTTATATAAAGCCTGTTTTGTTTCTATTCTGTTTGTTTTGCAGAATTTAGGGTTTATATAAAACTTGTTTAGATAAATTATTGTTGTTGTTCTGTTGTTGTTAAGATAAAGTCTGTTTAGGGTTGAGATAACATTAGTTGTTGTTGTTCTTAGAATTTGGAATTGTATTGTTTATATAAAATCTGTATGTGCTAATTTGTTTTGTAGAATTTAGAGTTTAAAGTAGCTGTTAGGAATGATTGACTTATATGCAATGCTGTGTTCATGTTATTGGTGTAGACAAAAGAGATGGGAAGCAAAGGGATGGGAAGCAGTTTGTTTTTGTGTTCTTCACGTTGGGATTTTCTTATTTGGAGAAAGGAAAGGTATGTTATTCAATCAATCTGTTTATATATTTTCGGTATGAAAGCCAAGTGTTTTTATCTTTTGTTGTTACAACTATGTCATTATATAGTTGAAATGAATATTTTTACCAACGTTGCTCTTTCCCTGACAGAACAAGGATGTAACCGATGCAATTCAGAAGGTTGCTGTTGCCTATGATTGTAAAATTGTCGAGGGAGTTCTTAGCCACCAAATGAAATAGTTTGTGATTGATGGGAACAAGGTTGTGCTAAGTGTATCCAATTCAGATACAAGGGTTGATGATGCCGAGTTTGAGGAGAATGAAGTCTATGCAATTGATATTGTAGCCAGCACCGGAGAAGGTAAGGTAGTTTAATTAATAATTTTACTAATTTCTTAAAGATATATGATGGAGCTTCTTAATAGTTATGTAGTGATGGAGCTTCAGGGGATTATGTCGCACACATCAAATTCACGGTCTTACTAATGCCGGATGGATCAGATCGAATCACATCTCATACACTCCAAGAATGGCAGTCCACCAAAATGATAGATGATCCTGAAATTAAGGCTTGGCTAGCATTGGGGACAAAGACAAAGAAGAAAGGTGGTGGAAAGAAGAAGAAATGTAGGCTTGAGCTGTTTAAGCTCTTTAAACATGATATATTTGCATTTTAAATACTTTTGGTGTTGATGTTGGTCATAGGTTTTGTGTTTTGGAATGTTTGTGAAATGGGGATTCAAGAAATGCTTGTTTGTTTGCAGGTAAGAAGGCTGCTGAAGGTGAAGCCGAACCGATGGAGGCACAAATGGTGCCACTACCCAAGAGCAAGTTTATTGGGTTGTTCTTAAGTAAGCCCTTTTTGAATAGCACTTATCACATAAGAGTTTATGGATATGTTGTTTCTATAATAAGCTGTTTCTATAAGCTATTCTGAGGAGATTATGAAAATGAGCTAAGAATAGTTTTTGGGCATATTATAAGCTCTTTTTATTATCACTTCCAAATAATTATACAAGTACTTATATTATAATATAAGCTCGAATAAGCCATACTAAATACCCCCAAGGCCCAAATCATGATGCATAGGCTGTTATGAGTATTCAGTATCAATAGTGCTTATAGATCAGATAGTCATAGTTTCTAGTTGATTATTTTTATTCCTTCGTTCCTTGTGGGGGTTTAAGTTACAAAATTCTTATATGTCCTGTCCTGTCCTGTTTTAATTCAGCCTGCCTTTTCTAAATTGCTGCCTCATGATTTGTTGTATTTTCTTTTTCGGTTTTATTTATGAATTATCATATATGAGCTTTAGTTTTTGTTGCCTAAACAAGTCAGTTGGAACGAACAAGCAATTTTTGTTATTTTACAGAATAACAGTTTTATTAGATAGGGCAGGGGTGAATAACTTGAAAATAAGCATCCGTTGTGTCAAGAGAGCAAGAACACTCAAAAATCAAATTATAGAAATGAGACAAAGCAATGGCCAACAAGGGAAAGCTACCCAAATAACCATTAAAAGGTCCCGGGGGCTTAACTTGTTTGATGATTAATGAATCGGGGCACTTATATTTTAGACTACTTTCATTCTTATTCTATTCAATGATTAATGAATCGGGGCACTTCATCAGAATGGAATCATTCCTATTGAGATTGCCAATTGTACTGAACTTAGAGCCATGTAAGTTAAATAGTTCAATTCCGTTGCGGGTTACTTGTATTCTGAGCTGTTCGTTGTGGGTTGCGTTTTCTTAACCTCCAAATTCCAGACACCATTTATTTGTATTCTGAGTTGTTCGTTGTGGGTTGCGTTTTCTTAACGTTATTTGGGAACAGAGAAAGAAAACCCACGTTCTGTGTGCTATCTATCTTTTCTTCCATTCCCTGACTTCAAGTAAAAGAAAATAATAAGTTGTCTCTAACAATTTTCAAATCCCTTATTTTGTCACACCTGTCCTGCCAATCCTTTTAAGTTTTGTCAATATTTTTGTCACAACTCATGCATTTGTTACTTTAATTTATGTTCACTTTTTTAATATGGTAATACTCATAATATGTGACCTTGTTAATGGAACATCCATTACTTAGTATATTTTCTTCACTTCCTTTTGGTCTTCTCATTTTGCCTACTGTTGATTGGCATATATCACCCTGCAACTCTGCAGCTTCTGGAGAAAAATAGAAACTTATTTGACATATTTTTTTCGTGGTTTAGTAAAAATAGATAGGTAAATGAATTGCACGCATCGAAATTCAAGTTATTAAAATTTAAAAGAGTATCACCAAGTTGTAACATTTTATGCAGGAATTTAGAACTGGTTTCATTTATGACAGGGCCAAGCTGTTGCAGGTCAGCTGCTAGATCAAAACGTATCCACTACTCCATCTATAGAACCAGAAAGAATTCATCAGAATGACTGCTTAAGAAACATCAGAATGACTGGTTTCATTTCTTCGATGTCATTACTAATTCTGTTCGATTAGCTGCTGTTGTTCTAGCTATCAAGTTTTACTGGTGGATTGATCCTACAGGAGCTATAGTTGTAAGTTTATATAACTACATCTTATTCTCTTCTCATTTCATTGTGCTTCTATGTTTTTTATATTAGGTGCAAATGTTCAACAAATATTAATTCCATTAATTGTTTCACATAATTCTACAATGGCCATAAACTCGAATCTGGATTCTCCACATATGTAAAATCCTGAATTTCTTGCAGTTGTACATCTCTAGCCATCTGACCAAGATCAGAAGACTCAACTCGGTATTTGAACCTTATTTACGGAATTCAAATATGTGCCATTCAATCTTTTGATTGTTTGCTAGTTACTTAATGTACTAATATTGATACAATGAATGTGTATTGCAGATTGCATTGTATACAATCAACACATGGACAAAGACAGTGATTGAGAATGTTTGGTCACTAATTGGAAGAACAACACCACCTGACAAAGACAGTGATTGAGAATGAATGTGTATTGCAGATTGCATTGAGGGTTTTTATATGAGGAAATTATTTTGAGAAAAGACAGTTAGTTGTATTTTGGCCTACTTTCTGCAATGTTAGTTGTTAGTTTGTTACCCTAATTTTTCTAACCCTCTATGTTCTATAATTAGAAGATTAGAAGGAGGTCCAAGGATCTTTTGTCATTTCATTGAGTTGTAGTCTTCTGGGTGATGCCATAACAACCAGACCCCATAACATCTTCAGTATCATCTGGAGCAGCATTTGACACTCACTATTACCAAAGCTTGTTGAGAGGAAGAGGGTTGCTGTTTGCTGATCAGCAGCTAATGGCTGAGGAGAAGACTGCCAGACTTGTTTCAGCAGCTAATGGCTGAGCAAGAGGGTTCTGTTTGCATTCTTTGTTGTACAAATTGGTATAGCAATTTTGTTTTGTCTATGTAAATTTGGCATGGATGCCTTGATTCTTATCATTTGATTCCTAATAGAAAATGTGTCACAAACATTTGAGATAGTTTTGGCCGTACAATCAGTTACAAAAATAATTGATTTTGGTTACACTGTGTTAGATGTTTAGCTTGTGGATTCAAGCCTGCAACAAATATGCTGAAAGATCGGTTTTGTATAATTTAATTTTTTTTTAATTTTTTTCTAAAATTTTCGACGGATTTGCGACGAAAATGTGTTAGAGTTTGCGACGACTTTGCCACGGATATTTGCGACGGATTTCCGACGACTTTGCAACGGAGACATTTGCGAAAAAAACCGTCGGAAACGATTTGCGACGAGCGATTTTGCGACGAAAATTTGTCCGTCGGAAAGTCCGTCGGAAACGTTAATTTGCAACGAAATCAGTGCGTTTCCGACGGATTTTGCCGTAGGAAATCGTCGATTTTCTTGTAGTGGCCCTCCTGGGCGCCTGGGTGCCGGCTTGCGAGTTACCTGGGTGCCGCTTTGCGAGGTGCTTGGGTGCCGGTTTGCTTTAAGATTTGGCGAGCTCCTGGGCACCTGGGTGCCGGCTTGCGAGGTGTCTGGGTGCTGGTTTGTTATAAGATTTGGCGCCCTCCTGGGCGCCTGTGTTCCAGCTTGCGAGGTGCCTGGGTGCCGGTTTGCTTTAAGATTTGGCGCACTCCTGGGCGCCTGGGTCCCTGCTTATGAGGTGCCAGGGTGCCAGTTTGCTTAAAGATTTGGCGCCCTCCAGGGCGAGGGGGTGTCGGCTTGCGAGGTGACTGGGTGCCGATTTCCTTTAAGATTTGGCGCTCTCCTGAGCGCCTGGGTGCCGGCATGCGAGGTGCCTGGGTGCCGGTTTGCTTTATGATTTTGCGCCCTCTTTGGCGCTGATAAGTCTATTTTTAGAGTCTTTTTAATAGTTATTTTCATTAAGTGTTTTTAGGTATTTTAATTATATTTTATATCTTTGAACTATTTTACTACAAATGTTTGCTTTTTATTTTCAGGTTTTATTTGGAGCAAAAGAAAAAATATGAGCTAAAATGAAGAAAAAAGGAAATATTTGAGGAGGAGCAATTTTTAAGGCACTAGACACCCTCATGGGCGCCAAGGGCCCCAAAAACCCAAAACTGGCCAAGGGCGCCAAGCAGCAAAACTGGCGCAGCACAGGGCGCCAAGCAGCAAAAACTGGCGCAGAGCCTGCGCACGACCCTGGCACATAGGCGCACGACCCTGGTGCAAAACTGGCGCAGAGCAGCAAAAATTGACTGGCCAGGGCGCACGACCCTGGCACATAGGCGCACGACTCATGCTTGCCAGCAACGCAGAACAGCTGTTGCCAGCACAAGGCGCACGACCCTGGCACATAGGCGCACGACCCTGGTGCAAAACTGGCGCAGAGCAGCCAAAATTGACTGGCCAGGGCGCACGACCCAGGCACATGGGCGCACGACCCTGGCACCAGACAAGTCAATTTTGGCTGCACCCACTTGCTGATGGCTTTCCTTGCCAACTTGATTTGCCACTTTTTTTGGACCATTTTGCCCCTCCACTCAAGTGCATTGGCCCTCATATTTTCCTATAAATAGAGGCTTGATCCTCACTTGTAAAGAGAGCTTGAATTTTGTTAGAAAATCCATGACAAGGTTTCCTCTAAGATTCATGACTTCACTTTAATTTCTCGCTTTTTACTTTCTCGCTCTTTACTTTCCAAGTCATTTACTTTCCTTGCTATTTACTTTCTTGCCCTTTTACTTTCCAAGTCGTTTACTTTCCTTGCTATTTAATTTCTTGCCCTTTTAATTTCTCGCTCTTTTAATTTCTCGCTCCTTTACTTTCTCGCTCTTTTATTTTCCTTGCTATTTACTTTCTTGCCCTTTTATTTTCCAAGTCATTTACTTTCCTTGCTATTTACTTTCTTGCCCTTTTACTTTCCAAGTCATTTACTTTCCTTGCTATTTACTTTCTTGCACTTTTATTTTCTTGTCATTTATAATTCCGCTATTTATGATTTTGCAATTTACTGCTTTCTTTTATTTCTCGCTATTTAAATTCATGTCTTTTCTTCTTCTTCTTCTTCTTCTTCTTCTCTCATATTTAATATGAGTGAGTAGATACAAAGTCTTGGGTTATTGGGAGTAATCTAATGATAGGTCCCTAATAATTCCCTAGACTATTCTCCACTCCAAATTGTTTTATATTTCAATATAATTTTATTGTCCTTCAAATCTTATTCTAAACATCAAACGAAGAACCGAAAGGTGAAGTATTGATGTTGGATCTATGAAATTAGACAAGGGAATCAACACATGAGAATAGTTTTGAAACTCTTGAGACATTATAAAGGTGTTATGCTTAATGGGTTTTGGTGACAATCAACCATGAGAATAGGCTTGATTGTTAGTTCAAAACACGCTCTTGTACTTCGAAAGAAGACATTAGTTATATTCGCTGCCTTGTCTTTGAAATATATTACTCTTATAATTTGTTGAATAGTCTAAAGAAATTATTTTGGTTCCTCATTGTTGTGATAAAACTATAAACCTGAGATTGTTTGTTTGTTTTTATTTCTAAATTTTACAACTCCTAAAAACCATTCCTTCTAGCTAATCAACTTTGGAAAATTAAATTGGTAATCACTTAGGCTCTCCCTGTGGATCGATAACTCTTTTATTACGCGATAAGACCGTGCACTTGCGGCCTATCAGGCGCCTGGGTGCCGGCTCGTGAGTTTCCTGGGTGCCGGTTTGTTTTAAGACTTGGCGCCCTCCAGGGCGCGTGGGTGCCAGTTTGCTTTAAGATTTGGCGCCCTCCTGGGCACCAGAGTGCCGGCTTACGGGGTGTCTGGGTGCCGGTTTGCTTTAAGATTTGGCGCCTTCCTGGGCGCCTGGGTGCCGGTTTGCGAGTTGCGGGGTGCCGGCTTGCGAGGTGCTTGGGTGCCGGTTTGCTTTAAGAGTTGGCCCCCTCCTGGGCGTCTGGGCGCTGGCTTGCGAGGTGCCTAGGTGCCGGTTTGCTTAAGATTTGGCGCCCTCCTGGGCGCCTAGGTGCCGGCTTGCGAGGTGCCTGATTGCCGGTTTGCTTTAAGATTTGGCACCCTCCAGGGTGCCAGGGTGCCGGCATACGGGGTGCCTGGGTGCCGGTTTGCTTTAAGATTTGGCGCCTTCCTGGGCGCCTGGGTCCCGGTTTGCGAGTTGCGTGAGTGTCAGCTTGCGAGGTGCTTGGGTGCCGGTTTGCTTTAAGATTTGGCCCCCTCTTGGGCGTCTGGGCGCCGGCTTGTGAGGTTCCTGGGTCCCGGCTTGCGAGGTGCCTGGGTGCCGGTTTGCTTTAAGATTTGGCGCCCTCCTGGGCGCCTGGGTGCCGGCTTGTGAGGTGCCTGGGTGCCGGTTTGCTTTAAGATTTGGCGCCCTCCTGGGCGCCTGGGTGCCGGCTTGCGAGTTTCCTGGGTGCCGGCTTGCGAGGAGCCTAGGTGACGGTTTGCTTTAAGATTTGGCGCCCTCCAGGGCGCGTGGGTACCGGTTTGCTTTAAGATTTGGCGCCCTCCTGGGTGCCGGCTTACGAGGTGCCTGGGTGCCGGTTTTCTTTAAGATTTGGCGCCTTCCTGTATACTCTCTGTCATATGATGTAAGTTGTCCAATTTCAGGACCAATTGTGCAGGTTTTTGAGTGTATTATAGTCATTATCTGGGGATTTAGCTTAGTATTAGAAATTTGTAGTAGGAAGACTTTTTGTAATCCATCCCTGCATTGTTGGAGTTATTTTGTACTTGAAGACCTCCAATTTGTGTGTTATCATTCGGCGAACCAGACACTTGCCCGGAGATGCAGCACAATTGGGAAGACTCAAGTTTCTGTTCAATATCGCGTCGCGACCAGGAGGGTTCGCGTCGCGATGGAAGCCTGATGCAGGAGCAGCCTACAATTCTGTCCAATATCGCGTCGCGACGGGCTCGTGTCGCGACGCGTTGGTTTGTTGAAATTAGGGTTTTTAATTCAGTTTTGCGTTTTTTTAAGGGAGTTTGGTCATTTGGAGCGCAACAGACGTTTTGGGAGCAGAGGAAAGTCGGATTCTGGGAGCTTTTCACCACTTGGGAACGAGGGTTGAAGGTTCCTATGTCTATCTTTACTTGTATTGCTTTCTTTACTCTAGTTATGTCTCTATTCACCATGTGTAACTAATTTTCTAAGATTAGGGAGAGATGATTCTCCCCGAACCTATGTTATGGATACTTTGTTATGGTTAATACAATTAGTTGTTTGAATTATCATAAGTCTATGCCTCTGATCGTAATGCTTTATAGTTACATATGATAATTATAATGATTTAGGTTATGTGATCGCATAGGGATATGGGTTGCATGCGGGATATGGGGTATTAGATCATGTACTTGTGATCACCATAGGAATATGGGGTTGGATGCATAAATTCTTTATTTCTTAAGTTTATTGCTTTACCGATTGGCATGATTCACCTAAGGAATTAGGGTAACTCAATTAGGTAAAAGGGGTTCTGAGGCAAGGAATTGTCCTTAACCTACTATAGTGAATTGAATCTGGTAGTTCAAACAATTAATCTGTAATTAGTTGAAGGTTCATAACATAGGTGAAGGGAGAGGATTCGACACCTAATCGCCTTTTCTCATCAATTCAACAATAGTTCTTACTTTCGCGTTACACAATTACAAATCAACCAATTTTCACAACCTAGAATTAATTAGCTTCGCTATTGTTACAACATGCAATCCCTGTGGAATCGACCGGTACTTACCGTAATTTTACTACTTGCAACGCTTTCAGTGCACTTGCTGAATTGTTAACAAGTTTTTGGCGCCGTTGCCGGGGATTGTTGACTTTGTTGTTGACAAGGCAAACGAGTTGATTCTAGATTTTTAGTTTTTGTTTTTTTTAGTTACTTAATTTTGCTACTTGTTGGTTTTCTTGAACTGGTTAACATTTGCTTAGTGTTTCCAAGAACTGTTTATACAGGGGGGCACAGGTACATTCAGTGAAAGTAATGGCTGAAAATCCACCAGGCAGACGCACTCTCAATGATTTTGGGAGGAGAACTCGAGGAACACATAGTAGCACCTTCCAACCAGTATGGGCTGCCACCTTTGACATCAAGTCATCTGTTCTATCCGCATTAAGGGCAAAGCCGTTTTCTGGGTCAGATACTGAAGACCCCAATCAGCATTTATCCTACTTCCATGAAATCTGTGAAACCACGTATCCTGAGGGAGTGGATGAAAATTCCAAACAGTTGCGTCTTTTTCCGTTCACTTTAACAGGCAGAGCAAAGGATTGGTTGAATACTCTCCCACCCGGAACTATTAATGCTTGGAGCGACCTTGAAGATAAGTTCCTAACCAGGTTCTTCCCTATCTCCAAGTTCATTGAAAAGAGGGGCGAAATCTCCAACTTTACACAAAAGGATTCAGAACTCCTATACGATTATTGGGAGAGATTTAAGTTGTCATTAAGAAAGTGTCAGGGGCATGGTATTGATGATTTTGTGCAGTTACAAACCTTCTATCATGGATTGCAACCTCAAACAAGGATGATACTAGATACCTCAGCTGGAGGGTCTTTGGGTAACAAAACTTGGGAAGAAGCTAAGCAACTGATAGATGACATGACATCTGTAACACCCAGAATAATTTAATTAATTTATTTAATTTAATTATTTAGGTATTCACCTATTTATTTATTTTATTTGGTGTAATTAAATTAATATTTAATTAGATGGTGTGTAATTGGGCATTAGGAGGTGGTGTTAGTGATCGGGCTTAAGCTGGAGGAAAGCCCGTGATCCAGGCCCATGTGTTAGGCGAATTAGATGAGGGGTTAGGATTTTGGCTAGTCATTAGCGCAAAACCCTTAGAAGAGAGAAAAGAATTGCGAAATAGAGAGAGGAGAAGAAAGAAAGAAATCGCAAAAGAGAGAAGAGAGAAAGAGAAACTCGCGAAGAGAGGAGAGAGAAAAGAAAGGCGCGCAAGGGAGAGGAAGAGAAAGACGGAGATCGCAAGAGAGAGAGAGAGAGAGAGAGGTCGCACAAGAGAGAAGAGGAGAATAGGAGCTGTGTTGCTGTGGTTACTTCGGTGTTTTCGTAGAGGTCTCATCGTCTTCGGCATAACCAAGGTAAGGGTGGGTCTTACCTTATAATAGGGTTTATAATGGGTTGTATGTGGGTTGTAGGATTTACATTGATTTAATTGTGATTTTATTGTTGCATTTGATGTACGATTGATTGTATGATGAATTGATGCTCTCTATGTGTTTGTTGAAAAGTGTGCGAACTATTAGATGTGTAGGAGAATGAAAACGAATGTCAAAGGATCAATAAAATGCGTGTTTGAAGAGATAGGGAGAAATTTGAGATGTTTTGAAAATGTGGTTATATATAATTTGCTGAAGTTGTTATATGTATCAATATATATATATATATATATATATATATATATATATATATATATATATATATATATATATATATATATATATGTTCTGGAGTGGGCTCGAAGGCCAATTCGTCCAACAGGCCCATTACGGCCCAATATCTAACTTGCTCCGCAAGATGCGGTCGGCCCCGTAGAAAGCGCAACGGCTAGAACGCCTAATATTATATATACCACACTAGCATGTGGCTTCAGGTATGTTTTACTCACCTTGTGACCACCTGCCCGTTGAAGCACCTCTGACTTGAGCGTTGGAGTGCCTTTGCAGGTACCACCCGCGTGCGGCTTACAACTCGGTCCTTCATCCCAGCGACTGAGCAACATCATCAGGCAGCAGCAACCCATCGTATTGATCAGGTACGATCAATTGGCGACCACAGTGGGAGGCCCGAGCGCTATTCCACATCAAACCATGCCGCCACGCCAGAAACGCACTTCTTCCAGGCTCAACACCTCTAGGCAGAACCGACCTCAACGGACCCCAGAGGGCATGCCTGTTACAGTTCATGAATCGCAAGATGAGCCTCGCCAAGAACCCTCAGTGCAGGGCGGCCGCGGGCCAGTTACCCAGCTAGCCCCGTAACTACCGACCGAGCTGGCCGAAGCCGGAATACCAGAAGCATTGCCAGAGCATGTGACCCAAGCGCTCATACAAATTCTGGAGCAAAAGAATCAAGTGATTGCTGATCGAGACGAACTGATCGAACGCTATGAGAGAGGCTCGATCTCGATCCGCCCGCGTGCGGACAGCGGTCACCGAGGCCAACCATCTCGGCCCCATCGTTCACCACCACGAAGAGAAGCTCCTCCTCGTCGAGGCGTATCCCGACTCAATCCTTCAAGAAGGGCGATCGTTCACAGGTCGCCCCCTCATCGAAGAAGTCGCCACCGTCGCTCCCCCGAGGAAGATTACGACTATGCTGACTCAAGCTACCGACCAGAGTCAGAAGGGTCGCCAACAAGATACTCGTCCAACGAGTCCTCAGGATCCCGCCGATCAAGAAGCAGGTCGTGGGACTCGTATGAGGAGTTTGACGACTACCGTTACGGGGAGATTAGAGATGTCTCCCGTGCCATCAGCCGACCGAGAAGGAACTATTCAGAGCGGCCTAGAAGACGGTCGTCGCCACATGCTCCACAATACCACGGACCCCCTCCAATTGCTGACAGACTCCTTGGTCAGCCGGTCGGCCTTTACGGTTTGCCCGTCGACCAAACTTATGCCGCCATGCAGCCTTACGGGCAGAATCCCATCCCGACCGGACAAGGGCCTTTCACCAGCGAAATTAGGCGTTATCGCATCCCAAGGGACCTGAGGAAGCCCCCAAACCTGAACAAGTTTAACGGTCGCGGGGATCCAGATAAACACCTCATGTACTTCAACAACTACTGTAGCTATAAGGAACTAGGACGAACGATGAAGTGCAGACTTTTTCCTCAGTCGCTCGAAGGCCGGGCGTTAGAATGGTGGGAATCCCTGCGTCCCAACTCTGTCTCTTCTTGGGAAGGTCTTGTGGCAATGTTCTTGGCCAATTACACAGCCAACCATTGTCAGTATCGTTATGAAGAGCACTTGGACTCGGTCGTCCAAGGAGAGAATGAACCATTGAGGGAGTTTATCGATCGGTTCATGACAGAGGCTGATACAGTCCGCAACCTATCAGACACGGACAAACTGAAGTATCTCAAACGTGGTATAAGAAAAAACCACAGATTTGCTGAAGAGTTCTCATTGAACCGCTACTACGACCTCGGCCTGTTCCTTAGAAGGGCCAACGACCATATGGGCTATGAAGAGCAATTGGCCGCTGATAAGGGCGCCCGCGCGCGTCCCAAGGAAGAGAATGGCAGGCCGGTCAAGAGGCAAGAAAACTATAGTGACAGTAAGCCCGAGTACCAGCCTAAGAAGTACGAGCATCGTACAAAGTTGAACACCCCGATCGCACAGATCTTCACGGAGTGCCAAAACAACGAGTTCACTGGTGTGAGGCGACCTGATCCTCTAGTATTGAAGAAAGGAGGTCGGCCTGCCAAGAAATACTGCAGATACCACAAGAGTAAGGGGCATGATACCAACGACTGTATGGCCCTAAAAGATGACATAGGAGATCTCATTCAGAAAGGCAAGTTGAGGCAATATGTCAGAGATGAAGGTAACGATCGCCCTGAAGAAAGAGCCGTTGGCCAACCCGCCAATTGATCAATAAAGAACAGGCGGTCGCTCTTTTTCCCCACAGGGGTTTTTTACCGAGGACCGACCTTAAAATTCGACTTGTGTACCTTATTTTCATGCAAATTGTATGCACGGTCGCTCACCATGCGAGTAGCAGTCGAGCGACCAGTAGAGTGCCATCGAATGGCCCAAACGGAAGCCGCCGAGCGGCCTAAAAAGAGTGCCATCGAATGGCCCAAACGGAAGCCGTCGAACGGCCTAAAAAGAGCGCCATCGAATGGCCCAAACGGAAGCCGCCGAGCGGCCTAAAAAGAGCGCCATCAAATGGCCCAAACGGAAGCCGCCGAGCGGCCTAAAAAGAGTGCCATCGAATGGCCCAAACGGAAGCCGCCGAACGGCCTAAAAAGAGCGTCATCGAATGGCCCAAACGGAAGCCGCCGAGCGGCCTAAAAAGAGCGCCATCGAATGGCCCAAACGGAAGCCGCCGAGCGGCCCAAAAAGAGTGCCATCGAATGGCCCAAACGGAAGCCGCCGAGCGGCCTAAAAAGAGTGCCATCGAATGGCCCAAACGAGAGCCGCCGAGCGGCCTAAAAAGAGTGCCATCGAATGGCCCAAACGAGAGCCGCCGAGCGGCCTAAAAGAGCGCCTTCGAATGGCCCAGACGATAGCCGCCGAGCGGCCTGAAAAACTCTTACCGAATAAAGTGACCCATAAAAAATTCAAGGTCGCGACCGACCGTAGCAAAAAGAATCAAATTACAAAGCAATTAAACAGGCCAAATTCATGGAAAAATTGTCATTGATTACAAACAAAGACGCCTTGGTCGAAACCAGGGCGCCCATTCAAACACCGCGTGCAGGCGGGCTAAGATTACAATTCAAAAAAAAATTACAAGTTAAGAGTCCCTGGGGGCCTGGTAGATAACTGCTTCTTCTTGAAGGACCTTCCCCTTCGACATCTTCTTGGGACGGACGATCTGCTGCTCGGCCACACGATGTGTGCTTTGAACGATCTCGCGATCGACCTCCAGATCAGGGTAGAGGATCTTGATCTGGCTGACCGCATTTTCAAATTGACCCTCCACAGCTCCCTTCGCCCGGTCAAGAACGTCCTTGTAGCGACCTCTAAACTTGTTCTTTTCCTCCTCCACTGCATCCATCTCAGTTTTCAGCCCAGCGACCTGGCTCGACAGCTCTTTATTCTTGGAAGAGAGGCGTTCGACCTCTTTCTCAGCTGTTTCCTTGTCAGCGACCACCTTGTCCAGAGCAGACTCGGCCAGTGTTTGAGAAGAGACAGCAGCCACAAGCTGGCGTTCTGCTTCGACAAGCTTCCTCTCATTGTCAGCGGCCGCTTCGATTCTCGGTTCGAGCTCCTTCATTTTCTTGAGCAGGTCGTCTCGCTCGCCCCTCATTTCTGCGAGCAATGACAAGGCAGAATTCAATTTAAAAATTTTATCGACTAGGTCGTCTTCAAGCAATGAATACCTATGGGCAAGGCGCCTACCTTCCAGGCGATCTGATTCTTCATCTTGGTATTTCTTGAACAGAATACCAGCGGCCTTCATTGCATCGGCCATCACCTCGAAAGGTTCCTCCTTGAAACGAGCACAGTCTTCATCACCCAACCCAAGCAGGTCGATTTTGGGCGACCGGTTGTGCCTGTGGCTTTTTCCACTCTTATGCTTCTTTTTCTCGCCCCCATCATCGACCGACCTATTCCTTTTGGATTTTCCTTGATTTTTGGGTGGGCTGCTCAGGTCAATGGCTTGTGCTGGTGTGCCCGCCCGAGGAGTATGACGACCAGGCTGAGACCCAGTTTCGGCAGGTAGGGGCGTGCCTTCTGGTTGAGCTTCACAAATTCCGCGGACGGGCGAAGCATCGCCATCCTCGGCCGCCCATTGTTCCAATAGGTCAAAGTCATTCATGTTCGCCATGTCAACTGCAAAGGCAAAAGTAGATGGTCAGAAACAGTTAAACAAAACTAAGTGACAGAAAATAAAGTAGGCGAGCGGCCACCGACCAAGAGCGGCCTTGACTTTCTTTTTGCCACGAGCATCCACAATGTTTTTAACCTTGATGCGACCCTCAGGGACTAGGGACGCAATCTTTCTCAGTCTTTGGATCGTCCCCCTGTCCAGGTCGTCAAGTTCAGTGTCCTTGAAAGAGTACTGGCCCGGTTTTTTTGAGAAGTGGTCAAAACTCCACACCGTGGGAAACACGGGCGTTCCTTCCTGATCATCTTTGGACATTTGGGCGATCCCTCGTTGGGCCTCGACCGAGTTAGGAACAACCCAAAAGAATTCCCTTTTCCACCCGGTCGTCAATGATTCCATGTAGGGCTTGAAAAAGTTGTATGTTGAACGGTTTTTGAACGAGACCGCTTCCTTGCGGGCACCCTTGGAGCCTTTTTCATAAATATAGCTCATTTCGAACAATGTGAAAAACAGTCTTACGGAGACTGGCCGTCTCAGAACCGCGAGAACATCTTCGTATGCCTGCAGGAACGCCCAAGCGTTCGGGTTCAGTTGAGAAGGGGCGACCTGAAGATAGCGTAGGACCAGGCGTTGGAACCTGGTGAATGGTGGAATTATGCCCATGCGCTCGAAAACGATGCGGTACATCGTAAATTTCAGCACATCAGTCCAGGCCGCAACATCTTCCCCTTTAGCCATGCCTTCTACCCTCCAACCTTCATTTAGCCCGGTCGCCAGATACTCTAGGTCTTGGCTCCCCCGTTGAATTTTGCTGCGTTGACCTCTCAGGTTGAGAGAAACCCAAGACATATCCTTTGCAGCTGCAACCTCAGGATCTTCTCCATGGTCGCCCTGTTGATCTCTGTCGGCCGTCTCGGTTACGTCGGTCGCAGCCTGGTCAACACCTTCGTCACAGGCAACCCGTGCGTTGCTTTCTGCATTGTCGTCGACCACAACCTCGGTGAACGGCACCCTACTTCTGTCCGGCCGAGTCCCGGATCTGCTAGATGAAGTCCAGTTCTTGGTCGAAGACCCAGAGGAAGATTTGTCACTAGAAGAAGACGACCGGGCGTGCGCAGGACTTTGCTCCACTGGTCGGGTCATATTTTGCGCAAGAGAAACGGCCGGGATTCCAAAGATACGGCGAGTTTGTTTGGTCCGCGCCAGAATGAACCTGTGGAGGGGAATAACGGTCAAGGTCTTGCTCGCGCGTGGGAAGGGGCGACGTGGTCGTCCCCAGACCTGACACCCCCTCCATCAGGTGGAACATAAAATACTCAAATAAAAGAAGAGCGGTCGTAGTTACCTTGAATTGGAGCGAGCTGATGTTGCGAGCGAGCTTAATGCGAGCGAGTTGAATGCGAGCGAGCTGAATGCAAGCGAGCTGATTGCGAGAGCGGAGAAATCGGAGAAACGTGTAAATGATGTACCCCTTGAACCCTATATATAATGGGCCAACCATCACCATGGGCCGGAAGCGAAGAGGCGCGACTCTTCATGTACCATCATTGCTTAAACTCCTCGATTCTCTAAACGTCACCTCATTAAAGTAACTGTCGCCTCAGCATTTATGACGATTTATTGTCAGGCATCACCTCCGAGACGGCACCTGGCCCCGTGTGACCAGGCCGCGTGGTAGCGACCACGCAATCAACCAATTAGCGATCGACCAGACTACGTTCGACCAGTCGTGGTTCCAGAACGGTCGTTTGTGACCACGCTGGGGAGCAAGGAATCAAGCCTTAGCCCGCCCCCAGGCGACCTAGGCTTGGGGGGCAACTGTTCTAGAGTGGGATCGAAGGCCAATTCGTCCAACAGGCCCATTGCGGCCCAATATCTAACTTGCTCCGCAAGATGCGGCCGGCCCCGTAGAAAGCGCAACGGCTAGAACGCCTAATATTATATATACCACACTAGCATGTGGCTTCAGGTATGTTTTACTCACCTTGTGACCACTTGCCCGTTGAAGCACCTCTGACTTGAGCGTTGGAGTGCCTTTGCAGGTACCACCCGTGTGCGGCTTACAACTCGGTCCTTCATCCCAACGACCGAGCAACATCATCAGGCAGCAGCAACCCATCGTATTGATCAGGTACGATCAATATAAATATAAAGGTTAGAATTGTTGCTGTATATAAATTATGAAGTTGTTATAAGTATAAAATATATAGGCTTAATTACAATTTTGGTCCCCCTATTATGACCAACTCACGATTTTAGTCCCCTAACTTTTTTTTTCACGATTTTGGTCCCCCTATTTTCCCAATTTCTCAAATCAAAGGTCCCCCCTAATTTGGTCAAAACTGAATCTGATGTGGACCTCACTTAACTGATGTGGCAAGCCATGCTGGATTGCCACATAGATATTTTAATTAAAAGAAATTATTTTAATTTGTTAAGCCATGCTGGATGTGGCAAGCCATCCGGTTTAGGACTTTTCGTTTGACAACGTGGAAAAAGTTTGGAGCCGCCACCAATATTTTAATTTTAAGACCAAAACATTGAAAAAAGGTCTTTTAAACAAGGCGGATGGTCTTTTGAAAACTAGAGATGTAGGTTCGGGGGTCAGTTAGGTACGGGGAAGGTATTAGCACCCCACACCTCCTTTCTACCGAAAGGAAACCATTAACTTGATGTGTGGTTTGGACAAAAGTTTGAGTTTGAAAGCAATTTATTCTACTTCTTTTATTTTCTTTTCTTCAAGGTTTGTTTATTGAAAACGAGGGGGAAAGGGATATTTTCGGTATCTTTGAAAAGCAGGACTAAACAAAGATTTTTTAAGAGTGTGCTTGACAGGACAGGACCCCGCTCCTACGTACGCTCACTGGAAGAGGGATCAAAGCTTCGTAGTTCTCGGTTTTTGGTTTTGAAAAAGGATTGAGCTTTCGCGAAGACCGAACAACAACGGTTAGAATGGTCTCGCTACTAACTCCTTTTGAAAATGAAATCATCATTAATGACCTAATCGGCAACGGCGCGATTGGTGTTTAATGACAATTGGTTTATTTTTGAGAAATGAATAAGTTTTCGAAAATGGGATAGAGCTTTTGCGAAGACCGAACAACAACGGTTAGAATGGTCTCGCTACTAACTCCTTTTGAAAATGAAATCATCATTAATGACCTAATCGGCAACGGCGCGATTGGTGTTTAATGACAATTGGTTTATTTTTGAGAAATGAATAAGTTTTCGAAAATGGGATAGAGCTTTTGCGAAGACCGAACAACAACGGTTAGAATGGTCTCGCTTCCAACTCCTTTTGAAAACAATATCATCATTAACAACCTAATCGGCAACGGCGCGATTGGTGTTTAATGACGATTGATTTATTTTTGTTTCGAAAGTAAAAGTTTCTTTTTGTTTTGAAATGATTTTAGGAAATGGGTTTTAGAAAAGGAGTAGAACATTTCAAGTCAATTCTAAATCCATAACCAAATGCAAATGAATGAATAATACTCAAGCAAACATGAACATATCATTCATTAACCAAGATTAAACATGCCCATACAATCAAAGGATTCAATTATTAAAGATGCAAAACAAAGTTCTCAAAGGGATTGTGTGTGTGCAAGAAGGATTGTATTTACCCTAATGGCTCTATGCTACAACATGCATGTAGACTTACGTCTCCATTAGGAGGTCATACAAGTGGAGAGGAGGGCACACAATCAAGTCAAGACATTTACGTGGCATCAAGAACAAGTGAATACAATTGATTGTAAACATAGAGTATTCTAAGTTAAATGATTGAATATGTAAGCAAGGATGCATGATTAGGTAAGCATGTAAGTGCATGAGTGTACAAGGAATGGGTGCATAGCACTTTATTTATGAATGGATGGCATACATGGATGCATAAGAGGATGCAAGAGATATAAGCATATGAGGATGCATGACAGTGTCACATAAACTAAGTATGAATGAAGATGCATGAATGTGAAAATGTTTTGGGTATTTTTGCAAGTTGATAAGTTGTAAAACTTTAAGTAAGAAGCTAGTGAAAAGTAAAGTAAAAATGCAAGAAGTAAATGGTAATTATTTAATGAGATGGTAAAGTAAAAATGCATGAGGTAAATGGTAATTATTTAATGAGATGGTAAAGTAAAAATGCACGAGGTAAATGGTAATTATTTAATGAGATGGTAAAGTAAAAATGCATGAGGTAAATGGGAAGTGGTAAAATCTTTTTATGTTTTAGTAAAAAATTAATGAAGTGGTAAAAACCAAAGTAGTAAAATATTTTTATGTTTTGGTAAAAAGTTAATGAATGGTAAAGTAAAAAGGTAAAAAGTAAATAAACACTAAAACCAAGTTGAATCACATAGAGCAATCCTCTCACTTTGAGAAAAGTGCACTAGGCACTAGTGAGAATCAACTTGCCTATCATCAACAATTTACAATAAACAAACTAAGACACAAGAATAAGTGAACACACAAACTAAATTGAGTCATTTCTAGCAATCTTCACCACTTAGGTCAAGGTGCACTAGGCACTAGTGGGAATCATATTGCTAGATCATCAACCAATAACATCTAACACTAAAATAAAATATTAACAACAAGATCAAACATCTCCAAACAAAGAACAACAACAAAATCAACTTGGAAATATTTTTAGATCTATAAGCATGCGATCCAAAGAAAACATAGATCCACATTTTATTTAATAAAAAAACCAAAATTAACACAAAGCAACATAGATCTATTTTTTTTTGCAAGGATTCATATGATTAAGCAAGGAAGTGCAACAAAATCATATCAACCCTAACTTTTATGATATGCGGAATGCTAAAGCCCATAAACAACAATTTTATTTATGAAATCTAGTGTAAAATATGTAAAGATGCAAGGGAAATTATTCAAGTAGAAGAACAACTCCTTCAAGGCCAAGGACCCATCTCAAATACCCAAGGCTCCCTAAGTCCTTGTCAAAATGTTTGAAATGGATCCTCAAAGCAACAACAACAAGCAATCAAGAAGGAGTTGGGAGTAGAAGAGAGATTATGCAAGAAGAACTAAATATGAGATGCAAGGTTTCAAGACTTACCTCAAAATCACAAAGAAATGAAGAAGGAGATGATATAGGCTCAAAATGAACTTGGATCTACCCTTGAACCCACAAAGATTGCTAGCTCTTAGCAATTTGATGATGCAATCTTGAAGAGAATGGAAGGGATGATGATGATCTAGCAAGAAATGGAAGATTTGATGGTGAAAGATGAAAAGAATGAAGTGAGGGAGTGAGAGAGATTTCGTGGAAGAGAGGAAGAGGAGGTGTTTTTGGTGTGCTAGGGTTTTAATGAGAGGCCAAAAGATCCTTAGGTGTGGGAATGAGGGAGTATTTATAGAGCTATTTTAGGTTTAGGGGCAATTGGGTCATTGGCCTTACTAAGTGCTCTAGGATTGAACTTTGATTTTGAATGGAGGGTTGAGATCACTTATCACATGGATTGAGGGTGGAGAGAAAACACAAAATGGAGAGGGAATGGGGTCATACACGAAAATTAGGAGCTTTTTGTTGCACAAAAATTGTTAAGGGCAAATAGGGTTTTGTACACAAAGTTATAGCCTAGGATTTGATCTAGAATTTTAATCAATGGCTAGGAATACAAATCACATGGATCAAGGGCATGAAGAAACACAAAATGAGGTGAAAAATAGCTAGAAAATTCGGAGCAAATGAGGCCTTGGTGCCCAAGTTTGTGCAAGCTTGCCAAAAGATAGTACATTTTGTCTTATATGAGGACACTTCCTTATTTTACCATTTTTGATTATTCTTTTCATGATAATTCCACATTATTCATGCCACTTTGGGCCATATCCTATGAATCAATCATTGGGCCCAAAATTCCATGATATCACCATTCCCAAAATTGATTTGATACCTCACCTTGAAGGAAATTCCCATTTTACCCTTTTCTTTGAAGTTTGACTTTTTATGCAAAAATTTATCAATGCATGCGCATAAAAAATATGACCCAACTCATTTTGATCCAAATGAATTCTTCTGATATTGAATAATGATTTTTGGTGAGAAATTGCTTAATTTTGGAAATGACCAAAATACCCTTTTTGCTCCAAAAACCCTAATTTTGCTCCAAAATGCATTTCGACCCTAAAAATGATTTTAAAAGCTGTGGAATGACTTTTAGGACCCAAAATGCAATGCATAATGCTATTCACTCTTCAATTTATTTATTTTTGTAGAAAATTAGGATTTTGACCTAAGCCGGACAAAATTGGGGTATGACAGCTGCCCCTCTTTATCTGGATTTTAACGAGGAATATGAATTGGCCGAAACATATTCCGAGGCAAAATAAAGATAAAGAATTTAGAAATTATACCGATTTTGTCTACTTAGGGAAAAACCTGAATTTTTCCCCCTCTTTTTTTCTGGTTTTTCTGTTTTCTATTCTTCTTTTTTTTTCTTTTTTTTTTATGCACAGGTGTTAGCACGAGATGACTGCAATGGATGAAGCGTCAGCTCTTAGTAAGCCAAAAAAAGCAGGAAATGAATTGTCAACCCTCAGTAAGCCAACAAAAAGCAATAGTAAAGAAAGTAATAAAAAGGGAAGCAAATTAAAAGGGTGTCGACCCTCGTTAAGCCAGCGACGGAGGCTGCCTAAAGCCTTTTAACGAATCGCGAATGATCCGAGCTTGCACTTGGGCCTGGGAGCACGTGGGCTCAAAAGGGGTGGTCTTGCGAGCGACCGGGGGAGGGCACTACATCAAGTCTAGATCTCGATATTTCCCTAGGACTGCGCCATGTTTTAGGCTAACACAGCTATCCTCTTCGACTGGACCTATTGAGGTCAGGGGGACTTACCTGCAGCTCGAATACAAGGTGAAGTCAATCTTGCTGGGGACACGTGGGTCCAGAGGGGATTCCAAAATCCAGTTGGTTTCCTTTAGTCGGTCAATGCTTCCACACCGATCCAAGATGCCTGCTCAGGTTAGCGGACTTTTCTTCAGTTTTCTCTTGATTGATGATCAATACCATTGCACTGATCCAGGATGTCTGCTCAGGCTAGCGGACCTTTCTTCAGCTTGCTCTGATTGATGATCAGTGCCATTGCACTGATCCAGGATGTCTGCTCAGGTTAGCGGACCTTTCTTCAGCTTGCTCTGATTGATGATCAATGCCATTGCACTGATCCAGGATGTCTGCTCAGGTTAGCGGACCTTTCTTCAGCTTGCTCTGATTGATGATCAATGCCATTGCACTGATCCAGGATGTCTGCTCAGGTTAGCGGACCTTTCTTCAGCTTGCTCTGATTGACGATCAGTGCCATTGCACTGATCCAGGACACCTGCACACGTTAGCAAATGCAAGACATGGTGCATGGAGTATGAATGCATGCTATGCAAAGTCCGTTATGCGAATGCATGTCATGTGAGTGCATGCGATGTGATGATTTAGTGGAATGATGAATGCAATGGGATGCTATTCTTGATTCTTCGTTTCTTTTGTCAGCTTTCTTTTTTCTGACTGTTTGTTTTTTCTTGGCTTTTCATTCTCTGATCATCTTTCTTTTTCTGATCGTTTGTTTTTTCTTTTGCTCTTTTGTTCTTTGGGCTTATTTTTGCTGGTTCAGCCAACCCGCGACACTCATGGCACGAGACTGAGGAACCCACTGGAACTGCGGGGCTCATGGGCCGAGTGTATGTTGGCTTTGACTTCGCCGTTTGAAGCAATCGTGAGTGCAATCGCTTTCTCTTGCATGATTAACTGGTTTTGGGGAATTGCTTTTTTTCGCGACCTTTAGGGACTTTGCAATAATTGTAATGCTCCATGATTTATGCACATGTTTTACAGGTCATCATCACCATCATTATAAAACGTTTATTTTGAGCAAAAAAAGCAGAAAATAAAAGAGTGAACAGATATGAGAAAGTTGAACTTTATTAATGTGGAAACCGGTCGCACAAGAAGTTACGCCGATTGTTTATTACACTTGAAAGTTTAAACTATAAAAAGACACGAAAAAAGAGAGAAGTTAAATTCTGACTGTCCGTCTCTGTGGAACAGTGCTAAACATTTATGTCCTTGACCTTGATCACTCCCTCATCCAAGTCTTCAGGGGAGTTGTATGCCTTTCTTTACTTTTCATGCCTAAGTTTTCTGACCCTAATTTTTGCCTGGATCGCCCTTTGCGGGTTTTCAATCCACCGGGTCACTCTGATTTTGCCTAGGCCGCCCTTTCGGGTTTTCAACCTAGCGAGCTAACTCTTACTTGGCTTGTCTTTCTCTTTTTTCGTCTATTTCTTTCAGGCATAATACTTCTTTACTTGATCGGAATTGACTGGGTTCCTTAAATCCTCTCCGTCCATGTTCGTGAGTATCAGTGCTCCTCAGGAAAAGGCTTTCTTGACCACATACGGGCCGTCATAAGTGGGTGTCCATTTCCCTCGGGGATCAGTCTGGATGGGCAAGATCTTCTTAAGCACCAAATCTCCCTGCTTGAATTCACGGTGCCGGACTTTCTTGTCAAAAGCTGTTCTCATTCTCTGTTGGTACAGCTGCCCATGACACAAAGCTGCAATTCTTTTTTTTCTCAATGAGGTTTAGCTGATCCAGACGAGCCTGCACCCACTCTGCTTCTTCCAGTTTAGCTTCCATGAGTACCCGTAGGGATGGTATCTCAACCTCGATTGGGAGGACCGCCTCTGACCCGTATACCAGAGAGAAAGGAGTTGCCCCAGTTGAGGTACGCACTGAAGTACGATAGCCATGCAAAGCAAAGGGAAGCATTTCATGCCAATCCTTGTATGTGACCACCATTTTTTGCACAATCTTTTTGATGTTCTTGTTAGCTGCCTCCATTGCTCCATTCATCTTGGGCCGATAGGGGGAAGAATTATGATGCTGAATTTTGAACTCTGCGCACAGGTCCTTCATCATTTTGCTATTCAGATTGCTGCCGTTATCAGTGATGATCTTGTTAGGAAGACCATAACGGCAAATCAGATCCTTCTTCACAAATTTGGCAACCACTGAACTGGTTACACTGGAGTATGAGGCAGCTTCAATCCACTTCGTGAAATAGTCAATGGCGACCAAGATGAAGCGATGCCCATTTGATGCTTTGGGTTCAATGGGACCGATGACATCCATTCCCCACATTGAAAACGGCCAGGATGCAATCAGAACATTCAATTTGGCAGGCGGCACATGAATGTGGTCAGCGTAGATTTGGCACTTGTGGCACTTTCGGACAAAGCTGTAGCAGTCACCTTCCATCTGCAACCAGTAATAGCCCGCCCTTAAAATCTGTCTAGCCATAGTATGCGCACTGGAATGAGTTCCGAATGAGCCCTCGTGTACATCTTTCATGATTCTTTCAGCTTCTTCTTTAGCAACACACCTTAAGAGGACCATGTCATAATTCCTTTTGTAGAGAACCTCACCGCTGAGGAAGAAATTCCTTGACAGTCGCCGAAGAGTTCTCTTGTCATTTTCAGATGCCCCAGGAGGGTATCCTCTGCTGATGATGTACTGTTTGATATCATGATACCAAGGCTTGTCATCCGGCTCTTCATCTATGGCTGTGCAGTAGTGATGCGCAGGTAGACTCCGGTGCTGGATTGTGACATGAGTCAAGCTTTTATCACAATTGATATTGAACATGGATGATAAAGTTGCCAATGCATCTGCCAGCTGGTTTTCGCTTCGAGGGATGTGTTTGAAAGTGATTTCGTCAAAAGACTCCATCAACTCTTGCACATAAACACAATAAGGAATCAGTTTGGGATCTCTGGTCTCCCAATCACCTCTTACTTGATGAATAACCAGGGCTGAATCTCCATACACATCTAGCCTTTTAACTTTCCATTCTAGGGCTGCTTGAATACCCAAGATGCATGCTTCATACTCTGCTATGTTGTTTGTGACATAGAAGCTCAACCTTGCAGTGACAGGAACGAAGCGATTGTCAGGAGATATTAACACAGCACCTGCCCCATGCCCCCAGACATTTGACGCACCGTCGAAGATCATTCTCCACCTTTCACTTTCTTGGGACTTCCCCTCATCAAACAGTGCCATGATATCTTCATCAGGAAAATCATGTTGCATTGGTTGGTAGTCTGGAATCGGCTGACATGCCAAATACTCAGCAAGTGCACTACCTTTAACTGCTTTTTGTGTGACATACAGGATATCGTATTCTGATAATTGCATCTGCCAACGGGCAATTCGTCCTGTAAGGGCTGGCTTCTCAAATATGTACTTGATTGGATCCATTTTTGACACCAACCAAGTGGTGTGACTCAGCATGTACTGCCTTAAACGGTGAGCAGCCCAAACTAGAGCACAACAAGTCTTTTCCAGCATAGAATATCTTGTCTCACAATCGGTGAACTTTTTGCTAAGATAGTATATGGCATGCTCCTTTTTCCCGGATTCATCATGCTGCCCCAACACACAGCCCATTGAGTTATCTAGCACTGTAAGGTATAAGATGAGAGGCCTGCCAGACACAGGTGGCATTAAGACTGGTGGATTCTGCAAGTACACCTTGATTTTCTCAAAGGCAGCTTGACACTGGTCATTCCACTTCAACTCTTGATTTTTGCACAGCAGTTTGAAGATCGGCTCACAAGTAGCAGTCAACTGGAAGATGAATCGGGAGATGTAATTCAACCTTCCGAGGAAACCACGGACTTCTTTCTCTGTTCTGGGCACCGGCATCTCGAGGATGGCTTTTACTTTGTCTGGATCCACCTCGATTTCCTTCTGGCTGACAATGAAGCCTAACAACTTCCCTGATCTCACCCCAAACGTGCACTTGGCCGGGTTTAACTTGAGTTTATATTTCCTCCACCGTTCAAAGAGCTTCTGCAGATTGACAATATGCTCCTCGTCGGTTTTAGATTTTGCGATCATGTCATCCACATAAACCTCAATCTCCTTTTGCATCATGTCGTGAAACAGCGTGACCATGGCCCTTTGGTAGGTTGCACCAGCGTTCTTTAATCCGAATGGCATGACCTTGTAACAGAACGTTCCCCAAAGCGTTATGAAAGTTGTCTTTTCCATATCTTCGGGGTCCATCTTGATCTGATTATATCCCGAATATCCATGAAGGAGAATAACGAGTGTTGAGCTGTACTATCCACTAAGACATCAATGTGGGGCAAAGGAAAATCGTCTTTAGGACTAGCACGATTCAGATCTCGGTAGTCAATGCACATTTTGACCTTCCCATCCTTCTTCGGAACCGGGACAATATTGGCAACCCATTGTGGGTATTTGGCCACCGCTATGAATACGGCGTCAAACTGCTTTTTTACCTCATCCCTAATCTTTAGGGACATCTCAGGCTTCATCCTTCTAAGTTTCTGCTTCACAGGCGGGCATTCAGGTTTGACTGGAAACTTATGCATCACAATGTCAGTATCCAACCCAGGCATATCTTGGTAGGACCATGCAAACACATCCATATAATCGTGCAACAGCGGAACCAACTTCATGCGATCCTCGTCATTCATGGCGGTACCCACTTTGACCTCTTTCTTGCTCTCAGCTGTACCCAAGTTGATCACTTTAGTAGATTCTCTGTGTGGCTGAATTACCCTTTCTTCCTGCTTCATTAACCTCATGAGTTCTGGAGGAGCTTCCCAGTCTTCCTCAACATCCCCCTCAGCTTGATTAATACGGTGATCAAAGTCAAAATATGGACTGTTGGCACTGTTATTTTGGGAGACAATTGCTGTGGATCTGCATTTTGCCGAAGCGAAAAAGCAGAATGAAAGGCGAGACAAGCAAGCAAACAATAATAAAGCGAGGAAAAGACACATGAAATGAAAAGGATTGATTTTTATTGATTGAAGTTCAAAAACAACGTTTTTATTAATGATGATGATTTTGAAAATAAAAACATGCTCGCCCCTAACAACTTGTCCTATGGCCTTGGGCAGAGCCACGGGGTTGCATTACAAATGATTACTTTAAATTAAAAGTCACAGGAAGATCCGCAGCCTTCCAATTCTTTAATTTTTCACTGGCACCGCAGCGTCGAACCAAACTTGCACCACCCTCTTCAGACTCAGAACCATCCTTGATGACAGCAACTTGATTGGGATCCAACAAACCAGCACTCACAAAACTTTGACTGACGTCGCAAATTGGAATCCTCTGGAGCCAGAATGAATCCTCCAGAACTTCAATCACTATTGGTTGGGCGTTTGCCCGCACCAATCTGGGATTGTAATTGTAAGGAAATCCGACAGGTCTTCTGGGTCCTCTACTTTTATCAGAATGTAGAGTCAACACTTCTTCTTCAACATCATGGGTTCCTATCTGGACCACACACCGATCCATCAGGTCCTGCAGGATCATCTCAAAGCTTTCACAATTCCCCACGCACGTGGAGTCAGCACACCCCTCTTCATGGCAACACCCCTTCTTAACCACCCCAACATGGCATAACTCAGAGTAGATAACACCCAACGGGGTCTTGATCTTCTGCACATCCTTTACCAATTGCCCAACGGAACTTTCTATAGCATTGGTAGCTGGCCTCTGATGACCTGGCAATGGATTAGTTGTTGTATTCGGGCTGCTCTGCTTGAACGACATCCACCCAGCATCTACTAGGTCTTGCACCACATGCTTGAAGGCTTTACATTCCTCCACAGTATGACCGACTCCGTTTTCGTGGAAACTGCAGGTAGCATTAGCGTTGTAACTTCTGGAAAATGGCGGCTGCAGGGCCTTCATTGGCCGAGTGTTGATCAAGTTCTTGGAAGTCAAGTGATCAAACAATTCAGTATATGTCATTGGTATTGGATCAAAACTGGTCCGTTTCTTGTACTGATAACCCTGAGCCCTGTGACTGTCACTGCCCTGCTGGGATGACACAGGAGCAGAAAATGGAACAGTTTGTGGTGGAGGGGTACCAAAGGATGAACTTCCTCCCGAGATTACATTTGTTTCCCCTTCCTTCTTCTTCGGGAAATGGGAGCGAGGCTTCTTCTGATTGCTTGAACCACCAGAGCTTCCTGCATTACTGAGGTGATTCGAAATCTTCCCACTTCGGAGACCATGCTCAAGTCTTTCCCCAAAGACTATCATATCGGAGAAGCTAGTTGAAACACTTGTAATCAGCCGGTCATAGTAAATTGCTGGCAGAGTTTCCAAGAACGTGTACACCATTTCTTTTTCAGTCAAAGGAGGTTGGACCTGGGCGGCTAGGCTTCGCCATTTCTGGGCATATTCTTTGAAAGTCTCTCTTTCGCCCTTACTCATGTGTTGCAACTGCGACCTGTCTAGAGCCATGTCCATGTTATACTTATATTGTCTCATGAATGCTTCGCACAAATCTTTCTAACAACGAATTTCAGAGGATTGCAATTTCATGTACCAATCTAGAGGAGCTCCAGCCAAACTGTTTTGAAAGCAGTAAATCAGCAGTTTGTCATCATTGGCGTAAGGACCCATTTTTCGGACAAACATCGTAACATGACTCTCCAGACAGCCTGTTCCTCTGTATTTGTCCACTTCGGGAGCTTTGAACTTTGGTGGCAAAACCAAATCTGGGACTAAACACAGCTCACGAGCTTCCTTGGCTCTGACACCAACACCCTCCATTGCCTTTACTCTTTCTTCAAGTGCACGAATCGGGTCATTTGGCTGTGATCCCTCAAACATATGTCCTTGGGGGTGACTCCCCATACCGTAATCATACCCTCCAGACTGAGGAACATTGTGAGGGTGTGCTGCAAGCCCGGGAGTAGGACTGAGCACAGCATGAGGACTAGGAGTTTGGATCTGCGGTCCTCCGGCAGCTTCCCTGGACACGGCGGCAGTGACCTGATTAGGCGCAACCATACTGACGGGGATAGGTCCAACAGTTTGCGGCATGTACCCAGCATGCATACCCCAAGGATATCTTTGTGAAGTGTATTGATTCGGCCCATTCATTCCTGAAGCAAAGACGGGATGACTGACCCCGGATCCCGGAGGAACTGTGGCTGATATTGGAGGAGGAACGAAAGAAGTGACACCATCTGGACCCACGACGGCGACACCTTCAGCAGCTGTCCCACTCTTTAAACTTTGCAGCATGACCATCATCTCATGCACCCGGGCTTCCATTGCCCCAACCTTATCCTTAAGCACTTGGTTCTCCTGAGCCAGCTGCTCAGGATTCAGAATTTGTACGCCCAAATCTTCATGTTCTGGATTACTTTCAGTTTCAATCTCTGGATGCCCTTAATGAATGCAATGCGTGCAATGCAGATGAGTGTTAGTTTTAGTTTGTCTTATGTCGTGAACCCCAACGTGTCATATCTTGCCATAGATTTAACGGTGGATTTTGATTATTTTTTCTTTGAAACACAACAAGGTTAGAATCAATAAGCGAAACAAAGCACATTCCATGCATTCAAACTTAAACAAACACCTCGGAGTGTACGCTGTTTCACTTTTGATTCCACACCGTGCCTATGACAAGATTCTTTGTCACTTTGGGATTCTCGGCAAACAAACTTTGATGAAATGCAAGGATGCATGCATGAGCTGTAAAAGCTTATGTTGGATGCAATGCGAGGATGCATGCAAAATGATGATGATGTTTTATGCATATGCAGATTAGGGCAAAACCTTTATTGGCATTAGTTCAAGTTTTTTTCTTTTTTTTTTTTGAAAAATGCGGGCCGTACGTGGTTTCATATGGACCAAGTAAGAGAAAGGCTACAACGGCAGCTCGTTCTCTCTTTTTTTTTTGAAAAGAGTGGGCCATATGTCACTTCGTACGGACCGGCAGAAGAAAGGCTACAACGGCAGCTCTTTCTCTACTTTTTATTTGAAAAACCTCCTACTCTTTTTTGAAAACATGTTTATATTACCATGCAACACACAATTTGGTATGCCCCTTGTGTCCTACGAAGGTGGGGACCTAAGTTCTAGGACAACTCAAATGTTCCTCCCATGCGGGTTCTAGTCACTTCCTCACCAGGCTACCAGAGCTAATTCTTTCTCACAATAGCACCCACGACGATGGAACGCCATCTGGTGTGAGGCCTCATGAAAGAGCATACTCTGGCTGAAACTTTCGTGAGAGTCGGAAGGACAACGGTCCAATTGCCAGTCACTACTCGTTTCCACACTCCTAAGTTTTGTCAGACCTTGGGTTTTAGGCCCCTCTCAAAGCATAGTAAGCATAAGGTGTGAGTGTGTGCAGCAAGGGCATACCGCCTAAAACTACCCACATATACCCCACCTGCAAAGGAAAACCCAGAACAGTCCAAACAATAGCAGGCAATAACATGTCGTCTACCCTAGGGTTCAATATCACAATACCAATAATCCAACCTAGGTTTCAGCAACAGTCATATGCACTGCTTACCTCAAGAAAGGGAGCGGAGAAGAAGGGATCATAATAGAATGGGAGGAAATGCATGTTTTTACCTTAAGGAAATGCATGAACACGACATTGTGAACAAATAGAAAAGGAGTAAAACAAAGCTTTCAACTCAATTAATTTTAAACCACACATCAAGTTAACTAGGCTTGACCCTCGTCTTTTTAAAAAAAATGTTCCCCAGTGGAGTCGCCAGCTGTTGCGCCCGAAAAATCCGGTTTGGGACTTTTCGTTTGACAACGTGGGAAAAGTTTGGAGCCGCCACCAATATTTTAATTTTAAGACCAAAACATTGAAAAAATGTCTTTTAAACAAGGCAGGTGGTCTTTTGAAAACTAGAGATGTAGGTTCGGGGGTCGGTTAGGTACGGGGAAGGTATTAGCACCCCGCACCTCCTTTCTACCGAAAGGGAACCATTAACTTGATGTGTGGTTTGGACAAAAGTTTGAGTTTGAAAGCGGTTTATTCTACTTCTTTTCTTTTCTTTTCTTTTCTTTTCTTTTCTTTTCTTTAAGGTTTGTTTTATTGAAAATGAGGGGGAAAGGGATATTTTTGGTATCTTTGAAAATCAGGACAAAACAAAGATTTTTTAAAAGTGTGCTTGACAGGACAGGACCCCGCTCCTACGTACCCTCACTGGAAGAGGGATCAAAGCTACGTAGTTCTCGGGGAACAAAACAAAGTTTTTTTTATTTAAAAGTGTGCTTGACAGAACAGGACCCCGCTCCTACGTACCCTCACTGGAAGAGGGATCAAAGCTACGTAGTTCTCGGGGAACAAAACAAAGTTTTTTTTAAAAGTGTGCTTGACAGGACAAGACCCTGCTCCTACGTACCCTCACTGGAAGAGGGATCAAAGCTACGTAGTTCTCGGCTTTTTGGTTTTGAAAAAGGATTGAGCTTTCGCGAAGACCGAACAACAACGGTTAGAATGGTCTCGCTACTAACTACTTTGAAAATGAAATCATCATTAATGACCTAAACGGCAACGGCGCGATTGGTGTTTAATGACAATTGGTTTATTTTTGAGAAATGAATAAGTTTTCGAAAATGGGATAGAGCTTTTGCGAAGACCGAACAACAACGGTTAGAATGGTCTCGCTTCTAACTCCTTTTGAAAACAATATCATCATTAACAACCTAATCGGCAACGGCGCGATTGGTGTTTAATGACAATTGATTTATTTTTGTTTTGAAAGTAAAAGTTTCTTTTTATTTTGAAATGATTTTAGGAAATGGGTTTTAGAAAAGGAGTAGAACATTTCAAGTCAATTCTAAATCCATAACCAAATGCAAATGAATGAATAATACTCAAGCAAACATGAACATATCATTCATTAACCAAGATTAAACATGCCCATACAATCAAAGGGTTCAATTATTAAAGATGCAAAACAAAGTTCTCAAAGTAATTGTGTGTGTGCAAGAAGGATTGTATTTACCCTAATGGCTCTATGCTACAACATGCATGTAGACTTACGTCTCCATTAGGAGGTCATACAAGTGGAGAGGAGGGCACACAATCAAGTCAAGACATTTACATGGCATCAAGAACAAAAGAATATAATTGGTTGTAAACATAGAGTATTCTAAGTTAAATGATTGAATATGTAAGCAATGATGCATGATTAGGTAAGCATGTAAGTGCATGAGTGTACAAGGAATGGATGCATAGCACTTTATTTATGAATGGATGGCATACAAGGATGCATAAGAGGATGCAAGAGATATAAGCATATGAGGATGCATGAGAGTGTCACATAAACTAAGTATGAATGAAGATGCATGAATGTGAAAATGTTTTGGGTATTTTTGCAAGTTGATAAGTTGTAAAACTTTAAGTAAGAAGTTAGTGAAAAGTAGAGTAAAAAGGCATGAAGTAAATGGTAATTATTTAATGAGATGGTAAAGTAAAAATGCATGAGGTAAATGGGAAGTGGTAAAATCTTTTTATGTTTTAGTAAAAAATTAATGAAGTGGTAAAAACCAAAATAGTAAAATATTTTTATGTTTTTGGTAAAAAGTTAATGAAGTGGTAAAGTAAAATGGTAAAAAGTAAATAAACACTAAAACCAAGTTGAATCACATAGAGCAATCCTCTCACTTTGAGAAAAGTGCACTAGGCACTAGTGAGAATCAACTTGTCTATCATCAACAATTTACAATAAGCAAACTAAGACACAAGAATAAGTGTACACACAAACTAAATTGAGTCATTTCTAGCAATCTTCACCACTTAGGTCAAGGTGCACTAGGCACTAGTGGGAATCATATTGCTAGATCATCAAACAACCAAAAGTAACTTTTAACACTAAAATGAAATACCAACAACAAGATCAAACATCACCAAACAAAGAACAACAACAAAATCAACTTGGAAATATTTTTAGATCTATAAGCATGCGAACCAAAGGAAACATAGATCCACATTTTATTTAATAAAAAAAACTCCAAAATTAACACAAAGCAACATAGATCTATTTTTTTGCAAGGATTCATATGATTAAGCAAGGAGGTGCAACAAAATCATATCAACCCTAACTTTTTATGATATGTGAAATGCTAAAGCCCATAAACAACAATTTTATTTATGAAATCTAGTGCAAAATATGTAAAGATGCAAGGGAAATTATTCAAGTAGAAGAATAACTCCTTCAAGGCCAAGGACCCATCTCAAACACCCAAAGCTCCCTAAGTCTTTGTCAAAATGTTTGAAATGGATCCTCAAAGCAAACAAACAATCAAGAAGGAGTTTGGAGTAGAGGAGAGATTATGCAAGAAAATTAAATATAAGGTGCAAAGCTTCAAGGATTACCTCAAAACTATAAAGAAATGAAGAAGGAGATGGTAAGCTCAAAAATTGCTAGCTCTTAGCAACTTGATGATGCAACCTTGGAGAGAATGGAAGGAATGATGGTGATCTAACAAGAAGTGGAGGATTTGATGGAAGAAAAATGGGTGAGGGAGAAGAGGATGGTTTCGCAAGAAGAGAGGAGAAGGGAGAAGCTTTGGTGTGCTAGGGTTTTGTGTAGGAGAATGAGAGGCTAAATGATCAAATGAGAAGCCAAAAAAAAGAGAGGACCCTTAGGTGTGGGAATGAGGGAGTATTTATAGGATGAAACTTGGTCTAAGGGTAGTGTAGTCTTTGTGCTTTTAATGTGCTCTAGGATTGAGTCTCAATTTTGAATCAAGGGTTGAGATTAATCCTCACATGGATCAAGGGTATTGAAGAAGCACAAAATAAGAGTGAGGGAGGGGGGGCGAAAATGAAGAAGGAAAAAAAAGGAAAAGAAAAATGAATTTTCTTATTTTAGAAGAGATATTTTATGTGAGGTAGGGTTAAGGGCATTTTAGGGATGGATTGTTACCAAAGAGGGAAATTTGTGTTTTCTTAGGAATAGGTTAGTGTAAGTGAGTGAAGTAATTTACCAAAGAGGGTATAATGATTACAAAATGGAAGAGTGTGGAACGGTTTGGAGAGAGAGAGAGAGAGAGAGAGAGAGGGGGGCGAATTTGAGGGGATAAGGAGGAACAAAAAACTTGTTTTTTTTTTGTCTTTTTGTCTTATTGAGGACACTTCCTTCTTTTGAGTTTGAATTTTGGTCATGGGAATAAAAGTGCACCTATTGGAAATGTGTCACATGTTTTTTGGGCACCATAAAATATTCCCTCTAGTCACTTATGACAATAAAAATTGTCACTTACGAATTGAGGAATATTTAATGGTCCTTTTTTATTTTTCTATGCACTAAAAATGGAAAAATACATTTTTAATTATTTTTGACTAGGGTTTTATTTCTAAAAAATTGTACAAAAATTATCCTTGATAGAATAAAAATTTACTCTTTGTGGATGTGCATTTTTGGCGAGAAAATCATCTTTTTGCGAAAAATGACCAAAATGCCCTTTTTGACCCTAAAACCCTAATTTGCCTAAAAAAGTGCATTCCAACCCTAAAAATGATTTTAAAGACCTTGGAATGACTTCTAGGACCCAAAATGCAATGCATGATGCTCTTCATTCTTCAATTTATTTACTTTTTGTGGAAAATTAGGGTTTTGACCTAAGCCGGACAAAATTAGGGTATGACAGAGAGGCAAAACATAAACTGAACTGAAGTTTTAGCGTGTCACCGGTCACTTAGCAAAATAAGCTCCCGGTGAACCCATTCCACTAATCGGCTGGATCCCTCATGGGGCCTAGGTTCATAGGGCTCATGACTTCCACTCCCCTAGCACACTAAACTGAAAATAGGGTGACGACCCTATTTTCAGTTTAGTGTGCTAGGGGAGGGGAAGTCATGAGCCCTAGTGTATAGGATGAATCATGAATCTCCTGTTAACCTACACTAGGCTCCAGATCATTAATATGAAGTGTTTATCTTGTTGGAATTAATGCTGATTTTTCTACTTGTTTAAAGATTTGGGAATTATTTGTGGATGGAGATTTGGATTGTGATTGCAACTTCAAGTGTAAGAAGGGGTTTTAGTAACTAATGCATCCATGCTGTAGGAAAATAATATATTCTACAATTCAGGGGAAGCACCAAATAAAGTTTTTTTTTTTAAAAAAAGGAACATTTAAAGTCGGGCGCAACTAACGTCCGACTTTAAAAGGTTTTCCACAGGCCATAATTAAAGTCGGAGTTCAGAAAAACACCGACGATAAAGGGTTTCCACAGGCCATAATTAAAGTCGGACGCACCAATAATCCGACTTAAAAACGTACCTTTTAAGTCGGACCTTAATCCGACTTTAAAAAACATACTTTCTAAGTCGCTTTGATAGAAGTCGGGTGAATGTCCGACTTTAAATGTCCGAAATGTCCGATTTTGAATTCCATTTTTTCACTGGTGAATGAGAGTTTGCATCATCCACATGTTGCACTTCCCCCAAAAAGAAAATAACCATTTACATTAGTAGGTCACTTAATTAGCCGACAAGTCATTTCATAACATCCAATCAATAATCTCTTCATACAATTTACGCATAAGTATTTTGACAATGCATGCTCATTGATGTGTTCATTCATGCATAAAGATCGTGTCAAAATATCATTTATATTAGTTGGTCTCTTACCTGTACGGTATTTTATTCTATTACATTCAAGCAAACACTTCTTCATGCATTTCATGCTTCTGCATTTTCGTCATTCATGTCCATCATCATTTAATCATTCACGCATTACATTTTTATTCAAAAAATAAGGATGTTCTTTGGGACACTTTGATGAGAAACAACGCTTATATGAGAAAAACTCTTGAGTTGATAAGTCTTCCTTGGAAAAATTCGGACCGCTGAATTACAAAGCATGCTTAAATTTATTTTCAAACTCAAGCCATGCATAGGCACTCGAGGTTCAAAAAAGGGTTTCACTGTTAGCAGCTCATTCACAATTTTAAAAGCAAATCATGATATGTCCCCAATGGTCTATTTTGTTAATTGATATGATTGTCATACAAAATTTTATCATATCATATATCTAACTAATGTTAACTCTCTATGAAGCATTGGAATAATGAACTAGCACCACATGTGCATCTACTCCTGTTTGATTCGGTTACTATCCTCATCCACTCCTGTTTGATTTTGTTAACACCATCCTTCATTCATTTACAATCCCACCCCAACCGCCCATAAAGTGCATAGTCCTCACATTATTCCTTAATTGACTATTTGGTAAATTTCCAATGATGAAATTTCACAAAATAACTCTTTGATTGCTTTATATTGGGGCAAATTAGTGATCACTAAGATATCGCAAGTATTGTGGGTAAAAAGAAAAAGAAAATCCAAAAAATGCCCGTTTGGTTGAAAAACTGTAACGACAACCTAAGCAATAATTAGGGCATAAATAAAGAGCAAATCTACATAACAAAGTTGTGTTCTATAGTTAAAATTTTGAGAAAATAAGCAATCATTATTTGAAATGAAGTTTGGTCATTTTTTCCATATCCTAAAAAAATTAATTACCTTTGCTACCCACTTTGTGCTGAAAAAAAAAACAAAAAATATGTTTCAATCACCATAGACAAGCATCGGTCTCGCACTAAAAGAAGGTGCATTTTTTGTATCACTTTACTCATCTCAAATGAAAGAGAATGTGATAATGACAGGATAAAAGAAAATTGGAATTCTAAAAAATCCAAAGGTCTTGAATAAAAAACCAATATAAATCTTGAGCTAATACAACATATCATGAAATGCACCACTGAATAAAAAGATAATTTGTCCAATCAATCCTCAAATACTTCTTTGAGCCTAATTATCTCTTCCTTCATAAACCATTAACCACTAGCCACATTACTGATTGTTCTACATTATATGTATAGTTTAACTCGTTTTTAATTAGTTTTTCCTAAGTTTTTCTCAATTACAGTGTGTTTTAAGATCATAGTAGTTTAATTTTTTTTTGTTAGTTTTTATATTGAATTTTGTTTTTGTTTGTGTTTTTGAGATTCTTGGTACCTATAATTTGTTTGTTTTTTTGGCCTTCGCCTAGTTATGACAAGAGCTCACCTAGCAATTCAGCAGATACAAAAAAAGGCAAAATTTCACTTCGGGTCGCCTGGCAATGAACTAGCTCGCCAGGCGATGGTGTCTGAGTTCTTAATCATTGTTTTGCTCCGGGTAGCCTGGCGATGGAGCTTGCTCGCGAGGTGATTCTTGAATGTGCTGTTTTGATTCGGGTCACCTAACGACGCGACTTGCTCGTCAGGCGATGAGTCACTTTCCCAGCTCATATTTAAGCCCGTAACTCGAATTTTAGGTTATTCAAATTATGGGGAATAGTCTCATTGTACGCTGTAAAGTCGGTGACGATAAGGATTCCTACTTCGTTGACCTTAGTTGATAATTCAAGCTTGGGAACAAGTCATTGGTGCATCAATGTTATTGGCTTCTCTCTCTAGTTTGATCTTTTCTCTTGTTATTTTTCTATGTGTATGTCTAGCTAAACTTTCCGTTGTTGATGATGAGCAATAATTTATGAATCTCTTATGTTTTTGAAATAAACCTCTATTATTTGAATGATTGTTATGAGTTATGTTTCAATCTCTATCCTTAATACTTTCTAGGATTTGATCACTCTTAGGACAATTCATGATATGTGATTGTGAATGGAAATTTGAATTACATATGCTGGATAATTGAAATCTGTTTATCTCTAGTCGATCAATAATCATTGGTACTTAGAATCATAAGATAACTGTTGTTTTTATTGCTTATTTATTTTTAAGGTCACCTAAGGAATTAGAGTTTTTTATTAGAAACAAACGTTCTTTAGGAATTAGGATTAGAATAATTATAACGATTATATAATAGCTCAAAAAATAAGTTCAATCGTTTGAGTATTTAGACATATGAGTGAGGTAAATTGAAGTTCGTCCTGAGTGCTTTTTAATTCATACAAATTCACACTTGTGTTCTCGTTATCCTTACAATTTATAAAGACAATAAATTATTTTTTTCTTTCTTACTCTAATTTCTTATCACACGAATCCAATTTAATACCTTTTCAATATAGAACTTAAATTGTTGAACTGATAATTAATCGCAGTCTCTGGGATTGACACTCGGTCTTTCTGTACTATTACTTGTAACGATCCGATACACTTGTCGGAATCCTCTCAGTTACAACCCTAAAAGTCCATTGTGATCAATGATTAATTTCTTCGTTTTCTTAAAGTTTTGATTCTAGGATAAAATAATTATATTTATTGTTTGATCGCAAAAAAAACAACAAAAAAAAGAATAAAAAAACACTCAAAAGGCGGGCACCTAAGGTTCAATAAATTCAAAGTTTAGTGATCACCGACAAGGTGGAATTTCATTGCATCAACGACTCGTGACTATCGTGCTTACAGAGGAGTCTTCTACGAAAAAAGCCCAAGTCCCTCTTAAACCAATCATCCAAATTATCATCCCAAAGTGGGGCGGTCCCTTCACTTGTTAATCCACCTGAAATTGGGGAGTCTCATCCATCCCATACTACTTTCACATCCATACCGAGGCAACTCCGTAACCCAATATCTAAACTTTGCACCCTTTTGTCATCTTGTCTCTTATAGGTTGCCGCAACATCATATCTCATGAGTTGGAGGATTTCTCTGGCTTTTCACTCAATTAATTCTCAACCACGTATCATTCCAAAATCGGGCCAAATCCCAACACACTAACTCAATTCATTCTCAACACATTGGTTGTTGTTGTCCTCCCTAGATTGGGGAAAGCACCATCCGAAGGGACAATCACACACTTCCCGGGCTGGGGCAAACATATCTTTCAGGGAATTAGACAATAATTGTATCAATCATTCCACTCACATATCACATTCGCCTCAGTTAACTTTTTAGACCTAACAAGTTTATCCATCACGAGTCATCATAACCAAATGGAAGAATAACGTGAACGAGTCTGCAAATGTGGTAAAATGTTATTTCAAGTCATGGTCTAAAACGATGACAACCTTGAGTTTCCCAAACATTTAGAGTTCAAATCAAAACTAATCTTTCCAAAAAAAATGATCAATATTCACCTCTCTGCTTCGAGCATCACAAAGTCAGTTTCTCACCAAACAATGTCTTTGCACTTTTTGTAAGCTCAATTCCGAAAAAGATAAAAATAATCATGCACATCTTCAGTGCATTGTTTGAATTTTTGCATCACCAATAAATTATATCATAAATCGTTGTCCCATGCATTACACCTCGCATGACACAAATTCTCATTATTCCATCCATTCACTGCATATCTTACACTAAATCGCATACATATCATCACATACATACACATAGCATTTGTTGACTTGATAGACACATCAGATGCCAGTCGTTATTTTTTATTAGATCAATGTGTCGAGCGTTCATTCCATGTCACACTTTAGGTCGTCATGTCGCCACTAAGTGTGAGTCTGACGTTGATCCTTCAGACCCATCGGTCTATCATTTTAGTTCGGTTTAACGCATCAAGAATCGACTTCGAATCACACCCTCAGATCGTCATACCAGCAATGAGTATAACGTCGATCCTTCAGACCAATCATCGGTTATTCAGTTCAATTTGGTTCAAAGTGTGAACTGTCGAATCTGAATCATGCCTTCAGATCACTACGCCACCACTGAGCCTGACGGATCCTCCAATTCTCCGGATTAGTTGCGTCATCCTATGACATAGTGTAAATCCTTTGTGGTCAACATATCAATTCCGGATATGATCGTGACCTTCACAACCACCCGTCGAAGATTTCCCTTAGACCAATGCACTAGTACTATAACTAGTCAAGGTCCATCACTAGAGCTTCAGACCTAGGCAGTCCTTCATATCGCTTTGCCAACACTCGAACAAACATCGATCCTTCAAACTAACCGATTCTTCAGATCCACAAAGATCATTCCTTATCGTGTATTTAGTCAACCGGCCAAGTTTGTACCATTTATTATGAATTTCACAAAAAAATAATAATTCATTTGTTTAAAACAAAGTTTGTGTTCTTTTATCATTACTTCTATTTAACTATGAAATTTGGAAATTCATCAAATTCTCTAGCAAAATATAACTAAAATACCCTAATTTTGTTTGACTAATTCAAAATTTCTTAGAAAAATAGAAAAATATTTGCATTTTTGACTTTTGTCTTTATGCCTTATTCGAAGTTTATTTTTATCATTTTAAATTTTAAATGACAAAACAAATCAAAAATAGAAAAGCTAAACAAAATATTTTCATTCTTACTTTTATGTTACAAATCATTTAAAAAAACACAAGCAAGTAGTTGTTGTGTTGTTGATAGTGGTGGTATTTCCGGCATCAAACGAAACCACTTTCTTTTTGTTCCTTTGGCTATTTTTCCAATTTTCTTTATACATTTTAGCTTTGCAGGTACTACCCTGCACACCTTCTGGTGTTTGTCTCCACTAGCCTCTCCACACCTTTCCTAACCCACACTGCTCCAAACAAAGCACGCCTTTGCTGGACACCCCTGCATTAAGCACGCCTCTGCCAGCCAATCCCACACCTCCTCTGCTCCACTGATCTGGACCTCATTGCAAAAGCATAATAACCAATTTGTCTCGTTAAGGTATTGAACCCCATACAAATACAACCTCTCAAACACAAAGGTGGGACGATACAATGTAGAAAAAATAGAAAAAGTAGTAGAGGGACAAAACACAATGTAACAAAATAGAGTGGGCATAAGAGGGAGGGAGGGAGAGAGAGAGAGAGAGTGATGTCTAGATCACTCTCTAGTTGTTCTTTGATGTTCAACATAGTCTTGGGGTCCTAAACCTTTCCGGTTTAATAGATATTGGCTTTGACATTGTGACTTCCATGAGGTGGTGTCTAGGAGTTGGTCGTCTACTTCCTTCTTGGGATGGGTGAGATTCATTCTGAAGGAGAAGCATAAAGTATCAAAGGCGGGCCCCAAAAGGTATAACAATAAGGCCTCTAGAGATATGGGTGTACAAATTCAACTAACAGTCGAAGCGATCAAAGGTGTCGATTAGAGGTGCGAACATATGGGCTCGCTTTGGAATGAGTGGAAAGACAGAAGTGATGCTTCATAGACCTATGGTGCTTACTATAGAGTATGATTCATTGTTAGTTCAGAGAACCGAGAGCAAGTGGCTTAAGGAAAAGGGCATGCATGTCACTACAAGAAAATCGCGTATTACCGGCGAAAAAAATTTGTTGGAAATGCACAAAATCAGCTGGAAATGTCACATTACCGGCGGATTTTGGCTGCCGGAAATCCGCCGGTACTCGTGGGTAATGTTTTTCTGCGGATTTTTCGTCGGTAGTTTCCGACGGATTTTTTTCCGCCGGTAAAATATGCTAGAATATGCCAAGATATTTTTTGAATTTCGATTTTTTTAAAAAAATTCAATTTTTTATTTCTTTAATTTCACAGGTGTTGATCACTTTTTTAGCTTAATATTTAGTTTAATAAGAAATAATTAGGAGAGAATGAGAATGTAGAAGTGAGAATGAATGAAAATGAAAGAGAATATGAAAAGAAATGATATAGGAGAGAATGAAAAGGAATGAAGCAAATGAGAATGAAGAAGTAAGAAGGAATAAGAATGAATGAGAGTATGATAAGAAATAATATAGGAGAGAAAGGGGCGAACTCGGCTAGTACTCAAGTTCGATCCCCGACGATGGAACAAATTGGAGCCAGGCTTTACTTACCTCTCGGCCTAACTCCGGATTATTCAGGGCCCCTTTCCCCTGGATACCGGGCCCTGAATAATCCGGAGGGGGTCAAATACCCCTAGACCAAAAAAAATATAGGAGAGCATGAAGAAGTAAAAAGGAATTAGAATGAAGGAGTAAGTGTTGGGGAGTCTGGGGGAGCACCGGGAGCAACAACGAACTAGCCAATGAACCGGACAACCAAGAAACTTGGACGCCACATCTCCACTAAAAATCTTAAGGTGTCAGGTATATGGGCCCCCTCTCTTATATATCCTTCATATAGCTCATTCATAGCCGCTGTGGGACTAACCACTCACACTTGAATTTCCAACATCTCCCCCTAAGTGTGAGTCACCCACATCACTATACTCGATATAAGCTCGGATTCACTCCTGCTCCCCCACCAAGCCGAACCATGGCTCTGATACCACTTTGTTTGGGGAGTCCGGGGGAGCACCGGGAGCAACAACGAGCTAGCCAATGAACCAGACCACCAAGAGACTTGGACGCCACATCTCCACCCAAAACCTTAAGGTGTAAGGTATATGGGTCCCCTCTCTTAAATATCCTTCATATAGCTCATTCATAGCCGATGTGGGACTAACCACTTACACTTGAATTCCAAACCTTAAGAAGGAATGAGAAGGAAAAATTATGGAAAATGTATAAGATATATATATATATATATATATATATATATATATATATATGAGAAAGAAGATGAAATATAAGATAGAGAAAATGTAGAAGCGAATTGATAGCAAATAAAGTTTGAAATGAGAGAATGAGAAGAGTGTAGGAGAAACTTTTAATTATTGGCATTTTCGGACGGTTCCGACGGATTTACCGGTGTTTTTTTTTAATTTTTTTATAAAAACATTTGACGGTAAAACACCGAAATCCGGCGGTAATGTTACCGGCAGATTTAAAAAAAATTACAAAAAATCCGCCGGAATGTTTCTGACGTAAAAATTCTGCCGGAAATACCAAATTTCCGCCGGAACCGTACCAACGGTAAAAATCCGCCGGTAATACAAGGTTTTCTTGTAGCGTGAATACTTGTTTTTTTTTCATCCGAGCATGAAACGATGGGGTAAGGAAAATTCCATACAAGTGTTGCAAGTTGGTGGACAATGGGGGGTAGGATTTGGTGCAATCCGCTTGGAATAACCCGCTTCTTCACGAAAAATTTCTCAAAGGAACCATGGTTGCACCCACGTTAGACAATTTTGTTTATACATTTGATTCTCCTTTGAATAACTCTATGTTCAAAGTAGGTTTTACTATGGTTGAGATCGAGGGGTTGCTTCTTCTGATCGGAATTAGAGCCTAATTAAGTCTAGATGGGTTCAATTTTAGCTTTATTGAACCTTTCTGGGAATTTATGAAAGAGGAAATTTGAACCTTTCTGAGATGGATGGGGTGGATTCTCTACTCTCCCTCTGCCAATGTACTTTTATTTGGGGACAACAACCGGTGGCGGACCCACGTTGAGGTGAGGGGGTTCAGTGAACCCCCTGAAAAAAAAATTGCACTTATCACCCTATATAAATAACCTAAAACCCCTGAAATTTTGTTTTTGAACCCCCTAAAAATTTTAAATTGTACTAGTAGACCAAGTTTTGCACCCATTTGACCCTGACCTTAACAAATTTGACACCCCTGACCCCGGCGTCCTGGGTCTGCCACTGACAACAACGAGTGGATGGAATTATAATTGCAAACAAGTGGTGGAATTGGCGCTTATCAAAGGAGTGCACCAAAAGAGTGCAAGAAGGAGCAAATATGGTTAAAGTGGTGGTTCATGGAGCTACAAAAACCAAAAGAGCAAATATGGTTAAAGTGGTGGTTGACGGCCGGAGTGGTGGTCGGCGATGGTCAAAGTGGAGGTTGACGCTGCATGGAATGGTGGTCGGGGTGGTTGCAGTGGTGGTTGGTGGTGGTTGGCGGTGGTTAGAGTAGTGGTTGATGGTGGTCAATGTGGTGGTTTACGGTGATCAAAGTGGTGGTCGGAGTGGTGGTTGGTTGTGGTTGAGTGGTGCACTAGTGCAAAATTGACTTTAGCCACCACCATTTAGCATCGGTTGTATGAACAGCCGATGCTAAATGTAGACGCAGTGGCATTTTTGAAATTAAATGAAAGATTTCAATTTTTTCGCCTACATTTAGCATCGGTTGTTTAAACAACCGATGCTAAATATACCTACGTCAGACATTTAGCATCGGTTGTTTATACAACCGATGTTAAATGTGTTAGACATACACATTTAGCTTCGATTGTATAAACAACCGATGCTAAACGTCCAATTTTTTGCTAACAGATACGCATTCTCCATCATTCTCTCATCACTCTCAACCTCGTTCTCTCACTCTCGTCACTGTCGCCATCAACCTTCCTCGCCGCCGCCGTCACCTTCCTCGCCGTCGCTTCCTCTCTTCTCCTGGCTTCCCTTCTTTCAGCGCATCTTTCTCTCTCGCGTGTCGCGTGTAAATCTCGTTTCAGCCATGGCTGAGCCTTGATCTTCAGATCTGGTTCTCCTTTATGCTCTCTCCCTCGATCTCAATTTTTTAGGTTAGTTTTCATTTTCGTTTTTCCTATTTCTTCCAGATTTCGTTTTTTGTGTACTTTACAAAACCCTAACACGCCATGTTGAGTCCATCACGTGCAAGAGGCGACCAACGAGAGTCGGATGTGAGAAGGAGAAAGTTAGAGAGTGGTAGCGATGGCTCGTTTATCTGGGAAGTGGGAACCATGGCAGCGATGGCTCCTTTTTCTCTTCTTAGGTACACTATTAACTGTTCGATCTTTATTTATTCGTTTTTGTGTGTGTAATATTTTGCATTTCATTTTTTATTGAACATTCTTGTTCATTGAGGGGGAGAAAGAAACTGAAAGAAATAAATTGGGAGAAAAGGTGTCTCGTTGATCTTCACTGAGGTATTTCATTTTCTAGATGCAGCTTAGTCTTATGTTTGTTTGTTTCAATGTTTTGTTGTTATGTTATGTTCTGTGTTACTGTGAACTGAAGAGTGAAGTAACAAAACAAAAAGAAATGAGGGAAAGTGGTGGGAACGAAAGGCAAATCAAGGATTACAGCTTGTGGATTCTTGTGGATTCTTCCTCATAAAGGATTACAGCTTTCATTTTTTTGGTGCTTTAGTTTCTGTCCCTTTTTTCTTGTGTGTTTTTCGCTTTCTGTCAATTTTTAAGGACAGCTTAAAAATCATTGACATTATTATTTTTATTATTTTCCTTTGCTACCCTCCCATTTGGGTATAAATAGACATTGCTAATGTTTTTTTTCATCTCAGGAGGAAATCGTATTAAGCATTGTGACAGTGACCTGAGCATTTAGGTGTTTGAGTAGAAAATATGACCCACAGGAGCTTCTCAATGAATTCTGGTTAGTTCTAATCCAATGTGCATTTATCGATTTACTGGTTAAGCTTTTGATCAACTAAATAATCAAGGATTAAGTGCATTAATTGTTGCCATGTTTCAGGTAGTGGAGCTGCTGATAACTCATATTTATATGAGTTAGTTATACTTATTCAAAGTTAAATCATGCAAGTTCTCTGGCAATAGTAGGTTGTTTCTAGTAAAGTTTCTGTTAGTTTATTGCTTTTAGTTAGAAAGGGGCTAAATTACAAATTCTAGGCATTTTGGTGCCAATTGGCGCCTTTGTGAGCGTTTTGATGCTTCTTGTGTTTGTGCAGTAATCCAAACGTGGCAACGTCTATCATCACGTCTGAAGAAGGGCAGCAGAGCAAGAAAATAATATCTCATTTTGGCGCGCATGTAGTGATGGTCAAAGATCTGGAAATGAAGAAGATCTTCTCTCTCCTCAGCGCTGACACGGCTGACGCACTGTAGCAGTGCGGTGTCACTTCAGGGCAGAGTCAACTCGCAAGCAAACTTGGAAGGTGGGGAATGACATCAGCAAGCATGTGACCCTCTTTTGACCATGGCTATTCTCTCTCTACAAAAAGGCAAGGGTGCACCATGCGGAATATACACGACTCCATTCATCATCCACCTTCCTCCGTTTTTCAGAGATAGTTTTTCTAAAAGAAGTTCTGGACACAGACTTCTTCATTTTAAAATTTTCTCAAGGCCCCAAGTTCCATCTTCATTCGCAACCATTACTGTTAGGCTCAGACGTTGTAACGTCTTTACAGCGTGCATGAAGGAAGGCCACCTAGGCGTATCTTTTGCGTTTAGTCTCCTTTTCTCTATGTACGGTATTTGGATTTTAACTCCTCTTATTTCTGTAAGGATGCTCATCATGAGCTAAACATTGGTAGTTGGGTTGTTGTTTTGCATGTAATGAACCTCTAGTTTAATGTTATGAAGTATTGATGATTATGCGTTTTAAATCTTTGCATGTTAATATTTCCAAACTTGTTTTGAACTGATCACTTAAAATAAGTAGATTCATAGGTACAGACATGGTCTATGAAAAGAACTCAAAGATTTATGTGAATGAAAAGGTGCACTAAAGACATTTAGGCATTTTTATCTAAGTCTAGACATAGAATGGATAATAGTTCATAGGACATTGCTGTGGGAACTTAAAATACAGGAGTAGGCCTACTTAGAACCTAGACATAGGAATTCTACTACTTGAAGCTCTGACGTTTTGTGACTGAAAAGCACAGCTCTTTTGCAACAGCGTTCAAACGTTATAACGTCTATACAACATAGCATTTGTGCGTAATAACGTGTAAACGTTATAACGTCTGACTAGAGGAGATTTACTTGCATGCAGCAATCCAACTCATACTATTCCATATTCACAACCACTTCTTGTTCACATGCTTTATTTATGTTATTAGTCTTGATACCAACTTTTAGTGCCGATTTGTTACTTGTTTCACTTATGTTTTAAAGACTTGAATTCTGAAAGTTAATCAATCCTCGTGGGAACGATCTCTTACTTTTATCCACTTTATTACTTGTACGACGTGTATACTTGCACTGATATTGCGATTATAACACACACGAGCGCAAACAAGTTTTTGGCGCCGTTGCCGGGGATTGTATTTAACTTTTATTGTTCAACAAGAATTAAAACACTAGGTGAAAAAAAAAAAAAAATTTGCTGTGTTGTTTGTTGTTTTTGTGAGTGAACAGGTAAACGTTACAGCGTATGCTTAGTTCCAGTTCAAGCTCTAGTTCAACAGAACCAGGGAGTGGATCTGAACCTGAATTCTATCCAGAACCTGAAAGAACCTTCAGGCGACTAAGGAGACAACAAAGGTTAAGAAGGCAGCAACAACAACAGCAATTTCAGCCACCAATCATGTCTGAACATGGTACTGGTGGTAGAAGCTCTAGAGGTGGACGCACTCCAACAGGAGGAAGGCACTCTGATGCTGGAGGACGTGGTCGTGGACCACAAACTCATACAGAAACCTATGTTGATGATGAACACTGGCAGAGACAGCAACTCATCAATGCAGGGCCACAAGACATGGTCAATGACAGAGACAGGCCTATGCGTGATTATGCCGTACTCAATCCTGCCCATTTACAAACAGGCATCGCAAGACCACCTATTCATACTGGTCACTTTGAATTCAAGCCAATGATGTTCCAAATGCTGCAGACTGCAGGGCAATTTGGGGGTTTTCCTCAAGAAGATCCTTATGCACATCTAAGGCAATTTTTGGATGTATGTAGCAACTTTGTCATCCCTGGAGTCTCAGAAGATGCCTTCCGACTGAAGCTATTTCCATATTCTCTTAAGGATAAGGCCAAGAATTGGTTGAACTCCTTAGAGCCAAATTCAATTCACACTTGGGATGAGCTAGCTGAGAAATTTCTTGGAAAATACTTCCCTCCCAACAAAAATGCCAAGTTAAGAAATGACATCACTTCCTTCAAACAAAGGGAAGGGGAATCATTATTTGAGGCTTGGGAAAGATGGAAGGAATTACTAACAATGTGCCCACACCATGGCATTCCTGTAGTTATTCAAATGGAGACTTTTTATAATGGACTAGATCAACCTACCAGGCTTATACTTGATGCTTCATCAGGCGGTGTCATTTTAAACATGTCTTTCTCTGAGGCATGCAGACTTATTGAAGACATAGCCACTCACAATGCCCATTGGCCTTCTGATAGATTCACTCCCGGAAAGAAGGCTGGTGTCCATGAGATAAGTGAAGTAACTGCCCTTTCTGCTCAGGTTGCTTCTCTGACCAACATGATTAAAAACTTGAGTACCCCAAACGTGGCAACGTCTGAAACACAGACTGCTGCAGCTATTGAACCAACACCATCTGGGGGAGTAGTGTGTGTATATTGTGAAGGAGGGCATGTCTACGAAGAGTGTCCCCATAACCCTCAGTCTGTAAACTTTGTATCACATAACAAAGGTAACAGTCCCTTCTCCAACTTTTACAATTCAAATTGGAGAAATCACCCAAATTTTAGTTGGAAGAACAACAATTCTTTGAATGCTAGCGATGCTGCTCCTGCAATACCCCCAGGATTTCCCCCTCAACAACAAAAGCAGTATACGCAGAATAACAACAACAGCAATTTGGAAGCCTTGATGAAAACTTTCATAAGTGATTGTAGGGCGACCTTACAGACCCATGAGTCTTCAATCAAAACTTTGGAGAACCAAATTGGACAGATAGCCTCAGCTCTTACTCAAAGACAGAATGGATCTCTTCCATCCACAACTGAAACACCATCTTCATCAAAGTCAAATGGTAAAGATGTGGTGAATGCACAGGTAAATGCTATCTCATTAAGAAGTGGCACTGAGTATCCAGAACCATCTATGCCTAAGGAATCTGAGGTGCCAGACAAGGAAAAAGAGAAAAACGAAGGTGGAGAAAAAGAGAAGAATATTCCAGATATTGTGATGTCTAAGCCAGACGTTACAACGTCTAGCTCTGAACCAGGAATTAAGACTGTTCCTAAGCTTGTACCTGAATATCCTCCTCCACCCTACCCTCAAAGACTAAAGAAAGCTCATGAAGACAAGCAATTCAGCAAGTTCATGGAGATGCTAAAACAGCTACACATAAACCTTCCCTTGGTTGAAGCTCTACAGCAGATGCCAAACTATGCCAAGTTCCTAAAGGATATCATCACCAAACGAAGAAGGCTAGGGGAGTTTGAAACTATTGCTTTAACTGAAGAATGTAGCTTAATCATGCAGAATAAACTCCCTAGAAAACTGAAAGATCCTGGCAGTTTTACTATACCATGCTCCATTGGAGATTTTTACCTTGGCAAAGCCTTATGCGACTTGGGGGCAAGTATTAACTTGATGCCCAAGTCCATTTATGAAAAACTTGGTATAGGAACTGCCAGACCTACTTCTTTAAGTCTTACATTAGCTGACAAAAGTAGAGTTTATCCTGAAGGCATATTAGAAGATGTTTTGATTAAAGTTGACAAATTTGTTTTTCCAGTGGACTTTGTTATTTTAGATTTTGATGCAGATAAGGAAGTTCCTATCATCTTGGGGCGACCATTTCTAGCCACTGGAAGGACACTCATTGATGTGCAGAAAGGAGAATTAATCATGAGGGTCAATGACCAAGAAGTCAAGTTCAACGTCCTCAACGCACTCAAGTATCCAGAACCTAACACAGAGGAATGTTCTTTTGTGGTTGCCCTTGACCATGTGGTTCAAAAGCAATTCAATAAAGATAATGACCACTTGGAGAAGATTCTGGGCAATGATGAGATTCAAGAGTTGTTATCAGAAGAAGCTGATCCGTTAAACGTTACAACGTCAACCACAGACGTTGTCACGTCTGACTCCCCTATACCCAGGGCGTGGACAAAGAAGTATGAATCTTTGGGGCAAGAAGACTCCAATCTCAAGAAGATAGTACCATCCATTGAAGAACCACCCACTCTGGAATTGAAGGTGTTGCCCGATCACCTGAAGTATGCCTTTTTAGGGGAAAATGATTCTTTACCTGTGATCATTTCTTCTAATCTCTCACAAGAGCAGGAAAGTGATCTCATTAGCACCTTGAAAAGGCACAAGAAAGCCATTGGTTGGCAAATGGCAGATATCAAGGGTATCAGTCCCACAATCTGTATGCACAGAATTGTCTTAGAAGAGAATGCAAAGAACAGCATTGAAGGACAAAGGCGATTGAACCCGATAATGAAAGAGGTGGTCAAGAAGGAAATCATCAAATGGTTAGACGCAGGAATCATTTATCCAATTAGTGATAGCTCATGGGTGAGCCCAGTTCAATGTGTACCAAAGAAGGGTGGAGTTACTGTGGTGACCAATGACAAAAATGAGTTGATTCCAACAAGAACAGTGACTGGATGGAGGATATGTATGGACTACAGGAAGCTGAACAAAGCAACCAAGAAGGACCATTTTCCTCTGCCATTTATTGACCAGATGTTGGATAGACTTGCAGGCAAAGAATTCTATTGTTTCCTTGATGGTTACTCAGGATATAACCAGATAGCTATTGTGCCTGAGGACCAAGAGAAGACCACATTCACTTGTCCTTATGGTACCTTTGCCTTCAGAAGGATGCCATTCGGGTTGTGTAATGCACCTGCAACATTCCAGAGGTGTATGATGGCTTTATTCTCAGATTTTATTGAAAAATCCATGGAAGTTTTCATGGATGACTTTTCAGTCTATGGAGACTCATACAAGGCATGCTTGGATAACTTAGAAGGAGTCTTAATAAGGTGTGAAGAAACCAACTTAGTACTCAACTGGGAGAAATGCCACTTTATGGTTCAAGAGGGAATTGTTTTAGGGCACAAGATTTCAAAGAAAGGGTTGGAGGTTGATAAAGCAAAAATTGATGTTATTGACAAATTACCTCCACCTACCACTGTCAAAGGTATTAGAAGTTTCTTAGGGCATGCTGGTTTTTACAGAAGGTTTATCAAGGATTTTTCAAAAATTTCCAAACCTTTGTGTCTGCTGCTGCAACGTGATAACGTCTTCAACTTTGATGAGCATTGTCATGAAGCCTTCCAGAAATTGAAGACTGCCCTTGTAACAGCTCCTGTGATAGTCACTCCTGACTGGTCCAAACCATTTGAATTAATGTGTGATGCAAGTGACTACGCTGTGGGGGCTGTATTGGGTCAAAGGTATGGCAAAATTTTTCACTCTATCTATTATGCTAGTAAAACCTTAGATGATGCCCAGTTAAATTACACTGTAACTGAGAAAGAGTTACTGGCTGTTGTATTTGCTTTTGACAAATTTCGATCATACTTGGTGGGTGCAAAAGTTATTGTTTTTACTGATCACTCAGCCATCAAGTATTTGATTTCTAAAAAAGATGCAAAGCCACGACTCATTAGATGGGTTCTCCTCCTCCAAGAATTTGACTTGGAAATTCATGATAAAAAGGGGGTGGAGAACCAAGTTGCTGATCATCTTTCTAGGCTTGAGAATGTTGATGCAGGTACAGCTGCAGAAGAGATAAAAGAAAATTTCCCTGATGAAAAACTGCTGACAGTAGCCACAGTAGCTGAAGACGTTACCACATCTATGACAATTTCTTCAAACGTTATAACGTCTGCTGCTACTGCTCCCTGGTATGCTGATATAGTTAACTTCCTAGTCAGCAAGATTGTGCCTGTGGATTTCAACCATCAGCAAAGAAAAAAATTCTTCCACACCGTGAAGCACTATTTTTGGGATGAACCCTATCTGTATAAGATGTGTCAAGATCAGTTGCTTAGGAGATGCCTTGCTGAAGAGGAACAACTCCATGTATTACAACAATGTCATGCATCACCTTATGGAGGACATTTTGGAGGAACCAGAACTGCAGCAAATGTGTTACAGTCAGGATACTATTGGCCAACACTCTTCAAAGATGCTCATGAATTAGTAAAAAGCTGTGATAAATGCCAAAGAACTGGAAACATCTCCAACAAGCAAGAAATGCCATTGACAAATATCCTTGAAGTGGAACTGTTTGATGTCTGGGGAATGGACTTCATGGGGCCATTTCCTATGTCTCATGGAAATTTATACATTTTGGTAGCTGTGGATTATGTGTCAAAATGGGTGGAAGCCATTGCATTGCCCAATAATGAGGCCAAATCAGTCAGCAAATTCCTTAAGCAAAACATCTTCACAAGATTTGGTACTCCAAGAGCTATAATCAGTGATGAAGGTTCTCACTTCTGTAACAAGCTGATTGAGAACCTATTGGCTAAGTACGGAGTGAACCTATTGGACAAGTGGTCAAGCAGAAATTTCCAACAGAGAAATTAAAAGAATACTTGAGAAGATGGTTGGTCCAAACAGGAGGGATTGGTCCCTGCACCTTGATGATGCATTGTGGGCGTACAGGACAGCATTTAAGACACCACTGGGCATGTCACCATACAAGTTAGTCTTCGGAAAAGCTTGTCACCTGCCCATTGAACTCCAACACAAAGCTCACTGGGCACTGAAGCAACTGAACTTAGATCATTCAAAGGCTGGAGAAGCAAGGCTCCTTCAACTAAATGAGCTAGATGAATTCAGGCACACTGCCTATGAGAATTCAAAAATGTATAAGGAGAAAACCAAGAAGTGGCACGATCAGAAAATTCAAAGAAGGGAGCTAGTAGAAGGACAATCAGTTTTGTTGTTTAATTCAAGGTTAAAGTTGTTCCCTGGGAAGTTAAAATCAAGATGGTCAGGACCTTTCAAGCTAGTAAAAGTCTACCCTCATGGTGCTGTGGACCTGTTTGATGAGAAAACTAATTCCATTTTCAAAGTCAATGGCCAAAGAGTGAAGCATTACCATGGAGAACATGTGGTTAGGGACAAGACCACAGTGGCTCTCAACAACCCCTGAATTCAAAAAAAAAAAAAAAGGGGGGATAGTCTGGCTGAAGACTCTTAAAGCAAGCGCTCTTGGGAGGCAACCCAATGGTTTTAACTAACCAGCAATTTTGTGTCTTTAAATTTTTTGTTTTGTGCAGGACGGGGAGCTGAAGTAGTATAAACGTTATAACGTCTCTGCGTGTCTAGGATGTTGTCACGTTCGCTGCCTGGGTAAAGTTTTAAATGAAAAAAAAAAAAATGAGTCAAGCAGTTTTCAAACGAAACAATTTTTAATAAAAATGATTTCTTGAGACGTGACTGCCAAAGTGACCATGACGTCACTTCCAACGGTTACCCCTTTTTCCCAAACCCACGCCACCACCTATTTCTCAACTTCCCATAAAACCTCCCCAATGAACACACACCAGTTACAATCATCAAAACCACATTCATACACTTTCAGAAACCGCAATCTTATCCCTTCTCCCAAATCCCAAATCTCAAATCTCAAATCCCCCACTCTCCAGAAAACTCATTCAATCACCATGACAAAAACCAAGCAAGCTGCAGTAAAATCATCTGGTAAAGGAAAGAATGTCAACCCAAGTTCTTCCTCAGTTCCAATTCCAGAAATCCCCATTTCTTCAAAGAAGAAAGCCTTGCTGCCAGAAAGGGGATTCAGCTTGGAAAACCCAAAATTTGGGAGCGAAGGAGCTGTTTGGGAGCGAAGAGGCGACCATGGGAATGAATTCAAAATTTTGAAGAGATACCTTTGTGATGAGGCCAGTGCTTGGTTTCATTTCATTAGGCATTGCTTGATACCCACTTCTCACACTCTCTGGGTTGATAAAGAGAGGCTGATTGCTATTGATGCCATTATGTCAAGAGATAAGATTGAGGTGGGTAAGCTCATCAACAGGGAGATAAACAAATGGCAGAACAGGAAGGATGGATACCTATACTTCCCTTGTTTAATCACTGATCTCTGCATGGAAGCTGGAGTGGAGATTGAAGCATCTGAGCTAAGAGAGGAACCCCAAGGGGCATTCTCTACAAAGTTCAAAGCTAGGCAGAGAGCTGCAGATGCTACCACGTCAGTTGATGCACAGACGTTACAACGTCTGGTGGACCAGCAAAACAGCCTAGCCAAGTTTGTCAAGGTGCAATTTGAGTGGCAAAAGAAGGTAAATGCTCAGACAACAAAAGGCAAAATGGTGATTGAAGAGCCAGTACTTCCAGATTGGATGCAAGAGGAAGATGAAGACAACATACTCCTATCAACAATGAACCTCAGGAAAGTGAAGAAGGAAAAAGTCAAGAAAACAAGAAAACCAGCCACAAAAAGAAAGAGCCCAGCAAAGAAAGAGCAGAAGAAGGAAAGTAGTGAGGAAGAAGAGCTTAAATCAGCTGATATGGATAGCATCAGTGAGAGTGATGCAGAGGAATCAAAGAAGGTGAGTAGGGAAATCCTAAGTGATGATGAGGAAGAAACACATTCAGAAGAGAAAGGAAGTTCCAGTGATAAGACTGATATTGAGGCTGACTCTCCACCAACCCAAACACTCAAAGAACCAGCCCAACCCACACCTCCATCACCAAAAGACAAACAACCCCAACCCTCAGCTAAAGAACAACCCACCCATGACCAAAACATCCCCAAAACACCACAATCTGAACCTCAAGATCAACCCATTTCAAAACCAACCCCCACTCAACCTGAACCAACTAAAGAGCCATCACAACCATCCATTCCAGAAGTAACCAGTGCAGACGTGACTACGTCTGAACCATCTGCTGTTGAAACCAACCCAGACCCACAACTCATCCCCCCACCCAAAAGGCAAAGATTCAAGACTGTACCCACCCAGAGTCCATTTGGGAAGAAGAAAAGGCGTGAAATAGCCGCTGCAAGTGAAAAAGCAAGACATGATGAAGAAGAAGAACAACTAGTTGATGCTCCTGCAACCAAAAGGCAAAAGTTGCAGGTAAAAAAGAAATCTGAAGCTGCTAAAGACAAGCCAGCAACAGCCACCAGTGCAGCATTTGTCGCTGCTAGTGGTTCAGAGAATGCTCCTGCTGTTGTTGCTGAAGAAAAAGCTGCAGACGTTACAACGTCTCATGAGCCAGAGGTTGAAAAAGCCCAGGGGGAACCCAAAGAGCAGCAACAGATTCATCCTGCAGAGCTGGAAAAGCAGAAAGCATGGGAGGAAGCAAAGAAAAGAGTTGCTGAGAGCAGTGTAAAGAAGCCCCAAGAAACTGAAGCCTCAGTTGATGCTGGTGATGGTGAAGGAGAAAAGAAGAAGAAGGAAAAGAAAAAGAAGACTGTGCAAGCAAGCATCCCAGCCAGACAAAGTGGAAGGCTCAGGTCTGGTGCTCTGAACAAGTAAGTTAGCCCTCTTTTTAGCAGTAGAATAGTTATAGTTTGCAATTTCAGTACAAATAAATAGCTGTCCAGACGTTACAACGTCTGGAGAGTTAGTAGTCAGTAGTTGTTTTGTTTCTGTTTTGTGTGAATGTTCCTCTCTCATTTTTCAAAATTCAGTGAGCAGTGGGGACACTGCTCATCTTTTTGTTTGGGGGGGAGGATCATTTTTATGTTTCGTATATGCTTGAAAGCAAATGCAAAATCAGTTTACTTCCCTACGCGAGTAATCATCAAAAATGTTTCTCTTTGGGCTAAATCTAAGAATGACTTGGTGTGAATGTGTGTGAGTAGCTGATGCATGCTTAAATGAATAGAATTGATTACTGCTTCCACACAAACTCTGTTTTGAGGAAAACCTAGTTAGCTAAGGACTAATTGATGCAAAGCTAGTGCTGGTTGACTATGGTGATGGTAGAACTTGATTAAAAACTCAGAGTAGCAGTAGAAGCTAAGTTTGGGGGTATATCGGGTTGTACTAAGGCTGGGTGCAAAGACTGTAGGATGATTAGTGCTTGTGTAGTGTGAGTGCAACGTTGTAACGTCTACCCGTAACGTTATAACGTATGCCGTGTGTGTTTGTGTGTTGTGTTCTGTGTTATCAAACGTTGTAGCGTCTCTCCTATAAACGTTATAACGTCTACTCCAAAAAGACCAAAAAAGTGTGTGTTGTTACAAATAAGTGGAAAAATCCACATGTCCTCTGTGTTTGCTGCAAATTCCCGAAACAAATACTGGGTACCCCAATTATCTCAATCCTAAATTGTCAAATCCAAAGGATCAACAAAGGAGAAAAAAATCACAAAAGCTCCAAACCAAAAGTGAAGAAAATCAAAAGAAAAGTTGCTCAGTAATGAGGGGTTGCAGCTGTGTGTTTTGTGTTGTGTGAGTTAGAAAAGTAGTTTGCACAAATCTAGTCCTAGCACCCAAGATAAGACCCTTTGTTGTGCTTCAATTAACCCTCATGTCTTATGTGAAAATGTTAGCCTACTCCTTGTTTTGAAAGATGTTATACTCTCACCATATGGAAACCACTCTTTCATAGGCTAGGGTAGCTTCTGAACCTAGCTAGGAAAAGAATTGATACAGAGATCACACACTCACTTTGGGCAGTAATGAATCTAGAATGTAATTGTGCATTGGTGCGTGAGTGTGTAGTGTAAGTCTGAAGAAATTAGCCCCTTGAAGAAAATTTTTGAATAGATGAGCAGGGTGTAAACTGTTGGTGTATTTAGTTTCTTGCATCTTTTCATATGTTGTATTTCAATTGCTTGAGGACAAGCAATGGTTTAAGTTTGGGGGTGTGATAACTCATATTTATATGAGTTAGTTATACTTATTCAAAGTTAAATCATGCAAGTTCTCTGGCAATAGTAGGTTGTTTCTAGTAAAGTTTCTGTTAGTTTATTGCTTTTAGTTAGAAAGGGGCTAAATTACAAATTCTAGGCATTTTGGTGCCAATTGGCGCCTTTGTGAGCGTTTTGATGCTTCTTGTGTTTGTGCAGTAATCCAAACGTGGCAACGTCTATCATCACGTCTGAAGAAGGGCAGCAGAGCAAGAAAATAATATCTCATTTTGGCGCGCATGTAGTGATGGTCAAAGATCTGGAAATGAAGAAGATCTTCTCTCTCCTCAGCGCTGACACGGCTGACGCACTGTAGCAGTGCGGTGTCACTTCAGGGCAGAGTCAACTCGCAAGCAAACTTGGAAGGTGGGGAATGACATCAGCAAGCATGTGACCCTCTTTTGACCATGGCTATTCTCTCTCTACAAAAAGGCAAGGGTGCACCATGCGGAATATACACGACTCCATTCATCATCCACCTTCCTCCGTTTTTCAGAGATAGTTTTTCTAAAAGAAGTTCTGGACACAGACTTCTTCATTTTAAAATTTTCTCAAGGCCCCAAGTTCCATCTTCATTCGCAACCATTACTGTTAGGCTCAGACGTTGTAACGTCTTTACAGCGTGCATGAAGGAAGGCCACCTAGGCGTATCTTTTGCGTTTAGTCTCCTTTTCTCTATGTACGGTATTTGGATTTTAACTCCTCTTATTTCTGTAAGGATGCTCATCATGAGCTAAACATTGGTAGTTGGGTTGTTGTTTTGCATGTAATGAACCTCTAGTTTAATGTTATGAAGTATTGATGATTATGCGTTTTAAATCTTTGCATGTTAATATTTCCAAACTTGTTTTGAACTGATCACTTAAAATAAGTAGATTCATAGGTACAGACATGGTCTATGAAAAGAACTCAAAGATTTATGTGAATGAAAAGGTGCACTAAAGACATTTAGGCATTTTTATCTAAGTCTAGACATAGAATGGATAATAGTTCATAGGACATTGCTGTGGGAACTTAAAATACAGGAGTAGGCCTACTTAGAACCTAGACATAGGAATTCTAGTACTTGAAGCTCTGACGTTTTGTGACTGAAAAGCACAGCTCTTTTGCAACAGCGTTCAAACGTTATAACGTCTATACAACATAGCATTTGTGCGTAATAACGTGTAAACGTTATAACGTCTGACTAGAGGAGATTTACTTGCATGCAGCAATCCAACTCATACTATTCCATATTCACAACCACTTCTTGTTCACATGCTTTATTTATGTTATTAGTCTTGATACCAACTTTTAGTGCCGATTTGTTACTTGTTTCACTTATGTTTTAAAGACTTGAATTCTGAAAGTTAATCAATCCTCGTGGGAACGATCTCTTACTTTTATCCACTTTATTACTTGTACGACGTGTATACTTGCACTGATATTGCGATTATAACACACACGAGCGCAAACAGCTGCTAGTAGAGCATTTGAGTTTGGAAGGAGTCATGTGGTTAGACCTAAAGGGAACCACCAAGCAACTATAGTTTGGCTACATGGTATTGGTGATAATGGTTCAAGGTATGTTTCTCAATGACTGTCCTTGTCAATTTGCATGGCTCAAATAGTTTGGAGTTGGTGTTGTTTGGAATTTTAATATTTGAAAAAGTTTATTCCTTTTGATTTAGTTGATAAGTTCAAGACTGGCCTATGGTAAATAAAATGAACTTTATTTTGTTTTGCAGCTGGTCCCAACTCTTCCTCTTCCAAATGTAAGAATATGCATATATTTGACATTGGCATTTTTTCAATAGCTACTACAAATCTGCAGGTGCTTGTAAGATTCAGTAATTTAATCTTGTTTTTTTCAATAATAATAAAACAGTTGATCCTGGATTTCTTGAATGAAGTTGTTAAGAAGCCAACTGTACTAATAGGAAACTCTGTTGCCAAGTACTTTTCTTTGTTACCTTCTCATTAACCAGTGAACTTTCTTTGTGGTCGTTTATTATCAGGAAAATTTTAACCTCGAGCTGGAAAAGTTAAGAATTGAACTAAGACATGCCCAAGGAATGCATGCAGTTGCCCAAATATTAAGTGCCTTGGGACGTGGTTTCACCATAGAAGCAAACACATGTTTTGTCCCTTATTGTCAAATAAAGTGTAACATGGAGTTGTAGATACTGTCATACATACTGCTAGAAAGTACTGATTATATTTGAATGTTTTCCTTCATTTTCATTGATGCAGGGATCTATGCAGTGGGAAACACCAAAAATCGAACTCTTTTTAGTGAGTGGTACTATGAAAATACTGTTTTATTCACTGTTTGAGCATTCTTGTGGATTAGTAACTTTTTTGTTGTTGCTTTAAAGTTAGATTGTTGGGACTCCAACTTATATGTGCAAGAGCTTCTTGCTTATATATCGGATGACTCTAAGTCAGATATCTGTTTTCTAAGCAGTAGTATCTCTCTAATGATTTATTGTAATGCAGGACCAGAATTTTGGGAGAAACAAGTAATCCACTACAAAAAAATCAGTATAAGCGACGGATTTTTTCGTCGCTAATGTGCCTTAGCGAGGGAATTAACGACGGAACAAATCCATCGCTAAAAAGGGCCTCTCTACTGGTTAGCGACGGAAGTTAGCGACGGAATTTAGCGAGGGAATTTAGCGAGGGAACTTCTGTCGCTAATCACCTCGTAATCTGTGTTTTTTTGAAATCCCGCTTAAAATTAGCGACGGATTTTCCGTCGCTAATGACCTCGTAATTCGTGATTTTTTTAATAGGGTTAAAGGTATGTTTCGTCCCTGCAAATATCACAATAATCCAGTTTCGTCCCTATAAAAAAAAAAGTTTTAAAACAACCCTTGCAATTACCAAACGCTTCTAGTTTCGTCCCTGCTGTTAACTTTCCATCCAAAAAACTAACGGTTGCCACGTCATCAACCCTTGCCCAAAAAAAAGTTTTAAAACAACCCTTGCAATTACCAAACGCTTCTAGTTTCGTCCCTGCTATTAACTATTCATCATCTTCAACCTCTTGATTGTCTTCTTCAAACCCAAATCCCATCAAATCTCATTATTTCCTTACACAAAATCTCATTCTCACCACAAAGGACCATGAGAAGTTTCTTAAAGCTTTTCAATTGTTGCTTTATATTGTCACTAAATCGTTTTTTATATATGTGATAATTAAGCCTACCTTAACGCCTCTTACTCCAAGAAAAATTATTCTTAAGCCAAGGATCACATCTCATACAACTGGTCATCTAAACCATAATCTACTTGGTTTGCTACTTATTCATTACTTGATTACATGCATTCCTGTAATGATTTGTAGTCGGCTTTGTTGACATTCAGGTAATTTTTTCATTGGTAATTACTTATTTTTTATAATAAATAAATTTTGCTGAAACGATTTGAGTAAATTTCATTTGGGAAATTACTATCCTTTGTGAGTATAGTTATGACACTAACTACCATATCTGATAACATTTCTACATTCTCTTCACTCTTACTGTGTTGGGGATGGGACCAGAGGATTATTAGTCGCCGTAACCATAGGGGCACAGTCAAATCTCATTTTGTGTAAGGAAATAAGGAGATTTGATGGGATTTGGGTTTGAAGAAGACAATCAAGAGGTTGAAGATGATGAATAGTTAATAGCAGGGACGAAACTAGAAGCGTTTGGTAATTGCAAGGGTTGTTTTAAAACCTTTTTTTGGGCAAGGGTTGATGACGTGGCAACCGTTAGTTTTTTGGATGGAAAGTTAACAGCAGGGACGAAACTAGAAGCGTTTGGTAATTGCAAGAGCTGTTTTAAAACTTTTTTTTTTACAGGGACGAAACTGGATTATTGTGATATTTGCAGGGACGAAACATACCTTTAACCCTTTTTAATATTATAATATCATTATAATAATTATAAAATTATTGTTATATTAATTATTATAATATTTTTAATATTCGATATATTATAAAATTAATGTTATAATATTACTAAATTATAATTTTGTTATAATTTTGTTATAAAATTATTATAAAATTATTGTGAAATATAGTGGTGGTGGTGGTGATAGTGATGGTAGAGGTGAAATATGGGGATGAGTTTGTGTAGAGAGAGAGAGAGAGAGAGAGAGAGAGAGAGAGAGAGAGAGAGAGAGAGAGAGAGAGAGAGAGAGAGAGAGAGAGGAGTATGGTTAGAGAGAGGAGTGAGGGTGGAAGTTAATTTTGTGGTGGTGGTGGTGAAATATGGGAAGGAGTTTGTGTATAGAGAGAGAGGGGTATGGTTAAAGAGAGGAGTGAGGGTGGAAGTTAATTTTGTTGTGGTGGCGGTGGTGGTGGTGGTGGTGGTGAAATATGGGAAGGAGTCTGTGTATGGAGAGAGAGGGTTAGAGAGAGAGAGGGGTGTGGTTAAAGAGAGGAGTGAGGGTGGAAATTAATTTTGTGGTGGTAGTGGTGGTGGTGGTGGTGGTGGTGGTGGTGGAGGTGAAATATGGGAAGAGAGAGAGGAGAGTAGGGTGGTGGTGTGTAGGGTGGGTTTGGGTAGAGAGAGAGGAGAGTAAGGGAGAAAGAGAGTGAAGTGTGAGAAAAGAAAAGAAGAAGATAAGAGAGAAGAAGTGAGGAGGATTCGGTTTAATAAAAAAATTAGAATTAGCGAGGGAAATATAGCGACGGAAATTCAAATTAGCGACGGATTCAGAATTTTACGCATTCCAATGTCTGCGCAACGGTCACGTCAGCATTAGCGACGGACCATTAGCGACGGATTAGTGCCTTAGCGACGGATTCAGAATTGGTGCAATTTCCAAGGAATTAGCGACTGATTTTTTGCGACAGATTTTAAATTTAGCGACGGAATTTAAATTTTTGTTAAGAAAAGCGCTCCTTCGTCATTATTAGCGACGGATTTTGGTTCCCTCGCTAAAATCCGTCGCTACTTAAACATTAGCGACGGATTTTGGTTCCCTCGCTAAAAATCTGTCGCTAATAACGCATTTTTTTTGTAGTGATCTGATGATACCTTGGAGAAATTTAGCCTTATTCGCAGCAAATTTGAGTATTAGAGAGAGAGAAGAATGAGGGAGAAAGGTTTGTTAAGATTATGCCATTTACACTCTTCTCATGCTAGAAGTGCTAATGTAGTTCAATGCATGGTTTGATTTCCTCTATAGCTACTAAAAAATAGATTGGTTCTTTTTGTTGCTATTTTTAATATTTTTACAATGTCAGACAGAGATTCCACTAGCTGTACCATTGTTACCACCATCAATTTCACCTAAGAAACATTCTTCTTCACCTTATCAAAAAATAAGAGGTTGGAAAGTATTGTTAGCATTTACTGATTGTAGGATCAATTTTTGCTTTTGCAGGTTTATGCGCTATTCTTTATTTCCTTTGGACTGGAGTAAGAAGATTCTTAAAGACAGTTGATAATTGTGTGCAACCTACGATTAATTCTGATGCTTATGTTGAGTTATCTACAATGCCTAATATTGGTTCTATTGGAAAAACATGGAGATCCTTTTCTAGAAAAAGAAATAGTTCAGTTTGACGGTGAAGGTAATTTCTGATTCGTTTTTTTAGCACAATAAGAACAACAATAACGTTTTTTTTGCTCAATTTGAGAAACAGAGGGAGAGGGAGAGAGATTGCTCTATGCTCTCATAAAAATTAAAACTCTGTAATATTCATAGCAAAAGAAGGAACTTGGATTTTTTTATGAGTTTTATGGTTTTTTTATGAGTTTTGAAAGGTAGACTTCATAATTTAGCTATAAGAGTTCGTTAATATCTATAGATGCCTATGTTGCTTGTGATATTTACATTTTATGCATGACATTTTTCCATTACTGGTGAGTCAAGTTAATACTGATACAACCTTTGAATCAATTGTTTGTTAAGCTTACAGGATAAGTTGGTGCTATTTGATCTCTTGGTTCATGTGCAGTGCAATTAACTTAGTTGTTTCTTCTATAGCTACAGTGTTACTGAAATTTTTTATCCAATAAACTATACAATACAAGACCTGGATATGTCTAATTCGCTTTGTTTTCCTATTTGCAGAAAGAGATGGCCAAGACAAAGTGGATTTTGGTAAAAATTAAACCTCAATTCATAGGGAAGCTGTCTGGTTTGACTTGCTACTGCTAGTGGAGATTTAAAGAATAGGCCAACTCAAAAAACTAATTGGTAGATAATGTATAGACAAAATAAATGATTGTATAAAGATTTTATCTATTGTTGTATCCATTTTATTATTATAATGGACTGATTATATGCAAAATGTGAGTTTGAATGAATGACTTATTTTATGAATTTCATGTTCAATTTTAGTTGGTTGATGTTAATTTTGGATTATAACTAAATACTAGGATGTTAAGGAAAAGTGGGAGGTGGGAATCTGGTTCTCAGTTCACATCTTACCACAAGTAAGATGTGAACTGAGAATCATTTTTTTTAAAAAAATAGACATTTAGCATTGGGGTGTTTGAAATAACCGATGCTAAAAGTCATTTCCAGGACATTTAGCATCAGTTGTTTCAAACACCCGATGCTAAATTTCATTTTTCAAGACATTTAGCATCGGTTGTTTTAAACACCCGATGCTAAATGTCACTTTTCAAGACATTTAGCATCGGTTGTTTCAAATAACCGATGCTAAAAGTCATTTCCAGGACATTTTGCATCGGTTGTTTCAAATAACTGATGCTAAAAGTCATTTCCAGGACATTTAACATCGGTTGTTTCAAATAACCGATGCTAAATGTCATTTTCGGGACATTTAGCATCGGTTGTTTCAAACACCTGATATCGGTTGTTTCAAACACCTGATATCGGTTGTTTCAAACACCCGATGCTAAAAGTGACTTTTAGCATCGGTTAAATAACCGATGCTAAATGTCCCACATTTAGCATCAAGGGATTTAGCATCGTCGGATAACCAATGCTAAATGTCCAAAACAACCGATGCTAAATGTCTTTTCTGTACTAGTTGTGGTTGATGGTGGTCAGGGTGGAGGTCAATGGTGGTCGGCGGTGGTTGGTATTGGTTGGTGGTGGTGAGAGAGGTAGTTGGTGGTGGTCACATATATTTTTGATTAGAGGTGGATGATACAAACACAAACAAAAATCTTAAAACCTATTTTTTTGGTTTTGAGTTTTGATGAAAAATTGTTTTGAAATAGAGAAAAATATAAACTCAACCCATTTTATCCGAACATGTTTTGGTTTCGAAATTGACTTTTAAAACCAAAAGCTAAAAACTCACAACCACCCCGAACAGGCCCTTAGCAAATTCACTTAACAATTTGAAATACCCAAGCGAATATAGAATACACTAGTGGAAAAAATGCTTTTTATAACTGCTATTTATATCGGTTAAAAACGACCTGATGTTAAAAGTGACGCGGTGGCTGTTTTGTAATTAAAATTACACTTTTTATATCGGTTTCCACAGGAACCGATATAGAAAGTGCAAAAACCATCTTTCATATCGGTTCCATTTCATAACCGTTATAGAAAGTGAAAAAATCAAGGCTTCTATAACGGGTCAAAACACCACCCGTTATAGAAACTAAAAAATTGGGCTTTTCACCTACGCTCCCTCTCAGTACTCCTCTCATTCTATTCGCTCTCTCCCTCATCTCTTCCACGCGTTCCACCACCGTCGCTCCCTCATCTCTTCCACGTTCCACCACCGTTCTCTCCCTCATCTCCTCCACCACTGTTTGCACCTCCCTCATCTCTTCCACCACCGTTCGCACCTCCGTTGCTCCATTGTGTCTCTCACTCTCGCTGCGCGGAGAGCCGCCGTCGCCACAGCGCGCACCACCGCTGTGTCTCCCTTCGCGCTGCGTCTCCCACCGTCGCCACAGCGCGCACTACTTCTCCTCTTGCTGGTACGTCTTCCCTTTCTTGCAGTTCTCTTCCCTCTCCATTTCTATTAGGGTTTCTCATCTTTATAAATCATATTTTGCTAAATTGTTTGTTTCTCTTCTTACGATAAATTCCTATTTTGCATATTGAATTCATTATCTTTCTTTATTAGTTCATATTTGCAGCATAGCTTGTATGCTATGTATAATTTATTAGCATTCTTGTACTAGCTGTAGTAAAACTGGATTCCTATTTTCTCTGCAAATGAATTATATCTATGACCCAGACCACTTTCAAATTTACGGATGTTATATGATATAACATCCGCAAGAGGAGTAGTCTCCCATCGCCACAGCACCACCGTCGCACCCAGGTACTACTCCTCCTCTTGCGGTTCCCTCTCTATTTCTATTAGGGTTTCTCATCTTTATAATTTTAGGATTTGATAAATTTTGCAATTTAGTAATTTGATAAATTTGATAAATCCAGCCAATGCAGTGCTAATAATCATCCAATAATAATTTCTGGCTGGCTAAGGTGACTATTATCATTAACACAATCATTATCACATCCGTTCTTGCAGCACTGTGGAAGTCCACTTGTCCCACACAACTCTGAAACAGCTTCAGATTTGTCCTTATGGCTAGCAGTGTCAATGCTGGCATCTTATATATGTCAAAACATAACCAGTGTCACAATCAGTGCTATCCTTTGTTCTGTATGAAGAGTCATCACACATTCTCACTTTGTCACCATTGCAAGGCTTCACCATATAAACTTCAACAAACATAAAATTCCCTTGTTCAGTTCTCTTGAGTAAGCTTAACTTAGAAAGTCCAGAAGATTCATCTTTTCTTGCATTTGTGACAATTTTACAGCATTGTTTACCACACTCATCAGTATTACTTTGATTGTCAAGTAATGGTTTGGTGTTATTTTCCAAGAGTTCACCATATTTCAACCCTGTGTGAAAACTATATGTTTTTATTCAGTTTATTTATTTTGTTGAAGTCATGTTGCCTTCTGTTTCAGTTTATCTAGTTGCAACTTGCAATTACCAATATTTATTTTCTTATTTATTAGATGCTTCCACTGGGGCTGTTCGCTGATTGTTTCCTGCTTTTTTCCTTCTTTACAGAGGATTCCAAGCTCCTCTACTCTATCTTTAAGTACTTTGGTCTTTTTTCCACTACTACTATGCTTTCACTCTAGTTGGATCAATACTAGCTGCCTAAGTAGTTATGGATCGTAGTTGGATCAATACTAGCCGTCTAAGTGATGAGTATGAGAATGGCGTGGAAGAGTTTCTAGAATTTGCTAAAAGAAGTTGTCCAAAAAATAATGAAAAGTTTATTTGTCCTTGTGTTAGCTGTAAGTTTTATTGTCCTTGTGTCAATTGTTTGAATAGTGACAAACTAGTTGTTAAGGACATTCACGATCATCTTCGTTGTGATGGCTTTAACAAGAGTTATACAAGGTGGATATGGCATGGTGAATCGTCAGGAATACCAAGCACATCCCAGAGAGAGGAGGTTAATGTATATATGAATGATCGACTAGAAGAGATGATTCGAGATCTTGGACCAGAGTCTTTTCAGCAAACATGTATGTATGATACTTTGTGCAGCGACAATGTAGAGTCGTTGTATCCGGGGTGCACCAAGTTCACACGGTTGTCAGCCGTGTTAAAATTGGTCAACCTAAAGGCAAAAAACGGGTGGACCAATACAAGTTTCACAGAATTGCTTGAGTTGTTGAAAGACATGCTTCCAGAAGGTAACACATTACCAGACCGTAACTATGAGGCGAAAAAGATATTGTGTCCCGTGGGTTTGGAGTATAAAAAAATACATGCATGTCCTAAAGATTGCATATTGTACAGGAAAGAATTTAAAGATAAGCATGTGTGTCCTACTTGTGGGACATCACGCTACAAAGTGAACGATGATGATTCTAGTTGTGATGTGAGCACAAAGGGTTCTCCAGCAAAAGTCTTATGGTCTCTTCCAATAATTCCAAGATTCAAGCGATTGTTTGCTAATGCAAATGACTCAAAGAACCTTAGGTGGCATTCAGATGAATGAATATGTGATGGACAGCTTCGCCATCCGGTCGACTCTTTGCAATGGAAGAAAATTAATTGTTTGTTTTGGGAATTCGACAATGAGCCAAGAAATCTTAGACTTGGACTTGCTGCGGATGGAATGAATCCATACGGTAACTTAAGTAGTAACCAGAGTTCATGGCCCGTTCTTTTGATAATTTACAATTTATCCCCTTGGTTGTGCATGAAGCGCAAATACATGATGTTATCTATGATGATTTCGGGCCTAAAACAACCAGGGAATGACATAGATGTTTACCTAAGTCCCTTGATTGAAGATTTGAGAATGCTATGGGAGGAAAGAGATGATGTGTTTGACGGATATAGAAATGAGTATTTCAAGTTGCGTGCCATGTTATTTTGTACAATCAATGACTTTCCAGCATACGAGAACTTGTCTGGGTATAGTGTTAAGGGGCATACAGCATGCCCTATTTGTAAAGAAAACACATGTTATCATCAACTACAACATGGAAGGAAAACTGTTTACCTTGGACATCATAGATTTCTCAGACATAATCATCCGTATCGGAGGTTGAAAAAAGCTTTTAATGGATATCAAGAGAATGAAATTGTTCCAAAAGCCTTAACTGGAGAAGAAGTTTATCAACGAGTTAAGGACATCAAAGTTATATTTGGAAAGTCGCAAAAACAATCTAACGAGAAAAATAAATGGAAGAAGAGGTCAGTGTTCTTTGATCTTCCATACTGGTCCAAACTTGATGTTAGACATTGTATTAACGTCATGCACGTGGAAAAAAATGTCTGTGATAGTGTTATCGGAATGCTTCTCAACATTCAGGGAAAGACAAAGGATGGTGTGAATGCTCGATTAGATTTGGTTGTGATGGGTATTAGAGAGCAGTTAGCTCCGCAGCAAAGAGGTAAATCCACATATCTTCCCCCGGCATGTCATACATTGTCCAAAAAAGAGAAAAAAAGTTTTTGTGAGTGTTTGCATGGTGTCAAAGTACCACAAGGTTACTCCTCAAATATCAAGAGACTTGTCTCGATGAAGGATCTCAAATTAGTTGGCCTAAAGTCTCATGATTGTCATGTCTTAATGCAACAACTTCTACCGGTGGCTATTCGTGACATTTTGCCTAAAAAAGTTCGACATGTCATAGCTAGATTGTGCATATTCTTCAATGCTATATGTAGCAAAGTCATTGACCCTTTGAAGTTGGATGACTTGGAAAATGAGGCTGCCATTATATTGTGCCAATTGAAGATGTATTTTCCTCCTTCTTTTTTTGACATTATGGTTCACTTAATTGTTCATCTAGTGAGGGAAATTAGATTGTGTGGCCCTGTTTATTTAAGGTGGATGTACCCAATTGAGCGATACATGAAAATATTGAAAGGGTATGTTAAGAACCAATATCGTCCTGAAGCATCTATCATTCAGAGGTACGTTGCAGAAGAAGCTATTGAGTTTTGTTCAGATTACATGTCTAAGGTGGAACCTATAGGGATTCCTAAGTCTCGTCATGAGGGAAGATGTGCAGGAAAGGGTACGCGAGGTTTAGCTATTAAGAGCATGAGTCGAGCAGAAGTTCTTCAGGCACATATGTATATATTGAATAACACTAGTGAGGTTCAACCTTACTTATCTACTCATAAAAACATTGTCAAGGAGAAGTATCCTCGAATGAGCGAAAAAGATAAGTTGATTGAGCATAACAAGACTTTCCTAAATTGGTTTAAAGAGCAAATCCTTAATGCTGATAGTGTTTCTGAAACATTAGAATGGCTAGCACATGGGCCTAACTTTGATATCATATGTTGGGGTGGATATGATATCAATAAGTTTTCATTTTATACAAAGACCCAAGATGACAAGAGTACAATGCAAAACAGTGGGGTTATGGTTGTGGCTGAATCCATGCACTTTTCTAGTTCAAAGGATAAGAACCCCAACATGGCATCCATATCTTATTTTGGAGTCATTGAAGATATTTGGGAGGTTGATTACACTAAATTTACTCTACCCATTTTTAAATGTAAGTGGGTAGACAATAATAGTGGTGTACAAATTGATGAATTATGATGTACATTGGTGGACCTTAACAAGGTAGCTTATAAGAAGGAGCCTTTTATCATGGCATCTCATGCGAAACAAGTGTTTTATGTTAGTGATCCTTCTAGCCAAAGATGGTCTGTGGTTCTCCAAGGAAAAAATATACATGCTAATGATTAAAACCAAGATTCAACTCTTGATATTTCTGAGACTCCTTCTTTCTTATCACAAATGCCTATTTTTATTGATGAAACTGAATTGGACGATGTTCATGCAACTCGTGAAGATCATCAGGAAGGGATATGGGAATAGATAATAAGTTAAGTTTTTGTTTCATGATGTTTAAAATATCTTTATCTTTGTGCTCCTTATAAGTTTTTCTATGTATGTTATTAATCTGTTATCTCGATGTGTTTATACTTTATTGTTTTTGTTTAAACAGGCCTATGGATGACCAATCAAACATCTCTCCAAGGAAAATAAAGGGTAGACGTGCTACAAGGTTAAAGGATTTAACACGTGACCGTGTTGGTGATCAAAGGCATACAGTTCAATTTGATGAATTGACCGGCCTTGCTATTGGGCCAAATGCAGTAAGGTTCAACAGTTTCATAGGCCTTTTAGCTCGAACCAAGGCTAGTATCTTGGTAATGGATTGGAAAGATATTGATGAAGATGTTAAAAATATGATGTGGGAAACTATCATGGTATTTCACTATTACGCTCTATGTTTTTATCTATTGTGTTTAACGATATTATTAAGTTTTTCAATTTGTTTTGAAATTTAGAGCACATTTGATGTTCCAAATACTGAATTAGTGAAGAAGAAAGTGATTTGATATGCGGGTGACCTTTGGAAGGCTTTTAAAACACAACTCACTAGCAGATATGTATTTGGAGAACGAAAGGATCATTCTCCTTGTGAAAAGTATTCGTTCCTTGATGAGGAGACGTGGGAGCAGTTTGTTCAGTCCCGATTAACACCCACATTTCAAGTAAGTTGGAATTGTAGTTTACCTAATATATTTATTTTTATTTAATTTATTTGTATTTATTTGCATGTTATTATTGATAATAGGAGAAAAGGAAACAAGCACAAGAAGTTCAGTCAAAAAATCTCTACCCCCACACTTTGTCTCGTGGGGGTTATGGTTTGCTTCGTGAAAAGATATTGAAAGAAAGGGAGAAAGAGAATGAAGAAGCATCCCGATTGACCCTTCGCTATTTGTCAATCCACCATCACCACCTAAACGCCATGAATTATGGAAGAGAGCCAGACAAAAGAGAAATGGTGCTTTTACATCTGAAAAAGCACGCGTTATTGCTGAGAAGATTGTAAGTTAATATTCAGTTTTAATTGTAATTTTAATTTTAACAAGAATGCTCATAGTTTTAAGCATGTTTGTGAATTACATGTTCTAGGATTCTCTAGAAGAACAATCTTCGCAAGGAACCTTTGTTCCACATGGACGCAAAGATATATTGGCTACTGCGATTGGGTGTCTCGAGCACCCCGGTCGTGTTCGTCGTGCTGAACGAGGTGTGGGCATTATAAATTACTTTGGACGACGTTCACGTTGTGGGCCCACCTCAGAAGTTGTCACCAAGGAAGACTTAGCTATCCTCACAACAAATTACTCAGAACCTCACCGAAAAACTTACACAGAAAGTTAGACAGGATGTGATGCAGGTATATATAAATTAACACTTACGGCAAAAAGTAAAATGTAAAAAGAATGCCTTTAATGTTTTATGAAATTCAATGCAGGAGCTGGCTTCTATGGGTTACTCCCAACAATGCTCAAATAGTAATAAGGGTAGTTGTTCTGTTGCTGAACAAATTTTTGGGGAGGATCAGTTTGATGATATCCAGGATCAGTTTGATGATATCCAAGATCAATTTGATGATAACCCAGATCAGTCAGATGATATACCAGATCGGTGTAAGTTGTACATTGATAATCCTTACCATTTGGTGGCATTTGGTCGTATATTCAATTTGGGCTCAGTCATTCATAACAAGAGTTTGGAGTGATATGGTGAGGGTGGTGGTTGAAGAGGTTCGACATCGAGGTGCTCAAGTTCCTATGCCCACTGATGAGGTTCAAACTGTGGAACAAGCCCTAAAAAAATTTATTCAGTGGGCGAGAAGACTTGTTAAACCTTTTTCAAATAAGGTTTTCAATATTACTCATTTCTTTCTATATTTACACTGGAAATAACTTGATAATGATAGAGAAGACTTACTAATATATTATCTTTCTTGTTTAGGAAATTGGAAAATCTAGCAAGGACATTCCACCCAAAAGTTCTGCACCTCGAGTTAATCCAATTCAAGAGTTGATGATATTGATTGTACCTATTAAAGATCCTATACAACTAAGATTGGAACATGATCCCACTCTCATTCACTTTTATCTAGTAGCGAACGAAGTAATGGATCTTTGTTGTGGTAACCAAATGCTTACCTTAAGTGTTGTACAATTTTGGTTGACGTAAGTTAGTTTTACTTATACTTTAGTTAACCAATTAACTTTCAAACTGTATAATTAAAATTTAGCATGACATCTTAGGTATATGCAACGTCAATGTATCTTGAAGGGCAATAGTGATTTGTATGGTTTCATTGACCCTCAACATTTTATGCCTCTGGTGATTCCTCAGCACCTTTTGACTCCAGCTAATTCCAAGGAGTTTTACCTAGCGCCTTATCATCATATGTAACTACATGTTTATCAATTATCTTAAAATTCTATGTGATCTGTCACTAATTGTTCCCCAATGTAGAAATCATTGGCAATTGTTGATCATTTGTCCTATGAGTAATGAAATCGTCTTCCTTTTGCTCACTTGGAAAGAAGCCGATTGCATCTCTCAAGCAAAAAGTTAATAGGTAAGCTCTTATTTATTATACATCATGTGTAGAAAAGTAACAACAAAATTAGAGAGTTTGTATGATGTCTTCCTTTTTTATTAGTGCTATGGAAGGATATCATAAGTTGATGGGGACTAGAAAGAAGGCACCTATATGGATTTCCCCCGATGTAAGTAGTTTAACTCTTGAGATTTAATTACAATATTTATAATGTATTTTATTACTATATATAATATTTACTATGACATATAATTTGTAGTCCCGAAAGCAAACTGGGAACACTGAGTGTGGATTTTATGTTATGAGACATATATATGTTCAACATTGTCTCTGCAAGTATTGTTGATTTATGGTTGGAGGTACGTAATAGAATTTTTTACAAGTTATATTAAAGATGTATTTTAGTTGATTAACTAATGTTTAGTCTTGTGTCATTTCATATTGTAGAGATTCAACAATACCGAACCATTCAATGATGAGGATCTATACGATATTCGGTGTCGATGGGCACGACTATTTCTTGAACTTTACCAAAATCGTCCTATTGGGTGATAATCGTCTAGAAAGGTAAATCCTTATGTCTTTTGGTACTTACTAATTAACCTGTCATTATGTCTTTTGGTACTTTTTGTTTAGAAAGTAACCAATGATTAGGAAGTTCTTCCCATGAGTTATTAGAACATTGATTAGGTAGTATATTTTCAAGTTGCATGACATTCATGTTTTCTTATGTAGTGGTTGTTTTAATTATCTTTGAAATGTGGTTGTCTTAATTTTCAAGTTGCATGACATTCATGTTTTTTGTGATGTTACTGAATATATTGAAATGTGGTTTTAAGTGTTGAAGTAGTAGTAGTTAAAGAAGTCCTATAAACTGAATTATTGTTCTATAAACCGATGTCATATATCGGTTCCCAATTTTTTATATCTCCTCCCAGCTATAGCCTGTTTCATGTGTCTTATTATTTGTTTGAGTTGGCCTAATTTAGAGTTTGGGTGATAAGATCACTAATTAACAAATAGCCCCTGCAATCAAAAATTGGCCAAGATATTATGACCATCAACATTATCAGAATTTGAGGGTTTACTTATAAACTTAAGATGGTCCTCCCATTTCAGTTCAAATGCATGCAAACACAAACTGTAGACTCTAATGAATGAAAAGAAAAATTTAGTTTTAATATTAGTGTTCATCTTGAGTCAAGTTGGAATAGCTTTCATTCAAGTTCAGGAATCTGAGTCCCATGTTCGTATTGAGGCACATGCTTAATAATTCAACTCTGTTTCTAGCTTCAGTTTGATTTACTACTGCACGTCTTTTAGCCTTTTCCACTCTGTTCCTATAGATATCATTTGGGTGATGGTTTGTCTGCACTTATAAACTGAATTATTGTCTTTGTGATTTTCAGTGGCTCTGTTTGTATTATTGAGTTTGACTTTGCTGGAGGTGGTCTGTGGCTTTGCTGGAGGTGGTCTTTGTGATGGTGGTCTGTGGCTTCTTGTTCGTGGAGGTGGACTTCATCTCAGTAAAGGCACAGGGGTAGTTAATTCAGAGAATGTCATTCTGGTGTATCAATATACTAGCAGTCTTCCTTTTCACTCCTTAGGTCATTCTGGTGTATCAATATACTAGCATTTTGGACTTAAATTCACTACTAGTTTGGTCACCTTTTTTCATTGGGAATGACATTTCTGTTTGTGTTGTACATTTCTGTTTCTGTTTGTGTTGTACATTTCTGTTTGTGTTGTTCAACCATGGAGAATTTCTATCTATGAGCAATATTGGTTACCAATTAATGATTTGTTAAGTTACTTAATGTTTAATGGAACGTTGCTTCTATGTCCAGGGTATTGTTCCATGTATGTTGCTGAACAGAAACCACTTTTTTTTAAAAAAAAAACCTTCAGTTTTCATATCGGTTCTAAATTCAACCGATGTTAAAAATCCATATTTTATATCGGTTCTGGAAGAAAACCGATGTTAAAAACGAGTATTCATATCGGTTCGCATATATAACCGGTATAAATTATGAGCGAAAACTGACTTTTCATATCCGTTCGCATATATAACCGATATAAAAAACTTTTCATAACGGTTCAGGAACCGATATGAAATGTCCATTTTTTTATATCTCTTTTTTCGGCATCGATTCACGAACCGATATGAAATGTCAATTTTAACCGATACAAAATGCCTTTTTTTCATTAGTGATAAAAGAGAATCTAACATTTATTAATTACAAGATCTCACATGATATTTAATTAAAAAGAAAAAACAATCATTTAAGATTTTATAATTAATGACATAATGTAAGTCGTTAATTTTAATCCGAAAGTTATAACTAATAATTTTCATTTTTCACTATAAAAAAAAAGTTCTCATTCGATACGCTCCCCTGCAATAAATATTTTATTTGTTATATTGGGATCGTGTATTAAAAAATAGAAAAGAAAAGTTGTAATAATTATTTTGTACTAGCTACAATATTACGGATGAGCCGCCGCAATGGAAAAGACTAGAAGTTAACCATCCAGAATTTTGGTTCAAGCTTGTACGATATCCAAGAATTTATTAAATTCTATTTAATTCTCATGTCTCAATCAAACCCTGCAACCACATGCACCCAACCTCGCCTTTATTGAGAGACCGTGAAGCCACCACCACCCACTTCAATCATAGTGTGTGTTTCCAAATATATAAAAATGTGCCGTCTAATATCTATTTATACTAATACACTACCTATGAACTATCATTATTAGTCTTCTTCACTAATTGCCACCTATCTTTTCTAACACAACAATAAATGATATTAATGTCCTTTCTCATATTTACTTTTCACTTTTCTCTTACACTCTCTTTCTTCCTTTTTTCCCTTTCTTCTTACACTCTCTTTCCTCATTTTCACTTTTCTTTTACACTCTCTTTCTTCTTTTTTTTTTCTTTTTACTTTACTTTTCCCATAAATAATTATTCTTTTTCTCTTATTACTTCACTTTAATTCTTTTAACTAAATTTCTAAATTTATACAAACACTACTTTAATTAAAAAACTAAATTTCTAAATTTATACAAACACTACTTTAATTAAAAAATTTGAAGACTACTACTGTAAACCTACTATCTAAAAAATAAGAAGACTTAATGACTATTTAATTTAGTAATTAATATTTAAAACAAATATCTCTTATTGATAATCTAATATCTAACTTTTATTATCTACTATAATCTACTAATCAACTAAAATAATCAATTGAAACTACGAGATAACTGCACTGATAAATAAAAAACACGGGATAACTGTAGTGATATATAAAAAAACACGGGATTAATATTTACCATTGATATTTAAATTTTTTTTGACAATTTATAATTAATATTTACCATTGATAATTATAATTTTGGAAAACTACTATAAAACTACTATCTAAAAAAACACGTGATAACTGCAACAATTTTTTTTTAACTGCAATAATCTACTATAATCTACTAATCAACTCAAATAATCTAATATAAAAATACGGGATAACTGCAATAATCTACTAATCAACTCAAATAATCAATTGAAACTATGAGATAACTGCAATGATATATAAAAACACACGGGATAACTACACAAATATATAAAAAGACAAAGGATTAATATTTGTCATTGATAATTAAATTTTTGGAAGACTACTATAAACCTACTATCTAAAAAACAATAATATTTAATGACTATTTAAACTACTGATTAATATTTAAAATAAACATTTCTTATTGATAATCTACTATCTCTCTTTTACTATTTACTATAATATATTAATCAACTAAAATAATTAATTGAAACTACGAGATAACTGCACTGATATATAAAAAAACACGAGATTAATATTTGTCATTGATAATTAAATTTTTTGAAACCTACTACTACAAACCTACTATCTAAAAAATAAGCAGGCTTAATGACTATTTAAATTACTAATTAATATTTAAAACAATTATTTCTTATTGATAATCTACCATCTAACAAATTTACTATCTACTATAATCTACTATCAACTAAAATAATCAATTGAAACTACTAGATAATTGCACAGATATATAAAAAACACGGGAATAACTGCAGTGATATATTAAAAAACACGAGATTAATATTTGCCATTGATAATTATAGTTTTTGAAAACTACTATCTAAAAAAACAAGAAGGCTTAATGACTATTTAAACTGATTAATATTTAAAACACACGCGACAAATATTTGTCACTAATACCTAAAAAAGAACAAGTAATTGTTACTGATATATAAAAAAACACGGGATAAATATTTGTTATTGATAATCTACTATCTATCTTTCCCTATCTACAATAATCTATTAATCAACTCAAATAATCAATTGAAACTATGAGATAACTGCACTGATACATAAAAAAACACTGGACAACTGCACTGATATATAAAAAAATACGGGGATAATTGCAATGATATATATATAAAAACACAGGATAGTTGCACTGATATATAAAAAAACATGGGATAACAACACTGATATATAAAAAAACACTGCACTGATATATAAAAACACACGGGATAAATGCACATATTGTTTTTAAATGATACTTTTACATTTTTAGTTTTAATATTTATCAATTTTTTATTTGAAACTCCTTTTTTATCTACTTTAAATTTTTCTTTATTTTCACGGGGTAATGTTCAGACTATTTAAATACTGTCTAAATTCATTCTTAAAAAGAACACGACAGCACGTGTCCGTATGCAAGTCATCATCTATATTTTACAATTGATTTTAAATTAATGAGATTTCATACTAACGTTTCTATTTGAGGTAATCGTATGACGTAACGCGATCGGCCCGTGCGGATGCACGGGTATAGTACTAGTTTTTCTAAAACTAAAATGTCTAAATACATACAAAAAATAAATAAAAACACTGCCAAAAAAGTTGTGTATTAACATTTATATATATATATATATATATATATATATATATATTTATAAAAGTTCGATAAGGTTAGCCTGACTGGTTGGTAGACTAAATATTTTGTGTGATTACTCGAATTTGAGATCGTTGCTTTGTATATGCGAGTTTATAGATGGTACTTATTACTTTGCCAGCATAAAATTAAAAAAATCTAACCTCCACTAGTGGAATTGTTTTATAAAAAAATAGACTTCATGATAAGGTGACTGAAATTCATGTGGAACCCACTATTTTAAAGAGACTTATTTCCCAAGTATTGGGACCTACGTGAATGTCTTCCATTCATAAAGAGAATGTTAATTAGAGTGTTGAAATAAGTATTTCTAGCATTTTTTTCCTCATAACTGATGTATTAGAGAAAAATACAATTTTAGATTGATTGAATAACTAATATATTTTGTCTATAAAATAGACTATATATATCAGTTATTTAATATTGAACATAAAACTGCATTTTTCTCTTATACATGAGACTAGATATGAGTCAAAGAGAGTCTCGTCGACCCGGACCGAGTCGGGGATCATAACACTCCTCCTATAATCTAGGACACATTGCAAAATATTTTATATAATTTGTGCGGCGGAAGTGACCGGGAGGACTACCCGTGGAATTGAATTCTATGACAAAAAAATGATTCTAGTAGTAGTATTTTCTTGTGTAGCATGAGAATCAACTATAAGAATTTCAGAAAGTTGGATTGAAACTCTATACGTCCAATGTCGGCAAATTTGAATTTGATAGAGGATTCCCGACGTGCTAATAATAATTCATCTAGTAACCATTAATACGTGCATTAAAGTTTTCTCCACCTCAGAATTCAGATGAACCTATATAAAATGGAAAAATAAATCTTTGAATGTAAAAGTCGCGAACAATATATTTCCAAATTCATGCATTTATCCTGTCCACGTATTTCATTCCATTTTTTTTTAATTGGGTATTCTATGCGGTTAACTAATCCCCCTAATTGGATAGGACTACAATAGACAGCAAAGTTATCGATCTCTCAAGAATTTTAACGCTCTATTCTTAAACCTAAATTTAAACCAAGAACCTTTGTTAAGTTGGACAAGAGCCAAACTATCTATACAAGCTTCATTTCAAAATATACTTTCTAAAGTTGTTAATTAAAGACAAAATGGATCTTCTCTTTTCATCTTACCTCCAGTTTTTTTTTTTACGAGAAGCATACTGATATTTTTTTCTAAATACAAAAATGATAGTCATATTTTCAACAATATTATTTCATTTCTTTTATACCATTTACAAACAAATGCATCAGTAATTAGTGTGTTATGTTAGTGGAGAAAGTTCAAACTATGTGATCCCTCAAACCAATTCATCTACCTTATAACTCTATTTCTTTTACACCTTTATTTATTGTGAGAAGAGTCTTAGAATTTGGGTTGGGCCTAACTCAACCCTACAAAACCGACTTTTAAGGTAAGGGATGTCTCCCAATTATATATATATATATATATATATATATATATATATATATATATATATATATATATATATATATATATATATTATTTTTCAGGCCATATCACTACAAGAAAATTGAAGATTTTCGACGGCGAATTCCGTCGCAAATGCAGCGATTTCCAGCGCAAATTAACGTTTCCGACGAACTTTTCGACGGTTAAAAATTTGTCGCAAAATCGCTCGTCGCAAATTGTTTCCGACGGATTTTTTTCGTCGCAAATATATCCGTGGCAAGTCGTCGCAAATATCTGTGGCAAGTCGTCGCAAACTTTTGTCGCAAATCTGTCGGAAATTTTAAAAAAAATAAAAAAAAATTAAATCGTACATCCAAAAGTCTTTTTAATAATGATATCTATACATATTAGCTTCACAATAAAGACTATAGTCAAGAAAAGTACATAACTAAATACAATGTAAAAAATTATGTATTAAGACCGATAAAATCTTAGTCCATCATAAATTCAAGTTATAATCAACCGTACCACAATAAAGACTTCTTGTCCTACTAAAACACTATAGAGTCTAAAAAATCCTAATTTACTACTTCAAACAAACTTTAACATCTACTGTAACTTCTTGTAGTTTCTTGAACTTGTGCTACCTGAAAAGAAAAAAAATAATGAATGTCTTATTGAGCAAATGATACACCTCGTAGCTCCTTTCTCTCGTAGCTTCTTTCTTTCTAAACTTGACATAAAATAAATGTTCAAATTAAGAGTAGACAAAAGAAATGAACAATCACAAAACATAACATTCAAACTACCCTCTACCACACTCCCCTGATAGACAATTCAACATTCAACCAAATTGATATATAAAATTAAGTGTGTTGATGCTGCGTTCAAAGGGGCATACATTAACAAATTGCTGATTCCAAACAAATTGATATATAAAAGAATGACTCATTGAGTTCTTTTTTCAGCATTATAATCACTCACTAGAGTTCAGCTCATATATTCCTTAATATTTATAAGCACTAACCAATCACCTAGGCACAATCACAGACAAACTAGCCTCATTCCTGAGAGAATTTATGCATGAAGAACATGAATCTGCAATGCATTGCAGAATGTACATAATATCAACTTACCACACACACATATACTGATTGAAAAATTGACATGCACAGTCTATACTGGTTAGCAACACCTAAAATCCGATGTGGAACTCTTAACACCCCCCTCATGCCCAGGACTGGACAATTGGAGCGTGACCCGAGTGGCCCGATAGAGGGTGACCCACCGAATCTTAGATTGGCTTTGATACCATCCTAGAATTTGGCTGGGCCTAACTCAACCCTACAAAATCGGCTTGTAAGGTCAGGGATGCCTCCCACTTATATATTCTTTTTCATGCCATATCACATCCGATGTGAGACTCTTAACAAAGAGACTCGCATTTTTCACGTTAAAAAAAAACACTTTCAATAATTATTTTTGGAGTAAAATTTGAATATATTGTCAATAATTTTTTTTGACAATAATATATTGTCATTAATTGAAATTAACTCGTTTCAACATCCCTTTTAGCTCATTGTGTTTTTAGCCTTTTGTTTCCTATAATAAGAAGACTATATTTAATTACATTAAATAAATGAATATATGAAAGAGTCTATCAATTATACATATTTATGCTTATCAACCAATGGTATTAATTATTACCAAAAATGTATAGTGAGTACTTTTTTTGTTTAGAGATCTTGGTTTTCGCTCCGGTGTTTGGAAGAAATGAATCTACTAATCCGAATTTTGGCTAAGAGACGAGTAGTCTAACCCTAATTTGTTCCACTACTCGTGTTAAATTCAGGTACTAGTCAAGTCTATTTCTTTAGATGGAGAGCGCCAGCTACCGTACTACACACACATGATATTAATTTAGAGATAAAATTTTTATAAAATTATTAATGTTATACATTGGAAAAATAAAGTAACATTTTAATTTTATAGGCAATTCTGTGGCAGATGAAAGACCTAGAATATGGTCAAAAATAATTAAAATCACGCAACGATGAAAATATAATAAAAATAAAATATTAAAATTCAATTAATTATATTATACAACTCATAATTATCTTTTATGCACACGAAAAGAGAGATAAATTGAGATAGTGATTGTGTGTGGATGTGGTCTCGATGTAAAACTATGGGTTTGGGTGCAAACTAATTTTTTCAGGGTGGGCACAATATTTTTTTACCGGGGATAAATCTAACTTCATTTTTTGAGGGTGTGCGATTGATCCCTTCACTTGAGGATAACTCTGATCCCGTTATTGTTAGTATATTTTTTATCATGTTAATTAGTATTTTCTCTTTTACTATAGTTTGAATGAGGGTCTTCCAAAAATATAATAACACTTATTTTGAATAAAAAAAATAGTGAAACAGTTAATTTCGGATAGAGGAAGAATGACATTGAATGCACTTCTAAGAATTCCGACAATAAGTCTTCAAAGATAGGGTGTCTATATATTTTTTTTTATTAATTAGGGTATCCACCGCCGAACGCAGTGACTAATCCCTTCGTTGGATTGGAGGCAACTCGAAGGATGGAACAGATAGCCCAAGAATTTAAAGCTGCTCCATACTTAAGGCGATGATCGAACTCTCAACACTTGGTTGAGGGAAGATGAGCCCCAACCACTCCACCACACCGCTAGCTTTAGGGTGCCTATATATAATACAATGTAAAGTGAAAAGACAGGAAAGAGTGCAAACAAATGAAAGAGTGATCATCAAAACAGTGACCTAGCTTTGTCTTGTCATTGAAAAGAAGCTGCTAACGAGATGGAGGAAGAGAGAGAGAGGAGGGGTGAAGAAGTAAAACACCGCGGTGTAAGGAGAAGGCCATGGGGAAAGTTTGGAGCAGAAATTAGAGACCGTACAAAACCTACAGGAAGACAATGGTTAGGAACATTTGATACAGCTGAAGAAGCTGCTAGAGCTTATGATCATGCTGCTATTCGTTTAAGGGGTGATCTTGCAATTCTTAATTTTCCTGATGATTACCGTTTTCATTTCCCTTCTTTATCATCATCATCTTCTTCTAATTCCACTACTACTACTACTGCAAATAGAATTTCTTCTTCTACACAACAGAAGGAAGTTATTGAGTTTGAGTATTTAGATAATAAGGTGTTGGAAGACCTTCTTGCCTCATAAGATGAGATAGTGAAAGGAAGGAAAACTAAAAATGAAATGTTTTCACTTCTTCTTATAGGTTTGTCATATATATAGAGAATATAGAGATTTCAAATATATTTGTTTCTCTTGTTATTGAAGACTAAACTACTTCAATTTTAAACCAAACCTTTTTCTTAATTTTTATCTCTATTAATGGCTAAAAAAAGTTGAATTAGATGGAGAAAATGGGTTTAGTCCCTAATCCCAGTGTTAAGTATTAGAGATACATTAAAATTTGAATGTGGATTTATTTTTTCCGTGTGTAATTTCAATAGATAATTCTGTTAGAGTATTTCACTCAAATGCATACTTAGAGAAATGGAAGGGGTAAAGGTGTTGAGTAATATTTTGGAAGACAAAAGAAACAACTCTTCAATAGGATTACATTGCATATCTCAAGAAGCTATATTTTAGCCAATTTATGTCAACAATATAATGTCACTTTTTTGTTTTCATTAGTATAATAATGATCTAATTTTATTCAAGTCATATGTTCACTTAAGCACCTTAAATGCAAAACTAAAATTAGCAGTTAGATCTCGAGGACTATAAACAAAGATGAAAGAAGATGATGGGAGGTTCTACTATAAATGTGGCTGAAGTTTCTGCGAGAGTAATTGCTGCTACACGGTACTGATCAAATATAAAAGAAAGGAAGACACCACAATTAGAAAGTGAAACTTGTGAGTACCATGCAGTGTTGGATGAAAATCACTAATAAAATAGAAGCAATTATACAAAGTTGAAAGAAGGTGATGAAAGGGTCTATTGTATCGTGCTGAAGCTCCTGCGGGAGTAAATGCTGCAATGTGATACTCAAATATAAAAGAAAGGTTAAAATATAAACACAAATATAAATATGCGTCTAATACCAGTTAGCGCGAAATGATCAAAATAAATAAGACAACACAAATAGAAAGTCAAACATGTGGGTATCATGCATGGCTGGATGAAAACCACCTATACAAAGTTGAAAGAAGATGATGTGAGTTTCTATTGTAAATATTGTGACTGAAGTTCTCGTGGAAGTAAATGCTGCTATGCAATACTCGAATATAAAAGAAAGAAAAAAAGATAACACAATTAGAAAGTGAAACACTTGGGAATCATGCATGGTTGGATGAAAACCACCAATAAAATAGAAACACATATACAAAGTTGAAAGAAAATGATGTGGAGTTCTATTGTAAAAAAAAAAAAGACAACACAAATAGAAAGTGAAATATGTGATATCATGCAGGATTGAATGAAAACCGCCAATAAGATAAAAGCACATAAACAAAGTTATGGGGGTTTCTATTCTAAATGCAGTTCAAGTTCCCGTAGGAGTGGGTATCTATGGCATATATATTATACTATATTGCAAGAGAAAGAATAAACTCTCAATAATGATAAAAACAAATATAGCATATATATTATACTATATTTAATAAAAGGTTTAAATATATATTACCCCCTGCAAATATACCCATTATCGAGTTACCCCCCTACAAAAAAAAACATTTAAAACAAACCTTGCAAAATATAAAGTTATCCAGTTACCCCCCTGCCGTTAAATTTTCTGTTAAAAAATGTAAAATGTCACATATCCAGTTACCCCCCTACCACGTGTCACCATATTATTGGGCCTCTGTGACACGTGGCACTGACTGCCACATCAGCATCCCGGTCAACAGTGCCACGTCAGCAACCAATGGATGGCTGCCACGTGGCACTACTTATCTACTATCTATCTATACCATTTACCCACTATCAAAATACCAATCTTATCCTTTTCCTAACTAAATAATTGGAGGATATTTAGGTAGTTTCACTTTTTCACATATTCCAACTTTTTCATTCTCTCACACACTTTTTCACTCTCTCTCACACTTTTTACTCTCTTCTCCTCTTTCTTCTTCCAAATCTCTCATTTCTCTATTTTTCATACTTTTTTCATTCTCTCTCACACATTTTTTCAAACTTACCATTTACCTACTACCAAAATATCAATTTTATGCTTTTCCCAACTAAATAATTGGAGTATATTTAGGTATTTTCACATTTCTTCACTTTTACACTCTCTCACATTTTTTCACCCTCTTCTCCTCTTTGTTCCTCTAATTCTCCCATTTCTCTATTTTCACAATATACCTGCTTTAATTTCATCTATATGTCACATTCATTTTTGCTCTTTACTATTTTAAAAAAAATTCAAATTTTGACAAAATTTTAATATCCGTTTATTTACACGGGATAATATTTAGGCTAATTAAATCTATCAACTTTAAAATTGTCTTGATTTTCACAGGATAATGTTCTGACTAATTAAATTTTGTCTGAGTTCATACATTACCCACTACCAAAGTACCAATCTTATCATTTTTCCAACTTAGCAATTGGAGTTTATTTAGATAATTTCATTTTTTCACCTTTTTAAAACTTTTTCATCTCACACTTTTTCAAACTTTTTTACTATCTTCTCCTCTATCTTCGGCTAACTCTTTCACTTCTCTAGTTTTCACGATATATCTACTTTAATTTCATCTACATGCCTCCTTCTTTTTTCCTTTTTACTATTTTAAAAATTGTCAAATTTTGATAAAATTTTAATATTCTGTTTTTTACACGGGGTAATGTTCGGACTAATTAAGTTGTTTATTTTAAATTTGTCAAAATTTTCACGTGGTAATGTTCGGACTGATTAAATTTTGACTGAGTTCATACATAAAAATAAAACGATAACACCCGTGCGTAGGCACGGGTATACTGCTAGTATCACTCAAAAATAAAGAATTTTGACCCCAATGAGTGTTGAACCCGTGACCAGCAACTCACACACACGCCCCCTAACCACTGAGCCACATTATTACTTGTGATTATTAACACAACTACTAATATATATTACATCAACTACTTGTTTGCATATTAATCTTGGTTCGATTTCACATTTAATCACTTCAAGATTACGTTACGGTTTCGTTTTCGGACCGTTTTCTTTTTCCTATATGTTTTTCTGATTCTTGAATCCATTTTGATTCTATTCTTCATCTTCTTCACATACTCTTCTTTGTGTGATTCTGTTTCGTGATTTAATTCGCATTCATTGCTTCGGTATCGCGATTTACTTCTCTGTTTCGTGAATCAGTTTCTCTGCAGAACCGATCTTCTTCATCGGAATTCCTTCTCTTCTCCAATTCACCTTGTGAGTTCATTTCTCTGAATCGCACTTCAACGGATCTCTTTCTCTGTAGAATCGTTTTTCGTTTTCTTCTAATTTGCAATCGTCAATTTCAGTTTCGCAGATTTCAATCTTATTTCCTTCTTGCGAACACTAATGGAAAAAAGGCTTTTTATATCGGTTAAAATTGACATTTCATATCGGTTCCCGAACCGATGCCGAAAAAGGAGATATAAAAAATAGGGACATTTCATATCGGTTCCTGAACCGTTATGAAAAGTTGTTTTTATATCGGTTGCCCCTAAAACCGATATGAAAAGTCTATTTTTTTAAAAAAAATAGACTTTTCATATCGGTTCCCATAGAAAACCGATATGAAAAGTCTCTTTTTTTAAAAAAAAAGAGACTTTTCATATCGGTTCCCATAGCAAACCGATATGAAAAGTCTCTTTTTTAAAAAAAAAAAGACTTTTCATATCGGTTCCCATAGAAAACCGATATGAAAAGTCTATTTTTTTTAAAAAAAAATGAATTTTAACAAATAGTAACCTGAACAGCCTCATCATTAGTATCTATATATCTAGCATAATCCCAAATACTCAAAAGATGCAACCACAATCTCAAATACATAGTACCAAATCTATATATCTAGCATAATCCCAAATACTCAAAACAAGATCATATAATTGGGATATATTCCAAAAACTTGATAACAACAAAATACAACTTAGTAGTTTTCCATAATACAAGAAGTTAATAAGTCCAAGAAGTTTCTGATTTGAAAGAGTCACAACCTACATCTTCCTTCTTCGATTTCGAATTTGCATCTACGATTTCGATTTCGACATTCCTGGTTTGATTCCCCAAAATTGTGGTTTCAATTTCACGATTCTTGATTGCGATTTCTCCTTCTGCAATCGAACTCCTCTGTTTTGGTGTTGTGTGCGAGAAGAAGAAAATGGAGCCTTTTCATCAATTGGGATTATGGCCTATGGGTATTGGTTTTCTGTTCGGTATTTCAATCTGGAGATGCCCTTTAGTTATTATAGTTTACCGCAAGCCTAAAGATGGTGATCGTGTTGGTGAACAAGTAATATATATTTTTTTTGAACAAGTAATATATATTTTTAATTTACAATGAAGAACGATGAAGAAACGAATTGATGATGATTTAGGGATATTTTTTTTTCTGGATGATGAACGATGAAGAAACGAATTGATGATGATTTTTTTTTTTAATTTAAGTAGTAATTATGTAATATATATTAGTAGTTGTGTTAATAATCACAAGTAATAACGTGGCTCAGTGGTTAGGGGGCGTGTGTGTGAGTTGCTGGTCACGGGTTCAACACTCATTGGGGACAAAATTCTTTATTTTTGAGTGATATAAGTAGTGCCACGTGGCAGCCATCCATTGGTTGCTGACGTGGCACTGTTGACCAGGATGCTGACGTGGCAGTCAGTGCCACGTGTCACAGAGGCCCAATAATATGGTGACACGTGACAGGGGGGTAACTGGATATGTGACATTTTACATTTTTTAACAGAAAATTTAACGGCAGGGGGGTAACTGGATAACTTTATATTTTGCAAGGTTTGTTTTAAATGTTTTTTTTGTAGGGGGGTAACTGGATAATGGGTATATTTGCAGGGGGTAATATATATTTAAACCTTAATAAAATATATAAAGTGGTGAAATTAGTAAAATGGTGAGTTGCATGATTTAGTGTCATGAAATTATTTTTTTTATCAAACAGGTTATTGAGGAACGAACTTTGAGTATATCTAAACAGTTACATTTTTTTTCAAACCTTAAAGTATCACAAAATTATTTTTTTTCCAAGAACCTGGTTATTGAGGAAGAAACTTTATGTATTTGAATAATTAAAATTTCTTCTGAACCTTAAAGTACATCAAAACACACCGCTTAACGTCCCACTTTACGTAGTTTGTCATGAAATTAATTTTTTTTACCTAATCAATTAATGAGGAACGAACTTCACGTATTTGAACATCTAATTTTTTTACAGACCGTAAAGTACTTCTTAAAATATGGAAAAGAAAAAATGGCTAAAGTTCCTCAAAAGACACTGTTTAGTATCGCACCTTACGTATTTTGTAATAAAATTATTTTTTTCACCAAATCGGTTATTAAGGAACAAACTTTATGTATTTGAACAATTAAAATTTTTTCTGAACCCTAAAGTACACAAAAAACACACTGCTTAACATATCATTTTACGTATTTTGTCAAGAAACTAATTTTTTTCCACCTAACCGGTGATTGTGGAACGAACTTCCCATATTTGATCATGTAAGTTTTTTTTATACTCTAAAGTGCGCCAAAACACACTGCTTAGCATCACACTTTGTAGCGACCGAAAAATCCGGGCGAGGATTCCTCGAAGGTTCAAAAATGAAGCCGCCACCAAAGTTTAGTTTAAGGGCAAACATTGGAAAATCCCTTTTGGAATGGATAAGAGTCCTTGAGACCAGATAAGGGTTCGGGAGTCGGTTATGCATAGGGAAGGTGATAGCACCCCACGACATCCTTCCTAAGGAAGGTTACCTGCTAATTAGTTGTAGGAAAGAATATTAATTTTTAAAAATGTTTATTTTACCCTTTTATTGTGAATTGAAAAGAAAGGAGACTTAATAAAAATTTTAGTTTTTTGTGCTTTACAGGAGTGGGCCCCTGCTCCTACGTATCTCCAGGTGCGATGGAGAAATCAAAGCTACGTAGTTCTTGGTTAGAAAATGTTTATTGGTTGGTGTTTTTTAATATAGGGGTTTTAGGACTGTGTGATCTGTGTTGAAGGACCACTAGGGGTCTGAAGGAGCGCTGGGGCTCTGAAGGGCCGCTGAGGGCTGGAGGAGCGCTGAGGCTCTGAAGGACCACAGTTCACTTATCCTAAAACGATGACTAACCCGGCCGTACGACCGATTTAATCCCCTACTTTGAAAATAAGATTTTGGATTTTTCGAAATGAAAGAGATGTGTTTGTATTTTTTTTTAATTTAGAAATTATTTATTTTAAATACGGATTTTAGGACCTGATCCGTAACGGCTCATTAGTGGCCTAAAAAGCAGCCTAACCCGACTGTACAGTCGACTTAGTCCCCTATTCATATTTTGTGGTTTTTTGTAAAAAGGGAATTACGAAAGAAAGGTAATGGAAATTGTTTATTTTTGCGCTTGACAGGGGCGTGGCCCTGCTCCTACGTATCTCCGGGTGGAGAATCAAAGGCTACGTAGTTCTAAGGTTAAAAAAAAAGATTGTTTTTATTTAGGGATTTTAGGACCCCTGATCCGTAACGGTTCATTCGTCCTAAAACGATGATTAACCCGGCCGTACGGCCGATTTAATCCCCTGTTTGTGAAAATAAGATTTTGATTTTTTGGAAGAAAATTATTTGTGTAAGGAGTGATTTGATTTTATTTAAAGAGGTATTTTAGGACTCTTGAGCCGTACGACCCGTTCATCCTAAGATGATGACTAACCCGGCCATGCGGCCGACTTAGTCCCCTATTTTGAGAATTTGGTTCGGGGAAAGAAGTATGATTGTATTTATTTTAATTTAGAAATTGTTTGTTTTAAATAGGGATTTTAGGACATGAACCGTAACGGTTCATTTGTAGTCCTAAAAAGTTGACTAATCCGACTATACAGTCGACTTAATCCCCTCTTTATATTTTTGAAATTTTTATAAAATAATTTGTGTATTTAAAAAAATTAATGACGACACTAACAATTAATAAAGCGTAAAGTTAATAAATAAATAACTATATACATATAAATAAATAAATGAATAAATAATAAATAATTATTTACATAGATAAATAAACAATATAAATAATAAATAAGTATGTACATAAATAAACAGTATACATAATAAATAAGTATATACAAAAATAAATAAATAAATTAAATAAATAAATGCAAAACTAACCTCCAGCTGATCAATGCGATCAACGCCGAAACGGACCGAGCAATCTGACCATATCAATCGCGAACCGGACTCCTATCTGGTCCGTTTTCACCCGAAAACCACCAATTAAAGACAGACTTTTAATCTAATGGACTGCAAATGCTAGCCCAAAAGATCACTTACCCCATCAATCACCCATGTCCATAGCCTTTGCATCTCCATCTCTTTTATAGCCAAAGGCTAGGTAGTTCTTGTTTCTCCCAAGCAATGTGGGACTAAAACAACATAGAAAAGCAATTTTCGTTTTTCTCAAACCAGCCTCCGTAAAAGTGTGATTTCGGATTTTTTAACCGTTGGATCATCTTTGTTTTTTGACACAAGGTTCGTGAGACATATATCTTCAATTTCACCGTTCGGATCGTTGAAACAAGGTCTGAGAAGAGAGAAATTGCATTTTGAAAGTAGCTAAAAACTAATCCCGTTTTTTCTCAAACCAGCCATATTGACAGTGCGATTCCGGATTCGTTAACCGTTGGATCGTCGTTTTTTTTTGACACCAGGTTCATGAGACATCCATCTTCACTTCTACCGTTCGGATCGTCGAAACGAGGTCTGAGAAGAGAGAAATTGCCTTCGCAAAAGTAGAAAAAACAACTCCCGTTTTTCTCAAACCAGCCACCGTACAAGTGCGATTCTGGATTCGTTAACCGTTGGATCATTGTTGTTTTTTGACACCAAGTTCATGAGACATCCATCTTCACTTTCACCGGTCGGATCGCCGAAATGATGTCCGAAGAGAGAGAAATCACCTTTGCAAAGTAGCTGCAGTTTTGGGTACTTGGTTTATTTTTGTATTTTTGTAACTTTGGCATTCTTGGGCCAAGTCATGTACATGGACATTCTCCTTTTTTGTAATAATAATCTTTTATTGCACCTCCCCTTTTTTATTTTCTTTTGTAATTTGTATTATTTCTTATCTATTTTATTTTTTATTTTCGTTTTTTAATTAAAGATATTGTAACAAGAAAAATAAATTAAATCTAGGCTTAAATATGTTTTAGGCCCCTGCAAATATTGGGTGTTTTGGTTTAAGCCCCTGCAAATTTTTTTTTTTGTTAAAAGCCCTTGCAAAATGAAATATTTTGTTATAAGCCCTTCTCAACATATCCAGCAATCATAGCATTCCATGTTAAGGCTAACATTTTAGTTATAGAAGGGCTTATAACAAAATATGTCATTTTGCAAGGGCTTTTAACAAAAAAAATTTTTTGCAGGGGCTTAAACCAAAACACCCTATATTTGCAGGGGCCTAAAACATATTTAAGCCTTAAATCTACAATGTAACTTTTTGTGTTAGCATATTTTTTTAATTTTTGTTTAACCACTAAAAAAAAGTAATAACAACGCAAAATTAGTAAATTAGCGCAAAATGACCTATTCGAGGGATTAGGAATCAAATATACGCGGAAAACTTTTTTTTGGATTTTTTTTTTAATTAGCCGGACAAATTAGGGTATAACACACTTTACATATTTTATCACTAAATTATTGTTTTCTTCACCAAACCAGTTATTGAGAAACGAACTACGCGTATTTGAACATTAATTTTTTTTTATGAACCCTAAAGTATACAAAAACACATTGCTTAGCATTTCACTTTACGTATTTGTCATGAATTTGTTTTCACCTAATCCATTATTGTGGAACGAACTTCCCATATTTGAAGATCTAAATTTTTTTCTAGTTCTAGACTCTAAAGTACCCCAAAACACACAGCTTAGTATCACATTTTACGCATTTTATCACGAAATTATTTTTTTCTTTACTAAACCAATTATTGAAGAACAAACTACGCATATTTGAACAATTAGATTTGTTTTAACCTTAAAATACCTCAAAACTCACACTTAAAATATGAAAAAGCAAAAAAAGAAGATAAAATGGCAGAAATTCCCACGTTGCACACCCTAATAGATCAGTAATCTTCATATTGTAATAATAGAAAGGAAATAGGCTAGTTACATCATACAATTGGTTGCCACATCAGCTAACATAGCATTGACTAGTCAACTTGTATAAATGCTGTGACAATGTACACAATTCAATAGCAATGAAAATATCAAATTCTCACACCAGGATTCAGTTAGAATTCTGTTAGATTGTTAGATTCTTTCATGGTATCATTCGCTCTCTCGATCCGTGGCCTTCTCTTCAGCTCGTCTTCCGCTTTGATTCTTCACAATCATCTCTGAAACAGTGCAAATTTGCGTCCATGGCGACAGTTCCCACTCTTGAACAGTCACCGGCGGTGACTCCAACTTCCTCGCAAACTCCATCGAATTTTAGCACAGCCACTGCGAACACTTCCAATTTCGTGACTGGTCCCAAGCTTTCCATCAAGCTTGATGACAAAAACTTTCTCATCTGGAATCAACAAGTCAAAGGCATTATCGCAACGCACAAGCTCCAGCGTATTCTTGTCAATCCGGTGATTCCTCTGCAATTCGAGTCAACTGCATATCGTGAAATTGGAAAAGTATTTGAAGCCTATGATCGGTGGTTTGTTCAAGATCAAGCACTGTATACATGGCTTCTCTCCACATTCGCTGATTCGGTGCTTCCTCGCGTGCTCAATTGCCGTCATGCTCATCAAGTCTAGGATACGATCCACAAGCACTTCTATGCTCATCTCAAAGCGAAGATGCGTCAGCTTCGTGCGGAATTGAAGACTACTAAGAAAGGTACCCGCAGTATTACCGAATTTCTTGCTCAAATTCGTGCCCTAGCTGACTCTTTAAGTGCAATTGGAGACACTGTTTCTGATCAAGACCTTGTAGACATAGTGCTTGATGGTTTGCCTGAGTATTATTACTCGTTTGTCATGACTGTTTTTACAAAATTGGACTCAATTGATCTCTCTGATCTGGAATCTATGCTTCTTGTTCAAGAGGCATAATTAGACAAATTCCGCCAAGAATTAGCTACTCTTGTTGTGTCTGCAAATCTTGTGCACGTTAATTCGCATGGTAAAAATCAACAAGGTGCAGGTCGTGGCTACAACAATGCTGGCCACCAAGGCAACAATTATTTTCGTGGTCACGGGCGCAATGCACGGGGTCGTGGTAGAGCATGCAGTGCTTCTCCCAAGCCTCAATGCCAAGTCTATAATCGCTTTGGTCACATTGCTTTGGATTGCTGGTTTAGGTTTGATGAACACTATGTTCCACAGGCAGCTGCTCCAGCAACTACTGCACCGGCTTCACAGGCGCCTGCACAACAGGCACAGAACACTGGTGAAGCCTCAACTTCAGGCACTGCACCTCCTCAAGCTCTTGCAGCATACACTTCATTTAATCCTTCAGCAGCAGAACGCTTTACATTGCCTCCTCAGATAGCTCCTCAAGGTTACTATGTTGATACTTGTGCTTCCAATCATTTTACTAACACTTCAAATTATTTGTATCATTGTAGAGCTTACATAGGTACACAGAAGGTACACATGGGCAATGAACAAGGCTTTCCTATCCAATGCCCTGACATCCTCACCCTACACTCCACACATAACCCCACAAAACACTTTACACTTAAGAACACTATTGTTGTCCCTGCTGTAACCCGTAATCTTATCTCTATAGGTCAATATTGTGAAGATAATAATGTATTCTTTGAGTTCCATTCACATATCTTTTTGTCAAATGACAGGACTCAAAACAGGTTCTATTTCAAGGCACTAGAGGCACTAATGGTCTATTCTTTCTGCCCTCCATTGTTCCGGTGGTCAAGCCAACTGCTCTGGCAGCAACTACTTCTGATTTGCATTCTACTATTGTTTATAGTGTACCCTCTACTTCCTCTACTCATAGTACTACTAATAACTATCATGTTTGGCACCATAGGCTAGGACACGCAAATAGTAGAACTGTTTCCACTGTCTTGAATCTTTGTAACCATTCTGTTGCATCCAATAAAATGTTTGAATTTTGCAAATCATGTTCAATAGGTAAATCTCATCGCATTCATTCACCTCCATCCACTACACTACATCACACACCCTTTGAACTCATACACACTGGCTTATGGGGACCCTCCCCTTCACCTTCTATTAGTGGTTATTCATATTATATTGCTTTTGTTGACGCAGACACTAAATTTATTTGGTTCTATCTTTTTAAAAGAAAATCTAATGCCATACATGCCTTCCATCAATTCCACAAACTTGTCCAAACACAATTTTCCACCACAATCAAATCTCTTCAATCTGATTCAGAGGGAGTTTAAACCTTTCACTCCTGAACTCACTGCCTTAGGTATCACTCATAGATTTACTTCTCCTTACACCTCTCATCAGAATGGTACTGTTGAGAGGAAGCATAGGTAGATTGCTGAAATGGGCCTTACCCTTCTTACACATGCATCTATGCCCTTATCCTATTGGGATCATAGTTTTACAACTGCTGTTCATCTCATAAACAGATTGCCCACTTCTGCTCTGTGTAACAGCCCAATTAATTGAGTTAATTATTTTGTTAAGTGATTTAATTATTTAATTGATTTAATTGTGTCAGTAATTAATTTATGTAGTTAAATATCTAGGATTTGTGTTTTGAGAAAAAATAAGTGAAATAATAAAATATATGTATGCTTGTGTATGTGAGCTTTATTAGGAATTGGAACGAATACAAATAAGAGGATTAGAGGAGAGGGCCTTGTGTGGGTTAAAAATAGTAAAATTAGAGGTGTTAGTGTTAAGCCCTTGATTAATTCGAATTAGCCCAAGAAGAAGCCCAAGCCCGTTAGCTGAGACATTAGGTGCTGGGGTTAGGGGTTTTGCGCCTCCAGCTTGTGAGAAAGAAAGAAAAACGTAAAAGAAAGAAAAGAAAGAAGAAGAGAATCGCAAAAGTGAGAAGAGAGAAGAGAGAAAGAGAAACTTGCGCACAAGGGAGAGGAGAAGGAGAAGGGGATTCGCAAATCAAGAGGAAAAGAAGAGCTGTTGCTGTGGTTTTGTTGGTGACTCCGTAGGAAGGACCTCGTCTTCGGTGTAATCAAGGTAAGGGTGGGTTTAACGGTTATAATGGGTTATGATGGTGGTTTATGGGTAGTTAGGTGTTGTGTATTTGCATGATTAAAGTGGATATGGAATTGAGTGATTGAGATGTGGATTATTGTGTGATTGAAATGTATGTTGAGTTGATGCCCTATATGTTTTTGTTGAAATGTGCAAGAGTTATGAGATGTGTGTAAGATTTGTATTGTATGCCAATAATTGATAAAATGTGTAATTGAAGATATGAGAGTGGATTTGAGGTGTTTGAAATAATGATTGAATGATTGAGCAGGTGAAATTTGGAAGAAAATTGAGTTTGAAGGACCCTAGGCGCCTTAGGCGCCATTGTTGTTGTCAATCTGTGCTTTGTTGCTGCTGTCTGGGCGCCTGTTGCCAATTCTGCCAATTTGCGCCTCACTTGCGCTCCAGTCGCACTTCAAGCGCAAGTTACTGGGCATTTTCTGCCGTTTCGCGCTCCAGTTGCGCCTAAGTCGCGCCCCACGCACGAAGTTTTGTCCCAAATTTGTTTTTGACATATCTTTTGACTCGGGTGTCCGTTTTAAGTGCTTCAAAATGCGTTTCGAAGCTCGTTCAGTCCTCTATATGTGTATGCTACTGTAATGTGAAAAATATAATTATTTGCTGAGCTGAATAATTTTTGATGAGCTGAATATTTATTGATGAGCTGAAATATTTATTGTTGAGAAATTACGAGATAGCTGTGATGCTACAACACGAGATAGTTGTTAATGTGGTATAGTACTTGTTACGTGCTTTGTTGTGGTTATGTGACGAGGTAGCTGTGATGCTACAACACGTGGTATTTTTATGAAATGATTTATAACGAGATATGGTGATATAGTATTTATTAATTGAATGCTTTGAGTTGGTGTAATTGGTGCATGAGTCATGAGTCGCATTGTCATATGCATTCTTACGAGGTAGCTGTGATGCTACAACACGAGGTTTATTACGAGTTGCGCCCGTCGTGGCCTTTACGAGATCGGTACCGCATGCATATTCCCGGAGGGGTTGCATTTCATACATTCCTTCATGGTCCATGTGTACATAACTATTGTGGTTGGCGTTTTATGTCTGATAGAGATATGAATCTTGTGCTGTGGTGTGATATGGTATATACGTGTTTGCCGTGTTGTGCCTGCTGCTTATGTACTGCTGTCATGTGCTTATTATTTCTGTTAAACTCACCCCTTCTGCTTGGAATGTTGCTCTTGTGTGGCAACGCTGCAGGTGATCGTTAGCACTCGTGGAGGATTGCTAGGTGTAGTCTCCTTCGCGTTGGGTCTGTGTCAACTCTGATGTGTAGCACCGGGGAGGGGTTTTAGGGGTCGTTTATGTTTCATTATGTTGTTTACTGCTGGAGACTGATGTCTTAATTACTCATGGCGATGTTTGCACGAGTTTGAGATTCCGCTGTTTAATGTTATTCTGAGATTAAGTGTTTTTGAGGATTTTAAATCATTTGTTATTTGTTTTTTTTGGTGAGAAAAATGTAGCGCCTTCTGAGGTGACTCTGATATTTGTTCATTTAATTATAAATTAGAAAGGGGGTGTTACACTCTGCCCTCCTATATTCACCCTATCAAGCTCTTTTCAACCAAATCCCTGACTACTCCTCTCTTAGGTCCTTTGGTTGCACTTGCTTTCCTCTACTCACACCCTACAACAAAAATAAGCTTCAAATGCATAGCCAAGAGTGTGTCAATCTTGGCCCTTCACCTCATCACAAAGGTTTCAAATGTCTCAAGTGCCAATGGTTGCATTTCCATTTCCAAAGATGTTACTTTCCATGAAAACTCCTTCCCATACTCAACAATGTTTCTTGACTCATCACTATCCTCTCCTTAACCTACTGCAGCCTCTGTCCTGCCTCTGCCCTCTAGTCTCAACTCCTCACCATCATCCATACCTACTATATCACCAGCCTCAGAAGCTCATCTGCCCACACCAACTCACAGTAACTCACCTGCATATACCACTGCCCAACCCTCTCCTCCACCATCTCCAATCCCAATCAACCCTCCCATTACCTCAGAACCTACTAGCCCTTTAGCACCAAATTAACCTAAACACTCACCCCATGACTACTAAGAAGCAAAGAAGCCTCAAACCTCGCGTGTTTGCTACTCATGTTGCCCCTGCTACTGTGAAGCAAGCTCTCTCACAGCCACATTGGCTTGAGGCAATGAAGTGTGAATATGAAGCACTCATGAAGAACAATACATGGTCCCTCACTCACTTACCTCTAAACCGTAAATCTATTGGATGTAAGTGGGTTTTCAGAGTAAAAGAAAATCCTGATGGAACAGTCAATAAACACAAAGCATGCTTGGTTGCTAAGGGCTACAATCAGCTTCCTGGTCAAGACGTTGGAGAGACTTTCTCACCAGTTATAAAGCCTACCACCATCAGAATTATTCTCACTTTGGCACTCACTTACAAGTGGGAAATTCAACAAGTTGACATCAACAATGCCTTCATTAATGGGCATCTAACAGAGGACATTTATATGGACCAACCACCAGGTTTTATCTCCAATGATTCCTCTCTTGTTTGCAAGTTACATCGTTCAATTTATGGTTTAAAGTAGGCGCCTCACGCCTGATATGTGACTCTGCAGGCTGCTCTCTTCGTGTACAACACTTCAGGTGTTCAATTATTTGCACTGGTATATGTAGACGACATATCAATCACTCCTGGCTGAGCTACATATCCTCACTCAACCTCCCATTCTTCTATGTGATAACCTAAGTGCTGTCATGCTATCACATAATCCTATCTTGCATGCTAGAACAAAACATTTGGAGCTTGACATCCATTTTGTCCGGGAAAAAGTGGCTGCAAAGAAGCTTGTTGTTCAGCATGTTCCTGGGTCTCTGCAGCTGGCTGATGCTCTCACAAAATGCCTATCTGCCACAGCTTTCATTGAGCAAAGATTCAAACTCAAAGTGGTTAATTATCATCAACCACCTTTGAGTTTGAAGGGGGAGTAATAGAGTAATCTTCATATTGTAATAATAGAAAGGTAATAGGCTAGTTACATCATACAATTGGTTGCCACATCAGCTGCTGACATAGCATTGACTAGTCAGCTTGTATAAATGCTGTGACAATGTACACAATTCAATAGCAATGAAAATATCAAATTCTCACACCATCTGTTAGATTGTTAGATTCTTTCACACCCAACTCGCTTATAACATAAAGATGTTTTACACTCTCAACATTATAGTTTCGGGCAAACAGTCATTCTGGTCTTTGAAAGTGTACGTTGCTGTCATTTTGGTCTCGACTTTAAAGAAACCACAAAATAATCGACGAATGTCTCATGTTAGTCGCTTTGGGTCCTCGTTGTTATCTCATCTGCTGACTTCGTTTATTTCATTTACATGACACGTTTTCTACCAAACTGGATGCTTATGTGGCACGATTTCTTGAGTCACAATGACCTACTTGACAGCCCACACGGCACATGGACTACTTTGACATTAACTAAGGACCAAATTAACATAAAATAATAATAAAAAGTTTTGATAAAAAAATTCTCTCTCTTTTCTCCTCTCTCTTTTCAATCTCCCTCTCCTCCTCTGTCTCCCCCTCCCCCCGCTCTCTATGTGATTCTTAAAAAATGATATTTTCTATTTAGTCCTTTAGATCTAGTGTGAGATACCAAAATAATATGAATATCATTGGAAGTGAATTATAAGTGTAACCTAAGAAAATATCTCAAGATTTGCATTGGAAGACAACATTGATTGTATCTTTGAATTAACTTTCATCAAAATTGTTTTGGTCCCACTTATTTGTGCACCAATTAAATAACTTATCATTGAAATTGAGAGCTAAGATTCGATTTCAAAATTAGACAACTTATAACGAAAACCGTTGGCTTAGTGGCTTAATCTACCATGGGACATGGGGGGTCGACCCGGTGCTCACGGGTTCGATTCCCGCAGTGGACAAACTCAGTGTTGGTCAGTGCGAAATTTGATTCTAAGCACGAGTGGAGATTAGTCTTTCGTTGAAAGCGTTGAGACACTCCATGAGTAGCGATGGTCCGAACCAAAAAAAAAACTTAGACAACTTATTGATTGAATATTGTATATTATTCAAACTCATTTTTATCTTATCTTTTATTGAAAAACAGGAATAATACTAATAACATTAATAATAAATTTTTTTTGACAATAATAATAATAATAATAATAATAATAATAATAATAATAATAATAATAATAATGCATAATGACAAGTCCTCCTCTGACTAAACTTTTGTTGCATCATCTTTTTAGACCATTATACCCTCGAAATGATAATTTTTTTATTAACTTTTTTAAATAATAATTTTTAATTAAATTTTAAATTTAAAAAATTTATAATTTTCAAATGAAATTAATAATTTGACTATCAAGAGAATACGTTTTGTTTGACCGTCAAGTTTGGTGTCGCATTTATTTACAATTATGCCCTTGATGAATTTTTTTTTGACTTAGCGGTTCAACATCTGCCAACATTGCAAAATGCACCAAAGCACCCTCTTTAGTAACTTGACTGTCCATATTCATTTCAAAGTCCAGCATCTTTCTAGGTGGTCTCCTTTCTCTTTGAGGCCTAGAAGGAGCCTGAACACTTTGCTCAGGTTCCTGTTCACCCTCCCCATTTACCTCTACATGAGGAACTTGATCCTCATTAGGTAATAGTCCTAAAATAGTTAGATTTCGATTTACCTTTACTTAACGAAGAGTGTAAATTTATCTATAACTCCACTACTTAATATTTAAACGACTATTGTCTCACTTTATCTCTAGACCATACCCATGATCTTTTTATTCAAAATTGAATTACCTAGAACACAAGATATGATCTCTCCTTATAAAGGACGTTCTATCATGCCTTTATTTGTGCTACGAAGTGAGACCAAAATAATTTTGGTGAAAGTTAAATCAAAGATTACTAGAATGTCTTCCGATGCAAAAGTCATCAGTCTCGCAAATCTTGAGATATTTTCTCAAGTTATACTCACAGTTCACTTCTAAGCATGCTTGTTTTTGCAGAATATTATTACCGAAATATTATAAATTTTCAGCATGTACACAATATAAACCAATGAATATGTGACAAAGTCCATAATATGAGGGGAAAATAATAGGTCAAGCCGTAAGAAAAAGGAAAAGTAGAGTCTCAGTAACATAATATGAGTGGTGCCCGGAACGAGAATTCACATCCGAGGAACTGGGGTTTCCAAAATTTGAATATCACTAGCATCATCAATATTTTTTCCAGTACCAGAAACATCCATTGCAAGACAACTCAGATCAAATCTAAAGCAAACAAACAAGAATTTACTTAACATCTAATAAAGACAAATGGATATATATAACTTCATAAACAAAGTTTCAATGGATGACTGATTTAGGGATGAGAAACAGAAACAAAGTTTCAATGGATGATAAATCACTGATTTAGGGTTGGTCCCGCGTAAATAAATTATGAAATCACCGATTTAGGGTCTAGGGATGATAAATAAAGCTTCAAAACATACCCTGTCGGTGGTGAGCGGTGGACGGTGCCGTGCGATGGTGGTGCTTGACCCTGCCGTGCGACGGAGATTTGAGCGATGGTGGTGTCGTGCGATGGTGGTGTCGTGCGACGGAGCTTCGAGCGATGGTGGTGCCGTGCGACGGAGCTTTGAGCTTTGAGTGACTCTGAGAGGAGAGGAGAGGACTGTGTGAGTGAGAGTGACGAGTGTGTGTGACTGTGTGAGTGAACAGAACTGAGAAGTGAGAACACTGAACCGTTTCATTATACTTTGAGAAAAAATGAAAGGACCAGCAACAATATTGGGCTGGGCAGCAACGATATTGGGCTGGGTCCTTAAAATTTGGTTATGAATCTTGGGCTGGGCAGCAACAGCAATATTGAATATTGCACCCCATTTTTTTATTTGCGGGCCTGTGGGCTACCCATAGCCTGACCGGGCTAGCCCGGCATGGGCTCGGGCTTTTATGGACCGGGCTAAAAAGCCCGGGTATAAAAACGGGCTCATTTTCTTTGGCCCAAGCCCTCCCATATTTCGAGCTAGCCCGGCCCGACGGGCCCGGCCCATTTTGCCAGCTCTAGAGTGGAGGCTAATAGACTACTAAATGTTAGCGTCTAATGCTTAATACTTTATTAAGTTAGAGGTAAGCAAACACTTTATTTTTTTCGAATGACACCTATCCTATACTAGCTCTAGAGGAGAGATAGAGAGAGGAGAGAGAGAGAGAGAGAGAGAGAGAGAGAGAGAGAGAGAGAGAGAGAGAGAGAGAGAGAGAGATGAGGGAAAGAAGAGAGCGGAGAAAAGGGGGAAGAGAAAGGGGGATGAGAGATAGATAGAGAGGGAGAAAGAGAAAGGGGAGAGAGGGAGAGAGAGGGAGGAGAGGGGGGAGAGGCGAGATTGAGAGAGGGAGATAGGGGGAAAAGGAGAAGTTTTATCGTTTTAATATTATTTTGGTCAATGGTTAATTTCAAAATGATCCCCGTGACATGAACTACCAAGTGGTTCAGTGTGACTCAAGTAAATATGCCACGCAGGCATCCAGTTTGGCAGAAAACATGCGACGTCAGCAAAATAGACGAAGTCAACAAACTTAGGTAAAATAGGAAGTACAACACTTAGGTAACTTATGAAACTTATGAAAATAGGAAGTACAACACATTCCTTTCAACATCTAAGGCAATCATGGCATTGCAATGCTGTTGTTGTGAATGCACTAATGTATTCATAACTCATAACTGAATTTGCAAATGCAGATGTGATAAAAGTTACAAACAAACTGTTAAAGCAGAGAATTGAAACAACAAAAGAATAAGGTTGATACAAAGCCAGTAATGCCAGACTCATCAAATAGAATTACGCTATATATCTAGAGAAGCATATAGCTAATGCAAGTTTCTCTATATTATAAGAGAATGCTCAGGATACCTTTGTGTACAATGGTTGATACAAAGCTTGGTATTTGGCTTCAAGATCAGCTCTTTCCTCAAAAAAATTTGCCTCCAGTTCATCATGTTGACCCTGTAGATCTAGAAAACAAATTTAGAAGCCACCATCGTGAAAAAAAACAAGGATTTATTTTATATGTACAATCAGCATAATGATTTTGTACACGGTCAATCGATCACAACTTGACACATCAGTAAATTTTTTTACTTTAATCATAATAACTACCTTAAAAGTCATACACACGGTGGTTTATAATTGGTTGACGTTATAAATTTTTTTACACCGATAGTGCATCAAAATTAAACTCTAAAAAGAATGACTATACATTATCGTTTAGTTTAATACGTACCAAGCCTCATCTAGAAGAGCGATAACACGACAAAAATATAAACAAATATCAGTTAGAAGTATAAAATGCAAACAAACAAGTATACCTCTATAGAGTTCAAACATATATAGTTCTGTGTACAAGCTAGTATTCTACATCCTTTTCAAACATTTATTAAGATTAAAAAAAATTACTGAATCAATTTCATTATATTGCCAGAAAATCTAGGTAACTTTAACATTAACAAAATAATCACTATTTGCAACAGATTAACCTAATGATGGGAAGAGTATTTATTTGAAAGGGAATTTTGAAAAAAGTAAAAGTGCATCACAAAAATGCAGTATGATACATGAATTGTCACTGCCAATAATTATCTTAAATCAATGGTGAAACCATTCAGATACAAGAATGAGATGGTAAACTGATAAAACTTTCCTAGAATGTCAAAATTAATGGAAGGGTAAATTAGACCTTCTCTATAAGATCAAGAACATCTTGATAGTCAACGAATTCTATGTAACTCAAGTCAATCGCTTCCTTTGTATATTCCTCTTGCTCCATTTTGAAGACATGCTGCCTAGTGAAATAATGAAATTTTAACAGAGTCAATAGAATTTGTATACAAGATACTGATATCAAACAAGATGGAGATAATAAGAGGTTCAAACCTGGTTGAAATGTTGCTGTAGTTTCTCATTCGTCAAATTGATACAAAATTGCTCAAAGCTGAACAGCACCAATCAAATGTTACACAGGACAGTTAAAAAATTAGTGATGTAGGCACAAGAAGAAAACCAATGTAAGAAACTCTTGTGTTGCTTATTTCTTCAGTATTTTTACTTTTGTCCCATTTACACTGTGAGTTTGTTAAACAAAACAAAAACTTAAAGTGCCATTGCCAAGAAAATTGTCCCTAGTAGAGATAACTAATGCCTGAAATAAAATTCTTGGATATTATCAACTAATGCATAAAATAAAACACACAAGTTCCCTAGTTTATAATCCCAGCTCATATAAAAATCAGGAAAAATGGGTACAGCTAAAGCACCTATTAGTCTTGAAACTCTCAAATCCATATATATCTAGAACCCCAATTCTAGCTGTGGAGCACGTTTAGCGATGGAGGAGGGCGGAGGAGAATGAGGGAGAGAACGACAGCATTTTGCGAAGGAGAGTGAGTGAGTGAGGTTTGGTAAAAATGAGAGGGTTCGAGGGAAGAGGCTGTGTTTTAATTGGGTATTTTTGTTTGCGATGGATTCTAAGCGTTTTCCGACGGAAATAGCTGTCGGAAATTAGCGACGGAAAACGATTTCATCGAAAACATTAGTGAGAATTTTAGCGCCTCCTTTTCTAAACAGTTGCGACGACATTTTGGTCGGAAATCCGTCGAAAATTGCGACAGACTAGAGTTCGTCGGAAAGTTTCGTAGGAAACAACACTTATTCTTGTAGTGTATCACATCCGATGTGGAACTCTTAACACCCCCCTCATGCCCAGGGCTGGACAACTGGAGCGTGACCCGAGTGGCCCGATAGAGGGTGACCCACCGAATCTTAGATTGGCTTTGATACCATCCTAGAATTTGGCTGGGCCTAACTCAACCCTACAAAATCGGCTTGTATGGTCAGGGATGCCTCCCACTTATATATTCTTTTTCATGCCATATCACATCCGATGTAGGACTCTTAACAAAGAGACTTGCATTTTTCACGTTAAAAAAAACCACTTTCAATAATTATTTTTGGAGTAAAACTTGAATATGTTGTCATTAATTTTTTTTTGACAATAATATATTGTCATTAATTGAAATTAACTCGTTTCAACATCCTTTTTTGCTCATTGTGTTTTTAGCCTTTTGTTTCCTATAATAAGAAGATTTACATTAAATAAATGAATATATGAAAGAGTCTATCAATTATACATATTTATGCTTATCAACCAATGGTATTAATTATTACCAAAAATGTATAGTGAGTACTTTTTTTGTTTAGAGATCTTGGATTTCGCTCCGGTGTTAGGAAGAAATGAATCAACTAATCCGAATTTTGGCTAAGAGACGAGTAGTCTAACCCTAATTTGTTACACTACTCCTGTTAAATTCAGGTACTAGTCAAGTCTATTTCTTTAGATGGAGAGCGCTAGCTACCGTACTACACACATGATTTTAATTTAGAGATAAAATTGTTATAAAATTATTAATGTTATACATTGGAAAAATAAAGTAACATTTTAATTTTATAGGCAATTCTGTTGCAGATCAAAGACCTAGAATATGGTCAAAAATAATTAAAATCACGCATCGATGAAAATATAATAAAAATAAAATATTAAAATTCAATTAATTATATTATACAACTCATAATTATCTTTTATGCACACGAGAAGAGAGATAAATTGAGATAGTGATTTTGTGTGGATGTGGTCTCATGTAAAACTACGGGTTTGGGTGTAAACTAATTTTTTAAGGGTGGCCACTATTTTTTTACCGGGGATAAATCTAACTTCATTTTTTGAGGGCGTGCGCACTAGTGCAAAAAAGGGATTTAAAGTCAGGCGAAAAGGGGATTTAAAGTCAGGCGCCCGCTTGACTTTTATTAAGTCGACTTTGTATGTAAGGAGCTTTAAAGTCAAGCGATAGCCTGACTTCGTAAGTCCGATTTAAAGTCAAGCATTTATTATTGCCTGACTTCGTAAGTATGATTTAAAGTCAAGCATGTATTATTGCCTGACTTCGTAAGTATCTTTTAAAGTCAAGCATTTATAGCGCCTGACTTCGTAAGTCTCTTTTAAAGTCAAGCATTTATGGCGCCTGACTTCGTAAGTTTCTTTTAAAGTCAAGCATTTACGGCGCCTGACTTCGTAAGTCTCTTTTAAAGTCAAGTATTTATGGCGCCTGGCTTTAAAAGTTCATTTTTAAAAAAAAATTAATTGGCAGCCTTAATGTATCCTCATGCTGCCATAAATCAAAAACAACATAATTCAAATTCTTTAACAAATTCAAAAACTCCATATAATGATAGGTTTAACCTTTGAGGTGAAATTGCAGTACATATAATAGAAAAAGTAAGAAAGACAATAAATAAAATTAATACATAAATATATAAAAATGCTTCTTCAGATATACAAACTAGTGGTTTAAGCAAAAAGAAGGACAAATATGTACTACTGTATTCTTGCCATATACAACTGTGTGAGTCTTCTTCACCTAGTTTCTGGGGCAGCCCAGTTGACAGCAGGGACAGCTGGAATAGGTGCTGGAGCAGCATCAGCCCAAGGTTGGTCAATTGCAGAAGGCCACTGACCATCAGAAGGAATAGCAGAAGCATTGAAGTCAGTAATAGCATAATCTGGCACAGGAGCTTCATCTTCCTCTATCTGCTTGGCCTCCTCCGGTTCTCTATAGAAGAATAAATCCACCTGCATCTAAGAAAATATCAGACAATGTACTAATAACAACAGATGCTTTACCATCACAAACAAACAACATTTAAAAAAAAACATGAGCGACATTCGTAGTTGTTCTCTTATTATTTGTTTCTCTTTTTATTATAATTTGATTTGATTTGTAATAAAATCTGTATCAGTATCAGGTTATAGTAAAATTTTATATCTGACCAGATCCTAGGGTAGTAATTTTTTATTTGATTCTGTCCTTTTGTTTATTAACAAAGAAATAAACAAAAATATTCTTCTCTATTATTTCTTCTTTTAAAGGGCTTGCCTTCAACCCTTACCGCAAGATCAGTCACCATATAGTAAAGTACACAGGCAACAACTACCGTTTTCATACTAATCACATGTATAATACAGTCAACTCTCAATAAAAACAAATACTTTAAAAAAAATTAAATTATAGGGGAGAAATGTCATAGAAACACATGATGAATAGTCTTCATTTAACTTGGGCAATAATGACTTGTTTTGCAAGTTTCAAAAAGTTCATTAGCTTTGACTCGAGATTTGAAAGTTTATATTGACTAGGAATGTCAACGGGGCGGGGCGGGCACGGGTATCTCACTACCCGGATCCGCCCCGTTTATTATACATAAGCCCCGGACCCGTCCCGGACCCGCGCGGGTACCCGTTTAACGGGTTTTAAACGGATATTTTTTTAAACGGGTACCCGCGGGTATTTGTAAATTAATAAATAAAAAACTTTTAAAAATAAAATTTGAAATACTATAGAAAAATTACGCATTTTGATATGCATTTATCGTATCAACTATTTATTAATATATAATTGTTAATGAATTGAGATAAAAAAACTAAAATTATGATAATAGAAACTTGAAAAATAACAACTAAACATTATCCAAAATATTAGGATAAAAGATACAACAAAATGTGAATAAACATCCACTTAAACAACAACAACAATAGTGATAAAAAAAAGGAAGAAAATAGTTGTGTGATGGATTTACTAACGGGTACGGGTACCCGCGGGTCCGGGTACCCCGCTACCCGGACCCGCCCCGTTTATTGACGGATAGTCAAAATACTCGTTTATTTGGCCCGCGAGTACCCGTTTAACTACCCGCCCCGGACCCGTGACGGGTTTTACCCGCAGGTACCCGCGGGTCCGGGTTTTTTTGACACCCCTAATATTGACTAGATCAAAATGAGATAAAACTCAGGGTACATTCGGTATTTTTTCCCTAATAAATTTAAAACAGCAATAGTTCAACAGTTTTACACAAACCTGATAATACCATCATCATTTCCATCATCCAAAGGCTTGTATAGAGCATCAATTATCTCCGCCTTAGATGATTGTGTTCTCACTGATGCTCTATACCGTGAAATCCTAGGCCATTGTCGTGATCCAACAACCTACAACCAATCATTATAAAATCATAATAATATGCTGCAGACATGGAAAAAACTCAAAACAATTGTGGTTCAAGGAAAATATAGCACTATGTTTTTTTACAACAAATATAGAGGAAAAAACAAAACAGAAACAGCCTCACCGCTGCTATTGATGGAATATCCGATCGACCAGGGGATCCGTGAGAGACATCCAACCCTAAAATCATAGTTGGGGTATCTTTAACCAAGGGAAGATGGCCAGAATGCTCTATCGCCAGCAAAGAATTTATTCCTCCAAGCTATATTGAAAATCAGTACACAAAATTATTAAAAGTATGCACAATGATATTTAGTCAAAATAAGGTAGAACTTTTTTAAGATTATAAAGTTGTCATTTACCTTTGAATTAATTTTGAGAAGTACATTAGTTAGGGATTGGTCAGTGATCTTGACCTTGACCGGTGAAATGCACTGTGTGATAACACCAAATTCACTCAGACACTTCTTTTTCCAAGGCCCTAAAATTTGACAAAATAACAGGGTGAATAAAAAATACCCATGTGGAGGTAACCCTGAAATATTGTGCTAAGAGATATACCATAGATGTCACAATTTTTCCTCTCTGGCAAGACACAAAGAATCAACTTTGGTTCTTTAGTAAGTTTAGACGTAATCAGGTCAAACATCTTTCCAACCCTTGCAACAGGGTTAGCTTTTCTCAACTGTATGGTGACGTACAATGCCCTTGATCAAAATGGTTTCTCTTCCCCTCTCAAGAAAAAGAGGCCAGAAGTACTGCTATCTGGTGGTAGTAATGCCAACCTCACAATAGATTCAGCGCCTTTATCAGGTGTTAGAATACCTGTATTAGAGTTCATATCTGTTTTCACGTAGCCAGGGCAAACAACATTGATGCAAATTGATGGGTACTTCTTCGCCAAAATCCTTGTGTAGGCACTTAGACAAGCTTTTGAGATACTATATGCAGATAGAACAAGAGGCCAACCTTTGGTTTCTAGTGAACCCTCTTTAAAATCTTTGAGAAATTCATTCAAAACTTCATCAATCTTTTCTTCAGTAAGGTTTTCAACATTGCTTAATACTTCTTTTGGCCATCCATTTGGAATATTCTACAATCAAATTTGCGTTAAAAATAAGAATCAGTTCAGTTTCCTAATAGATCAAAGTGAGATAACATATATATATATATATATATATATATATATATATATATATATATATATATATATATATATATATATATATATACCTCAAGCCTTCCCATCAATGAGGAAACACTGACAAGGATTTGGAGCTCAAAGTACCTCACGAACATCTTCAGCATGCCGAGTATATGACAATGACGGAAAATCAATTTTGTTTTTAACTCCCCAGGTGCTTATAACCTGAAATATAGAAAAATTAATAACCCTAAAACTTTAAGATAATCTATTTTGTAGGTGCAGCGAACGCTACATATGTTGTGAAATGTAAATAATTCAAACATGCTAGTCAAAAGTAGAACAGACCTTCTTGTCTTTCTCTGTGAGCGTCGGCAAATGAATATGAATTTGAGAAGCATGCAAAATGAATAATGCCCCAGCTAATGTTGCAGAATTCTTTATAATACATACAACATCTTGTCCTTTGACTTCAGATACCTGTGAAATTTCAGGTAGAATCCATCAGGCATGTGAAAGGATTTAAATATACTTTTTTAAGCTTTTGGACCTACTTATGTTTGGATCAGAATATCAATTCAACAAATGTTAATTTCAATGACAGTAAATTACAGTATATAAACTCAAAATAAATGTTTGATGTACAAAAATATGGAAATGAGTTACCCAAGTTGAAAGGATCGAGACAAACTATTTAAGAAAGATACAGAAGAACGCCAAAATAATAAAATAAAAGTCAAGGTCTATTGGAATAAATTTTCACTCTGGGTTAAACTTATTTTACCTCTAGCCATACAGAAATAGTTTCACTTCCGGTGAACAAGTATTGACCAATAAAAATAGTGTCTCCCATCTTCACTGCATGTAAACAATTAAGAACAAAGATAAACATTAGAGTTGAAAACCAACACAAATATTGCACAGACAAGGTGGGAAGTATCAATGAACCTGGGCCATAGAAACAAACATAGCATGCAAAAAAAATACAAAGATATATGGCGATAGATTCACACCTACAATCACAATCAAGACAACTCATTTTCAAACCAGACTTATGGGCAATAACAAAAGTGCAGGCACTGAGTCATAAATAAATCAAATACTCTATCATATTGCATTCCTTTAATGACCACCACAAATGCACATTATTATTCTTTGACCACGAATGTTTAAAAAGCTTAACATTGATTATGTTAATGGAGGGACAAGCTAAACTCAAATAACACAATCACAGAAGCATAACCATTACAAAGGTAACCCACATTTCAGGTGACTGCAAAGTATTTCAGTGAAGTAATCCATCTTAGGTATCAAGGATACATAGTGCCACTTGAATTTGATCACAATTTTGACCTTGAAGTCTATGAAAAACGATGCAAGAAATTAGACAATAACCCAGTCTAAAAACAACCCAATGAAATGTAAAGCTCAAAACTTTCTCAACTGAGTAAGAAAACAGACAAAACCAACTTCACAAAGGTCGGGTAAACCAAGTCTTGAATGAAACACTAACACACAACAAACCAAATCTTGAAGAAGAAAAACAGGAACAAAAAACACAGAAAAAGGGCAAAAGAAAAGAACTTTAAGCGACCCTTTTTGAGGATAATTGTTAAACCTTAGAATCGTGCATTTGTTTGAGCCTAAGAAGCACCCCACTCTTCCTTCCACCAAAACCAACTTCAGCTGGTCCTGCTGAGTAACGTTTTCCCTAACACAAATCACAGAGAGGATTTAAATCAGGAGATAAAATTATGAATGAATCATTAGAATACATGTGGAATATGTAAAATGAGAATCTGACTACTGAAGGTGTTACTAACGAATCTATAGATGAAATAGGAGATAGAAAACCAATACAACTTATTTGTGAGACTATGTGTTGCTGCCACTACTTATTTCTTAGATGAACTTGCTTGGGCAGCAGCTTTAGTAATTGTTGTTGGTTTGATGACGCTCTTGGGGTTAAGTGCTTTTCTAAATTTGAAGACTGCCCAAGCTGTCCCAATTGCATGCCCTGCAGCGTCAAGACCTTCATTTGTAACCTTTGCTGCTTGCTCTCCATATCTATTATCACCAAAACAAAAGATAAGTCAATCATATATATCACATCATGAACACTAAGAATGCTTCTTGCATTAATCAATTAGATGTAGACTATAAGAATGAACTTACTTATGTGAAACTAGTCCAGTGGTCACAACTGATGAAGTTGACATGACATTCCTTCCAGCCATTTCTGCAGCATCACACACCTTATCTGCACATCAATTTCAAATAGCCAAATAATAAGAACACGTCATATACAAACAGCCAAATAATAAGAACAAAAATATATCAAGTTACATAAAGCACTACTATCACATTTTAATACATAGGATTATGCAATTTTCACATTTTTTATAGATGCAATTGTCACTCCTAAGGAACATTATGAGTTTGAAAAAAAAGCTAACACATGAAAAATTACAAGCTATACCTGAATCATTCCTTTGCCAGTAATGCTGTCACCCATATCAGGGATAAGTTCACCCTTAGCCAACATTTGACCGTACCACGCGTTTCGACCTTTTAACAATGTCACATATGTGTCTGCCAGCAATGGTCTAGCAAGTTTCTCAGGTTCTTCAGTTAACAAGTGAGTTATAAATATCATCTCTGATGTACAATGTGCAAAGTACACTGATTTTCTTGTTGTCCTCTCATTTGTAAGTGATGCTACCATTCCTGAAAGCAATACAATGAAAAACAGCATCAGTCGCAGTTGATTGAAATTTTCTGCAATATTAAGGATCGCGACGGTTACACATACCAAAATATGATGATAGAGATTGATGCTAGTTTGACATTAGATATAAAGTGATAATAATAACTAATTTGAAGCTTACCAGCTCCAATTGCATAGACATTTTTGAAGCCACCCATGACTTCATGGGTGACAAGGTCACTTTTATCCCATACAATAAAATGTGGTTATCTTAGAAACTTTGCTAAATGATTCCTCCATTTCTCAGCTTCACATATTCTAGCATTTGCATATTCCTTGTTGTAGATTTCTGAGGCAATGTTTGGACCTCCTAGATAAAGTATGTTATCCATTGGCACTCCAGCTGTCAAATTTACAATAAAAAAATAGTTAAAAATAAGTTAAGGTTTCTTGAGATCATTCATTCTCATAATTTGCAATACTCATCAGATGATAATTCCATTCCACTGGTATGCACCCACAACATGTAGAATTGTAATGTTCTGAGACGTATCATGAATAAATAAATGCAAAATGATACAACATCATGTTTTATTTGTATTTTCCCTTTTTCCTCAAACTGAAAATAAAAAAAGGAAAACACAACAACTCAAACCACAATAGAAACTAATGGAATTACGGATTTCTTGGTGCAGACATCTTTAGCAAGTTCAATAACTTGATTAGCTGTTCTTTTCAAATCAGCATCAATAATAGGCAAAACCTCATCAGCTCCTACAGAAACATTGTTACGAAACCAACATCAACCACAACAAATTTAACGTGAACAACAATAAGAAAAACACAAAACAAGAATAGCAAAAAGCAATTAACAAACAACTATATACAGATTTGTCCCAAATCCCAAATCCCACAAACCCTAAACTGATGTGCTGCAGTGAAAACGAAAACGAAGAAGAACGGTGAAGGAAAAGGAAAACGAAAATGAAAACCCTAAACTCAGTTCTCAATTCCCAAATCCCACAAACCCTAAACAAAGAAGATGAACCCAAGAAGAACGAAATGAAAAACGATCCAGAGAGAAGCTTGGACCAGTGAGATAAAATCGTACCTGGGATAAAATCGTTTCAGAGGGTTAGGGTTCAAATCGTGCTTGGACCAGGGAGAAGACGAATCGATCAAGAAAGAAGCTTGGACCAGCGAAGCTCAGAATTGTTCCAGAATCGCTCCAGAAGAATAATCGATCCAGAGAGAAACGGATCCAGAGAGAACCAGAGAAGGAAGGGAAGCTAGGGCGGAGAACGGCGTGAGAGTGAAGGGTTCGCGAAGAGGAGAGTGTTCTGAGAGTGTGTGTACTGAGAGTGTGGGGTTTGCGAAGAGATAGAGGGTCCAGAGAGAAACGGATCCAGAGAGAAACAGAAAAGAAAGGGAAGTTAGGGCAGAGAACTGCGTGAGAGTGAAGGGTTCGCGAAGAGGAGAGTGTTCTGAGAGTGTGTGTACTGATGAGAGTGAAGGGTTCGTGAAGAGATAGAGGGTTAGGGTGAAATATTGTTAGTACTTTAGAAGTCAGGCGTGTGTGCGCTTGACTTTAAAACATTACCTCTTAATTACAAGTTTGCCACCGTGTCTACTTATGTAGTCAGACGCCTGATAGCATGACTTTAAAAGTCTAATTTTTTTCCTATTTTTTCACTTTAGAAGTCAGGCGTGTATTCGCTTGACTTTAAAACTCATGCGCTAGATAAAGTTTTGCCTCTTAATTACAAGTTTGCCACCGTGTCTACTTATGTAGTCAGTCGTCTGAGCGCCTGACTTTAAATGTCTAATTCTAATCTCATTTTTGCACTAATGGCTATTGATCCTTCACTTGAGGATAAATCTGATCCCGTTATTGTTAGTATATTTTTTATCATGTTAGTATTTTCTCTTTTACCATAGTTTGAATGAGGGTCCACCCAATTTTTCAACCGTTAGCTCTCAAACCACTTAAGAACCTCCCAAAAATATAATAACACTTATTTTGAATAAAAAAAATAGTGAAACAGTTAATTTCGGATAGAGGAAGAATGGCATTTAATGCACTTCTAAGAATTCCGACAATAAGTCTTCAAAGATAGGGTGCCTATATATTTTTTTTATTAACCAGGATATCCACCGCTGAATGCAGTGACTAATCTCCTCGCTAGATTGAATGCACTTCGAAGGGTGGAACAGCTGGCCCAGAGATTTAAAACTGCTTCATACCTAAGGCAAGTATCAAACCTCAACACTTAGTTAAGGGAAAATAAGCCTCAACCACCCGACCACACCGCTGGGTTTAGGGTGCCTATATATAATACAATGTAAAGTGAAAAGAAAGGAAAGAGTGTCAAACAAATCAAAGAGTGATCATCAAAACAGTGACCTAGCTTTGTCCTGTCATTGAAAAGAAGCTGTTAACGAGATGGAGGAAGAGAAAGAGAGGAGGGGTGAAGAAGTAAAACACCGCGGTGTAAGGAGAAGGCCGTGGGGAAAGTTTGGAGCAGAAATTAGAGACCGTACAAAACCTAAAGGAAGACAATGGTTAGGAACATTTGATACAGCTGAAGAAGCTGCCAGAGCTTATGATCAGGCTGCTATTCGTTTAAGGGGTGATCTTGCAATTCTTAATTTTCCTGATGATTACCGTTATCATTTCCCTTCTTTATCATCATCATCTTCTTCTAATTCCACTGCTACTACTACTGCAAATAGAATTTCTTCTTCTACACAACAGAAGGAAGTTATTGTGTTTGAGTATTTAGATAATAAGGTGTTGGAAGACCTTCTTGCCTCATAAGATGAGATAATGAAAGGAAGGAAAACTAAAAATGGAATGTTTTCACTTCTTCTTATAGGTTTTTCATATAGAGAATATAGAAATTTCAAATATATTAGTTCCTCTTGTTATTGAAGACTAAACTACTTCAATGTTAAACCAAACCTTTTTCTTAATTTTTATCTCTATTAATGGCTAAAAAAAGTTGAATTTGATGGAGAAAATGGCTTTAGTCTCTAATCCCAGTGTTAAGTATTAGAGATACATTAAAATTTGAATGTGGATTTATTTTTTCCGTGTGTAATTTCAATAGATAATTCTGTTAGAGTATTTCACTCAAATGCATACTTAGAGAAATGGAAGGGGTAAAGGTGTTGAGTAATATTTTAGAAGACAAAAGAAACAAGTCTTCAATAGGATTACATTGCAGATCTCAAGTAGCTATATTTTAGCCTATTTAAGCCAACAATATAATGTCACTTTTTGTTTTCAATAGTATAATAATGAACTAATTTTATTCAAGTCATGTGTTCAATTAAGAAGATGATGGCAGTTAGATCTGATGCAAAACTAAAATTAGCAGTTAGATCTCGAGGACTATAAACAGAGATGAAAGAAGATGATGGGAGATTCTACTATAAATGTGGCTGAAGTTTATGCGAGAGTAATTGCTGCTACACGGTAGTCAAATATAAAAGAAAGGAAGACACCACAATTAGAAAGTAAAACTTGTGAGTACCATGCAGTGTTGGATGAAAATCACTAATAAAATAGAAGCAATTATACAGAGTTGAAAGAAAGTGATGAAAGGGTCTATTGTATCGTAACTGAAGCTCATGCGGGAGTAAATGCTGCAATGTGATACTCAAATATAAAACAAAGATTAAAATATAAACACCAATATAAATATGCATCTAATACCAGTTAGTGCGAAATGATCAAAATAAATAAGACAACACAAATAGAAAGTCAAACATGTGGGTATCATGCATAGCTGGATGAAAACCACCTATACAAAGTTGAAAGAAGATGATGTGAGTTTCTATTGTAAATGTGGCTGAAGTTCCCGTGGGAGTAAATGCTGCTATGCAAAACTCGAATATAAAAGAAAGAAAAAAAGATAACACATTTAGAAAGTGAAACACTTGGGAATCATGCATGGTTGGATGAAAACCGCCAATAAAATAGAGACACATATACAAAGTTGAAAGAAAATGATGTGGAGTTCTATTGTAAAAGAAAAAAAAGAAGACAACACAAATAGAAAGTGAAATATGTGATATCATGTAGGATTGAATGAAAACCACCAATAAGATAAAAGCACATAAACAAAGTTATGGGGGTTTCTATTCTAAATGCGGTTCAAGAAGAAAGAAGAAACTCTCAATAATGATAAAAAAACATATCGTATATATATTATACTATATTTAATATAATATATAAAGTGGTGAAATTAGTAAAAGGGTGAGTTGCAAGATTTAGTGTCATGAAATTATTTTTTTATCAAACTGGTTATTGAGGAACGAACTTTGAGTATATCTAAACAGTTACATTTTTTTTTCAAACGTTAAAGTATCACAAAATTAATTTTTTTTTCCAAGAAACTGGTTATTGAGGAAGAAACTTTAAGTATTTGAATAGTTAAAATTTCTTCTGAACCTTAAAGTACATCAAAACACACCGCTTAACGTCCCACTTTACGTAGTTTGTAATGAAATAAAATTTTTTTATGTAATCAATTAATGAGGAACGAACTTCACGTATTTGAACATCTAATTTTTTTACAGACCGTAAAGTACTTCTTAAAATATAGTAAAGAAAAAATGGCTAAAGTACCTCAAAAGACACTATTTAGTATCGCACCTTACGTATTTTGTAATAAAATTATTTTTTTTCACCAAATCGGTTATTAATGAACAAACTTTATGTATTTGAACAATTAAAATTTTTTCTGAACCCTAAAGTACACAAAAAAACACACTGCTTAACATATCATTTTACGTATTTTGTCATGAAACTAATTTTTTTCCACCTATCCGGTGATTGTGGAATGAACTTCCCATATTTGATCATGTAAGTTTTTTTTAGACTCTAAAGTGCGGCAAAACACACTCCTTAGCATCACACTTTGCATATTTTATCACTAAATTATTATTTTCTTCACCAAACCAATTATTGAGAAACGAACTACGCGTATTTGAACATTAATTTTTTTTGTGAACCCTAAAGTATACAAAAACACATTGCTTAGCATTTCACTTTACATATTTGTCATGAACTTGTTTTCACCTAATCCATTATTGTGGAAGGAACTTCCCATATTTGAAGATCTAAATTTTTTTCTAGTTCTAGACTCTAAAGTACGCCAAAACACACAGCTTAGTATCACATTTTACGCATTTTATCACGAAATTATTTTTTTCTTTACTAAACCAATTATTGAAGAACAAACTACGCATATTTGAACAATTATATTTTTTTTGAACCTTAAAATACCTCAAAACTCACACTTAAAATATGAAAAAGCAAAAAAGAAGATAAAATGGCAGAAGTTCCCACGTTGCACACCCTAATAGAGTAATCTTCATATTGTAATAATAGAAAGGAAATAGGCTAGTTACATCATACAATTGGTTGCCACATCAGCTGACATAGCATTGACTAGTCAACTTGTATAAATGCCGTGACAGTGTACACAATTCAATAGCAATGAAAATATCAAATTCTCACATCAGGATTCAGTTAGAATTTTGTTAGATTGTTAGATTCTTTCATGGTATCATTCGCTCTCTCGATCCGTGGCCTTCTCTTCAGCTCGTCTTCTGCTTTGATTTTTCACAATCATCTCTGAAACAGTGCAAATTTGTGTCCATGGCGACAGTTCCCACTCCTGAACAGTCACCGGCGGTGACTCCAACGTCCTCGCAAACTCCATCGATTTTCAGCACAGCCACTACTAACACTTCCAATTTCGTGACTGATCCCAGCTTTCCATCAAGCTTGATGACAAAAACTTTCTCATCTGGAATCAACAAGTCAAAGGCGTTATCGCAACGCACAAGCTCCAGCGTATTCTTGTCAATCCGGTGATTCCTCCGCAATTCGAGTCAACTGCAGATCGTGAAATTGGAAAACTATTTGAAGCCTCTGATCGGTGGTTTGTTCAAGATCAAGCACTGTATACATGGCTTCTCTCCACATTCTCTGATTCGGTGCTTCCTCGCGTGCTCAATTGCCGTCATGCTCATCAAGTCTAGGATACGATCCACAAGCACTTCTATGCTCATCTCAAAGCGAAGATGCGCCAGCTTCGTGCCGAATTGAAGACTACTAAGAAAGGTACTCGCAGTATTACCGAATTTCTTGCTCGAATTCGTGCCCTAACTAACTCTTTAAGTGCAATTGGAGACACTATTTCTGATCAAGACATTGTAGACATAGTGCTTGATGGTTTTCCTGAGTATTAATACTCAGGTCGTGGCTACAACAATGCTGGCCACAAAGGCAACAATTATTTTCGTGGTCGCGGGCGCAATGCGCGGGGTCGTGGTCGTTGTAGAGCATGCAGTGCTTCTCCCAAGCCTCAATGCCAAGCCTATAATCGCTTTTGTAACACTCCCTTCTAATTTACTACTATTTAAATGATAAAATCAGAGTTTTTAAAAAAAACTACGAGAGAGTGCTACATTTACTTCCGTTAAACCAAACAAACATCAAAGGCAAAATCCAACAACCAATAGTACGATACGTGGCACCACAGTCAAGGGACGAGCCCACAATCACATGTTTAGTTTACATCAGCATGAACATAATCACCATCACAGCGGAATAACATCAAGTTTTGAACATACTCAATACATCACCAAATATCAGTTTAATAACACCAAAATAAAAATAACAAGTAAACTAAGACGCCCCTCCCCGGTGCTACGTATCAGAGCCAGACACAACCGACTAGAAGAAGGTATGAGTAGAGCTGTCAATGGGCCGGGTTCGGGCTGGCCCGTCCCGGCCCATCGGGTCAAACAGCGTATACGGGTCGGGTCGATATTTTGATGGGCTGCAAAATTTACGGCCCGAGCCCGCTCACCACCAGCCCATGGGCCAACGGGCCAGCCCAATGGGCCAACCCAATGGGCCACAAATCATTGACTTTTTAGAATTTTGACAAAAATAGTTTTAATGTCTCGTTAAAATATGGAGCTGATACAATTTATGACTTCCACGGTGTAGTTTACAATTTCGCAGTACTTTAGTGTTTGCTAACTTTAATTAACCTTTTTCCTTTATTTCATTAAACATGACGGGTACAATACAAACAGAAATATTAGAGATTTACACAAAATTGCTTCATTTTCTTAAAAAAATTGCTCTATTTTCTTTACTTTTTTATTAGAGATTTACACAAACGGATGAATATTAGAGATTTACACAAAATTTATTTACTTTTTTATTTTTTTTTTACTTAAAAAAATTGCTCCATTTTTTATTGGACCATATTTTAAAATTTTAAAACTAAAACAAAAAAGTAACGGGTCGGCCCGAAGCCCATCAGGCCGACCCGGCCCGGCCCAATACTATCATCGGGCCCATCGGGCCGGGCCAAAAAAGATACCGTTGATTTTGGGCTACTAATTTTAGAGCCCAGGCCCAACCAAAAAATCGGGCCATTGGGCCGGCCCAATGGGCTGGGCCCAAATTGACAGCTCTAGGTATGAGGATAACCTTCACTCGCTATCACCTGCACGTTGCCGACATGAGAAGCAACATAAAAGCAGTAGGGTGAGTCTATTTACATAAATAATAGCATATAGGATAAGCATTACACTAGGGAAAGCAACTAAAAGCACCAATTCACAACGATATCAACATACACCATTAAATTTACAATTACCAAGAAACACCGCCGAATGCATGATTAGTGCATGAAATGCAACCCAACTCCACGGGCATATGCATGTGGATCCATCACCAAAATAAGCCTTGAGGGCACTCACCAAATTTATAATAAGGCCGAAGCCTACTCACCAATAAATGCACATGGTTTATGTGACGCCATGAACAATGCACCATAACACACCATATTCACCATAATGAGCAATAAGCATAATCACCAATAATTAATAGACTCACCATTGCTATTAATTAACTCACCATCACCAAAAAGAGGTCATAGACCCATCACCAATAATTGATTTGACCATTAGAAACATCACCAATTAACACACCTCCAATTATAGCTCAAAGGCTAGCAATTAACCCACCAGTTACACCAACACCAATTAAATAGACTAATTTAAGTCATCAACACGGAACAGGCAAAAATAAGCAAAACTGCACTTAGACACTAACTAAGACACAAACTGCAACACAGGGCAGCACACTGGCGCCCTGGCGCAACACAAACAGCAACACAGGGCAGCACACTGGCGCCTTGGCGCAACACAATCAGCAACACAAACTGCAACACAACTAAGACACAGGCGCACACTGGGCAGCACACTGGCGCCCAGGTGCAACACCGCACAAGTGCTGAATTCCTACAGCAGTGCACCTACTTCGGCGAATTAATTAAAATAGCAAACGACATCGGATTTCAACAAAAGACCACTCATTGGAAAGCCCTCTGAGTGTAGTTTCTGCCTATAAAAACCGAACCTACTCACAGTTTGATTCCAGAAATTTGACCCAACTTTGGAGACTCATAACTTGAGCACCACAACTCCAAATTGAACGAACCCGGTGCCAAAACGACCGGCTTTAAGTCTATTTTCAAAAACAAACAGCCACATAATTTTTGGATCAACCAAACAGTACCAGTTTCAGAAAAATCGAAACTGTGTCCAGAAATGCACAAAAACCATAAACAAGTAGAACTCATCATGATCAATTCCCAAACAACAATTTCAACATCACATACTTATGCATTTCGTCAAACACCACATAAGCATAGTAACCTCACCTCCAAAACTCATAGGGTAATATCATCAAACACCTTGCATACGTAGCTTGTATCATGTTCATTTCAACAACAAACAACATAGATTCATCAAATTGAGTTCAAACATAACATCAACCATGAAAACAACACAACAATCAATCAATTAATTATCCTAGAGCCTAACCCACATAGAACACTCATCATATAAGTTATTATGAATGAAAGAGAGCCCCCTAACCTTAGAAAATTGAAGAACCAAGCAAAACTCCTAGCAACCAACAAGAATCACCAACCAAGCGAGCTTTTTCCTCCCTTCCTTGAAGCCTTCACGCCAAAACCACCTCTTCTTCTCCCCTTTGCAACCTTCGGCCGCCGCTCCCTCTCTCCCTCTTCTCACTTTCTATTTTCTTTTCTTTGCTCCAATGAGCACCTTCTCATAAGACCCCTAGGTTTATTAGTTGAACTTGGGCCACTTAATGGGCCATGGGCCATGGATCACGGGCTTTCCACTTAAGCCCTAATTTAACTAGTTGGTGCCACCAATTTCCTAATACCACACCTCCACTTAATTAATTAATATAATTTTCTCAATAATCTAATTATATCAACTAAAATAAATTAAATACCTAAATACTTAATTAAATAAATTAATTAAATATTTAGGGTGTTACAGCTTTGGTCACATTGCTTTGGATTGCTGGTTTAGGTTTGATGAACACTATGTTCCACAGGCAGCTGCTCCAACAACTACTGCGCCGCTTCACAGGCGCCTGCACAACAGGCACAGAACACTGGTGAAGCCTCAACTTCAGGCACTGCACCTCCTCAAGCTCTTGCAGCATACACTTCATTTGATCCTTCAGCAGCAGAACTCTTTATAGTGCCTCCTGAGATAGCTCCTCAAGGTTACTATGCTGATACTTGTGCTTCCAATCATTTTACTAACACTTCAAATTATTTGTATCATTGTAGAGCTTACACAGGTACACAGAAGGTACACATGGGCAATGGACAAGGCTTTCCTATCCAATGCACTGACATCCTCACCCTACACTCCACACATAACCCCACAAAACACTTTACACTTAAGAACACTATTGTTGTCCCTGCTGTAACCCGTAATCTTATCTCTATAGGTCAATTTTGTGAAGATAATAATGTATTCTTTGAGTTCCATTCACATATCTTTTTGTCAAATGCCAGGACTCTAAACAGGTTCTGTTTCAAGGCACTAGAGGAACTAATGGTCTATTCTTTCTGCCCTCCATTGTTCCGGTGGTCAAGCCTACTGCTCTGGCAGCAACTACTTCTGATTTGCATTCTACTACTATTTCTAGTGTACCCTCTACTACCTCTACTCATAGTACTACTAGTAACTATCATGTTTGGCACCATAGTCTAGGACACACAAATAGTAGAACTGTTTCCACTGTCTTGAATCTTTGTAACCATTCTGTTGCATCCAATAAAATGTTTGAATTGTGCAAATCATGTTCAATAGGTAAATCTCATCGCATTCATTCACCTCCATCCACTACACTACATCACACACCCTTTGAACACATACACACTGACTTATGGGGACCCTCCCCTTCACTTTCTAGTAGTGGTTATTCATATTATATTGCTTTTGTTGATGCAAGCATTAAATTTATTTGGTTCTATCTTTTTAAAAGAAAATCTAATGCCATACATGCCTTCCATCAATTCCACAAACTTGTCCAAACACAATTTTCCACCACAATCAAATCTCTTCAATCTGATTCAGGGGGAGTTTAAACCTTTCACTCTTGAACTCACTGCCTTAGGTATCACTCATAGATTTACTTCTCCTTACACCTCTCATCAGAATGGTACTGTTGAGAGGAAGCATAGGCAGATTGCTGAAATGGGCCTTACCCTTCTTACACATTCATCTATGCCCTTATCCTATTGGGATCATAGTTTTACAACTGCTGTACATCTCATAAACAGATTGCCCACTTCTGCTCTGCCCTCCTATATTCACCCTATCAAGCTTTTTTCAACCAAATCCCTGACTACTCCTCTCTTAGGTCCTTTGGTTGCACTTGCTTTCCTCTACTCACACCCTACAACAAAAATGAGCTTCAAATGCATAGCCAAGAGTGTGTCCATCTTGGCCCTTCACCTCATCACAAAGATTTCAAATGTCTCAGTGCCAATGGTTGCATTTACATTTCCAAAGATGTTACTTTCCATGAAAACTCCTTCCCATACTCAACAATGTTTCTTGACTCATCACTATCCTCTCCTAAACCTACTGCAGCCTCTGTCCTGCCTCTGCCCTCTAGTCTCAACTCCTCACCATCATCCATACCTACTATATCACCAGCCTCAAGCTCATCTGCCCACACCAACTCACAGTAACTCACCTGCAGATACCACTGCCCAACCCTCTCCTCCACCATCTCTGTAACACCCTAAATATTTAATTAATTTATTTAATTAAGTATTTAGGAATTTATTTTAATTAGTTGGATATAATTTAATTAAGTGAAATTATGTTAAAATGGTGTAGGTGGTATTAGAAGGTGGAGGCGCCAATTAGATGAACTTGGGCTTAAGTGAAAAGCCCAAGCCCATGATCCATGTAATAGGCGAAGTGCTAAGTCATTGGGGATTAGGGTTTTGGCTAGGCATTTGCGAATTGAGAATAGAGAATAGAGAGTGGGAGAGGCGCCGTGGAGAAGAAAAAAAGAAAGGAGAGGTCGCAAGCTCAAGGAGGAAGAGGAACGTGACCCGTTGCTGTGGTTCTGTTCGTGACTGTCTCTAGGGCTCCTGTTCTTCAAATCCAAGGTAATGGGAGTTCTATCTTTCTATATAATAGATGTTTATGATAGGTTTTAGGGTAGGGTTAGCCTAGATCTATCCATGATCATGAATGTGTATGTGATTTCATGTTTTGTTGATGATTTATGCGTGATGCTCATGATTGATGGCTGAAAAATCCCTTTGGTTGGTGTTATGGGCGCCTAGGGCGCCATGTGCTAGATTTGTGTTGCTGAAATTTTTTGTTGCGGGAAGTGTTGCTGGGCGCTGGGCGCCAGTGTGCGTGTGTTCTGTGCTGCGCGTGTGCTGGGTGCTGGGCGCAGGTTCCCTGTGCCTAGGCGCCAAGGGCGCCTAAGTTTGGCTGCCCGTGTTGCGTTCCTAAGTTGTGTTTCCGTGTAGTTATGTTGCCTGGATGTCATTGGTGCTGAGTTTTGGTCGCTAAATTGCGTATTCTGAAATGTCACTGGGATCCCCTCCCTTGGGCGCCAATGTTGCTGCCTGCGCCAGTTTTTGTGTTGCTGCCTGTCGAATTTGTTGAGACAGAAGCTGTCGAAGTGCTGAGACAGAAGCTGTCAAAGTGCTGAGACAGAAGCTGTCGAAGTGCTGAGACAGAAGCTGTCGAAGTGCTGAGACAGAAGCTGTCGAATTTGTTGAGACAGAAGCTGTCGAATTTTTTGAGACAGAAGCTGTCGAAGTTACTGAGACAGAAGCTGTCGAAGTGCTGAGACAGAAGCTGTCGAATTTGTTGAGACAGAAGCTGTCGAAGTTACTGAGACAGAAGCTGTCGAAGCTACTGAGACAGAAGCTGTCGAATTTGTTGAGACAGAAGCTGTCGAATTTGTTGAGACAGAAGCTGTCGAATTTGTCTCATTTTTCCCCCTATTCTGTTTTTGACGTATCTTTTGACTCGGGCATCCGTTTTGAACGTTTCAAAAAGTGTTGGGAAGCTTTTCCAGTTGTCTACCTGTGTGTCTTATTTTTAAAATAAAAACTTATTATTTTCTGGTGGTTTCTGGGCGCCCAAGTGGCTGTCCCCGGTGGTCATTACAGTGACGTTGTAAAGCCATATTGAGTCCTTTAAAAATCCTTTTTGCGTATAACCAACAGTTTTAACGCTTTATTGTCAAAATGGGTGATTATGACGATGATGCCCTTAGTGGCTAGTTAAATGACGTTTTTTCCCTTAGTGGCTAATATTATTGATGATGATGTGTAAATGACGTTTTTGTCCTTAGTGGCTAATATTATTGATGATGATGTGTAAATGACTATTTTTCCCTTAGTGGCTATTGTTTGTTTGGTGACGTTTATGGATAAGTGACGATGAGGCCTAAAGGGCTAAGCGACGATGATAATAAGCGACGATGAAATATAGCGACGTTGTTGTCTGTAATTATGAATTGACAGGTGATGTGCCTCTTATTTGGCAAATTGGTAAGTGACGGGTCACAGAGTTGACAGTGATTGTGTGTTTGTGTGTGGTGCATGTCATAGTGTCTCATGTATTCTATGTGCATGAACCCAGCGACGATGAGGCCATAAAGGCTAAGCGACGATGAGGCCATAAAGGCTCAGCGACGATGATGAAAGGTACCTCATGCATATGCCCGCGAGTGGGTTGCATTTCATATAGTCACATGACATTGTGATGAGTTGTTGTATTGACGTAATTGATGACTGTGATGTGGCTACTCTAGTGCTGTGACTTTGACTTATTGCTTATCATATGATTTATTATATGGATTGAATTGGACTCACCCTTCTGTTTGAATGTTACCCCTATGCGGTAACGTGCAGGTGATCACGAGTGAAGACCTAGGTATCTTCACTAATTTGAGTCGGGTCGTCATGCTCTGATACGTAGCACTCAGGGGGGAAACGAACTTGATGTTTTAAGACCATTTTGGTTGTTATATGTTATTTGATGGTTTCTCTTTATGCAATTTTCCGCTGTGTAGTTGGTTTTATTGATATTAAGGTTGTGGCGATGATGACTGATGCTTGAGGTTTTCCCCATTGGGGGCGTGCTACGTATTGCACAATTATTGTTGTTGAACTGTTTTATTAAAGTACGATGTTTTATTCGAAGTATGTGTAACACTCCTTGCGATGAAAGCGATTTTGAACTCTGATTTTTATAAACAAATTAACGGGTAGAAAAGGGGTGTTACAATCTCCAATCCCAATCAACCCTCCCATTACCTCGGAACCTACTAGCCCTTCAGCACCAAACCTGAACACCCACCCCATGACTACTAAGAAGCAAAGAAGCCTCAAACCTCGCCTGTTTGCTGCTCATGTTGCCCCTGCTACTGTGAAGCAACTCTCTCACAGCCACATTGGCTTGAGGCAATGAAGTGTGAATATGAAGCACTCATGAAGAACAATACATGGTCTCTCACTCACTCTCCTCTAAATCGTAAATCTATTGGATGTAAGTGGGTTTTCAGAGTAAAAGAAAATCCTGATGGAACAGTCAATAAACACAAAGCACGCTCGGTTGCTAAGGGCTACAATCAGCTTCCTGGTCAAGACGTTAGAGAGACTTTCTCACCAGTTATAAAGCCTACCACCATCCAAATTATTCTCACTTTGGCTCTCACTTACAAGTGGGAAATTCAACAAGTTGACATCAACAATGCCTTCATTAATGGGCATCTAACTGAGGACATTTATATGGACCAACCACCAGATTTTATCTCCAATGATTCCTCTCTTGTTTGCAAGTTACATCGTTCAATTTATGGTTTGAAGCAGGCGCCTCGCGCCTGATATGAGACTCTGCAGGCTGCTCTGTTACAATTTGGCTTCAAACACAGCCAATGTTATCATTCTCTCTTCGTCTACAGCACTTCAGGTGTTCAGTTATTTGCATTGGTATATGTAGACGACATATTAATCACTGGTATATGTAGACGACATATCAATCACTCCTGGCTGAGCTACATATCCTCACTCAACCTCCCATTCTTCTATGTGATAACCTAAGTGCTGTCATGCTATCACATAATCCTATCTTGCATGCTAGAACAAAACATTTGGAGCTTGACATCCATTTTGTCCGGGAAAAAGTGGCTGCAAAGAAGCTTGTTGTTCAGCATGTTCCTGAGTCTCTGCAGCTGGCTGATGCTCTCACAAATTGCCTATCTGCCACAGCTTTCATTGAGCAAAGATTCAAACTCAAAGTGGTTAATTATCATCAACCGCCTTTGAGTTTGAAGGGAGAGTAATAGAGTAATCTTCATATTGTAATAATAGAAAGGTAATAGGCTAGTTACATCATACAATTGGTTGCCACATCAGCTGCTGACATAGCATTGACTAGTCAGCTTGTATAAATGTTGTGACAATGTACACAATTCAATAGCAATGAAAATATCAAATTCTCACACCAGGATTCAGTTAGAATTCTGTTAGATTGTTAGATTCTTTCACACCCAACTCGCTTATAACATAAAGATGTTTTACACTCTCAACATTATAGTTTCGGGCAAACAGTCAATTCTGGTCTTTGAAAGTGTAAGTTGCTGTCATTTTGGTCTCGACTTTAAAGAAACCACAAAATAATCGTCGAATGTCTCATGTTAGTCGCTTTGGGTCCTCGTTGTTATCTCATACTGCCGACTTCGTTTATTTCATTTACATGACACGTTTTCTACCAAACTGGATGCTTACGTGGCACGATTTCTTGAGTCACAATGACCTACTTGACAGCCCACACGTCACATGGACTACTTTGACATTAACTAAGGACCAAATTAACATAAAATAATAATAAAAAGTTTTGATAAAAAAATTCTCTCTTTTCTCCTCTCTCTTTTCAATCTCCCTCTCCTCCTCTCTCCCCCCTCCCCCCGCTCTCTATGTGATTCTTAAAAAAATGATATTTTCTATTTAGTCCTTTAGATCTAGTGTGAGATACCAGAATAATATGAATATCATTGGAAGTGAATTGTAAGTGTAACCTAAGAAAAAAGCTCAAGATTTGCATCGGAAGACAACATTGATTGTATCTTTGAATTAACTTTCATCAAAATTGTTTTGGTCCCACTTATTTGTGCACTAATTAAATAACTTATCAATGAAATTGAGAGCTAAGATTCGATTTCAAACTTAGACAACTTATGACCAAAATCGTTGGCTCAGTGGCTTAATCTACCCTGAGACACGGGGGGTCGACCCGGTGCTCCTGGGTTCGATTCCTGCAATGGACAAACTCAATGTTGGTCAGTGCGAAATTTGATTCTAAGCACGAGCGGAGATTAGTCTTTTGTTGAAAGCGTTGAGACATTCCATGAGTAGCGATGGTCCGAAGAAAAAAAAAACAACTTAGACAACTTATTGATTGAATATTGTATATTATTCAAACTCATTTTTATCTTATCTTTTATTGCAAAACAGGCATAATATTAATAACATTAATAATAAATTTTTTTTGACAAAAACATTAATAATAATAATAATAATGCATAATGACAAGTCCTCCTTTGACTAAACTTTTGTTGCATTATCTTTTTAGACCATTATACCCTTGAAATGATAATTTTTTTATTAACTTTTTTAAATAATAATTTTTAATTAAATTTTAAATTTAAAAAATTTATAATTTTCAAATGAAATTAATAATTTGACTGTCAAGAGAATAGGTTTTCTTTGACCGTCAAGTTTGGTGTCGCATTTATTTACAATTATGCCCTGGATGAATTTTTTTGACTTAACTAATCCTAAAATAGTTAGATTTTGATTTATCTTTACTTAACCAAGAGTGTAAATTTATCTATGACTCCGCTACTTAATATTTAAACGATTATTGTCTCACTTTATCTCTAGACCATACCCATGATCTTTTTATTCAAAATTGAATTTCCTAGAACACAAGATATGATCTCTCCTTATAAAGAACGTTCTATCATGCCTTTATTTGTGCTACGAAGTGAGACCAAAATAATTTTGATGAAAGTTAAATCAAAGATTACTAGAATGTCTTCCGATGTAAAAGTCATCAGTCTCGCAAATCTTGAGATATTTTCTCAAGTTATACTCACAGTTCACTTCTAAGCATGCTTGTTTTTGCAGAATATTATTACCGAAATATTATAAATTTTCAGCATGTATACAATATAAACCAATGAATATGTGACAAAGTCCATAATATGAGGGGAAAATAATAGGTCAAGCCGTAAGAAAAAGGAAAGGTAGAGTCTCAGTAACATAATATGAGTGGAGGCTAATAGACTACTAAATGTTTAGCGTCTAATGCTTAATACTTTATTAAGTTAGAGGTAAGCAAACACTATTTTTTTCGAATGACATCTATCCTATACTAGCTCTAGAGGAGAGATAGTGAGAGGAGAGAGAGAGAGAGAGAGAGAGAGAGAGAGAGAGATGAGGGAAAGAAGAGAGCGGAGAAAAGGGGGAAGAGAAAGGGGGATGAGAGATAGATAGAGAGGGAGAAAGAGAAATGGGAGAGATGAGAGGGGGGAGAGGCGAGATTGAGAGAGGGGGATAGGGGGAAAAGGAGAAATTTTATCGTTTTAATATTATTTTGGTCCATGGTTAATTTCAAAATGATCCCCGTGACATGAACTATCAAGTGGTTCAGTGTGACTCAAGTAAATATGCCACGCAGGCGTCCAGTTTAGCAGAAAATATGCGACGTTGGCAAAATAGATGAAGTCAACAAATTTAGGTAAAAACGGAGACCCAAGTGACTAACAGATGAGACATTTGAGAATTAATTTAAAGCTTCTTTGAAGCCATTAACTAAAGTTACATCTAGTTACACTCTCAAATGACTATTTGCCATTATAGTTTCACAATGTAAGTAAATTAGCTAATTAATTCTATCGAGTTGTAACTACTATTCCAAACTATCATAACTAACATAACTAACAAATTAAAGAAAAACACTCCCCTCAAATCGAATTTGGTCTCGGTAAGTCACCATTTGACAAAGCTACAACAAGTTGTTTTTTTAGAACACCGTGAGATTGGTGCCCCTAGAAACTTGAATATGTACTCTGAAGTACTCCCTGTATCAGATTTATCTCGACACCAATCAAAATCAAAAAAAGCCAGTCAATTCACATGCATGTTGTTTTGACTTGACAGGAACAAAACACCAAAATCCAGTGTTCCCTTCAAATACCTCATTATCATTTTTGCTGCAATTAAGTTTGAGCTTTTTGGTTCACTAATGAATCTGCTGATGAGTCCAACTGCATAACATATATTAAGCTTGTTATTGCAGACATACTTCAGTGAGCCCTTCATCAGCTTGTACAGAGTGATGTCAACTTCTTTGTTGTCCTTCACCAGTTTCACATTCACCTCTGCTGGTGTAGTAGTATTGCATTCAAGCATTCGGAACATTTTAGGACTTCAGATAGATATTTTTGTTGATGCATCAAAATCCCTTCTTGGAGTCTTCACAAATTCCATCCCCAAGAAATATGATAGGTTGCCTAAATCAGTCATTTTAAATTCAAATTCCATACCTCTTCCTCTTCATCTTCATAGCCATTGATCAATAAATTATCTACCTAGAGGCAAATTAGCAGCATACTCGAGCCTTTTCCTCTATCTACATATACTCCATACTCTTTATTTACATATACTCCATACCCCATTGCACATTTGGTAAGTTTGTGCACTAATAAAAGAGTCATTTGGATTCAGTTTTAGCTCAAATACCCACTTCATATCAATTGTGTGGGTGGTATGCTGTTCTTGCTTTTCGTAAAACAACAAATTCGTACTATCAATCATTTTCCATCATTTATTTATCCAAGAAAAATAGATCATCCATCCAAAATTTTGTGGGCAACTTCCTTATCCAGTAATGTATGCATATCTCAATGAATCTAAATTTAAATAGAGGCATAACATTTAAGACAAAAAAAATAATAAGAAGAAAGGGTTGGAGAATGGCATAAATAAGAACAATAGACAAAAGGTACACGTCATTTTTCCTCCAAGCACCGCAACACTGACTCGGCAAAGTTTTGTTGCCTACAAATGCATGATAACCAAGTAACCAACACATCAAACAACACAAAACATAAGAAATAAAAAATCCAACACACATGACAAGTACATGTAAATTTCTAACAAACAGCGTTATGCTGCAAATTGCACTTTCTAACACACTCTTTATCAAACCTTACTAGTGTATTTAACGAATCCTATTTGTAGTGAAGAAACATTAAAATTGTTAAATGCTAACACTACTTTGACAAAAATTGTAAGGTTCAAGTAGTTATTTTATTCTTCCAAACAACTGTGACCAAATTCTTCAAACATCAACAAATCATGCTTATGTGAATATAAAACAATCGACCATACTATTCAATAAAGCCAAAAACCTTCAAAACAATAATTCTACCAAGTTCAAATGCAATGTATAACATCACAGATTCAGTGGACACCTAGAAAAACAAAATGAAATTGAACTTACTTTCTTTCTGTAAGCTTTGGGCTAGGACGAGAATACTTAAGATATCCATCCCAAGGAACCTTTTTAAGGCCAGCACGTTGTGAGATTATGTCTCTGACCCTGCACAATTAAAAGAAAATAGACACATTCAACACAGAGAGAAAGCCAAACAAAGATCTCTGCATACATTTGGGGTCAAGATTATCTACCTTTCCGCAAACTCGATGGGTGTCTCTCCTGGCCTAAGGTTTTGTGGCTCCAAGTACCAAACATCACAAACAACAGCCCAAGATGTCGTTAGCTGCAACAGATGTTTAGAAAATGATTGCCTGCAAATGCATGAATTGCGGAGTCTCTATTAAAGCAATGAACAGTGAGTGCGGTAGAAATAATTAACATGAGAAACAACTTACTTTCGACTATTCCAGAAAGCATCCACAAAAATTTTGTTGTACTTGATTGCAACTGGGCAAACTGTGCAGCCAAGTTCAAATGCACCCTAAACACCACCAAAAATTAGAAGGCTTCAATGGAAGTTTCTAGAGAATAGGAACAGGAAAAGAAGTCAATGGGTTCAAAATAACAGAAGAACAAGAAAGGAAAAGCTATTCCATAAATATATAGCATTGCTGCATTTTACATTATGCTTATGATCACATACCTTCTTGAACATGACTGAATAATGATTATTTACACAAGTTCCCTCAGGAAATATGAGAAGAGGATTGTTGTCAGCTCCCAGGACATGTTCCCTTAATCTGAAACATGTATACTATGTAAGTAAAGACAAATTTGAAATAAGATACATTTTCTAATGTTTATATTTATACTAACTTCCTTGCCACAATTTCACGATCTTTCGCCTCTGTTCGATTGAACCAGATGCATCCTACGCTCTCCAAAATGGTGCTTTGCAACAATCCTGCAGCGTAGCTAAATTATTTAATAAAAATAATAATTTTGTTAAGATAAACTATGATAATGACTCAACATTATGAAGCTATTAGCTTCTCTAAATCATCCATGATTATTCATCAGATACCCTGCTCTTCCTGACAGCCATTTACACCACCAAACAGCAAAAGATAGAGTGCCTAAGAACAAATTGAACGAGCCTAAAGTCCCCCCTCCCTCTGATATATTGGTTGACTAATTCAATCATATAAACACCAGTTAGATGACATGAATTTTTTTTAGGTTTAAATATGTTTTTCGTCCCTGCAAATATAGTCGTTTTTTAAAAAAGTCCCTGCAAAATAATTTTTTTTAAAAATGTCCTTCTGTTAGTCAGACGTTACAAAAATGCTGACGTGGCTGACGGAGTCACACGTGAGCCATAACACGTCAGATAATTTTATTTTTCTTTATTTTCCTAAAATCCCAAAACTATTCATCATCTTCCTCCTCCCAACTACTCTTGACCTTCATCTCCACATTAAGAAAACAGTACCACAAACCCAGGTTTCTTCAACCTCCCTGAACAACGAACAAAAACAACAACAATCTCTCATCTCATCTACGAACCATCATCATCATCATCATCTACGAACCATCTCTCATCTCTCTTCCAGCGTTTGCGTTTCATCATCATCACAAAGAACAAAAACAACAATCTGAAAAACAAACAATCCAAAAATGACAGTCTGAAAAACAACAATCCAAAAACAACCTAGAAAACAAAAACCCAAATGTCTCTTGTCTCTCAGCACAGAGAACCCTTGAAATCGAAATCATCTCAAAGCTTCAACCTGGAAATCGAAATCGTCTCTCATTCTTTCACCCTCGAAAATCGTGCCTTTCTTGAAGCTGGAATCATGGAAAGATCTTAGGTTTTGAGATTTGGGGATAGTGGGTTTGGGATTTGGGGATAATGAAAAATCAGCAAGAAGAAAGAAGAAGAAAGATTGTGGGTTTGGGATTTGGGGATAATGAAAAATCTGAAAAAGAAGAAGAAAGATTAGGTTTTGGGATTTGAGGATTAAGTTTGGCAATACTGATCTATGTATTCTGTAGATGTATATTTGGCAATACTGATCTTATCCCATTACAAGTACTGTAGGAAGAAAGATTGTTGTTTAAGTAGATTGTGGGTTTGTAAATGATGATGAAATGCTGGAAGAGAGATGAGATTTTATGTTGCTGTCGTAGATGATTATGATGAAGTTGGGAAGAGATGATGGAGATGATTTTTTGTTGTCGTTGATGATGAAGGTGAAGCTGGAAAGAGATGATGAAGAAGCTTTATTTACATTTTAATATTAATATTTTAAAAATTTTAATTATTAAAAATATCTGACGTGTTATGGCCCACGTGTGACTCCGTCAGCCACGTCAGCGTTTTTGTAACATCTGACTAACAGAAGGGCATTTTTAAAAAAAAGTTATTTTGCAGGGACATATTTAAAAAAAAAATTGCAGGGACTTTTTTAAAAAACGACTATATTTGCTGGGACGAAAAACACATTTAAACCTTTTTTTATAATATTATCTTGAAGTATTTTAAGATTATCTTTTAGGATTGGTTTTCATATTTCTTAGTTATTATCATAATTTATTTCCACGCTTTATTAGAATTAGGAGTCTATCATTAACATAAATAAGGGTCAATGCTTTGTCTTCACATCATCAGGATATCAAACCATAACAATAATTCAAAGTACTTATTCCTCTCTCATTCTCGTCTTAAGTCTGTAACATAAATATGGTATCAAAGCTGTGCACCCTCTATGACCTATCTTATCTTTATTCCATTACCAAGTACCCTAAAGTTTGTGACTCTACTGTAATAATGTCATTATCCCCGTTATTTCTTTCTTTTCTTCAGCCATGAACAAGCTCCAGCCACCCTTTCTCTCTCTCTCTCTCTCTACCATGTGTCATGTCATGTTTCTATTGCATTTAGATTCCTTTTCCAACCACAGCCATCACTGTCTTCTGCCACCAGAATTTTTTCCTAGTGAGTTTTCAAGCCAAATCACCACCTGATTCATCTGCATCTGATCTACAACCTCCCAAAATCTACTATACAAATGCCCAAGGATATGTCTGCATGCTCTGCTATTCAATCATGTTGTTTCAGTACTTACATGTTGCTGCTGTCACAGCCTCGCGGGTGGAGGCATACCCAGCTATTGTTTGCACCATCGGCATCATCTCCCCATCCACTTCCCCAGATATATTCGTGTTTCTCCAATTTGGCCTACCATTGGATGTGTTTCTTTGATAACACTAGTTTTGGGCAATGTTTCAGCATTCTTTTTCCGAGCAGCTGTAGCCTGTACTCATTGGCGCACAATTTGAGTCACACCACTATCTTTTATTAATACCTTTCTTTCTTTGGTATGACCTCGGTTTCAGTGACAGTGTGTCTCCTTACACTAACACCTTACAAAGAAGACCCTTTCTGGTTGTCTTTTTGAGCATATTCACTGGCACGGTCCACCAACTCACAGCATTTCAAAAGTTTTCCATCAACTGCATGAGGGTCTCGTGTTTTTCCTGTTAACGCTTTCTCGTGTTTTGCCCTAGTTTGGTCATTTATTGGTTCAAGAATTTCATGTTTTGTCATAGTTGCAGTTTGGCATTAGTTGTCTCGGTTTCATATGACCTTATTTTTGTCCCAATTGCTGTCTAGGGCCCTGGTTTTGTCCCAATTGCAGTCTGGCATCAGCTTTTGTCACAGCTATAATTTGATCTTGATTTGTCTCAGATGCTGTTTCGCCTAAAATTTTGTACCCCTTGGGAAATAGCCTTGCTAGTTTTCAATATCAAATTGTATTACACGATTATTCCTCTTTCAAGAGAAACATTCGTAACAAGCTTAAAGCTCAAGCTTCAAGGAGAGTGTTAGATAATATTAAAATATCTTTTATTCTTATATGCTGATATTATCTTAGAGTTTCTAGATTATCTCATAGGATTGATTTCTATATTCTATATTTCTTAGTCATTATCATTATTTGTTTGTTTGATTAGGAATAAGAGTTTAGTATCAGTGTAAATGAGGGTTAGTGCTTTGCCGTTTGTATCACAATATATCAAACAATATTTGTAATTCAAAGTAATTGTTCCTTTCTCTTCTTATTTAAAACCTTAAAATTTCAACGACAAAAAAAAATCTTAGAACAAAAAGCTTATTATTCATGGTGAAGACACGCATTCTGTGTATTATATTCAACACACGGTATTCTATATGCTTACCAACCCATCCAGGATGCTTCTGCATAATAACAGCAAAAGCAGTCATCTGTTCTAAGATAATGAAATCAATCATGGAAGTGTGGTTAGCAACAAAAACCTGTAAACCAAATGAAGGAAAAACTTAGATTAGTAATAAATAACACTTATCTTACCTGAACAGGTAAGTAAAGATAATATGACAACACAACTTTAATAAATCTTAGACAACCTGTTTTGGACGTCTGCTGGGCCTTGGCCCATGGTACTTGACAACCCCAGTCCAAGACGCAACAAAGAAACTGCACATCATCTCTACCAAAATCCTCTGAAGGAAATAAATATAAATACATTTAATTTGATGAACAAAAGGTAAATGTGCTGGAGTTAACACGCAGCAAAGTTAAAATAGAGAGGCCATGTTAGGGAATATACACAATTCATTGCATACAAAAACAAGAAACAGAAGACACTGTACTGTGTACTTCATTGCCTACATAATTCATTGCATACAAAAACAAGAACAGGAAAATATTATGTACTGTGTACTCCACTGCATACAGCATCTATTAACCACATAAATCACTACACAGGAAAAAGTAATATTATGTCTAGTTGTCCACCAAAACATTGACCAAAACTATTTCTACGGAACTTCAACAATAAAAAAGACACCTCCACAGGTGGTTTTCATTATTCAACATTCTACCAACTGTTCCATTAGTTTAATTAACCATTTGATTTTTACATGCAGCCAATCAAGAATCTTTTCTTTTTGCAACTAACCTGACTATTAATTAGATATTAAAATCCTTATTGCAAGAGAAAATCCTCCACCTATGAAGTAAAAATAAAAGCAAAAAGTAAGGAACATACGATATTTTCCCCACTAGGAGAGCAAAATGACTTGAATCCAGAAAATAGATACTTAAAACCAAATGAAGGTGAAATTCAGTACAATACTCAAATAAAAGTACACAATCAGATATCAAAATCTGTACACAACCTGAAATATATACACCTTATTTTAAGAAAAATACTAGTATATCAAAAAAAAAGTTTATATATCAATATCGTCAAGACAACTGAAACCATGAAATTTATTATGGTTCAAGAAAAGCTGAATAAATACTTTTATATTCCGAGAGGTCATTTATATTTCATGCTGTTATAGAATGGCCATTAACTTGGAAAAAAAAAAGAATGGCCATTAACAGTAGTTTCAGTAGTGTGTAAGAAAAGAGACAGACAAACCAATGTTAAAATAAGCAAGAATAAGTTGACTATGCACCTCAATATTCCTCCTCAGCTTGTCATGTCCTTTCAATAAGAGGTGCACTGGAATGAAGGATGAAAGAAATATTATCCATCCTATTGTTAACCCTAGAACCCTGGAGGATCAATAAGGATAGCGTCAATTTGCCAGAAACAATCAGTAAATGAGCTTGTTTAACATGAAAAGCAGCAAAGAGCAAGAAATAGCCAAATATAATGAGCTTGTTAGTGCTTAATTACACAAGAAAAAAATTGAAAATCAACCAAGCAGACCCTATAATAGCCAAATTTAATGGGTATAATGCATAGCATTAGGAATAACTAACCTTGTAGGGAACAATATCAAATATCGAACCACAACTCCAAAACACCATAAAGGAAACAAATAAATATTCCAATTCCATGGTTCTGGAGGAATTGACTTGAAACATCTCGTGAATGAGTCCTGTTCAACATTAAAAGTTATGAATGGTAGAGCAACCACTAAAAGCTAGCCATGAAGGAAAAAGAGGTTTTCAGTCTATTATCAAAACAAGACAATAAATCTAATAGATTCCACACACACACACACACAAAAGATATATATATATATATATATATATATATATATATATATATATGTTGTTGTTATTGTGATCTTAGAATACAAGTTTGCTTATTATCATCAATAACCTAAACAAACATGAAAATGAAACAGAATAGCTGAGATATATCATGTGATAGAACTGAAACTGGAAACAGTGAGTCTTGATCTCTTGAGTCTTGAGGTTTATTGATAAAAACAGAACGAAGAATTTACTACTGAATAGTGATGTTTATTGATGAACAATCAGAGAACAATAAGTTCCTCTGATGTAAAACAGAGACAGAAATCTGAGTAGGAAGATCCAAGAAACTGACAGGTATTTGAGAGCCTGTCCTCTCCCTAATACCAATTATTCCTACCTGAAAACCTGAACTCTAAATTTCCCTTCCCCTACTTAATTTAAACAGTTGCAAACATTAACAGTTACAAATACAATCAGTTGCAAGCACAAATAAAAACACAACCAGGTCGCCCATTACATAAGTCTTACGCCTCATTAGGTATTTCTTTTATTTTTAATAGCAAAATGTTTAAGCGAGTTGGGCCTCAAGCCCTCAAGGCTCAGGACCTCACATCTGCAGTGGGATCTGAACACACGTTCTTGTGGGATATGATTTGAATCCTTACCAATTAGGCCAACCTTCATTGGCTCTCACTAGGTATTCCTAATTGGAGGCCTTGGTCAGCTATAACATAATGTCATCAGAATTGGTTCTCTGAAAGATAATTACTGATACATCAAAACAAAAAAAATAGTAAAAACACAAATAAAATGAGGGAAAAAACTTACATCTATAATAGCACCTGCTGCCTCAGATAAAGTAGGAGAAATATCGAGCAAATCATGCCTGAAAAAAAACCAGACAAAAGGAGAAAACTAGTAGTATTAAAATCATGACTAAAACTCCAAACTTCCAAAAGATAGTAAAGAAAATACTGCTTCTTCATTGTATAAATATTTCCAGTATTCAAACATCAATCCTAGTCATGTACACATCATCCTTTGGTGTGCATATCAATCATGATTATTATTATATTAATTAGGATCAGAATAATCAGTTATGATTTCTTGTATTTATTGCAATTCTATTATAAATACAACCTAGTGTGATCCAATTGAGACGCACAGAATCACAAATTCAACATGGTATCAGAGCGGGTTCTAATCTTCTGACCCAGTCTCTGTGTCTCACCACCTTATAGTTTTTCAATTTCTCACTATTTTCTTCATTGCCACGACTCTTTTCCAGCTTTTTGCTGTTTTTATTCCTTGCAACTGTCTACCGCTGTCCGCCGCAGTCATCTACGGTGATTTCAAGATCCGCTTCTAACCACCGCGCGTGACGGTGCCTCCAGCCAATCTTCCGTCGCCGGCGTCACCTTGCACCACTGGTTCCCGATCTGGTCTCAGATTATTTGTTTGTCATGCCTTCTTTTCTCATTAATGGATTATATTGTGGTGACTTATCTTCCCAACGACAATCATTCCAATGGTGACTGGTGACTCTTTTCCCACATACGAATCACAAATGATGACTTCTCTTCCCATCGAAGATCATCTGATGGTGACTTATGTTGGTTATGACTCACAATATCTCAGCCAGACTTATGTTCAAATTTTGTGGGACAATGCTTTGTTTTATTGTAACAAGCTTAAAGCTTAGTAAGCTTTATCTTGAGAGGGAGTGTTAGAATTCTAGTCATGTACACATCATCCTTAGGTGTGCATATCAATTATGATTATTATCATATCAATTAGGATCAGTTATGATTTCTTGTATTTATTGCAATTCTATTATAAATACAATCTAGTGTGATCCAATTGAGACACGAAATCACAAATTCAACAAGTACAAACAGGATATTTAAGAATGGACAACAGAACATACAAGCGAAGCTTGCCACGAGGTTCTTGTTGAATAGCAGATCCTGAAGGGAGGTAATCCTCAATGTTGGGTCGGTCAAAATCTAATTCAGAACTTGAAGACTTGAGTTTTCCAGTGCTATTCATCAGTGCCGTGCTTTCACTTCTTCCAGTGATTTCTCAAAAGGAAAGGTGCAGTTAAAGTAGACTTCTGATACCCATTGTTTTCTGATACTGAAGATAGATCCATTTTTACTTTAACAGATCCCAGAAATTATAAAATAATAAGCTCAAGCCATGCCACATGCAACATGCAACATCTGTCCATCACTCAGCATTAGCAATTTCAGGAATATGGGATGCAGACTCCCGGATTTGGAGAGTGTGTGGGGTTTGTTTGTAATTATAGTCATGACAAAAAAAGTCCATAACCCAGCAAACATGTAAACCAACCGATTACTTATAGCCTCCTTAATTAATGCTAGAATTTCTGGTAACAGTAAAATCACCCATTAAAATTCAAATTTTTTGAATGTCCAAAATCCCATTTGATTACAGGAAGCCGAACAATTAATTTATTTAAATGTAAGGAGAAACACCACACCCACCCCTCCCAAAAAAAACGATTTTTTTTCAGTCATTTCATCAAACAGGCTCCGTGAAACCAGAGAAAGAATTGAGAACTGATCAAAAAGAGAACGAATTGAGAAACCAATACATGCAACAGCATTCAACAAGCGTAGAACCACGAAGCATACAAGATCAGATTCACAACTAATTAGACAGTGAAGGAACAAATTGAGATTGAGATTTGAGATCGAGAAACAAACCTTAGAAGAAGTGAGTTGAGAGCAACGAAAGCGTGCATCGATGTTGGTAGGGCGGTGAACGAATTAAGAAGGTGGCAGCGCCAATTAAGCAGTAGGATAGATATTGGTGGGGGACTACGTAGTAATTTTGCACACCTTTTCTGTGACCAAATCAGTGCCAACGTGTTAAATAGTTATTCAATTTTCTATTCTATGACTTCAATGAAATTACAAATTCTACCCAAGTTTTCACCGATCAAACACTCCATCCAAACACTCCATCTCAAGTAGGTAGTTCAGTTGGCGAGCTAAGAGATATCGAAGGAGTGCATCAAATGAGTGCAAGAATGAGGTCCCGAGTTCAACTCTCGGAAACTAACATTCTCCCGCCCCCACTAACATTGCTTATCAAAAAAAAAACCAATCAAACACTTCATTCATTCATTGCATAACAATCACTCTATGACTAGGTATTTTACATATAGAAGTCCCTCCGTTTTCGAATATAAGCAAAAACATCTACAAAGTCATGTTACCAAATATATGAATCTGTTTCTTTGTCTATGCTAGTTAATCAGGATTAGGCATGGCAACGGGGCGGGCCGGGGGCGAGTTTGGCATTCCCCGTCCCCGCCCCTACCTCTATCGGGGTCGGGTTTTGGATCCCCCAACCCCGTCCCAAACGGGGACGGGTTCCCCGCGGGTACCCGTTTCCGCCACAATTTATAGGAAATATACAAAAAATATATTTATAATAATTAATAAAATAAAATAATAATAATTATACAATGATAAAATAAAGTTAAAAGTATTAAAATAGATTTTTCTATAGGAAATAGATCAAAATTAAAAATAAACAAAATTTATGAAACAAAATGAATGAGTAAATATGCATATAATAAAATAAAATATTTAATTTATCTTTTGTCTAGCGGGTTTTGGGCGGGGACGGGGTGGGTATCGACAATACATCCCCGAACCCAACCCCGTCCCCAGTCAAAGCGGATTTTCCCCGTCAAACTCGGGGCGGGTCGGGTGGGTACCCGCGGGTTCGGGTTATGTTGCCATGCCTAATCAGGATCATGTTGGTCCTATTTTTTTTAGGGTAGAGGGCTCCCATAAGGGGGGCCTTTTTCCCCACACTTATTTATTTTGTGCCCAGAATGGCTCATGGCACTTTTGAACAAGACTATGGCGAGAGGTGATTTGCATGGTATTACCATCTGTCAAGGGGCGGCAACTATCTCTCACCTTTTATTCATAAATGATTGTTTCATTTTTTTTAGAGCCACTAGAGGCGAAGCTACACATATTAAGAAAGTTGTTAATGTGTATGAGAAAGCTTCTGGGCAGAAAATTAATTTTTAGAAATTAGAAATTTTCTTTAGTCGTAATGTCCCTTAAGCAGAGAAAGATTTAATTGCCACTCAACTAGGCGTGAATGTTTGTATGGGTACCAAAAAATATTTGGGTCTTCCTTCTATGATCAGAAGGAGCAAAAAATCTCTATTCAAGTTCATGAAGGATAGAATTTAGCACACAATTACACTACTAGAAAATGGGTTTTTAGCGTCCATATTTTAGCGTCGGCCACGACACTCACGCTAATAGCGTCGGCCTAGAGTCGGTTTGACCCACGCTACCCCACAAATTTGTTTGCTCTTAAAAAAAAAGTTAGTGTCGGATGTAGCAGACGCTACTCTAGAAATTAGCGTCGGCTAGGCCCACACTACACCAAGATCAATTATAGCGCCGGAATAAGCCGACGGTACATCTTGGGTAAGCTGAACATAATCCCTAAGGGGGCGTTTGTTTCAAGTTTAGTAATTTCATTCCTGGGAATGAATTTCCTAGGAACAAAATGATGGGAATCTTATTCCAAGGTATTAGTGAAAATTGTGTTTGGTAAATATTTATAACATTCCCAAGAATTATTCTAAGATTTGGAATATAGGTAGTTACTCATGGTTTTTATTCACATATTCATGGGAACTTTTTTCCCACCATTTACCTTGGGAATAAATCCTTGGGAATGATGGAAGTTATTTCACTCATAGGAATCTTGATACCTGGGAATATTTTTTTTCAAACTTCTAACAAACATGGGAATACTCATTTCCTACCTATGTATTCCCAGGAATGCTAATTCTACACTTGAAACAAACACCCCCTAACTCTCTTCTTCACCCTCAATCAACAAATCCCTAATTTTGTTTGTCAAAAAAAAAACAAATCCCTAATTTTCTTTCTCTCAGTCGCGTGTGAATCCCTCTTTCCCTCTCTTTCACTCACTCACTCAATCGACCCCACTCCTCATTCTCTGGCCCTCTCTTTCCCTCATCGTCGTCGGAGAAGGAGAAGGCTTGCGGTAGTGGGGGTGCGGCGTCCGGAAGCGGTGGAAGGAGAAGGCTCGCGGTGGAGGGTGGATCTTACAGCGGTAAAGACCACTGCGGGTGGTGTGGGTGCAGCGTCCGAAAGCGGTGGAAGGAGAAGGCTCGCGGTGGAGGGTGGAGCTTACAGCGGTAATGACCACCGCGGGTGGTGGTGCGATTGTTGAAGGCTCACGGTAATTCTCTCAAATTTTTTCTCCGAATCTTTCTTTTTTCCTTCTTTTTTGTTTCTGCTTCTCCTTTTCTTTTTCAGATTGCATTTTTTCCTCCTATTTTTCTTCTAACTCATTTTCACCGTGGCTAGTGATAAGTCATGTTTTAGTATGTTTTTAGTACTTATTTTAAGTAGTTTATTTGATGTTTTGATTCTAGTTTAGAGCTATTTTACTACAAATTGTTGGTTTCTATTCTCAGGTTATTATTGGAGCAATTGAGGAATTTTAGTGCTTAAAGAGCAAAGGATAAAAAGGCAAAAGGATGGGGAGAAGAATAAGAAATAGAAGGTGCAAAAATCAGATTTTGGAGGGAAGTTGAAAAAAATGGAAGGAAGCTGAAAAAACCCTGAGCGCGATCCGCGCGCCTGGGAGGCGCGATCCGTGCGCCCTGGCACGATCCGTGCGCCTGGGAGGCGCGGTCCGTGCGCCTTGTTCGCAAAATGGAAGGAAGCTGAAAAAACCCTGAGCGCGATCCGTGCGCCTGGGAGGCGCGATCCGTGCGCCCTGGCGCGACCCGTGCGCCTGGGAGGCGCGATCCGTGCGTCCCTTCTGATGGCCAAAAATGTTACAACTCTTCCCATTCTGTCTTTATGGATTGTAATTGATATTTAGTGCTTTGTCTCTGATCTTGGCCTATAAAAAGGACCCCCAATGTAGCTTCACAATCATCCTGGATCATTGTAATTCTCACTCTAAGTTTATGTTAAAGTTCTTGCAAGTTTTCTATTAAGGTTATTGTTATTCTGTCCTTTTTACAATTCAGTCTTTTACACACTTTATTTTATTTCTCGCTATTTACATTATGTCCTTCTCTTCTACTCCCTTGTCTACAATGAGCTATTGTGAGTAGACTTCTCTTAGTCTTGGGATTATGGGAAACAATCCAATGATGGTCCCTAAATAATCCCAAAGCTAGGCCCTATCTTATGATTGCTTTGACTTTTAATCTAATTCCATTGTACAAATTTGTATAACCCAAATGTCAAGCGAAGTACCGAAAGGTGAAGCTTGACATTAGAACAAATGGAATTAGACAAAGTAACCAAAGCATGAGAATAGCCGAGGTGACTTTGGGACAATAAGGTTGTGCTTAATGGGTTTCGGCGATGATCAACCATGAGAATAGGCTTGATCATCGTTTCGAGACACGTTCTTGTTGTCCGAAAGGAAACTTGAATTAAACCGCAAGAATACCTTGTCCTTAAAACAAACTAAATTATAAGATAGAGAATAGCTAAAGGGTTTTTCTATTACCATGATTGTGATCTAACCATGATCCCAAGACGCCTTTTTATATTCTAAATTAAAAATCAAACATTTTCCTACTTAATCATTCCTTTTCAGCTAATCATCACTAAGAATTAGATTGGTAGTCACATATAACTCCCTGTGGATCGATATTATTATTACGCGATATAACCGTATACTTGCGGTGTATCAAGTTTTTGGCGCCGTTGCCGGGGAGTTAGTGATATTGATCAAAATTTTGGTACCGGTTAGACTGAAAATTTTTCCTTTTATTTTATTTTCTTATTCTCTTCTTCTTTGAATGCGAAGAGTCCGAAGTCTCGGAGAAATTGTTCAACCAATTCCTGAGATTGAGAAATTTCTACATACAAGAAGAAGAGAATTGCGCAATAACCAACAAATGGCAGCTAATCAAAATCGTACTCTCAAAGAGTATGCTACGCCTTCTACGGCAGAGCCCCATGGTGTTATTGTGCATCCCAATGTTGATGCAAACAATTTTGAGCTTAAACCGTCTTTACTATCTATGGTCCAGCAGGACCAATTTTCTGGATCAGCCACTGATGATCCAAACCTTCATTTATCAATATTTCTTGAATACTGTGGCACTTTGAAATTAAATGGAGTGACTCCTGAAGCCATAAGGCTGAAACTTTTCCCTTTCTCTTTAAGGGATAAAGCCAGAGCTTGGTTTCACTCACTACCCAATGAATCTGTCACAACATGGGATCAACTGAGGCAAGCATTCCTTGCCCGATTCTTTCCCCCAAGTAAAACTGCTCAACTGAGGAATCAGATTACAAGATTCACTCAGAATGATGGGGAATCTCTTTATGATGCATGGGAGCGTTTCAAGGAAATGCTAAGGCTTTGCCCCCATCATGGACTAGAGAGATGGTTGATCATCCATACATTTTATAATGGTCTGTTGTACACCACAAAAATGACTGTTGATGCAGCTGCAGGTGGTGCCCTTATGAACAAGAATATTGAGGAAGCTTACGCCTTGATTGAAGACATGGCGCAGAATCACTACCAGTGGACAAGCAAGAGGGCCGTCACGGCTCCATCTGCACAAAAAAAAGAACCGGGTAAGTACGAAGTTTCTGCCCTTGATTATATAGCTTCTAGAGTAGATGCGTTTTTTGCTAAGTTTGATAAAATGAGCGTGAATGCTGTCTCTCCTACTACATCTTCTTCTTCTTGTGAAACCCTAGGGGCATCTATTGCTGGTTCTGAGCAAGCTAATTTCGCTCAAAAGGGGGATCCATTTTCAAACACTTATAACCCCGGATGGAGGAATCATCCAAATTTTTCATATAAAAATCCTCCATCAACTCAACCAGCAGTTGGAACACCCCCCGGTTTTCAAAATCAAAGGCCACCTCAAAAATCCAACTTGGAAACCTTATTGGAAACTTTTGTGTTAACTCAAACTAAGCAAAATGAAGAGTTCAAAAACCAAAACTCATTTTTGAATGATACTCTTGTCAAGTTAACAACAAAAGTGGACTCTATCTCTACTCATAACAAAATGTTGGAAAACCAAATTTCTCAAGTGGCTCAACAAGTCGCTTCATCCTCTAGATCCTCCGGAACCTTTCCTGGACAGCCAGAGCCAAATCCCAAAGCCCAAATTAATGCTGTCATTTTAAGGAGTGGTAGACAATTAGAAGAGCCTAAGGGAACTAATGAGGATAGTGTGAGTGAGAATGAGAAAGAAAGAGAGATTCAAAATGAAAGTGAGAATGAGAAAGAAAAAGAGATTCAAAATGAGAGTGAGGTAACTGAGGTTGAAAAAGAGAAAGAACCACCTTATGTTCCACCACCACCTTACAAGCCCAAGATACCATTCCCTCAAAGGTTAGCCAAGTCTAAGCTAGAAGTACAGTTCAAAAAGTTTGTTGATTTACTGAAAAAACTTCACATTAACATTCCATTCACAGATGCCCTGTCTCAGATGCCATCATATGCAAAGTTTTTAAAAGAAATTTTATCCAAGAAAAGAAAAATTGATGACAATGAGACAGTAGCCCTGACTGAGGAATGTAGTGCTATAATTCTAAACAAACTTCCACCAAAGCTTAAGGACCCAGGCAGCTTTTCTATACCATGTGTGATAGGGAGAGAGCCCATAAACAAAGCCATGTGTGATCTAGGAGCCAGTGTGAGTTTAATGCCATTATCCCTTTTCAAAAGACTGGGCCTAGGAGAGTTAAAACCCACCAAGATGACCTTACAATTGGCTGACCGCTCCATTAAACATCCAGTTGGAATTCTTGAGGATATTCCTATTAAAATAGGAGAAATTTTTATACCAGCTGATTTTGTTGTGATGGAGATAGAGGAGGATTCCAAAGTTCCAATTCTGTTGGGGAGACCCTTCCTTGCCACTGCAGGAGCGCTAATTGATGTCAAATATGGTAAGTTGGCCTTCAATGTTGGTGATGAAAAGGTAGAATTTAATTTATTTAAATCTATGAACCAACCTTCCTTTGAGGTCTCTTGTTGCAGGATTGATTTGTTAGAGGCAAGTGATGTTGAGGGTATAGCACCCAAGTATGAGAAAGAGATTCTTAAATCAAAATCTGACAATTTGAACAAATCACCACAAAAGATCAAGAGTAAAGTGAAAAAACGGGCTCGTCGAAAAGGTGTCTTCACAAAACCCACATGGGTAGATGATGTTAAAGGAAGAATGTCACATATAGGGGGGAAAATGAAGAAGTCAAAACCTCTCAAAGTCTGGAAAGTTAAAGGGACAGACATCCCTAAGTTGGATCCCGGATAATCACCATAACCGTCAAGCTAGTGACGTTAAAGAAGCGCTATGTGGGAGGCAACCCATTGGTTTACCTTTGTCTTGGAATAAGAAGAAAGCTACAAAGTACCAATCAATGTGAGCTTTCTTACCCCCTCTCATCTATTTTACTCTGTTTTACATTGAGGACAATGTCTAGTCCAAGCATGGGGGGTATCTTGCCCTGTTTTACTGTTTTCTTGTTTTTAATTTCTAGTTTATTTCAATAAATAAAGTTCATCTCCCCTTGCTGAAAGTCCTTGTGAGTTTTTGAAGCATGTTATATCTGATCAGGGCCTCTTTTGGATTAAATTTTTGAAATTCATAATATTCATCTGCTCTTTGGGTTTTCACGCACACACTGGAGATTTGTTTCTGGCTATTGGTATCTTTAGGGGGTTTAGAAAAGAAACTAGAAACTTAGTTCCCTTGGTGACATTCACCGGATGCGTGGTTACTGGAGAAAAACGTCCGAGTTGGGGTATTGTTATACCCAAATTTTGTCCGATCATTTATCGCAATTGTTTTAGCCCCCGTGTCACAAGTCCATATCATTACGAGAACGACATTTCGAGCGCTGTCTTGTTTTAATTTAGACCGGTTTGTCTAATTGGGCCAATTCTTAGTAAATGGGCCTATGTTCGGTATTTTGGACTTAATTTAGTCCTTTTGATAAAAAAGCCATAAAAATAATAATGAAATAAAATCAGAAAATAAAAAATATATATATATTACAATAAAGTGTCCAAATAATACAAAAAGCCCAAAAATACAAAAATAAGAATAATCCAAAAAAATAGAAAAGAACGAAAATAACAAAAAGGGGGTGTCAGTAGCATTAACCTTCAGCCCAACAAGCTGCTTGCCCAACAAGTCGACTTGCCCAACAAGTTAACTTGTCCAGCAAGTCTCTTCACCTAACCCTTCACCTATAAAAGGAGGCCCTGTCCACAGTGAAAAGCACACCGCAGTGATTCAACAAGAACACTGAACACATTCTCTCCCTCTCCTAGCGAAGCTCTCGCTCTCTCTCTCTCCCCCTCCCTTTTTTATTTTTATTTTTCTTTTAATTAGTTTATTTTTAAATATTCATGATAAATATTTTTCACTAGTTGCACTTTTCATTTTTTTCTTTTTTGTTAACTTTTCGTTCATATTCAAAACAAAAACAAAATATTCCTTTTCCTCTCATAAATAAAGAAATATTTTCAAGAACAAAATAGGGGACTAAGTCGACTGTACAGTCGGGTTAGTCTGCTTTTTAGGTCACTAATGAACCGTTACGGATCATGGCCTAAAATCCCTATTTAAAACAAACAAATTTCTAAATTAAAATAAACACAAACACGTTTCTTCCCACAAATCAAATTTTCAAAATAGGGGATTAAGTCGGCCGTACGGCCGGGTTAGTCAGCGTTCTAGGACGAATGGACCGTACGGATTAAGAGTCCTAAAACCCCTATTCAAATAAAATCAAACCACCATACATCAAACTATCTTCCAAACTTCAAAAAACTCCATTTTAACAAATTAGGGGACTAAGCCAACTGTACAGTCAGATTAGTCATCATTTTAGGACAAATGAACTGATCACTCAGGAGTCCTAAAATCCCTAAATATAATACACCAACAAACAAAGTTTTCTACTAAGAACTACGTGTGATTTGATTCTCTACCAAGAGATACGTAGGAGCAGAGGGCGGCCGACCTCTGTCAATTGCACTAATAAAAAACCTTTTTCAGTCTTCTCATAAATAATCATTTTCTCAAATAAAATATCATTTTCTTCTTTTTAATTCACAATAAAAGGGTAAAAATAAATGTTTTCAAAATTAACTTTCACTTCTACAACTAATTAGCAGGTAACCTTCCTTAGGAAGGATGTCGTGGGGTGCTAATACCTTCCCCACGCATAACAGACTCCCGAACCCTAATCTGGTCTCAAGGACCCTTATCCATTCCAAAAGGGATTTTCCAATATTTGCCCTTAAACTAAACTTTGGTGGCGGCTTCATTTTTGAACCTTCGAGAGATCCTCACCCGGATTTTTCGGTCGCTACAGCTGGCGACTTCACTGGGGAAATTTAGAGAGTCAAGCCTAGTTTAAATTAGTTGTAGGATTAGTTGTTAATTAAATGTTCTATTTTACCCTTCCCATTCATCTTTTATTCTTGTTGCATGTTATGTATTTATGTGATATGTAAACCCTAGGATAGAAGACCACTTTTTGTATATGTGTTTGTTTGTTTTGCAGCTTGGGGGTATTATTGATGTTTTGCTCCTTCACACACTCCACTATCACATTTTTGCACACACGTGAGAATAGTCCTATACCCGGACTGGAGAATAACCTAAGTTAGAACGAGACTGCGTAGTGATGGCCTACTGGATGTGCGTCCTGTTGGGTGGTCACGAAAGTCTCACCTAGAGTTTGGTCCCTCTTGAGAATGCTGGCACTCCTAATAGCTTGCCTATTGTTGTTGATCAGTGTTCTTAATTGGGGTCGTTGGCTCTAGGAACCTTATGTAGGACTCTTTTGAGCTACCCTTTGAAAGGTTCACTTAACAGACAAGCCCTAGACCTATTCCCTAAGGAACCCTCGTAGGACACAAAGGAGCCTCATACCCCTGCATTCAAACAAACACTGATACATTTTTCCGATCTTCTTAAAAAAAAAAATTCAAAATCATATGTTGTTTTGGCAAATTATTTTTTAGCATACCTCATGCATTTTTACCTTTCACTTTTGCATGGCATAAAAAAAAATAATAAAAAAAAAAGTTTCTTTTTTACATTAACATTTCATTTTTCATACATTTCTATAACCGCCAGGGAATTGTAGGACTTTCTTTCTGACAAGATGGATCAAATATTTGCATTAATAAAATAAGTTTCTTTCAGTTCTGCGTCGAACAGAAGCCTAGAATTTCCCCCGGCGTAACACAAAATCATACATTTGCATTTCATGCACATTCATTCATCCATCCATTCATGTACTTACGTAAAGAAAAAAATTGAAAAAATAAACAGAGAGAAAAAGGGCAAGTTGGTTCATCAACATCGCTACCGGACTCGCTCAAACAAGAAAGATGGCCGAAGAGGATAATCAGGCTCTGAGAGAAGACATGGCAAAGCTGAAGGATCAAATGAGCGAGATGATGGTATTGAAAGATCAAATGGCCGAGCTCATGAAACTCCTCGAGAAAAAAAACGCAGACGAAAATGCCTCGGCGGGGAATACTGAGAACAATGCTTCAAGCCTTCCTCCTCCCAGCTCCGAGACTCCATACACCGCTGGAGTGAATGTCCAAGGCTATCCATGGCTCCCTTACGGCCTCCCAGCCGGTTATACTCCTCCTACCATGGAGGTCAATTCAGAGGAAGGACCTTCGGGAGTCGCTGGACCTTCAACTCAAAATGCAAATGCAGAAATACCGCGAGCTCACTTCTCGAGTCCTACGACTATACCACAGGTCATTCCACAGAGTCATACTCTGTCACCAGTAGTAATTCATCATGCTCCTGCACCCAATGCGAACTCCACTGCAATGCCAATGGTCCCTCCCCACTGCAACATGAGAGGACCCACTCACAACTACTCAATGGAGGACTCTCAGCCCAAGGATAAATATCAAATGCTTGAAGAGCGCGTAAGAGCAATCGAAGGATCCAATGTCGGCGCAAGGGACGCATACGACCTATGTCTTGTCCCAAATGTAGCCATCCCTCCCAAATTCAAAGTGCCAGACTTCGACAAATATAGAGGTTCAACCTGCCCAGCAAGCCATCTGACCATGTACTGCAGGAAAATGGCTGCATTCGCACATGATGACAAACTGCTCATCCATTACTTTCAAGACAGCCTAGCTGAGTCAGCTTCGAATTGGTACATGCAGTTGGAACGTGCTCACATCAGATGTTGGAAAGACCTAGCAGACGCTTTTCTAAAACACTATAAGTACAACACTGATATGGCACCTGATAGGACACAGCTACAGAATATGGTGAAATGGGATAACGAGTCCTTCAAGGAATACGCTCAACGCTGGAGAGGATTAGCAGCACAAGTAGCACCACCTTTGATGGAAAAAGAAATGGTAACAATGTTCATGGATACTTTACAGTCGCCCTTCTACGACAGATTGGTAGGGAGTGTATCCTCAAGCTTCTCGGATATGGTCACCATAGGAGAGAGGTTAGAGAATGGTTTAAGGAATGGAAAAATTGCACACAGCTTCACCGGAACCAATAGCCAGAAAAAGCCTTTCGCTGGTTTTCCCAAAAGAAGAGAGGAGGAAACTAACGCAATCACTGGAGCCGGAAAACTCTCTTACACTAAACCGCCACAAGCCTATCAATTCCCTACCCAAACGCCACCAGCCTCACCTCACCTTCCCAGCTACAGACCACAAAATTACCCAGAGAGAAAGCCCGTTAGCTTTGACCCGATACCCATGTCGTACACAGACCTGTTTAACCATCTCATCGATCACAACCTAATCACTCCCCGTCCGATGAGACCTATTCAGCCTCCTTTCCCCAAAAACTACGACCCGAATGCTACCTGTGGGTTCCACGCTGGAGTGGCCGGCCATTCCACTGAAAACTGCAAAGCTTTGAAATATGTGGTTCAGGATCTGATCGAATCCAAATGGTTGAGCTTCAATGAGGAGGCTCCGGACGGAGGCGCTAACCCTTTACCAGGGGCATGAGAAGCCATCTGTCAATGCTTTTGAAGGCGATCAACGGTTAAAAATGGCATCATCAACCTTGTGCGCCTTTGTCCTGCAGCTGAAGTACTTATGAATTGGGAGATTGTTGATTTTCTTGTGATTTTCGGTTCAAAGTAATGTTACGTAATGCAAATCCTATGGCTCTGCCCAAAGCCTTAGGAGATTTCAATAAGGGCACGCATGTTTCTTTCCGGTATCAATATTAATAAAACAGCATTTTGAATTCTCCAACAAATTCCTTCTTTACTCATCTGCTCGCTTAACCTTTTCTTTTTATCCTTCTTCAATCTCTACTAATGCAGACCTAAATAACTTGTCCTTGAAAATAACAACGTCGGTAATTCATGTCATAACTTTGATCACCCCATTAATCAAACCAAGGAATATGTTGAAGATAACTGGGAAACTCTTCCAGAGGTAATGATAATAACGGAACAAAAGGATAAAGTAACCCATCCTCGCGTGGGATCAAACGAAATGATCAACTTGGGCACAGAAGAAGACAAAAAGGTGTTAAAATTAACATCACACCCAAAGGATAGCGAATCAAGAAAGTTCGCTTACATCACCTTGTCTGACATAAGACGCCCACTGGTGTAATCAATCCGTGATTCACCAGAAATATGGTCTGCCGTTACGGCTTTCCTAAAAAGATCGTCACAGACAACGGTGAAAGGACTATGTAAGGACTCCAAGTCGAGCATCATGATCCCTCCCCATACCGCCCAAAAAAAAAAAAAACAAATGGGGCAGTTGCGACAACAAACAAAGAATATCAGGGATGATAGTGACATTTCACCTTACATGGAGATCAGACCTTGTTCATACTTCAACAGGGGCAACCCCGTTCGATGGGAGTAGTACTTCCATTAAACCTCACCAGACAAAAGAACGGTTGTCTTATGTCTTATCGGAAAAGAACAAAGAAAATTTAACAAAAGAAGGTCTGTCCTCAACAATTTTAAAGAGACTTGGTGCCTAAGAAAGTCATACCCAAAAGGATTCCCACGGGAGATGGGCCTCGAACTGTAAAGGACCTCACGTGGTAAAGAGATCATTCTCTGGAAGAGCTTTAATTCTCACAAAAATGGACGGGGAAGACATCCCACTCCCGGTGAACGCTACCTAAAAAAGGAGTATAGAAAAATGAGAAAGATGATCCAAGCAAAAATGAGCTCGCTAGGTTGAAAACCCGAAAGGGCAGCCTAGGCAAAAAATTAGAGCGACCCGATGGATTGAAAACTCTAAAGGGCGATCCAGGCAAAAATTAGGGTCAGGAAGTTGGACTAAACAAACATTGAGGCAGTCAACACTTCCAAAAGTCGGATGATGAGTGATCAAGGTCGTGAACATGGGTGGCCGGCACCGTTACTTCAAGGGCACTAACTACCAAGAAGTCTGCTTAGTATTTCAGCTTTCCTATTCTTTCAATAAAATTCCTGACGTAATCTCAAGTCGGTGTGCCTTCTGCACATTCGGCCTCCAATGTCAATATCAAACACTTTCCTTTCTTTTTACTTCCGTCTATTTTTGAAATGATGTTTTGTGATAATTGATACTGAATTGAGAAACATGTGGCATAATCAAAAGCATTACAATCATTACGAAATTTCCGAGAATCACAGAAGAGATATAGTCTTTCATTAAAATACCTATAAAGAAGAAGGGAACCGCAGGAATAGAGCAATAAATGCGCGATCATCTCAAATGATAAGTCCCAGTCATGCGCAATTGACTTAGCAGTACGAATGCACTTGATAGCCTCATGCCGGAAGTCCTGCGAGTTGAAGGACCAGCAAAAAGAGAAGCCCAAAAAGAAAAGCAAAAAGAAGCAAAGAAAAATAAATAAAAGCGAGAAAAGAAAAGAAAGCAAGAGTGAACCATCCCATATTTCATTACATATGCATACATTACATGCATAACACATGTTGCATACCGACCTCAAGTGTCGACCCTTTCAGCTTTTTTTTTATTATTTAAACACGATAAGTGCTGACCTTAACTCAGCAAACCAGATCGTAATGTTAACACCGCGAGCTCCAGCGCTCCTTAGACCTCCAACGGTCATCCAATCCAGATCGCACGTCGGCATCGAGCACCGACGGATCATCCGGCCCCAGGCCATTCAGACTAGCTGTGTCAGCCTAAGACATAGTGGACGTCATTCGTGATCAGTTCTAGACCTGATCTTATTAACGGCCGCTCGAAAAAAGGCCACCCTCGGACCCCGGCAGTCCTTCAAAGCCCCAGTGCACCTTCGGACCCCAACTGGTCCTTTAGGGTTTAGGCAACCCCTTGGAGCCCCAGTGCTCCCTTAGAGCCCAAATGCTCTTCTAAAGCCCCAAGGCTAAACTAGGTCCCCAGCGATCATTTCTTTATTGTTCTCGGTTAACACGCCAAGTGTTAATCGTCCCTCGTTTCCCTAGCTCATCTTCCCCCTAAACGGACAAAATTAGCGTCTAATCTATCTTTATTTGTATTTCTACTACGAAAATCTGAAAACCGTTCACCTTTTCTAGTAAAATATAAATAAAGAGGGGCAGCTGTTATACCCTAATTTTGCCCGGTCTTTTTATCCTAATTGCTTTAACCCCATGTCACAAACCCATAGCATTTCAAGCGCTATTTTGTTTAAAGTCGGACCAAATTGTCCAATTGGGCCTATGTCCAACCTTTTGGGCCTGTTGTTGTTAGCTCGCCTAATTCGGTTTACGCTCAGTGTTTTGAACCAGCTTTTAATAATTGGGCTTATGTCTAATGTTTGCCTAAATGGACCTATGGGGCTAGATTGGACCTGATCTTAAATTTGTTCTAATTGGGCTTCATTTCAGCCATTTTTCTAATTGGGCCTTATTCTGCACATTTGTTTAAATTGGGCCTATGTTTAGTTTTGATTGGGCTTGCCCCAATTCAATTGTTTTCTTCCATCTTTGACCAAAAGCAATAAAATTGTCCACAATCCAAATAACAAATATAATTAAAAATCAAAAAATTAATTTACAAATATTTACAATAATCCAAAAAAACCAAAAAATATAAAATAAATTAAAAAATACAAAAAATAATAAAAATCCGAAAATAATAAAAAATACAAAAAATAGAAGAAACGAAAATGCATAAAAATAAGAGCAGCAACAGCAGCTTCCTAGCTTCCTTGGGCCTGTTCTTGCTGAGCAAGTTTTCTCAACAAGTCCAAATACCTGAAAATGGAAAGAAATGGAGAAGGATCAGCAAAAAACCCTAATTTTTTTTACCTATATAAACAAGTTGCATTCAGAGAGAAAAGGACAGCAATTCACAGAGACAAAAGATACACACAGAAAACGGACACAAAATTCACAGAAACTCAGCAAAAAAAAAGATTAGGATTTCACGCTGAAACCCTAATCACAAAAAAGCAAAAATTCAGAAACAAGTAGCAAGCAGAAGCAGAGTCGCTAACAGCAGTAAGCAGAAGCAGTCAATATCAAGCAAAAAAAAAGAGAAGAATAGAGGCTGGAAGTCAAGTAAGTTTGGTCCTTACGTTTGATACAAAATACAAAAACATGTAGATACTGAAATGCTTTAGTTTTATTTGCATTCAAATGCTTCACTGTGTAAATAAATTAGTTCCAGAAATCAACTAGGTCTTAAATTCTAGTTTCAGAAAAATAGCTTGTATCATAAACAGAATATACAAAAACCAGATTACATCTAACCTGTCCAAAAACAATTAATTTAAATTAGTGATTAGTTAAGTTAGAATTAGAGTTTCTGTTAATAAAAGGTTAGTTTCAAATAATCGGATTAAATAGAATTAGGAATTAGGTTTTTATATATCAAAATTAGGGGTTTTAGAAAAAAAAACTGAATCAGATTAGGAATTAGGATTTGTATAAAATTCGAATTAGGAATAGAACAATAGATTCGATTAGAGTTCTTAGGAATAGTTCAAATCAGATCCATAAACTGAAATTAGGATTAGGGTTTTAAAATCAGATTCAAAAATCAATTTGGGAATTTGGAAGTTTTAGGGTTTTTAATCAAATCAATCAAAGTAAAAATTAGAGGTGTAGAAGAAGATGAAATCAGGAACAGAAATTGATAGAGCAAAAAATCCAAACAGAGAAATAGAAGATAGGAGAAGATAGGGTAGAACCGTACCGGCTCCGACCACCGTGACGGTGGCCGTCTCCCAAAAAATGCGTCGTCGCCGCCATGAACCGCCCATGGACCAACCACGTCGTCATCAACCGTGTCGTTGTCAGCACCCATCGTGACCATCGGCCTCGCGCCGTCGTGCGCTCGCCGTCCTCCGCGTCGTCACCAGAACTCCACCGTGAACCACCCAGGGAAAACAAAAAAACAGAGGAGAGAAAAAGAAATTAAAGGTCAGAGGCAAAATGAACAGGAACAGAGTAGGAGAGGCAGAGGAAAAGAGAAGAGGAAAATAGAGCCTTACCTATAGCTCCGGCCGCCGTAGACGGTGGCCGTTCGCCCCAAAAAACGCTGTCGGACCTCCGTTTCCGTCGCGTCTTCCACCTCTCCCTCTCTCATTCCTCTCACCGTCGGTTCACCATCATCACTGGCGTCGCCTCCTCCTCCTCCGTCAAACCCTCTCTCTATCTCGCCTTTCCCCTTTCGTTTCCCCCTCGCGTTAACCATTTCCCCATCACGTGTTTTCTCTCTCCCTGAATCCCTTCCCTCTCTCTCTCCGTAAAATCTCTAGCCGCAACCTTCACCGTAGACCTCGCCGTAGACCTCGCCGTAGACCACGCGGCCTTTCCCTCTCCCCCTCCGTTTCTGGATGCGGCGTGAAATGAAGGATTAGGGTTCCTTCGTTGGAAAGACCCGTTTTATACCTACGCCCATTTATTTATTTATCTGTTTTTTTATTTTATTTTTAAATCATATTTATTTTCACACCACCGCCTCTTACTTCATACACCCTCCCTAAGTATAAGCCCAGCTTCATGAGCTTCCAGCCCAGAATCCAAATAATGTGGACTGGGCTTCTGCTAAACGCACCCCTTTCTTTTAATAATGCAGCTCCCTTCTGCAAACTGCACCCCATTTTACTGCTGCACCCTCCCTCCTCGTTTTTATTAATCTCTTTTACAAAAAACCTATAAAATACATACATAATTTACCTAATTCCCAAAAAAATATAAATAGGGGACTAAGTCGACTGTACAGTCGGGTTAGTTTGCTTTTTAGGTCACTAATGAACCGTTACGGATCATGGCCTAAAATCCCTATTTAAAACAAACAATTTCTACATCAAAATAAACACAAACACATTTCTTTCCACAAATCAAATCTCAAAATAGGGGACTAAGCCGACTGTACAGACGGGTTAGTCATCGTTCTAGGATAAATGAGCCGTACGGCTCAGGAATCCTAAAACCCCTATTCCAATAAAATCAAACAAACACACTTCAAATCATTTTCCAAATTCCAAAAATTCTATTTTCACAAAGTAGGGGACTAAGCCGACTGTACAGTCAGGTTAGTCATCGTTTTAGGACAAATGAACTGATCACTCAGGAGTCCTAAAATCCCTAAATATAATACACCAACAAACAAAGTTTTCTACCAAGAACTACGTGTGATTTGATTCTCTACCAAGAGATACGTAGGAGCAGATGGGGGCCCACATCTGTCAATTGCACTAATAAAAAACCTTTTTCAGTCTTCTCCTAAATAACCATTTTCTTAAATAAAACATCAATTTTCTTCTTTCTCTTCAATTCACAATAAGAGGGTAAAAATAAACATTTTCAAAATTAATATTCTTTCCTACAATTAATTAGCAGGTAACCTTCATTAGGAAGGATGTCGTGGGGTGCTAATACCTTCCCCACGCATAACCGACTCCCGAACCCTTATCTGGTCTCAAGGACCTTTATCCATTCCAAAAGGGATTTTCCAATGTTTGCCCTTAAACTAAACTTTGGTGGCGGCTTCATTTTTGAACTTTCGAGGAATCCTCACCCGGATTTTTCGGTCGCTACAGCTGGCGACTCCACTGGGGACTCATTAAGAGAGTCAAGCCTAATCTGGTTAGTTGTAAAATTTGTTTGTTAATTTAATTTTTATTTTTACCCTTCCCCTTTTGTCTTTTATTTTTATTGCATATTATTCTTTTGTGATATGAAAACCCTAGGATAGAAGACCACTTTTTGTATATATGTTTATTTGTTTTGCAGCTTGGGGGGTATTCTTGATATTTTGCTCCTTCACACACTCCCCTATCACACTTTTGCACACACGTGAGAATAGTCCTATACCCGGACTGGAGAATAACCTAAGTTAGAACGAGACTGCGTAGTGATGGCCTACTGGATGTGCGTCCTGTTGGGTGGTCACGAAAGTCTCACCTAGAGTTTGGTCCCTCTTGAGAATGCTGGCACTCCTAATAGCTTGCCTATTGTTGTTGATCAGTGTTCTTAACTGGGGTCGTTGGCTCTAGGAACCTTATGTAGGACTCTTTAGAGCTACCATTTGAAAGGTTCACTCAACAGACAAGCCCTAGACCTATTCTCTAAAGGAACCCTCGTAGGACACAAAGGAGCCTCATACCCCTGCATTCAAACAAACACTGATACATTTTTCCGGTCTTCTATAAAGAAAAAATTCAAAAAATCATATTTTATTTTTGCAAGTTATTTTTTAGAAACATATCTCATGCATTTGCATTTTCATCATTCATATCCATCATCATGTGTTATTCACCCATTACATTTTATTTCATAATTTAAAAAAAAAAAAAACATGAGCATACTTTTTGAAAAAATTTAATGAGAGATGAGACGTTCTTGCAAATACATTTTAATTGATTGTTCTTCCTTAAAAAAGTTTAACCTACTAAATTTCAAACGAGGTCGAACTTAGCTGCAAACTCAAGGTGTTTCAAGACACTCAATTTTCAAAAAAATTCAATGTTGCAGCTCGTCCACAATTTTTGTCGGCAAAACAATGCATCTCATCCATCCCATGATAAACGATCAAAATAGTCCATTTTGTTAACTAATGTGTTATCAAAAATTCTTCTATCATGTCTCTAACTATGTTAACTCTCTGTGAAGTATTCGTATAGTGAACTTGTATGCGATGTGCATTTGCTCTTATTTGAGTCAGTTAGTGTCCACACATTTCCATCCTATCATCATCCCTTGTTCATGTCCAGTCTCACCCCGACCACTCTATAAAGTGCATATTCTCCACACAAGTTCTTAGTTGACTCTTTGGTTTTGTCCCCAATGATGAAATTTCATAAACTAACACTTGAATCCTCCAAACTGGGGCAAATTTGTGATCACTAGATATCTTTTCATCATTGTATTCCCTTGGTGCAAGTCCTTTACAAAAAAAATAATCAAAAAAAGCCTGTTAGGTTGAAAACTCGCGAGAGCAGCCTAAGCAAAAATTAGGGCATATAAAAAGACATAAAGAAAAAGAGCAGATATATAAAAATAAATAATTTTTTGTCCTTGAGTTAGTCTTTGAGAAAACAAGCAATCATGATTTGAAATGAAGTTTGGTCATCTTCTCACAAAAAGCATAAAAAAAATACCCTTTGCAATCCACTTTGAGCCAAAAAATCAAAAAAAAAATCTTTCAATCACCCTAGACAATGATCTGTTCCCCATTCAAAGATGGTGCACTACTTTCTTCAGTTTATTAAACTTAAGAGAAATAGACCGTCAAAGAATGAGAATCATATTTCAAAAATAAAAAAAAGAGACAAAAGTTTTGAATAAAAATACGGCATAAATCTTTGAGCTGATACATCATATCATGAAGTGCACCACTGAATAAAAAGATCATTTGTCTCATCGATCCCCAAACACTTCTTTGGCCCCATTACAAACCTTTTCTTTCATGAACCCTAACCATTGGCCCCATTACAAACCTTTTCTTTCACGAATCCCTAATCATTGGCCACATTACCAACCCTTTCTTACATAAACCCCTAACCGTTAGCCACGCTACAACCCTAAACAAGTCCATTCCGATCGATAACTGATTGCTTTCGTTTTCTTAAAGTTTTAATTTTAGGACAATTGAGTTTATTTATTTACAGTATGTTTGCTCAAAAAAAATATGACAAAAAAATAAAGCTAAAAAAAAGAAAAAAAATAAAAAGAAAAAAAGGCTTGCGCTCCAAGATTATTCAAGTTGCACTGATATCAAGACAAGGTTTAGTGATCACCAAGTGAAATTTTCATCATATCCAAAAATCAGGACTATCATATTCTATGAGAGTCATCTTAGAAGAACCAAAAGTTTATACTAGGACCATCACCTAGATCCCAAAGTGGGGCAGTCCCTTCACCTTTCATGCTTCTCGAAGTTGGGGAAATTTTCCAGCGTCCATCCCATTCATATACCACATCCAATCCATATAGTCATACGACCAACTCACAAACCCATTACCCTAACTCTGTCACCTTTCCCCTACCTCACTCGAACTAGAAATATCATTCCAAAGTGGGGCAAGCCTGTCACCATTAACCCCTCACTCCGTTCAAACTTGGGGAAATTCGCTCTGCACTCATCTCATCCCCTTGCCTTATCCACACTCATAAAACCATACCGGGGCAATTTCTCAACCCACCATCCTAAATGCAGCTTTTCGCAAACTCTAGTCAGGGAAACCTTGTCCTTGTCATAGTTGGGGCAACACCAAACGCCGTGGGTTGAGACAAAATATTTTGCATTCCAAAGTCACAGCATTACCAATTCATAATTTCCTCTACACCCCACAGTTGTTGTCACCACTAGACAGGGGCAAGTTATGCATTCACTGTCATCAACTATGAATTAGGGCAGTCCCACATTTCTAGAGTTGGGGAGAACATACCTTTCATGACTTTGGCAAAAACCTACCATTCATCCCCTCACGTGTCATATCTGTCCATACCCCGAGTCAACTGGCTCATTCATCTGTATTGGCACTACTCTACATGTTCACTAAAACAATGCTTCAAAGAGAGAGAACACAAATTACTAATATGAAGTTGGAAACTCACTCAGTTAACTTTGTGGACCTAAAATTCAATCGTCATGGGACATCATAATCAAATGGAAGAACAATGTGAACGAGCTTGCAAATGCAATCAAAGACTTTTGTGCATCAGTGCATGTGAATGACAACCTTGAGGTTGCTACGTCTGAGTTCAAACATTTTCCAAGAAATGATTACTTCTCTGCCTCTCGCATCAAAAGTCTCATTTCTCATCATTACAAAAAAAAATCTGCATCATCAATAAATCATAGCATAAATCATTCCATCATGCAATCATGCATCTACCATAGCACCTGCATCTAAGCAATACATTTGCATTCACATGTTATCTGCATTCACATATATGGCTGATCAATTTTTGTTTCCGATCAGCTCTAGCATCCACAATTCACGGGCTTTGGTAGTTTATCTACTGTCACGTTGCACATTCATCACATTACACGCATGCACACATAACAGTTTGCTTCGATAGACGTGCCAAGTGTCGGTCTCATCATTGCCAAAAACTTTCAACATCACTAATCATATCATTGTACCATGCATTCGTGTGCTTCCTTTCATTCATCATTGCCAAAACCTTCTTTACATCACTAATCATATCATCATACCATGCACGGCATTCGCGTCATAGCATTACATTTGCGTCACATTCACACTTTGCATTTCATACACTCATCATATACCAAGAAAAAAAAGGAAAAGCAAAAAAGCAAAAAAGGGAAAATCGCTCATTCCATCACATTCATCATTAATCAGTACAATCACATTCATATCTTATCTGCAATCACATATGTTATTTGTCAACCTCTATGTTCCACCAACTTCAACTCACATCATCTGCCACGTTTCATTCATCCCATCGGACACCTACCATTTCACATACCCATATTGCACGCATGCATCATTCATCGCATTTTTAGGCATGCAAAATATAGATAACTTTTCCCTTCTCAGGTAAATGCATTCATTAGGTATGTTCTAGGCAAGTACGCCATGTGTCAATCTCAATACTTTGTTTCCTCAAAGTCAGTGCTACAAGCACTGGTCTCACATCACAATTCAGAGTATCGGACCCCCAGCGGTTCCTCAAAGCCCCAGTGCACCTTCAGACCCCTAGAGGTCCAATCCAGATCGCACGTCGGCATCGAGCACCGACGGATCATCCGGCCCCAGGCCCTTCAGACTAGCTGTGTCAGCCTAAGACATAGTGGACGTCATTCGTGATCAGTTCTAGACCTGATCTTATTAACGGCCGCTCGAAAAAGGCCACCCCCGGACCCCGGCAGTCCTTCAAAGCCCTAGTGCACTTTCAGACTCCAAGTGGTCATTCAGGGTTTAGGCAACCCCATGGAGCCCCAGTGCTCCCTTAGAGCCCAAATGCTCTTTTAGAGCCCCAGTGCTCCTCCAGATCCCCAGTGATCATTTCTTCATTGTTCTCGGTTAACACGCCAAGTCTTAATCGTCCCTGTTTTCCCTAACTCATCTTCCCCCTAAGCGGACAAAATTAGCGTCTATTCTATCTTTATTTTTATTTCTACTACGAAAATCTGAAAGCCATTCACCTTTTCTAGTAAAATATAAATAAAGAGGGGCAGTTGTTATACCCAAATTTTGTCCGATCATTTATCGCAATTGTTTTAGCCCCCGTGTCACAAGTCCATATCATTACGAGAACGACATTTCGAGCGCTGTCTTGTTTTAATTTAGACCGGTTTGTCTAATTGGGCCAATTCTTAGTAAATGGGCCTATGTTCGGTATTTTGGACTTAATTTAGTCCTTTTGATAAAAAAGCCATAAAAATAATAATGAAATAAAATCAGAAAATAAAAAATATATATATATTACAATAAAGTGTCCAAATAATACAAAAAGCCCAAAAATACAAAAATAAGAATAATCCAAAAAAATAGAAAAGAACGAAAATAACAAAAAGGGGGTGTCAGTAGCATTAACCTTCAGCCCAACAAGCTGCTTGCCCAACAAGTCGACTTGCCCAACAAGTTAACTTGTCCAGCAAGTCTCTTCACCTAACCCTTCACCTATAAAAGGAGGCCCTGTCCACAGTGAAAAGCACACCGCAGTGATTCAACAAGAACACTGAACACATTCTCTCCCTCTCCTAGCGAAGCTCTCGCTCTCTCTCTCTCCCCCTCCCTTTTTTATTTTTATTTTTCTTTTAATTAGTTTATTTTTAAATATTCATGATAAATATTTTTCACTAGTTGCACTTTTCATTTTTTTCTTTTTTGTTAACTTTTCGTTCATATTCAAAACAAAAACAAAATATTCCTTTTCCTCTCATAAATAAAGAAATATTTTCAAGAACAAAATAGGGGACTAAGTCGACTGTACAGTCGGGTTAGTCTGCTTTTTAGGTCACTAATGAACCGTTACGGATCATGGCCTAAAATCCCTATTTAAAACAAACAAATTTCTAAATTAAAATAAACACAAACACGTTTCTTCCCACAAATCAAATTTTCAAAATAGGGGATTAAGTCGGCCGTACGGCCGGGTTAGTCAGCGTTCTAGGACGAATGGACCGTACGGATTAAGAGTCCTAAAACCCCTATTCAAATAAAATCAAACCACCATACATCAAACTATCTTCCAAACTTCAAAAAACTCCATTTTAACAAATTAGGGGACTAAGCCAACTGTACAGTCAGATTAGTCATCATTTTAGGACAAATGAACTGATCACTCAGGAGTCCTAAAATCCCTAAATATAATACACCAACAAACAAAGTTTTCTACTAAGAACTACGTGTGATTTGATTCTCTACCAAGAGATACGTAGGAGCAGAGGGCGGCCGACCTCTGTCAATTGCACTAATAAAAAACCTTTTTCAGTCTTCTCATAAATAATCATTTTCTCAAATAAAATATCATTTTCTTCTTTTTAATTCACAATAAAAGGGTAAAAATAAATGTTTTCAAAATTAACTTTCACTTCTACAACTAATTAGCAGGTAACCTTCCTTAGGAAGGATGTCTTGGGGTGCTAATACCTTCCCCACGCATAACAGACTCCCGAACCCTAATCTGGTCTCAAGGACCCTTATCCATTCCAAAAGGGATTTTCCAATATTTGCCCTTAAACTAAACTTTGGTGGCGGCTTCATTTTTGAACCTTCGAGAGATCCTCACCCGGATTTTTCGGTCGCTACAGGTATCAAGCAAAAAGAAAGAAAAGAAAAATCAAGCAAAAGGGCTGACCACTTTAGTCAAAAAAAAAAGAAAAAAAAAATTTGTCATTTAAAAAGTGATTGGCCCAAATCAAAGAAAAATCAAAGAAAAGGGAAAAGAAATATTGCTTGAATGCCCAACGTATAAGGACCCTCCTTTGAGACCCGATCTACTGAATGGAGGACCCAAGCTTAAGAATGCTGGGGAACTAGTTCTATGCTGACATTGACATCCCTCCTATTGTGATAGTACCTAAAACTTATCTCACAAATCACAAAAGCCCAAAGTTGTATGTCTCAAGTCAAAAAGTTGCAAAAGTTTACCCCAGTCGGCTTGGAGTTTTGTAAGGATTCAGAGTTTTTTCCAAAAGTTGGCCCAATGAGTTCTATGGTTTTGCTTGAGGACAAGCAAAGATTCAAGCATGGGGGAGTTTGATAAGTCATGTTTTAGTATGTTTTTAGTACTTATTTTAAGTAGTTTATTTGATGTTTTGATTCTAGTTTAGAGCTATTTTACTACAAATTGTTGGTTTCTATTCTCAGGTTATTATTGGAGCAATTGAGGAATTTTAGTGCTTAAAGAGCAAAGGATAAAAAGGCAAAAGGATGGGGAGAAGAATAAGAAATAGAAGGTGCAAAAATCAGATTTTGGAGGGAAGTTGAAAAAAATGGAAGGAAGCTGAAAAAACCCTGAGCGCGATCCGCGCGCCCTGGCACGATCCGTGCGCCTGGGAGGCGCGGTCCGTGCGCCTGGTTCGCAAAATGGAAGGAAGCTGAAAAAACCCTGAGCGCGATCCGTGCGCCTGGGAGGCGCGATCCGTGCGCCCTGGCGCGACCCGTGCGCCTGGGAGGCGCGATCCGTGCGTCCCTTCTGATGGCCAAAAATGTTACAACTCTTCCCATTCTGTCTTTATGGATTGTAATTGATATTTAGTGCTTTGTCTCTGATCTTGGCCTATAAAAAGGACCCCCAATGTAGCTTCACAATCATCCTGGATCATTGTAATTCTCACTCTAAGTTTATGTTAAAGTTCTTGCAAGTTTTCTATTAAGGTTATTGTTATTCTGTCCTTTTTACAATTCAGTGTTTTACACGCTTTATTTTATTTCTCGCTATTTACATTATGTCCTTCTCTTCTACTCCCTTGTCTACAATGAGCTATTGTGAGTAGACTTCTCTTAGTCTTGGGATTATGGGAAACAATCCAATGATGGTCCCTAAATAATCCCAAAGCTAGGCCCTATCTTATGATTGCTTTGACTTTTAATCTAATTCCATTGTACAAATTTGTATAACCCAAATGTCAAGCGAAGTACCGAAAGGTGAAGCTTGACATTAGAACAAATGGAATTAGACAAAGTAACCAAAGCATGAGAATAGCCGAGGTGACTTTGGGACAATAAGGTTGTGCTTAATGGGTTTCGGCGATGATCAACCATGAGAATAGGCTTGATCATCGTTTCGAGACACGTTCTTGTTGTCCGAAAGGAAACTTGAATTAAACCGCAAGAATACCTTGTCCTTAAAACAAACTAAATTATAAGATAGAGAATAGCTAAAGGGTTTTTCTATTACCATGATTGTGATCTAACCATGATCCCAAGACGCCTTTTTATATTCTAAATTAAAAATCAAACATTTTCCTACTTAATCATTCCTTTTCAGCTTATCATCACTAAGAATTAGATTGGTAGTCACATATAACTCCCTGTGGATCGATATTATTATTACGCGATATAACCGTATACTTGCGGTGTATCAGCTAGGTATGAGAAAATAATGAAGGATGTGTTTTCCTACTTGAAGAAGGAGGTACATTTTTGCTATCTCTTACTTTTGCTTTTTTCCATTACATTTGGTTTGTCACAGGACATTGGGATTGTATACTTCATGTCAGAAAGAAATTGCAACCATGTATTTTACTTTCAAATTGAGTTCTTTCATTATGGAGTTTTTGGTTGCTTTACATCATAAATCTATGAATTGAAGAACCTTGACGATGCTGAAAATAAATGGGTCTTCAACTTGACCTTGTTATATTTTACCCAATGATATTAATCTAATATTCTTTGTTTCCTCTTTCAACAGATCCAAATGGTCTCAAGTATTTTCAAAGGTTTTACAACATGGAGAATGTATGAATTGGTTTTCCCCTTATTGCTGAACACCTTGCATAGGCTGATTTTCAAAATTATGTTATGTTTTCCTCTTCATTCCTTTTTGTTTATGGATGCAGATGTATATCATTGTAATAGGCAAAAACTTGTTGTCTGGGTAATAGCATTCATTTGGTTAGTGGGGGTGTCATAGAACCTGTATTCAAGCACTTTTTACATCTTCACCTACAACAATAGGTAAATGTTTCTCCCATTATATGCTAATTGGATAGAAGGTATAGCTCATGGAGAGCATGACAGTTTTGTTGTTATAATCGTTTTTTTCTTTGTTTACTTTTGATTTGCAGAGAAATAATATCAAATGCTTTTGTGTCTGCCAAAGGGAAGGCATTGCTCAAGGGAATACTACCACAAACCTCTTCAGATTGGGAACTTTTTTTCCTCCATCTTCACAGTTTGGTTGGTGCAGATGGACCAACTCATTGTGGAGCATTTGATATCACTTACATGGCTTTGTTGCCAAACATGGTGGTAATAGCTCAATCTGATGTAGCTGAACTAATGGACATGGTTGCAACTATTCTAGACATTATTTCATGCATTTTGTTTTCAGTCGGGTATACATTATGCTGGTCCTCCTTATCGGGTATGATGCATGTCTCTGATCCATTCTGTTGTTTTTTCATTTATTTTGTTTGGAAAAAAATGTAGTGAAGAGAAAGTTGAAAGTTACTTCTGTGAAAAGTTCATATATAGTTAGAGAGGATGCAAATCTTATCTGTTTACTTTTCAATCTCTAATTTTTGTAACTTTCCTTACGAGTCCTAAACCTCGTCATTTCTAGCACAGAAAACAAGTAACACTATTGTGTATTTAATTTGAAAATCAATCCTTTACACATTAGCTTCTTATATGGAATTGCTCTTGATAATCTATACTCTCTTACTCTTTTGGAGTGGAATTCAGCTTTTCAATGTTTTAAGAAAAAAATGGATCAATTATTTTGTTTTATGTGCAGGCTATGGAGAGTATTGGATATTTCAATACCATGTCTACTGGTTTTAGATATTATGCAAAAATGGGCATCTGGGTACAGGTTCACCAAAATTGATATGAATAAATCACTTGAAAATGTTCTTTGTTCATCTCTTCAATGCTTTTCCTCTTAATAATTGCTCACTTCTGCTTTTATTTGTCCTTTTAATTAATTTGTCCTGCAGCAGAGAGGGAAACAGCTTACACTCCTTTCGTTCCACAAGCAGTTCTTCCTCCGAGGTGATTAATCAATCACTACAAAGAAAGCTTAAAATGTTAGCTAGAGTGAATATTGTAGAGTATTTAGTTGATAAATCACTACATGGAAAAGTTAGTAGAGTATTTAGTTGATAAAAACTCTTCTTTTTTTCCTTGACAGGTTGGATCAATTACAAGTATTTGTTGTACTTGTTTCTTGATAAGATGTATACATATTTCAATTGTTGCACAGGTTGGACCATTTAAGTGATTTTGGTTCACTCTTTCTCATAACTTTTATGTATACATATTTCAATTGTTGAATTTTGCTATTCTAACTCCCATTAGTGAAGGTAGTAACTATTATTCTATATGGAGACAGGTTTTGTTGGCTAAGGGAGGAGGGAATTTAGTTTACCACTTTACCTTGAAATTAGAGGTGGCATACTTTGATCAAAAACAGAGGTGGCATACTAAACGAAGTAAAGCATGCCCAAGTGGTGTATGAGTTCTCATGCCTTACACATAAATCCCATTGGTGAAAGTTCTCATGCCTTACACATAAATCCCATTTCTGACATTAGTGTAAGAAATATGTCTCTTCCTAACCTTAGTCTGATTACAAAGGAGCATTTAGGGGGAGAAATAATACGGGGATCTGTCCGTCATGCATTTGAAGGGGTTAAGGCTTTCGGAATTCATTCAACATTTTGGAAAATTGAGTTCTTGGTAGCACAAGATCTTGATTAGCAGCAATTGATTTCTATAATAGTACACTTTTATTTTTTGATCAATGCATGTAATGGTACACTTTAATTTAACTGAAACAAGGATATTTCCGGTTTGTCTGTTTATACCGTTTACGTATGGTTCATATATTTGTGTATTTGTGTGACAATAAATATAGTGAACTATGGTGAGTTCCTTCGAGTTCAAAATTATTATGTGTATAGTTTCTTGATAAGATGCACTTATAACAGAACACAAACATTTCTCTTTCTTTTTTTGGTTACATCATTCTTTGATTCTTTATCTGTGTTATTGTTTAGTTTCAACGTTCATCACATTAGCTTGAAGAAGAAACAGGTTCAGCTGTTATTGTAGTAATTGACTTAGTTATTGTTGTTGTTTAACAACAATGGAAGGTATTGATATATACAGAGCTAGTAATAGTTTAAGATCGAGAAGTTCTACGGCGTGGAGAAACATTGGAGTAGGATAATTAATTATTTAAAAAAAAAACTTAGGTTAGCGTCGGCCAATCCGACGCTAGTTAAAAAAGTTGACTTTTTTTTTGTTGACTTTAGCGTCGGCCTGGTCGACACTAGTTAATTCTTTGACTTTTTTTGATTGACTATGTAGCGTCGGCCCTTGCAATAGCGTCGGTTTTAGCGTAGGCCTGGCGGACGCTACATTTAGCGTCGGCTAAAATTACGGGAGGCTATATTTACCTTCGAACATTTTAGCCTCGACACGTGGCCGACGCTATTCCGACGCTAATTCAATGTTAGCGTCGGCTTTTGGCCTGTTAGCGTCGGCTTTTGGCCGACGCTAAAATCTATTTTTCTAGTAGTGTTAATTCTTGGGGAGGGGGGGTGATAAAGACAATCTCTAGTCAGCAATTTCACTTCACACACAGTCACTATAGGCGCCTAATCACAGAGCACAAATTATCTAACTGTTTCAGTGAGAAGCTTGTTGATGTGGCAAGCTGAGTGATCTCATCATTTACATGTATATAAGCATTGCTGTAACAAATTCTGATCAAGTAATCAAAATGAATCATTCAGTTTCATAATTCAGTTATAGTTTATCAAAGTGCTCTGCACTTTAGCATGGAAAAATTAATAAATTACCTTTAGAAGAGATAAGAATCGAATCTACACTGACGCAGAAGCTAGCAAGAGCAGCTTCAGGTGAGACACAAGTCCGGGACAAAACGTGTGAATGCCGTCGAGAGCTGAATTGCAAGCAAACAAAGTTGAATCACTTTTGGCTTGGTAAGACTTGCATTTGAGTGACGAAAACACAACCAAACACTCACTAATACTAAAGTAGGTGTGTATGACATGAGTAAGGCTTGAAGCATGACTTAAATCCTTGAAACAAGGAGAGCCAAACGTCCAAATCCCTTCCTCTCCCTTCTAAAGATGTGGCCCTCTCCTTCTATCTCTATATAATTCATTTTTACTATCCATGTCTACCCTTACTCCAAAAAGTGCTTAAAGTGTAAATCTAAGTTTATGGAGAACTAGTGGGTCAATGATTCTCCTTGCTCCTTATTTTTTTCCCTTCTTTTCCTTGCATATATCCTTTCTTAGAGCCATGTTTGTATGATAGATGTAGTGAGGGAAATGTGAAGCATTCCCCTTGTACTTTTATGATTGAAACTTTGGGCTTTCGGGAGGTTAGGGCATGAAGGAAAATGCTATATCTTACTAAAAAGGTGTGAGTTTTAACTTTGAAAAAGGTAGATCCATTAAAGATCTCATATTTGATAAAGTTGAGTTTTTTTTTTCATAGATTCACTTGTGGTTTCCCTATGTTTTCATCTAAATAAGTAAGAAAAAATGAATCAATTTTTTATGCCAAAAACATGGAGAAAGTCGTGGGCTCCAAGTTGAAAACAATGAGACACTCATTTTCTTTTTCATTTTGCTTAAAGTATTGGTGTTTCAACTTAGAAAGATTTTAGTTTTTGAAAAGTACTGGTTCTTTATAAAGTATTGGTGTTATAGTTAGAATATAGGAAACTTGTAAGCTTATGTTCCTTCCTTTTATTATTAAAGTTAATATTTTTATAAGTGTTGATTTTGAAACTTGACTTTGATTTGTTAGTTTAAAACTTGAAGATGTAATGTATATGTTATTAGAAATGACTTTTGAAAAATTGATCTTGGTGTTTGTATATGAAGCTGAGTTAGTGGCTTATTTTTGGTCTTGAATTTCCAAATGAAGCTTGTTTTGAACTTAGATCTAAATGTGTTTAGAATCAAAAAAGTTTAAAAGATTTTGGTGTAAATTTGAGGGTCAAAAGTGAACCCTAACTAAGGTGGGGGTGAGTTCTTTCAAACTTGTTTTAAAACTTTTTTTAAGTACTTGTTTGGGTAGTAAGATAGTGTATCTAGAGCGAAAAACCCTACTTCGGGTTAAGACACTCGGGAACCCTAGAGGTAATTAGAAGTCTATGGTATTATTATAAATCTTAGTATGTTTGAATGGTAAAGGTACTATTGTTAACTTTCAAGAATTTTTTGAAAGATTGTTCTCAGTGAGGAGATCATGAGTTGCGTGGAACAAAAGTGCCTAAGGTAAGACCTTGGTGTCTTGTTTACTATGTATTTAATATATGCTTATGTGGTTTGTGATGAATATTGATGTATGACAGGAATTGAGAGTGATCCTAAGACGAGGATGAGTTAAGACATAGACTGATGTGCCCATTCATGTGATCCACGCAAACATTTTCCAAAAATAAACTTAATGTTATGAAACTATAGCAAAAGAAGAACAAAAGAATGATAAAAGAATGAGAGAATAGGAGTCTTTGTATTTCACTTCACAAGTGTTGATCTATACATAAGGGTGAACCCCTTTTATAGGAGGATGATTGGTAAGTGAGTAGTCCATCATAAAAGACCACTTACTAGATAATGATGAGAAGGTAGGGGAAGGATAATGGACATCCAATAGTAATATTCATAACACTCCCCCTTGGATGTCCACCTAGGATATGCCTCATTAAAACTTTACTAGAAAAAACCCAGTGGGATAAAAATCTAGCGAAGGAAAAAGAGTACAATATCCTTTCTATGGGGACTGCCTCATTAAAAACCTTGCCAGGAAAACCCAATGGGACAAAACCATAGCGAAGGGAAAAAGAGTGCAGTTTTTCTCCCCCTGTTTAAAGCGTCGCTTAAGAATATGAATTCCAACATCTGGATTTTCTCTTTGAGTGCATGTGGAGCAATCTACTCCGCTCTGTCATTTGTGATATATCCTCTTTTAATGGAGCTTTGCGGTCAATATTATCTTCAGAACAGCTTCCTTGAATTGTTGGCATTTGAGCATAAAATGAAGAAGCAAGAATCATATATTGTCTTGTAGATCAACAATATATTTCAATTTCCCCACATGTAGATAATAGTTGACTTGTGATCTGACTTCATTTAGATCAGGAAAATACTTTGTATCTGCATGGTTAACTTGGGTAACATATATAAAATGATTTATTTATTACAATAGTCAAACATAAATATGCATCTTACCCCCCTTTTATCTGCACGAATATTGGTTTGTGATAAACTATATTACTACTCATTAATATTATCATATCAAAGGATATAAAATTTGGTAATATGCATGCATGTTTTCATAGTCTTTGGGACTGAGATATTTCACATATTCTTACCACACAACTCATGTACTCAATATAAATAATTTCTGCAGATCAATAAAAGACTTTGTTTTACAAAATAATTTATTTAAAAATATTTCTTTTTATCTTGAATCCTTCTAGGATTTTCCATGTAGAGGTCACCTACAGGTTCAACCTCAAAATCCCAAATATAATTTGATACCATTCATCTAGAGTTGTTTCTTTGAATAGTCTATAATTTTGGAAAACTCTCTTTAGGAGTTCCAATAATAGAAAACTATAGCAAATTCATGTCTTGATCTTTTCATAAAATTCAATTTTATATCCCTCCTTTAGAATGTGAATTGAGACGATTATACGACTTGTGCTCAACTTATATTATCTCATGGAGGGATTTATTCAATTTGAGTACTCATCTTGAGAGTCCGAAGAGTGTGTCTCAGAATATTAGATTCTTCAGGGATCTTCATATAATTATCATATCAAATGAGTCATACAAATAATTTATGGTCACATTCATCTTGTGAAAATTGAGCTTTTCATGTGCTACAAGGCTAATTAAGTACTGAAAAGTACTTCCATTCACCCTTGAGCAACATGTCGAGCTTTGAATCTCACAATTTCACCATCCTCATTCAACATCTGGTTTAACACTTTCAGGTGTTTGGACTACAGGTCCATAAACTTTTGTAAAATGAGCTTAATTCTGCTTCAATTTCATCTTTCAATTTTGGCCAATTCTCACTTTGCCTACAATCTTTAGTAGACTTTGATTCATGATCCTCATTGTCATTTATCAAATTTAGCGCTATATTATATGTAAAAACATCGTCAACGTTGACTTCGTTTCGGTTCCATTGTATTTCATTCATGACATAATTCATTGAGATCTCTTTATTTCAGAACTTTTTCAGGTACCTGATCAGTTCTTCTAGAACTGAAATGTCAATTATGTATGAATACTCTTTTAGAGTTTATGTATCCTCGTTTAGACCATCTTTATTTTTAGCTCCTTTTCTAGTTTGAGGATTTTTATCTTTGGAACCGATTGGTCTACCACACTTCAGGTGCGGTTGAGACTCATTTGCAATGTTAGATTGTCCACCAAGGACATCCATTTTATTGGAGCATTAGCAGCTGATATATATGATTTGGTCACACCTTTTAGATCAGTGAATGCATTTGGTAGATGATTTGCTAAGCTTTGCAAATGAATTATCTTTTGAACTTCTAGTTCACATTGTTTAGTTTGAGGATCGAGATGAGACAATGATAATTCATTCCAAATGATCTCTTTTTCCAGCTGCTTCTTCTCTCCCCCTAATGTTGGGAAAATTAATTCATTAAATAATAATTTTCAAACTGGACTATAAACAAGTCTCCAATTGTTGGTTCATACATTATCATACATGGAGACTTATATCCAATTCTTTGAGGACCCATCTTAGTGCATTGTGAGTGGAGAAGAACGAATATGCATTGCACCTTCAAAAACTTTAAGACGGTAAATATTAGATTCGTGACCAAAAACAAAATGTATAGGGGAAGAGTTGTTATAACTTGTTGGCTTGATGCGAATCAATGTTGCATGTTCTCAAGGAAGTTCTTATCTCATAAGTATTTGTCATATAATTAACTTTAGACGTCTAAAGAATGGTTCTTCAAGACCATTTTATATAAAAACATATGCTACATGATCTCCAATATCATACAATACTCGTCAGATGCTTTCTAGATAATTTAGAAAATTGAGCTCTTAGTGAAGTTATAGTAGCAAACAATCTCAGAAACTTCTAATTGTGAGTTGACGATAAAGACACAAACTACTAGTTGTGTGTTGATGACAAATACATGTGTCCATCTAGTTAATGCATCAATTATAATCATAAAGTATCTAAGTAGTCCACATGGTGGGTGTACTGACCCACAGATATCACCATATGTATTCGTTCTAAAAAGTTGAGATATTCACTTCCAATTTTGTGGTGATGGCTAATTCCATTGTGTACAAGAGGTACATGAGAATTTATTAGATTGAAGAATCTTCCGGTTCTTCAACTGATGACCACATAAATTTTACTTTATTTTTCGCATCATAATGAACCCGAGATGGCCCAACCGGCCTTGCCAAACAACAAATTTATTGTGACCTGTAAACTTCTGGTTTACAACATGTGCTTCAATTGCACAGATACAAGTGTAGTACAAACTAGAGAAAATGGCAGACAACTTTTCCACTACACTTATTTTTCCCAAAGTATGTCTCGTTATTCAATATCTCATTCATATATCATTTCAATATGATATCCATTTAGACGAATATCTTTGAAGTTTATTAAATTTCTACGAGACTTAGGGGAATATAATACATTCTCAATGTGTAAATTTGTTCCCCCGGATAACAATATATTAGCTCTTCCGGAGCCTTCAATTATCTTTGAAGTCGAGATATAGTGCTAACATTGCTTTCTCGCTTTACTAAATAAGAGAAATATATTTTATCCATTAAAATCGTATGGGTAGTTCCGCTATCAGCGACACACATATCTCCATTATTGATGCTAGTGTAAATAATTATTCTATCCAAAATAAATAAATTTGATAAGAGATAAGTATAAGAATAAAGATGGAAGTTGAAAATGGTAAAGGTCAACAAGATACAAGAGGTACGAACCCAGTGACTTTTATAGCATATATTTTCATTATTTTTGCTACTCTGCCCACCCTTTTCATTCTTTCCAATATTTTTCCACTTCTGGTGAAAAAAAATGTTCTTTTTCAAACGGGTTTGCTCATATAAGTTTGTGTGTCTCTACATTCACTTCTGGGAATGAAGCATTACTAGTGGGACGAGTCACATGATTTTTTTTTAATTAAAAATTCATTATTTTGTTATCATGTGTTGCTCCATTCACTTCTGGGAATGAAGCAGTACTAGTGGGATGAGCCTCATGATATTCCAATGACTTTTAGTGGAAGGCGCAACAATACCATAGTCAAGTAATAATATTCGGGTATAGTGTACTCGAGAACGCATGAACCATCTAAAATGAAAGAAAAGTCGCATAAAATCATGAACCATGAACCATCTAATAATACTGATCAATCTCATGGAATTCCACACGAAGAAACACTTCTTTTCCTTGAGCTCTTGATTGTCTAATGTTCAAACACTTTCCATAGAATATAAAACAACACTTTCCTTGAGCTCTTGATTGTCTAATGTTCATACATTTCATATAGAATATAAAGTCTTCTTCAATAAGATATTGAAAACTTGAGTGGAAGTGTGATCTAATGAACTTTTCGAATACTCATATACAAATGGAAAAAAATATATGAAACAAAAAAAAATACCAATAAAAACACTATATCAAAGTTTTAGAATCAGTAAACAATATATACAAATAAAAACAAAAATATGAATCCAATGCATAAGCACTATATCAAAGTTTTAGACTTCCCCTTAACCGCCAAACAAAAACAAATATTTTTGAAATGAAATATTCTTTGTTGTGTGTACGTACAAATAATGAAATAATATCATAATCAAAAGGAAATCCATTCGACAATAGCATTGTGGCTTCATAGATCAGAAACTCAAATATGATCAAAACTTTGCTACTTTTTCGGTCAAACAATCTAAAAGGCATAAAGAAAATTATAACTATAAAATACAACAAGTAGTATCATGGAGAAGTTTATAAATCACAAGGAATTAATTTGAAAAATCAAATCACCATTATTTTAAAAGCCATAATGCAAATAAAAATAATGTTCATTAAATATGCAAGAAATATATAGAGTCACAAACAACCAACATAGGGTAATAATAGGGTATCATATAAAAACTAATACTAATGATGATAACTAGAAGTTAATGATTTTGATCGGTAACTATGGAAGTCGGACAATAAAAAGTTGGGATTGGGACAAAAGGTATTAAATGGAAAATTCAACTACACAATTCACCGTTAAAAAAACGATCCAAAAACCAAAGATATCAAAGAAGGGAGACTTTTCTCTATGCAGAGAATGCAAGTCTTTAGATTACTATTCCTAAGATACACCAAAAGTTTATAATCATATCAAGCAAAAAATCTCAACAAATGATATTGCATAGACAATTCAACGCAAGGAATTTCTCCAAAGTATTAACCACATGTCATACATATAAGATCAGATATACTTGGTCAATATCCATGATAGGTTACGAGATTAAAGTAAAACAAAAAAAATGGTAACTATATAACACAACACACAACAACAATGGAAATTAGAAGAACCAATACTACCTTAGGATGCTTACAACAATGGAAATTTGTATTCTTCCTCCAAAGTATACACATTCATTACAATTTTGAAAGTAAAAAGTAAAAGAATCGTCAATCTTTACCGTGAAGGAGGCGCGTACCTTATCAGTTATCCTTATCCACCGATCAAACAAATTTGTGAGTAATTAAAGATTAACAGCTTAGATTGGTAGAGCTTCGTGCTGATAACGTGTTATGAAACTATAGCAAAAGAAGAACAAAAGAATGATAAAAGAATGAGAGAATAGGAGTCTTTGTATTTCACTTCACAAGTGTTGATCTATACATAAGGGTGAACCCCTTTTATAGGAGGATGATTGGTAAGTGAGTAGTCCATCATAAAAGACCACTTACTAGATAATGATGAGAAGGTAGGGGAAGGATAATGGACATCCAATAGTAATATTCATAACACTTAAAGGGAATTTTTCTTAAAATCAACATGACACTTAAACTGAGTTTTTGAAGAAATACTCATCAAAACTTAACAACGTTTTATAAAAAAAGGAAACGAAGAGTGTTATAATCTTAAAGATATCTTAAAGATATAAACCTTGTGTAGTCTTTAAGTGGGTCCCTCCCACTTTTGGCGCCAAACTCCCCCTCCTCCCCCCACCCCCCTCCCCCTCCCCCCCCCCCACCCCCTCCCTCTTTTTTTTTAATCCCTCCTCTCCCTTTTTAATTCTTCATCCCTTATTTTTTTTCAATACTTTTATCTAAGGTGTGATGTTAGGCACCGTGTTTTGAAATATTTTAGAGTCTGAAAAAAATTTTATTGTTCACATATCCAAAATGTGTTTCTCAATAACCAATTTGTTGAAATAAAATAGTAATTTCGCAATAAAGTACGTAAAGAGAAATGCTTAACTGTTCAAATACGCGAGTTTTGTTTCTCAGTAACCGGTTCGATGAATAAAAATAATTTAATAACAAAATATGTAAAGTACGATGTTAAGTTGTGGTTTCGGATGCTTTTGTGTTTGTAAAAAAAAATTCAACTATTCAAATATGCGAAATTTGTGCCTCATTAACCAGCGTGTTTAGGAGTCATTTAGTGCTCGGAAAAAAACTTAACCATAAAAATACTCAAAGTTCATTCCTCAATAACCGATTTGGTAAAAAAAAGTGACAAATATATAAAGAGTTATTTTAAGCAGTGTGTTTCGGGATACTTTAGCATTCAAAGGACCAACAAATAAGACTTTTTCGTATTGCGATTTTAAAAATAAATTTTAACAAGGCATCAATTTTGCATTAACTGAAGTTGTTGCCTCGTGCGAATTCGCACGGGTGCACACACTAGTATCATGTAAAGAATGAAAGGCGGATAAAAACCTTTGCAAACTAATATGAGTATTATGAAAGGCCGAGTTTACGAGATCGAAAATTTTGAAACTACGATATTTTGAACTAATAGAGATTTTTTCTAGAAAAATTAAGAGATTTTCTTCAAGAAAAAGCTCAAAGTGGTGATCTGTCACTCCTTTAATTCGCTAAGGAATGAGGATGCCTGAAGACCGCCTTGGGTAGCATGCATGATATTCTTAATGGAGTGTTTTAGCCTTGAGTGTCTTACTTTCGAAAAGGATATTAAAGATCAAGAGTAGTGTTCTCGATCGGGCCGGAGCCCAACATTGTCACAAGGCCGGCCGCAAGCGGCCCAATTAACGAAGCAGAGAGACATGACCTAGATCCGCAAGATCAACGGCTCAGATCAAGCCGTACGCGATCCGACGGTCGCCCGCAGAACCTCTGGCACTATATATAGAGGTCTGACCTCAGCTGGCAGGTACGTTTTTCACACATAACGTTACTCTGCTCGAATATTACCCCACTGACTTGGGCATCGGAGTGTCATCGCAGGTACACCCCGCCGGAGCTCTGAACGCGACCAGCAACTATTCAGCCCAACTTCACCATCACCTTTGTTCAAGTAGCAAGCGACCTCAACGAGCCAATAACGTGACCAGGCAAACCAAATCAGATTGATCGCCCACATTAGGGCTCAGATCAAGTAGCTAGTAAATTTTTTTAGATCTACAAGTGAGGTTCTGAAAACAATAAGGTGAGGTTCTGCTCTGGACTGGATCATAAGACCCACTCCAGCAATTGGACATGACTAAGCCCCATAAACTTTGGCCCATATCCATGATAAAATCAGCCCATTTATGGCTATCATGCCTCAATGGCTCAGATCCACCTGACCGATCCGACGGCTCAAAGCTGGCACAGATCCCTATAAATACTGACATGCTTTGTCATTAAGAGGTAGATTCACATTACTTGCTATCATACTCTATTGTCCTCAATACTGACTTGAGCGTCGGAGTGGCTTCGCAGGTACCCCACCTGGGAGCGTTTTGACATCTACTCATCAACAGCAGTCTTGCTCGCCCCAGACACAGTCACAAGCAGGTCCTGGCACCCCAGCCTAAATAAATGGGCGGAGGGTGAGAGCCAAAATCAATAATTCTCAAAACACTTGGGTGCAAGTGATCCAATTGTAGTGATGCATTTTCGTGCAAGCACCGATGCCGACATGGGTGATTGAGGTGAACCCAATGTTGAGCTATCGTATGTTGATCCTAGATGAGATAAAGTGACAAACATCCTCTCCTGGTGGGAGAAAAAGGAAATGTGTTTTTTAGTAGTCTGAGTGCGGTGTTGACACGAATTCCATTGATGCGAAAAATTTGGTGGGTGGTCGAATCCAAGTGGGATTTCGATCAATAAATGAATTTTATCAGGTTGGATCGTGATCATTCTATTTGCCTATTGGTATGAGAATTTGGTGTAGGATCTAATCCGGATGGGATTTTGATCAATAGATGACTTGTATCCAGGTAGGATCATGATCATTCTATTTATCCATTGGTAAGGTGATAGCTCTGCAATATGTGTATAGTTTGATAAACTTTTATTTAGTTTTTCGTTATTTATCTTTCATATTAGATAGTTTTCGAAGTAGAATAAGATTGTTTTCAATAGTGATTTCAAATTCTTTGGTTTGTTGTTAATTCGGTATTTTTTGGGATACTTGGTACTCTTAAACCTTCCATTTTTGGTGTCCATTACTTAGCAAGGTAGGGAGATTGTAACACCCCGATTTCCGTTCGTTTTGGTTCTTTTAGTTTTATGAATTATTTTGATTGATAAGATTAAATTATTTTGTGTTTAAGTCAATAAAATTGGTTGAAAATCACATTTAAATATATTTTTATAAGCTATTAGTAATATATGAGTGTTATTATATATTTATTTTATTTTTATAAATATTAGTATTTTAGATGTTAGATGTTATTCATTTAGAAAGTTATTTTGGGTCTTTAAGGTGTTAAAATAATAGTTGTAGTGAAATTAGGCTTTAGCAATGTTTTAAAACGGAGTGTTTGGGCTTTTAAACGCATACACCCCCGTTTTCTACTAAGCGCACCCCACTGCAACTCACTCAACCCACATGCACTGCCAGAGGCCCAGAACACGACCCGACCCACTTCCTTCTTCTTCTTCCTCGTGACAACTCCTGCAATAACGCTCAAACCCTAACATCCTCCTTCCTCCATCTCGCTTTCCTCCACTCGCCAAGGCCGAACCCCAAACTCTAGCTATCCACTCGAAATCAAGCGCCGAGTTCATTTTTGGGGTTGGATTTTTTGATTTCGGGCTCCCTTTCGTGCTCCCGTCGCCACCCCATTCGCAAAAATCACCATATATGACCGCCGGGGCTTCAGGCCACAACATCACCACCGTGGTCCACCCCTTCGCCTGTGAACACGACAGAACCTTTTCCCTGCCTTCCTTGCTTAGATTTCGTGACCATTATCATCTTGAACAAACTCGCCATGGTTCAAATCAAAAATCACCATGGATTCAACTCCAAACTTGTCACATATTCACGGTGCCACGGAGGTTAGACAGCAGCCCCTCCGTAACTCCGTGTTGCGTTCAAATCCATGCCTTCAACTATCGTCTTTGTGTTGTCCTTTCGGGTACCTTTCGATATGTACTCTTTTCCGAAAGACTAGTTAATTTGTTAAACGAGTGAATAAGTATTTTTATTTTTATTTGTGATTGGGTAAATAATTGAATGTTCTTGTTATTTAATTGTACATGCACGAGTCAAAGATGTTGTCGTTGGAATTAGATCACACCCGAGAGTCTGTGACCGATCCTCATCATTGTGTCAAAGGAACGATTACAATTGATTATCAGGTACGGGGGGAAAGGGTTTCTATTCTATATGGGGAATAGGGGATAGGACTAAGATAGTTTTGATTATCGCTATCCATATATATTTTGCCTGTATTCATTATTTATTATTTATTATTTATTTATTATTTATTTATTACTTATGTTATTTATTCAATTTGGATGACTGTAATTATTCAGGATGACTGTAATGATTTAAATGGCCTGTAAATTATTTGATTATTTGATTTGGATGACTATAACCAAATGATCTGGATGACTGTAACTAAATTATTTGGATGACTATAATTTTATTATTTGGATGGTTGTAGTCAATAGGTCGAGTTTATTGGATGATTCTGATATGAGTAGATTGGTAAATCACTTAGTTATAAAAGTGGTAGGATGAGCTTGTGTCTAATGTGTTAATTGACTAGAATGACAGGTAATTCAAAATAATAAGAAGTTCTTGTTGTTTGAGACTTAGACAAAAATCGTAGCATAGATTGATGTAGCCAGGACCAACTTGGAATCGCTAAGGTTATTAAATGACTTGACGTTCGTGTTCGTGGTGATTGCTGGTTGGCTTTATGGGTATTGTTATCGGAGACTTGCCGCACAATGGGCAAGTTATCATTCGTCGATGATTAGCAAGCTGGTTCGTGTTGAAGAATCCTTTCGCAGCATGGGCAAGAACTCGTTGCAGTATGGACGAGCTATATCTTCGTGATCGAGATTTGTTAAAGGCACATTGTCGCAGCATGGGAAAGGACTCGTCACAGCATGGGAGAGTCGTACCTAAAGAGTTGATGATTGTAAGAGGAACCTTGTCGCGGTATGGGCAATGACTCGTTGCAGTATGGGTGAGTCGTACCTCAATAGTTGAAATTGTATAGGAGGAACCTTGTCGCAGTATGGGCAAGTAATCGTCGCAGTATGGGCGAGCCGTACCTCAAAGGATGGTGATGATGATAGGTATTGTTGTTGTTGTTGTTGTTGTTGTTGTTGTTGTTGTTGTCATCGTCGTTCTCGTTGTCGTTGTTGTTGTCGTTGTGCGATATCGCGTCTGATTAGGTCCATTGTGTGTCCATCTTGTTGTTGTGGTGGTTGTTGTTGTTGTTGTTGTTGTGGTTGTTGTGGTTGTTGTTGTTGTTGTTGTTGTTGTTGTTGTTGTTGTTGTTGTTGTTGTTGTTGTTGTTGTTGTTGTTGTTGTTGTTGTTGTTGTTGTTGTTGTTGTTGTTGTTGTTGTTGTTGTTGTTGTTGTTGTTGTTGTTGTTGTTGTTGTTGTTGTTGTTGTTGTTGTTGTTGTTGTTGTTGTTGTTGTTGTTGTTGTTGTTGTTGTTGTTGTTGTTGTTGTTGTTGTTGTTGTTGTTGTTGTTGTTGTTGTTGTTGTTGTTGTTGTTGTTGTTGTTGTTGTTGTTGTTGTTGTTGTTGTTGTTGTTGTTGTTGTTGTTGTTGTTGTTGTTGTTGTTGTTGTTGTTGTTGTTGTTGTTGTTGTTGTTGTTGTTGTTGTTGTTGTTGTTGTTGTTGTTGTTGTTGTTGTTGTTGTTGTTGTTGTTGTTGTTGTTGTTGTTGTTGTTGTTGTTGTTGTTGTTGTTGTTGTTGTTGTTGTTGTTGTTGTTGTTGTTGTTGTTGTTGTTGTTGTTGTTGTTGTTGTTGTTGTTGTTGTTGTTGTTGTTGTTGTTGTTGTTGTTGTTGTTGTTGTTGTTGTTGTTGTTGTTGTTGTTGTTGTTGTTGTTGTTGTTGTTGTTGTTGTTGTTGTTGTTGTTGTTGTTGTTGTTGTTGTTGTTGTTTGTAGGGCATTATCAGGCAATGTATCTCGGTTCTCATAGTCCTCTCTTGGGTGTTCTTCAGGGCATTATCGGGCAAGGTGTCCCGTTCGAGGGTCTCGGTCCTGTTGTTCTTGTAGGGCATTATCGGGCAGGGTATCCCGTTCGGGTGAGGTATCCCGGTCCTCATAGTCCTCTTCCTGCTGTTCTTCGTAGGGCGTTATCGGGCAAGGTATCCCGTTCAAGCAAGGTATCCTGGTCCTATAGTTGTTGTTGTTGTTGATTGTAAGGCAGTATCTGGCTAGGTATCCTAATCATGTTGTTGTTGTTGCCGCTTGCAGTCCTAGGACCGTACGTGAGGTCGCGACACTAGGATTAGCTGAAGATTAATTAAGGATTGTTTGTGCATGTGTGTTATGAAAGTTGTATCTACTATTGTTGATTGTTACCTTGTCTTGTGGTAGTCTTGCTGTTTTAGTTTCGGTCCTATATTCCTTATATGGTTTGGACGCTCTTTCTCACCCGTGCACCATTTTTTTTAGATTGAATTCCAGGTGTCGTTGGAGTGACCTTCTACGATCATGCAGCGGTGGGGATGTGATCACTACGGATCACCCAGCAACTTGCAAAATGATACTACACGTTGATGTCACTTTCTTTTTATTTAAGTGATTAAAAGTTTATTGCTCTGATCATGTGACATCGTGATTTGGGTTGTATTTTCAATGTTATATTTAAAATCAATCTTATTACCGTATTGAAAGAAATGCTTAAACGTTTTAGTCTTTAATATTATTATGATCGTTTATATATGATTTAAAGAGTTGAACGACATCTTTTACTTGCGAAAACCATTTCAAAAAATGAATTGTTAGTTTTATATTTGAAAAACAAATTTACTCGTTTTTCGTATTTTTACTACAAGAATTTCGGTGATTTCCGAGGGAAAAATCCCTCGGAAAAGCAGAAAAATCGGTCGCTAATTCACGTTTCCGACGGACAAAATTCCGTGGGATAAACGGTCCTCGCAAACGATTTCCGACGGAAAATTCCCTCGGAAACGTTTCCGTCGCAAATCCCTCGGAAATATCCCTCGCAAATCCCTCGGAAATATCCCTCGTAAATTTCCAAGAAAATTCCGTCGGTACGAAGTGATAAATAATTTTCAAAAATCCTTCCATTACATTCAAACAGCTCCATTCTATTTTGCAATACGACTTTCCTGCCAATTCAGACTCAGCAAATGTAACTAGCCTATAATTAATTCAAAGATCGATGAAACATGCACAGACAAAATTTTGATGTTTATAATTTAGGAAAACTAGAATAACTAAATAATCAAAACTCTTTAATTATAAATCAAATCCAAAATATACACCAAGTTCAATATTTCAAGTTCAAAACACTAAATGGAGAGTAGCTCTATAACACTACATAATACCACCCCACTGTACAATATGAAGCCATAAAAAACAATCCCTACTGATACAAAAGGGGACAAAGAAAAATAAAAGTAAAAGGAACGTGCAGACATAAGTGATCCTTTGAAACTAATCTCCTTGAGCCTATTACCAACTAATAATAGACAACACAAATGACAAAATAAAACTTTCAATATTAGCTCATTAATGACACACCATAGCAGCAATATGAGACTGCCAAGAATCACATCACATCTAGGACCACAGCTCCCAAGCTCTTGTATGTGATATATATCTGGTGCATGATATAAACCTGTCCAATAGACCACCCAGCAGAGGAAAAATCAAGGCCTTAAAAAAATGTGAAGGCCTTTCTCAACTAGCCCAGCCTGCTCCTTCTGATGAACCTTGAGGCGCTTAAATCTGATTCCTTGTTTGTCAAAACCTGGGTCTCCTTGGACATCATCAAACTCGGATAAATTTGATCTGCAAACCTTACTTCGAATTTTTTCTGGAGACTCAAATATTCTTGTGGAAAACGGATGAATCAAATTGACATATGTCAAGGTTATCCAATCACCATTCAAATAATGAATCAGAATATCAACCACAAAAGGAGGTTTAAAAATTATAGCAAGACAAGTAAATTAAAAAGAATGGTGAACTTACATTAGAATTTGTGTCCACTTTGACATCAGTCTTGATGTTTTTGTTCTTCAACTGGGTGTTAACATCAGTAATAAAAAGCTCATATTTCTTGGTTCCTGAGGAGGTTATAGCCTGCAGAAATAACCACAGAGGGTGCCAGAAAGTAAGAATCATTCTCACAACCATGCATCAACACTTTAAGGACACTTCCTCTCTCTGATTCGCCTACATCAAATCCATAGGGTTGCATTAATTTAAGCATCTTTTCATTAATCAACAAGCAAACTTTCAAGAAAAGTATACCATAGATTGATCCATTATGTACAAGAGGAACAACCTTGTTTATAAAACAAACATGTAACAATCAGCTTAAAATCAACAGAAGAAGGTAAATTCTCAAATTAGTGGACCATCTACTGCGGAACTTAATGTGAACATGCATTGTGAGGCTTGTGCTGAGTAACTCAAAAGAAAAATACTCCAAATGAGAGGAGTACAAACAGCAGTGACAGAGTTTAGCACAGGGAGGTAATAGTAACAGGAACAAAAATAATAGATGCTAGGCTAAAAATGAGTCCAACTTCAACACCAGAATTTGAGCAAGTCGAAGTCAACATTAAACAACAATAATAGATGCAGTTTGAATCAGTAGGCATTGCAAAAATTCCTTTACAATTAATTAAACAAATGAATCAAGTATGGTTATGCAGTAGCAGCATTTGAAGTATAAGTTACATTACAAGCTAATTAAAATCTCTATCAGAGTAAAGTATATACAAAAAAAAATACTAAATAGTAAAGTATCATTACCCACTTGATTCAATGAGTTTCAATTCCAAATATACCACTTGATTCAATGATAAACCATTTCCTTTTTCAATCATTCCAAACATACTTTTAATGAATCCATTATCAAAATGCAAGTAAACTAGCAATCGAAGAATATCATAACTTTTGACAGTATCCAAGAAGGAGAACTGACACAGAAAGGGAGGGTTACGAAATCTGATACCTCAAGAATAGGTGAGAGTAGCTGATGGACCAAGAAGGAGAACTAACAGATTCTGTTCAACACAAAAAACATTAGAGATCAGAATATCAGGTTTGAATAAACTTAAACCACACATGAAAAAGACCAAATTGAAAGATCAACAACTGCATCATCCTGCAACACTTCATAAAAAACTATTTACTTTGCTACTCATAATTAATACAGCATATTATGAAAGTGATATTTAATTTCATAAAGTACATATACATCAGAATCAGAATGATACATAGAAGTTCAATTTCTAAAGAGTAGTTGAGAATGAGAACTAAGTAAAGCAAAAGATTATCATCACATAAACAAATAAACATGGTAGTTGTTTCAAATAATAATATAAATATTAAATACATATACTGTGCTGACAGAGAAGATATGAAACAGCTTTATAGACATATAATCACTCAAAATTCTGATGCGTGCTTCAACAAATTCTGATGACATCCAATCAGTTTATGAAGTAGTGTTTATGAATAGAAAATAAGAACTTAGATCAGTTTATGAACTTATAGAAAGGAATTGATGCAGAGAAAATTCATTTCATTGAATCCTTTAGCATTACGTATTTCTATTGGTGCGGTTTTAGTAAGTCTCAATGCAAAGGAAGTGTTGTCTGTCAACAGATACAAACTTTATACCACAGTACTGAGTTAAACTTGAGGACTGCAAACCAAGTTTTAGTTCGACACTGATGTTAAGGTTCAAATCAAAGATTGTAAAAATATAAATTACTTTTTGTAAAGGTGCAAAGAAAGTTCCCGTACAACATTTCCTTAAAGGTTTAGTAATGTGTATATTCAGTATTGACCGAAGTACCCTACAGTAATTGTCTAAATCCAGCCCCAAGCAACTCTGCTAATTCAATATTTTCCCCTTTATCACTTAAGTGGGGAATTAGAGGAAGATAGATGACTCTTTGTCTAATAACCATAAATTTAAAAATTGAATGATATCTCAAGCATGTACAGATTAACTGATAAAAAATCATTGTTACCGACCATAACTATTCCATTAATAACATTGCAGTGTCCACAAGAGTTTTGTTTAATGGAAGAAAATACAATACAATAATGTAACATTATATTATTTTAATTAACTAACCTGTTCACTTTGACCTTGTGGAAAGTATACTACTCTACTTCCAACTGCTGGTAAAGAGACAAGGGGGCCAGCACATGCATGCCAAAATTCTGAATCTAGAACTCTCTTTTCCCCTGCAAAATACATCCCAATGTCATCATGAATTTAGTATATAATAAAAAGTCCATTGCTCGTAAATCCAAGATCTCAAAACCTTAAAACAAAACCCAGAGGAAGTACTTATTTGGCAAATGAAACAAAATCACTTTTCTAATTCCTCAACGACTCGAGTCGCGTGCAGAAGCGGATTTTATCAATGATTAACTAAAATTCTTAGTTCAGGCCCCACAAAGTGAAAAGTTATAGAGAACAGAAAATGTAACAAAACACACATCAAAACTCAAAGAATATTTCCGCTGCTGAGTTTATTACACATGGAGACAGTTTCACAATCTTTTGGTTCATGCACCATTGGGAGATGGGTTATGTTTTCCGGATATTGGGGTTTAAGGTCATGAGTGTGATGATTATAGGAATATGACATTACTATCATGAATTCCGTAAATTCTTCGCGTTTAATGCTTTGTTTAGTGGCGATACATTTAAGGAATTAGGATTTGCCATTAGATAAAAGGGATTTTGATGCGAGGGATTGTCCTAAATCTTTAATAATTGAATTGAATCTATTATTTGGGTAATTAAATTGAAATTAATCAATGGTATAGTGCATGATAGTGTAGGGGAGATGTTTCGATTCCTAACCACTTTTACTCTCGAATTTTATTCTCACATTTAATATTTTTCGGTTACTATCAATCACTCCTTATTTTGAACATTTTATTAATTAATCTATTAAATTGATAATTAACCGCAATCCCTGAGTTCGACACTCGGTCTTTCCGTTTTAATATTACTTGCAACGATTCGATGCACTTGCCGAAAAGTTAACATAAGGATATTGTGCGAAGATCCCAAAATCATGTGCACATTTGATTGACATATAGACTATACAATAGAGATTGGTGGTGCATCCTTATTGTGCTTATTGCTTTTTATATTTTATGTGCCATGCTATATCTTGTTGATCGCTGCTATTGTGAGGTGGTATATTTTATGTGGTGTACATATGTGTTGATGATGTTGTTGTTGTATAGCTAACGCCCAAAAACTGCTGAGTGATTGGCTGGGGGAAGACCTAGCCGAGGTAAGGGCCCAACCTAGTTCACATGGGCTGAGTTGCTCAAAGAAAAAGGGACTACGTCTCAAACAAGATAGTGTTCTCTCTCAGATTATGGTGGAGTAATTTTTGTGGAAGAACAAACGACACAGGTTGAGGTCACCAACGGGTGATGGATTTTTTGATATTTACTACCGACATATTTGAGGCTTGGTTGGAGGCCCAAACTGTCAGTGTAGCACCTAGTTTCGAGATGAACCTTGAAATGGTGGTTCACTTTTGTGCACGACCGCACATAAGAGCATGCAGTCTACATGGACCTTTTTGTAGGGTGTCTGAATTCGAACCATAGTAGTGAAGGGTGTGTGGCATTTGTCACACTAGCATTTTTACAAAGAGTTAGTTGTGAGGACCAACTTAGTATCTTTGGAGTTTATTCATTCTTTGTTTCTTTTTCCAAAGCATCCCTCTCCATATATAGGTATCCCTCGGGTATGAGCAAGCTAGTAGGTAGGCTCCCCATATTTGAGGTGTAATGTTATTTTGCTAAGTATTTGTGGTTTGTACTTTGCAAAGGGGATATCAATTAGTGGTACCTTCGATGGAAAGTTATTGTGTGGTATGTAACAGTTTGACACCTATTATTGATGGATTCTTTTATATATATATATATATATATATATATATATATATATATATATATATATATATATATATATATTTCCAACGTATATATGTTGATGACATATATGTATATATATATATAACAATCCTAATTTATTTAATTTGATTATTACTCATTTATTTTGTTAATTGCATATTCTCATCCTTTAATGATGTAATGGTATTGATGTCTTTAAATTATTGTTATAGAAAACTTAAAACTTGGTGACTAATCAAATACTATAATAATACATCTCTACATACAAAAGAGAAATTTTCAAATACTTTCTTCTCTATTTGTACATATATATCTCATGTGCCAGCGGCCAACAATGCTTTCTTAGCATTTCCTCCTAAAAATTAATCACTATGATCTATCCTTTGCTAATTGCAATTTTTTTTGTATATGCATCTGCTCTCAATGCGCTAGCTCTTCTTTACCATATATATATATATATATATATATATATATATATATATATATATATATATAATATCATATTTGTAGCAATCCTCCTGAAGTAGTAGTGTCTGTAGGAGGATCAATTAAAATCCAAAGCAGTGAAATTGTAATGGAAAGCAATCCTGACCAGACATAAATAATTGTGGGCACCTTTCCTCTCCTACCCATCAACCCTTTAGCAAATGGGTACATATGAGACAACACCCAAAAACTAAAAAACATGCTTCCCGTGAGCTTATTCCATTGTGGTAACACACTATATACGGTCCTTAAGAACCCCATGATAAGAGCGATCATATTAACAATGATAATTGTTAATGGCATGATGAACAAACTAGTCCACTTCACAATGTATAAATCAGCATATATATCATCCTCCTCATGATCCTTTCCAACTGAGTTGGAGGGCAAAGTTAATGAAATTTCTATGCCTGCTATGACCTTTAGCAATCCTTGTATGACAGCAACAAGGTGAGCACTAGTGCCTCCAATGACCCAAAATTGCTCATTACGCCAACATTCCTCAAGCCCAATGCCTGACCACCTCACCTCAAGGAGGGAGATAAGAGTGAAGCATATAGCGAGGAGTAAAAGGTAGGTGAGAAAAGCTACATCTAATCCTTGGACAATAAATTTTCCTGAGAAAAGGGATAATGCAGGAATAAAGCAATATATGACCAAAAATATGGAGGTGAAAGGGTAAATGGAAAAATTCAAGTATGCAATTCGTTGCAAAAACTTGAGGCGTCTGCTAGCAAAAAGTGCATTGTTTTTTGAGAAGAAAATCTCCACGGAACCTTTGGCCCATTTTAGAACTTGGTAGAGACGGTCAGTGAGATTTATTGGTGCCGTTCCACGAAAAGCATCTCTCTTTGTTATGCAATACACAGATCTCCATCCACGATTCTGCATACTATATCCAGTTAGTACATCTTCTGTCACTGAACCATAAATCCAACCTATTTTATCTCCCCATTCCGTCTTCTCCTCATACCTGGAATATTTACACAAGGGTAAATTTGATTGGTTGGTATATATATTAAGTGAAAAAAACTTTGAATTGCTTATATTTACCAGCATGAAATAACAGTGATTGCTTCAGCAACCGTAGGAGCATCCAATGGTGAACGGGGCGCGAGTAGTGCTCCAGGTGGTCTGCCGTTCTTCACCGATTTATGATCAGCAAGTGGCCTTGCTTGGAACTCAGCTACTGGTATGGAATCTGTGAACATTGTAGAGTTTCCAAACTTTTGTGGAAAACCTGTTTCGGAATCAGATGTAAGGGGCTGCCTATCATCATCAACATTTGATCTTGCCTGCACTGAATTACGGTTCACCTTTGTTTTTACTCTTCCAAACATACCTGTATGTTCGATGAATCTTGGTGGTTCAAAGCCATAAAGTGCATACCTCCTAAACATGCAACCCGTCCCCACATACATTGGACCTTGGAGACCATCTAGTGCTCTCATATTTCCTAATAATTAAATTATACTTTGTTAAATATAAGAAGATGCTAAAATAAATGTTGAAATCTTAAGTACATGGGATAGGATAGCTAAACAATAATTAATGGATATATAGCTATAGGTGGAAACTTGAATTACCATCAAAGAAGACAGTGTTGTGATTTGCATATCGGTCAGAGGGATCGATTCCTTCAAATCTTTGTGGAAACTGTATGTAACATATACGATCACCACCACGGTCGAGCATGAAGCACATTCCCTCCTTTAAAGCAAGAGAATTATAGATATAGTGGTGACAATCCAAATTGAGTATAAAAGGGCCATTAGACAATATAGCTGAAGCACGGAGCATGGCATTCATGGCTCCTTCTTTCTTATTGTGGTAATACCCTGGTCGTTTCTCTCTAGAGACATATGCAAACATTGGAATCCTGATGTCCACGCCTGTGAAATCTAGTCTTTTCTCATCTACATAACCCATTACAGGGTCATGCTCTGGGACCTTACTCATTACCTGATAAGTTAAAATATTAGATACTTTATCTTCTTCACAATGTAGTCAAAATTGAGAGTTCAAGTAAACTCATTTTGCCTAGGTGAGCTCGACTCGTAGGAGTTTGTCTAATATACACTTACATAAATTATCACACTTCATAATATAGACCGGATACATCAATTATTCAATGAAACCAAAAGCTGCATTGTCTCTTATAAAGTGGACGAGAGGTACGTAGTATTCTTTTAGTATTTTCACCATGAATAGCTTGCGAAGTGATAATATCAATGTAAATATGTAATTAATAACCTTTCATATTCTATGATGAAGATAAAGCAAACAACATATTTAAGTTAATTTGAATGCAAAGTTGATAAAAAAAGTAGAGGTACTACATACTACAAAAGAAGTGAAAATTGTCCATTATCTATCAAGTTAATATGAATGCAATATTATGTTGATGGAGAAAAGAGAAAGTGAATAGTACTTGTAAGATTCCAGCATGGTCACCTTTAGAGTGATCGATTGTAGTATTGAGCCAAGTCCCTGGCCAATGAGTTCCATCTGCCATCCATGTAGCTTTAGGAACATCAATGGGTTGATCTGGTGGTAGAACTCCACCATGTTTCTCCTTAAGTATAAGCTTTTCCTTCTTCTCTTCCCTAGAGTTGTGCGTTTTACTCCTTTCAAGTATTACTACAAAAAGTCCATTAATTTTGACCTTAAACTCATCATATTCTCTCTTCATCCATCTCCGGTCCTTTACAAAATCATGGCGCTTCTTGTTCTTTGTTGGGTCTTTCTTTAAGTTGAAGTAAGCGTCTGGGTTCCTTGGCTCAATGTTATGTTTTCGACAATAAGGCACCCATACCTGTAAGCAAATATCAACTAACTCAATTTCAGTCCGAGAATGGTAGCTCACGTGGTTGAGTGAAAATGACATCATTGGTAGAAAAACGTAGGCGTACGGGGTTCGAACCCTGCTCCCCCTCCCCTCTAACAACTAACACACTAATTACTAACCACTTTTCCTATCTAAAAAACTAACTCAATTTCATTTAATGTTATTGTTCAACTAATTTTTTTATTTAATTCTACTTTTACTACTAAAACTTTTGAACATTTCCAAGAAGATAAGAGTATTTTAGTAAAACAATTTTATTTTTTTATAAAATCAAAAATATTAAATTAATATATCTAACTTTTTTTATCTCATGTGAAGTTACATTTTTTCTGAGTCCAGAGTAGTACTTGTCTTTACTAAAACCAATAATAAGTATGAGGATTTAGTTGTCTCATCCTTTTCATGATTAATTCATTTCTCAAGATTAAAAACGAACCTCAGCAAATCTGACAACTTCAGCCATGGCTTCAAATGTGAGAATGGAACCACCATCATCTGAAATGTAGCATGAGACTTTTTCAATTGGATAGTCAACACCAAGAATTGATAGAATGGTGTTTGCAGTGACAAGAGGTGGCTCTTTTTCAGGGTCATCAGTGGAAACAAAAATATCAATGTTAGGTAAATCTGATCGACCATTAGGATTTGAAGGAGAAGCTTGATCAAATTTGTCATGTAAAGCAACAAGGTCTACACTTCTATTTATGGGGTTAAATTTTGGAAGAGTGTCAAGAAGCCAAGAGAAGCAAAACCAAATTTCACAAACAATTGATATTCCCCATAACCACATTGCATCATAATTTGGATTCTGAATTCGCCAAGCTAAGAAAAATGCTAGAACTACCATACGGATACCAATCAACAACCTGTTGAAAGAAAAATTATTCATAAGTAACACATACCTT